>CM077648.1:98861118-99461118 GCA_039707465.1 Rhabdophis nuchalis
TGTGTGTGGGCGCGCGCGAGAGAGAGAGAGCGCGAGCGAGCAAGAGAGAAAGAATGAATGAGGTGCAGATTGAATGAATTCTGAAAAGCCCATTGGAAGTCACAGGGTGGAGCTGCAGATGGTATGCTGAGGAATGTTCGGGGGTTTGCTGGAGCCCACAGCTTTTCATCGGCATCAATGAGGAAGAAAGCAAAGACATCTGACTGGGTTGAGAACGCACTCATGGGGCACACACAGCGGATGGTGGCACATGCTGTCAGTCAAGGGGTGGTCTTATCCACAGATTAGATCTTTTCAGCCGCCTCTGTGGCATGCTTGCCCCTCCCTTTTTTTTTCTTAAAAGGCTTTCTCAGCTGGTGAAATTGCAGACAAAAAGCAGCTCGATTCAAAGCAATAATGCAGAAGGCATTGCCAAGGAAGGACATTCAGAGGAGCTGGATCAGTTAGGCAAGCATGGCTGAGACAATGCAGAAGACCACCAGCTGGAGGGCAGCGATCTCAAGGGAGTCTGGTGATTAGGCTCTGAGGTCCCCATTCTATTCCTCTGGCCTAAAGTCAGGGGAGAAAAGGGCCTTATTCACACGTGCACTCCTACACCAAGCACAAAAGAGTCATCAAATACATTCCCATCCCCTATTCATGATATAAGGGACATGGTGGCTCAGTGGCTAAGACGCTGAACTTGTCGATCAGAAAGGTCGGCAGTTCGGCAGTCCAAATCTTTAGTGCCACGTACTTGTCCCGTTACTCGTCCCAGCTTCTGCCAACCTAGCAGTTTGAAAGTACGTAAAAATGCAAGTAGAAAAATAGGAGTCACCTCAGAGGTGGGTTACTCCCAGTTCGGCCAAACCAGTAGTGGCAGAAGGCTCCGCCTACCCACCCAGACGCTTCTGCACATGCGCAGAAGTGTTACACCCATGCGCGCATGAGCAAACCGATAGTAAAACCAGTACAAACCCACCGCTGAACCACCTTTGGTGGGAAGATAGCAGCGTTCCCTGCACCTTTGGCATTTAGTTATTCCAGCCACATGACGATGGAAACATCTTCAGACAACGCTGGCTCTTAGAGATGAGCACCGCCTCCTAGAGTCAGGAACAACTAGTACATATGTGTAAGAGGAACCTTTAACGTTTACTTACTCATGATATGTGATTGTATGAAATAATTTTAGCTAGTGTGGTATTTCCAGATGGTGGTTTTTTTTAATTGTGCAGACACCATGCCCTCATTCTGTAGAGTTTCTCAGCTTTGACAACTTGGATGGATGAACTTCAGCTCCCAGATTCCCCCAGCCTCTGGGGAGTTGAGGTCCACTCATCTTAAATTTCCCTGGGTTGAGAAACACTGCTGTTGAGGCTGAGATGTCACCACCAACTATATCTAGACCTTGTACTGTATGCTTTCCCACAGCATTAAAAAAAATCTTTTTTCCCTTCACCTGATAAGCAGGGAATGTTGAAACAGTTCATTAATATATTTTGACTGCCATCTTAGAAGGTCTTCCTGTGGAAGCAACCTTATTTATTTACACAGGGAAGGGGTCTGTCAGCAGCTTTTTCGCTCTTGGGAGCTACAATTCATGTTCTTGGCTGTTCACGGAACTACACCACAGAAAATCTGTGGCCGTGTTCCTAAATGCAGACAGAAAATGCCAAAATAAGTCAAAAGAAACTCAGACAGAATATCACTGTTATCTGTTAGGGGCAGAAGCCTCCTTAGTAGCACTGCCATGCCCACCCTCAAGGGGGTTATTTTGAACACCCACACCTCTTCTAGAGTTCTCCTCAATGCCGTGGTGAAATTCAATTTTTTTTTTACTACCGGTTCTGTGGGCGTGCCGTGGTGGGCATGGAGTGGCTTGGTGGGCATGGTTTGGTTGCCATTGCAGGGGAAGGATACTGCAAAATCTCATTCCCACCCCATTTTGGGCCGGTCAGAGGTGGCATTTGCCGGTTCTGCGAACTACTCAAAATTTCCTCTACCGGTTCTCCAGAACCTGTCAGAACCTGCTGGATTTCACCCCTTCCTCAACAGTTATGCTGGCTGTGGAATTCTGGGATTTGAAGGCCGCACACCAGGAAATTGCTACGGTTAGGAAGCACTGCCTCAGTATTATTCCTGTGGTACAAGAAAAAGAGTTAATTTGGGGCAACAGTTAAGGCATCAGGCTAGAAACCACGAGGCTCTGAGTTCTAGTTATGTTTCAGGAACAGGTTCAGCTGTGTAACCTTGGATCAATCACTCTCACTCAGCCCTAGGAAGGAAGCAATAGTAAACCAATTCTGAAAAATCTTGTTAAGTAAAAACTGCAGGGACATGTCTAGGGGAATTGAATAGAAGAAAAAGCAAAAATAAATAAGAGATTTATTATTGAAGAAGCCCTTGATTCTGGGGTTGTTGTTGTTGTTGTTTTCTGGGGGGAGGGGATACTCCTAGGAGCCTTCATGTACTCAGTTCTTCCTCTCCCTGTGAATTCCGCTGTCAGGGTAGGGATTCATTTGCTTTGTTCAGTAAACTGAACTAGAAATTAGCCACATGGTAACTGTTGGGAGCCTATTTGGAAAAGTTTACTGTGCCGCTTAAGTCCATAAAATTGGATTAAATTAATTGTGATTGAATCATGCTGTGCAAATACAGCTGGTGTTGAAAATTGGGCTGAAGAGCAATATATATCTCCAGATGGAATTTCTCCTGGAGTTGAATCCTACGGGTTTGTATCCTAGCAGTCATTTAGCCAAGCTTGTAGATGCTCCATGTCTTGATAATCTCCACTCCTCTCATTCTGACATTTTCCTCTGCTTTTCTCTTCTTATCTTGGGCACTTCAAGCAACATTTTCTTCCACTCTCTGTTTCTCCTGTCCTCAGCCTGCCTCTCAGCACTGTCCTGAGGCTCTTAACAGAATGTATAAGGAGTGCAAATATTCAGGCCAAAACCTAAGGCTGCAACAGGTAAAATAATATGCATCAGCTTTAATACTGATCAGAGAAGACATGTTTTTCTTAGAAGTGTGGATTTGGCAGTCTTTTTGGCATGAGCGTTTGCAATGATGTCTAATGTTTAATTATGTATTCTCACCACACCTTTCCAAATTAGGTTAAAAGAGTCAAAATCAGAATTCAGATGGAAGGGACCTTGGAGGTCTTCTAGTCCAGCCCCCTGCTGAAACAGGAGATCATATACCCTTTCAGACAAGTGAGTGTCCACATCTACTGCTGATGTTTCTCATGATTGGGTTGCATTGTTTTAACTTGGGAATCATAGGTGATTGATTTTAACTGTTGTTCTAATCCTTGTATGCTGTCCAGGTTCATTCTTTTGAGATGGGTGGCCATGTCATCCTAACCTTAAATCCATCCATTTCTCCTTCCACCTTTGCTGTGTGTGTGTGTGACTGCGTGCACACACAATACTTCCCCTGTATTTTTTCCTCTTTCCTGTTTGCATGTCATCCCACCCTGACTTTAGCTGCAAAGGATAGGAAGGCAGCATGGCCTTCCTTCCTGCCTCAATGATCCAGCAGAGGAGATTATTCAGAGGAAGAAGCATTGCAAGTCACAGTGTCACCGACTCCTTCTTTGCAAACCAAATATTTATCTTTTGTAGTTTTAATGCTTTAAGCCAAACGAGATGGTTGGCAAATAAACCTAATAAACAAATACTGTACATACCGTCTCTATACGGACATACATATTCAACAAAAGGTCAGCTGTTAGTTTAAATAAATGCTGTTTTTCTAAAAGTGAAAGTGATATGTGTTAGGCGGTTCCTCTTTTTGGAAACATAGGTACTTGGAAAATGACCTGTTCTTGTTTCTTAATGGTATAAACCTTGAGAAATAAAGGAATAAGTGGGACCATATTGTAGAGCTAAGCTACAGAGGTATTTTTCAGGAAAGACTAATCTTAGCCAGACAGAACTGCAGGATCTGATGTCACAGCCCACCTACCCCTTGACCTCCTTGCAGACCCTCTGCATTTAATTTTTTGAGGTGCTAGTAGTAGCTGGGTAAGTGGAGTCAAACAACTTTGCCTTTAGTCTCCTTTTTATTTCAGGCAAGTCACTTAAAATCACTGCCTTAAAGCTCTCACTAGCAGCCGAGAGACCAAAATGGCCCCTCCTCAATGTCAAATTCAGTAAACAGAGCCATAAACAATCCAGTTTCATTTAGAATTTGTCTTTCGGAATGGATACCGCCTTCAGTCACAATGTTTCTAAGAAAAGGCAGAAGAGTTTTGCAACTCTGCATTTCTTGTTGGTTTTATTTTTATCTTACTATTTATTTCTGAATATTTTGCTTCCAAATTCTCCTTGCACATCTGGATTTTTTGGGGAAAAGACCCCCCTTTCGAAATTCCTTGTTCATAATTATTTATATGGCATTTTTTTCTTTTTAATGAAATTTCCTCAGATTATTTGTAATATTAGATATTGTCATCTTGGCTGAAAATTAGGAACTCTTTCCCTCATTTATTTTAAAAGTGTTGATTGTGCAGAGCTTAAAATAGCCTGATAAAACATTATCAGATTAATCTGAATAACGATATACCCTGACTGCCATCACTCAAGCTAATTTTATTTCCAAAATATTCTTTCCTATCAATTTGATCACCAGAGCTGGATAATTATGTTCCCTCCCCTCTTCGCCTCCCCTTTCCTTCCCTTCCAAAAATAACTAGGGACCATTGATTTCCCATAATTTTTTTTCAACAGCAAATTGTAATGAAAAAAAGTGATAGATATTTATAGCATCTATTGTGCAAATATTCTGCTTGGGGATTCACCTCTATATTTCTTTGTTCTAAATCTCAAATTAGGAAGTGCTATTTAAAAAAAACAAAGCTTTCCAAAAATCATACAAATGATATTTGATGTTCTTTTATCTTTATCTTATGTTCTTATTATTGAAATAAAGTATTTCAATAACTTTTTATTATACGGCATCTTTTCAGTATAAAGTGCCACTTTTTTTTTAGTGATGCCATCAGCGATTAGCACTGATGATGTTACCTAGTTTGGATAATAAAATATCTGCATGAAAACATGCAAGTTCATAGAGCACCTTCATTTCATTCCTGAGCTACAAATTGTCCCAAAGTGCTTTTTCAGGAGGCAACTGGACTTTCTTGTTCTTTCTTTGAAGATGTTTCACTTCTCATCCAAGAAGCTTTTTCAGCTCAGAAGCTTCTTGGATGAGAAGCGAAACATCTTCAAAGAAAAAACAAGTCCAGTTGCCTCCTGAAAAACCATCTTTGGGGCAACCATAACCTGGATGACTGGGAAACTCCATAGACTGAGCTAAAAATATTCTCCTTTATTGGTATCATTTGGCTGTCTGTCCCTCTCCGTATATCCACCAGATGGCAGTGGAATAAAAGCAATTGGATTAAATTAGGGTACAGCAGCCTGTTTTCTAGCACTCTTTCCTTTGTTGCAAACATGGGTAATAAACTTATTTGTGCTTCTTTGCCCCCAAATCAAGGAAAGTAGACCCATGCTCCTGGGACTAAAAGCTCTAGGTTCTCCCATGTAACACCGCTCCTGCGCGAGCTGCACTGGCTGCCTGTCGTCTTTCGGGTGCGCTTCAAGGTGCTAGTTACCATCTTTAAAGCGCTCCATGGCACGGGACCTAGCTATCTGCGGATCGCATTCTGCCTCATACATCCCTGCGACCGATTCGCTCCCACAGAGAGGGACTTCTCCGGGTGCCGTCCACTAGGCTGTGCCAGCGGGCGAAGTCCAGGGGAAGGGCCTTCTCTGTGGCGGGCCCGACCCTCTGGAATGACCTTCCCCCCGAAATCAGAACAACCACAGACCTTCGCTCCTTCCGAGAGCTTTTAAAAACTCATTTCTTCCGTTTGGCTGGCCTAGGGTAATTTTAATTAATTTATAGTGTTAAGGGGTTTTAGGGACAGTTTTTAGTTTTTATAGATGTTTTTAGCGCAGGATATGTTTAATTGTGATTTTAAATTTTGTATTCTGTTTGTGTCTATTGCTTTTAATTTTCCTGTGCCCCGCCTCGAGTCCCTCTGGGGAGAGAGAGCGGGTTATAAATAAAATTTTATTATTATTATTATTATTATTATTATTATTATTATTATTATTATTATTATTATTATTATTGTTGTTGTTGTTGTTGTTGTTGTTGTTATTATTATTATTATTATTATTATTATTATTATTATTATTATTATTATTATTATTATTATTATTATTATTATAAGTTACAGATAGTAGAGAATGGACCTTGCTAGTTCATAACAAATTTATAAACACTATATTCAGGCAATGTATTTATTGCGATCAACTACGTATTTAGCATTATAGACAAGCTTTTCAGAACTTCAAGGAGTTGGAGAAGGCCATTTAAGCCATCAAGTCCAATACTCCCTGCTAGAATGCATTCATGTTGTCCATTTCCTAGTTCAACAGTTCCATTGAACGAGTGTGTTCTCCTTTTTTATGAATTGGTTCCAATGTCCAGTGTCTTACTATTGGAACAACATATTCAACTGGAGTGCATTTTCTGTAACTTAAATCTATTGCCCTTATGTCCTAAGATAATCAAGAGCAGAACTTCTACTTGATCTTCTACTATATTTTGAAGGTATTTGAAGAACACCGTCATATGCTGCAATGTTTTACTCTTCTTAAGGCATTCACAGCTGGTCCCAATCAAACTGTTTCCTGATTATGGATGAGTCTATTTGTCTTTTTAATTTGAATTAACATTCAAATTAATGTTTTCTTTGTTTTCGTTTTAATAATCCCTTTGTGCTATTTTTAATATGGATTGTCGGCAAAAAGCTGGATATACAGTAGGGACAGGATGAGGGAAAGCTAAAAAGAAACTGTAAAATGAAATATTTTCTTTTCCAGTGAAACCCTGACTTTTCCCAACTTTTTCCCTATATGTTTTATACTCCAGAAATCTCAAGTTGCAACTTTAGGTAACAATGCTATAATACTCCTATTGACATGGGCATTTTGTCAAGTAATTTGGACTCTGAACTGTCATTGAACTAATAACAAATTGGGACAGAAATTTCAATATATTTTAGCAGGAACACTTCTGTCAAGAGTAGAACTGTACTAGATTTGTTCAGATTTCCTTGAAACCAGTTGGCCTATCATGCATGTAGGTTTTCAGAGATGCTTAGCTTTAGTATAAGACAGGGATGTCCAAACTTGGGAACTTTAAGACTTGTGGACTTCAACTCCCAGAATTCTGGGAGTTGAAGTCCACAAGTCTTAAAGTTCCCAAGTTTGGACATCCCTGGTATAAGAGTAGGAGGACCTGTTGCTTAAGTTCTCTTTCTGCAGCTCTCCTTTGTCCATTATATTTCAAAACTGATGAAAGCTTTCTGATCTTCTCAGTTGGAGGTCAGATGGATTTCTGTAATATAAACTGTAGAACACAGAATAATAGCGTTGGAAGGGACCTTGGAGGTCTTCAAATCCAACCCCCTGCTTAAGTAGGACACTCTGTACATTTTATACAAATAGCTGTGCGGTCTTTTTTTGAAAACCTCCAATGATGGAGCATCCACAACTTCTGAAGCCAAGCTATTCCATTGGTTGATTGCTCTTACTATTAGGACATTTCTCTTTAGTTCTAGGTTGCTTCTCTCTTTGGTTAGTTTCCATCCATTGTTTCTTGCCTTCCCTTTTGGTTCATTGAAAAATAGTTTGGCCCCCTTATTTTTGTAGGAGCCCCTCAAATATTGGAACATATTTCCCCATGTCCTTCTTTTCACTAGACATACCCAATTCCTGTAACCGTTCTTTGTATGTTTTAGCCTCTAGCACCCCCCCCCCCATCAGTTATATGCGAGACCGCCTCCTGCCCCATACATCCCTTAGACCGATACGCTCCCACAGAGAGGGTCTTCTCAGGGTGCCGTCGGCCGGACAATGCCGACTGGCGACACCCAGGGGAAGAGCCTTCTCTGTGGCAGGCCCAGCCCTCTGGAATGACCTATCCCCTGAATTACGCACCATCACCGACCTCGGCCTCTTCCGCCAATGTCTAAAGACATATTTGTTCCAACAAGCCGGCCTAGCCTAACCTCCCATGAGGACTTTTAGGAAGTTTTTAAATTGGGTATTTTAAATTTGGTTTTAGTACAGGATAGGATTGTTTAATATTTATTTTAAATTATATATTTATCTTGTGTTTGTATGTTTTTATATTTCCTGTACGCCGCCCTGGGTCCTCTGTGGAGAAGGGCGGGATATAAATTTAAATAAAATGAAATGAAAATGAAAAAATTGTAGCTCTTTCCAGAGTTTCAACATCTCTTTTTTTTTTAATATTGTAGTAATCAGAATTAACTGTAGTATTCCAAGTGTGGTCTTACTAAGGCTTTGTAAAGCGGCACTAGAACTTCATGTGATCTTGATTCTATTCCTCTATTATAGGTATAAATAGAACAGGTATATCAGAATTTCTTACTAAAACCATTTCATTCACTTCAAATCATTCCAAGTTTTTATTCTAACCAATGCAAAAACCCATACCCTAGCTTTAGATTCCCTGTGCAGAAAGCTAGTTTATAAATAACAAATATCATAAATAAATAAACGCACAAAAGAGCTTTCAAAGGAAGTTTATGGGGGTAGATTTGCTTCAAGTCTTAATTAGGTTTGTCTGGTTTTAGATAAGCCTGTTGTGTGAATATAGGCGAATGTGGCTTGTTCAGTAAACATGGTTAAGCAATTCATGGTTTAGCACAAAATGTAAACTCAAGATAAGATGTTAAACAAGTCATTGTAGCTTGTAAACTGTGGCTCCGCATTTTCTATTAACCCAATCAATTGTGGTTTATTCAGACCAGAAAATTATGATTACTGATGTGGATGGACTGAGAGAAACCATCCTCTGTCAGATGTGATGAATGAATTGAGCGATGAACTTTTGTTTGACTGGTATTAGTTCCAGTCCTGCTAGTGAAACAAAATTCCCTTTTGTTTGTATACTTTGTGCTCATTTTGCCCTACGGGGTGAAAGAAGTTTGATGTGACCTCTTTGGAGGCCAAAATATGCATCTCTTTCCCTTTAAGTGGTCACGTCATAAGGAGACGTAATGATATTACTTCTGCATAAGGAGCAATACTGATTGCTACTATTATCCCAAAGTTCTTTACTTTTCTAGGTCATAGCTAACTGGTCACATGTTTCAAAATCAATTTCATTAGATGTTGTTTTTAGTGGCAAAAATATATTAGAATGTTACAACTTTTAGGTTAATAGCATACTGTGATGATCATTAAAATGAACTGAATCCTTTGTCAATGCATGCAAACTCTTTCTAAAGTAATCAAGGTGAATATCATTAGGTATTCATTATTTCAACAATTGTACTTTTTGCTGTATCAAAATGTGAACAGCTGTTCTATGTTCAAATTATCCATTAAACCCACTTGCAGGTCTAGTCAGGTTTTTAATAGGCTTTTAAAGGAGCCTGACAAACATGTCTCTCTGCTTTTGACTTCTCAGTTGCCATCATCATCATCATCATCAAAATTGACATACTCCCAAAGACTCTGGACAATAATATAAATATAAATCTTCTACCATTGCTAAGTCTTTCTGTAGATCTTTCTGTCTTATGTAGAATAAGATAATAGAACTTCAATCCAAATTTAATCCGATGCAATTTTTATGCAAATTTCTGCCTTTGAAGAATGCAATTTCAAGTTATCTTAGGCTTTCTTTTGTCCTTTTCCTTATAGTTATGCTTTCTAAATCTTACATTTTTTTCTAGTACTAGTACTGTTTAGAACTAGGTAAAGGTAAAGGTTCCCCTCGCACATATGTCTTAGTGGTTCCCTACTTTAGCAGGCGGTGCTAATCTCCGTTTTAAAGCTGAAGAGCTAGGGCTATCCGAAGATGTCTCTGTGGTCATGTGGCCAGCATGACTTAAACGCTGAAGGTGCACAGAGCGCTGTTACCTTCCCACCAAAGGTGGTTTCTATTTTTCTACTTGCATTTTTACATGCTTTCAAACTGCTAGGTTGGCAGAAGCTGGGGCAAGTAATGGGAGCTCACTCCGTTATGCAGCACTAGGGATTCAAATCGTCGAACTGCCGACCTTTCTGATTGACAAGCTCAGCATCTTAGCCACTGAGCTAACGTGTCCCATATTGTTTAGAACTAAACAATATGGGCCGAATATTCTAGTGATTGGACTTCTGAGCTAAGCCTAAGTCCCTGAACCCCTTCAGTGGGTCCTTCGTGGAGAAGGGCGGGATATAAATTTAAATAAATAAAATAAATAAATAAATGACACTTTTCTGTTTTCTCTGTGGAGTTGGATGAATGAAACAAATTATTTCTGACCTGTCGCTTTTAAATCTTTTCCACCTCCCTCCCCCCAAATGCCACATTAAAATATGCATTTAGCATGTATTTATGTACGCACCTTGATTTTTATCTTAGAATGCACATTTCCAAATGCAATTTGACATGGATTTGTGGAGCTGCAATAATCAGATAAATGTGAAATTTGATTTACAGAAATTCTTTGGCACTATTCTATAAACTGGAGATGTTTAGATAATAATGATAGAATTGCAGAAAACAACCCTTGTACAGAGTCATAATTTGGAATATATTTGGTAGTAAAATCTAATATTGAATTTAGTTTGGTCTGAGCGTAATTTCTGTACATTGCCCATGTTTGAGGGGGTTTATCCCACCCAAAGGGTTCCTGCTATGCACAAGAGGAAACCCACTGAAAGCCATCATTAACCTGAGTTGCAATGCAGCTTTAGAATAGTCTTACCAATGTAGCACTTTACATATTTACTGAGACTGCAATTCCAAGGCATCATGATTGAGAAAAAGAGGACAGTAACAGCCAGAATTAATTCTGAGCATAATCAGAAACTGTGGAAAACCAGGATGTGAAGTAGGGAAAGCTAGTATGGAATGGAAAGATGCACAAATGCTTAGCATACTGCAACATTTTGTTATAACTCACCATAGAATGCATCTCTTCAACCATGCCTTGAAAAATTCCTGCCTATATATAATTCATCTTCTTCCTTCCTTCCCTCCCTCCTCTCCTTTCTCCCTCCCTCTTCTCTCCCTCCCTCCTTCCCCCTCCCCTCCTTTCCTTTCCTTCTTTCCTTTCCCTCCCTCCCTCCTCCCTTCCCCTCCTTTCCTTTCCTTTCCTTTCCTTCTTTCCTTTCTTCCCCTCCCTCCCTCCCTCCCTCTAGCTTTATTATCCCATGAATACCATGAAAGGGCTGCCGAGTTCTTCAACATGAGCTGCATTGGGTTTACTCCAAAGCAGGGACAAGAAATCTCCAATCTGCTGAAAAAAAGCTGGAGCAACACATGGCACTTTCCCACTCCTCACAAATGATGACTGCTGTGCTTGTTAACCTTTCCTAGGGCTCAAGTGGAAAATGCCGTGGTCTAGGGCAGGGGTCTGCAAAGTTGGCTCTTTGAAGACCGGTGGAATTCTGGGAGTTGAAGTCCACCGGTCTTCAAAGAGCCAACTTTGCAGACCCCTGGTCTAGGGGAGAGATTTCAATGGAAGAAAAGGCACTCAGAACTCCCCACCACAAATGGCATCTTTCTGAGGGGAGGGGAAGGGCGCCTTCATCAGACATTTGAGGCTTCTGTGGGAGTGACAGTTAAAGATTCCAGAACTATTGACAGACTGTCTTGGGGGGAGGGGAGGGGGAGGATATACAGATTTTGACAACTGAGGTAAAACATCCCATAAATTCAAAACAATAATAATATTAAAAATACTATTGATGTATTAAAGTTTGCCTGATTTTACATACAGCATAACAGAATTTGGCCACTGTTAACCACATTGTACTGGTCTGATCAAAGTAGTTGCACATAAAAAAATATTAGTATTTCCCAGATATTTTGTTAGGTAAGGGGTCATACATGGAATCTGTGAGTGAGTCCCTATAGGAGATGCAGTATAGCAGGATGTGGGTGGGTTGGGTTCAAGAAACATTGTTCACTAAGCCAAAGATGTCAGAAAATGTATACTTTAATAGTTAGAAGCCCAAGGTATGAGGTTTGAGGTGAGGGAAAATAGCCTCACATATTTAATGATGTAATTGTCACACTTACTTGTATAAGATGTCATGACATATCACAGAAGGTCAAACTTTTTCCCCAAGTGCTAACTCTACATGGAAGGCCTTTGTGTGCCCCCATTCATCAGGGATTATCTTACCACAGAGACTACTTGAAATTAAGGGTTTATTTATTTATTCCTAGGAGATCTATTAGAGATATCTTTCTTGTAATTAAGTCCTCTTGGATATTTTGGTTCTACAGCTCTGCAATCTCTGGCCTCTGTGTTCCTGTGGGTAGGCTTAAATTCAGCTTCAGGATTAAGGTCAGTACTATATGACCCTTTCTGTGACCCTGGTGAGGAGGTTTGCAGGTTTGGGAGATTTTGCATCATTTTGAAGGACTTTTATGACATTCATGGGTGGCTTCCTGTAAATTTTTGTAGTTATTATGTCCGACTTTAAGTCTACGGACTGCTGGCTTAGTTTTCAAGGTATATTAAAATAGGTCAGCAGGAAGTTAGTCCATTAATACCAAAAGTTGTCAAGTGACCCAGTCAACTAACCCAGAGAATTAAATTTAGCTCCCATTAGACTAGAGGTAGTATTCAGCCAGTTCTGACAGGTTCTAGATAACCGGTAGTGGAAATTTTGAGTAGTTCGGAGAACTGGCAAATAGGCTGGCAGTGGCCCCAGCCCCACTGCCTCCCAGCCTCCCAGTTGATCTTCTTTTGTTGCCCTGAACAAGAGAATGGAGCTGGAGAGCAGGTTAGTGCAGTGGGGAGATAATGGGGATTTTGCAATAACTTTCCCCTGCCACACCCACAAAGCCATGCCCACAGAACCAGTAGTAAAAAAACTTTGAATCTCACCACTGCATTAGACCTTGTCTTATATACAGTTTGACCCAGTCATCTGTATCAAAACCTAGTCCATTGTTCTCTAACAAAAAGAGCTGATGAGGGGGAAAAAAATCTAGCTTCTCTGTTTGATACTTGGTGCTAAGACTTAGCAGCATGGATAACAATTCCCAAATGCAGACTCACTGCATCAGCCACAGTTACTATGATGTATCTGGTAAAGGGGAAAGAACCTAGTTTTATACCAAATACTTGCTGGTTCATGGGATCAGGGGATACCAGGCAGTCACTGGAAAAAGAAGGTGTGGCCTCTGCACTCCAAATTTGGAGTCACTCAAGGACAGTGCAGCTCCAGTGTAGCTTTAAAATCCAGACTCTTCTCTTATAGATGCCAGTCAAGGCCAATAACTCACCTGTTTACCAAACAGGTACTTCAGCAATAATAAAAAATGAGCTCAGAAAACTATGTGGTTTCCTGCACCAGGAAAGAGATATAGATGGGAAGTAATGATCATGATTATGAATATTCTTCTCCAGGGAAAGGTTTTGAATCTATATATATATATAAGCCAAATACCACTCACTCATCATGAAATCTCCAGAACCGTAAAGCCTACAAACTTGAAATTTGACATATGTTCCTCTTGACTTCTAGGTGCTTGCTAAGAAAGGATTTTTTGAAATGATCATCAGATCATTAGTACTTCTTCATATAAGGAGTTCTACTCCCCCTCCCCACCTGAAAGAACACTCTTCCAACTGCCTGTTGCCTTATATTAACACTGATGCTAATGAGTTAGACATTCTACTCCCCCTCCCCACCTGAAAAGAACTCTGTTTCAACTGCCAGTTCCCTCACATTCTATTACCTCAATTCAAACTGGCAGACGTTCCATTCCTTCTCTCAGGAGTGGTCTGGGGCTCTTTACAGTATTAAACGTCGGTACCTTGCCAAAATGTCTATGCCTTCCACATATGGAACTGCATCCAGATTCAAAGCAGTGGGAGCAATATTCCCTTATGTGTTTCAATCACTGACCACCACTGAGCCAGTGGATTGAACCGGATTTCTCCTGCATTGCGCAATCATATAGTTTCATCACGAAGTACGTGTATCCAGCTAGTAGGAAATACATCAATAGTCTCTTCCAAAGCTAATTGTTACCTATCATCTAGTTCAACCAGTTCATACATCATGCCAGGCTATAATATAATTTATTATTTATTATATATTCCCAACTATTAAGGTTTGGAATTCACAGTGTATTGGTTAGCAAGTTGTTTATTTAATAAGCCAAACTTTGGTTTCAAATCTGTTAAAAATCATTGGAAAGCTGAAATCAACATTACTCGAAATGAGCAAGGTTCATAACAGGGCAGCATTTTTATCCATTTCATAAGCCAAAATTCAGGCAAAACATACACACACACACACGCCCATCAAAAATCCCAAAATCCTTCATCAAGCTTTGCATAAGAGTTGAGTTTATAAGTCCATGGTAGGTCATAAGGTATGGCTTGCGGTTGTCTACAGGCAGTCACTAACTGTGTAAGTCTCATAACGTAATAAGAAAACTGACTATAAACCAATAATTCTACAGCAAAAATATTGAAGGTTTTTAAAATGCCACTGGATTCTAACAGTCCTATTCTGACATGAAATGTAATGAACTGCATTGACTATATAAGACATTTGCTCTACCTTTAATGAAATGTACATAGTTGCCTCATGCAAATTATTTTGCTAATTGTTAAGGTTCTAAACATCTTGACAATATCTTGAAAATGTCTACTTTAATATTTGTAGCAATGTGATTTAAAACATTTATTAAAATGATTGAGGTTTTTTGTGGAAAACTCCTAAAAGCAAACACTATGGATGATTTTGGTTTAGTCCCACTTTTGCTTAAAACCCAGTTGTGAGATAAAAACTGAAGAACAACATTTGATTCCATAGATAAGAGATATGAAAGGGGAATACAAAAGATGAATATTAAGGAGAGTAATCTGAAATACCCCATGGGGGATAGATCCCAAAAGCCCTTTGAAGTTCAGCAGTAAAATTCACCTCTTTACGGAGTCAAATGTGGCTTGCTTGCTTGTTATTTAGCATGCTATGTTAAGCCAATTGTGGCTAATTCAGAAAACCATCATTAACAAAATCTGAAACAGAAAAGCTCTGTGTGTGTGTGACTGTGTGTGTGTGTGTATCTCCAATTTTATTTTCTCCTTCTTTCTTGCCCATACACTACAGTGAAGTAGATGATTAATTTACTTTGCCTGGATGATGGAACACTATTGATGTGATTGCAAACATTGGCCTGAGTAGTTTTTACATGCCTTATTGCACATGTGAAGAGAACTGCTTGGAAGCAGTTCTCTTTTAATGTTTAAAAAGTAAAATTCAAAATGGGTCTTCAAATTAAAATAATATCTCTTGCAGGCAGAGTACATGTTTTGACAGCCACTTGGGAAATACAATGATTAAATAGAAGTCATGCTTTATTTTTCACGGATGCAGGGCAGCTGCACCATAAAGTTCTGGGTTTTCCATCATGCTTAAGAACTTCAGTACACTGGAAATCGTAACAACATCCTGCAGTATCACTTAATTATCCTTTCAAGGGTATTCAGAAGAGCTCTTTCTTTATTCCAAGGTTTGTCACAAACAGTTCTATTTTGCTGTGTTGACAGATTGCCTAGTCTGAATTTGTTTTGCAGACTATCTGCTTAGTATACAGAAGTTAATTTAGCATAACCCTTGTATAGAAGCTGCTTTGCAGAAATAGTTTTTGTAATAATATAAACATCAAAATAAAACTCTGGGACAACATGACTTTCTGGTGCAATCTGGATGTGCTAAAATGTAGTTATATTTATCAGTATTATATGAATGTCACACTGTGTGTAATTTTTGGGAAAAAAATCAAGAATTAGTTTACTTATTGGTGTCACATTTTTCTATAGGGTAGGGTAAGGGATACAAAGAAATTTTGAGAGCATTCACGTCAGAGTCGTCGGCCCTTCCGAGACCTCAAAATACACAATAAAAAGATAACAAAAAAAAAAACATTTTTCATAACACTACAAGGTAAAAGCAAGTACATATACCTAAATTCTCAGTTCCAATATAAAAAAAAAGAATTAGTTTACTTACACCAATACTTTATATACCCCATCCTACTTCAAAACAATTAGATTTTCTTTTGCACTAGCTCTATTTCTTGCTATATTATTTCTTAAAGTTATGAGACTGATTTCACTATTAAGAAATGCTGTTCCACTATAAAACAAACTCAACAAAATAATCCTGCATCTAAAAAGAATTCCAAAAATTGGGTCTTATAGGATCCACACAAGATTGACATGACTCTACCAACTTTTAATGGAGAGACCAAATTGCTTAGATACACTACATACATAAGTAATGTAGGACAACTTCTAACAAGTGTTCACTACCATTTTCTGATCCAAACCTTCTAAAATAAAAGCAAGATTCGATACATTCTTATACATTAAAGGAAATAAAATAGTACCCAGTTAAGAATTTATTAGTGCTCATATCCAAACATTATCCCAAGCCATCGCCTACTTTAGATTTTGAACAGATCACAGGTAAGACATTGCAACATTAAGAAATGAAGAAATTGAACACAGGCTGGGAAAATCTGTGAGCCTTTGCTGAAAATGCCAGTCACTGTGTCTTAATGTATGTTGATAAACATGTTCAATGTTGCAAGTTTTCAGGAGAAATCCTATGTACCATGACTTGGAAGGAAAGGTTACATGCAAGAAGAAGCCCAAATCGACATGCTGAAGTAAATATGCACGTGAGACCAGATAGCAAACCTAAATGTGAAATAGAAACATTAGTTAATACATTTTATATTGGTTTAATCGGGCCGTCATCACGTGAAAACATTATGTCCCATTGGAGAAAGAGCCTTCATGGTTCGCAAAAGGACACATGAATATATGGTTTCCTTTGTTTGGCGATCTGCCTTCTTCCCCCAAATCAGGCGAATTTTGACGATTTGCTTATAGTGATGGGTGTAGCAGGAGTCTCCCCACCCGCGTTTCCCTCCCCTCCCCTTTAGCATTTCAGCAGCAGCTATGGGAGGGGTGTGGTTGACCCTTGGCAGCCTCGCTGAGAAACGAGAGCCAGGGGGAACATTCCTCGCACCCACAGCCTCGGCCGCGGCCTTTTATGAGAAGAAGGCAAGAGTGAAGAGTCGGTGAGCTTTGCTTCCAGCGGCGCCCGGCCCTTCTTTTGCGCCTGTCAAGCCTGCCCCCCCCCCCCCCCGTTTCTCCAGCCCAGTGTGAAGGTACAAAACAGGCTCCCGCGGCCGCCAAAGCTCCCTCGCTCTCCTTAATCCCTCCACCCACCCGTTGCCCCGCCAACAAGTCAGACGAGCAGGTGATCCATTGACAGGGAGCAGATGGTCTCCCGCCGAGGTAAGCGAGGCCCCACAAAGAAACCGTATTGATCATATTGCTTCCCTTTTCTCTTCTGCAGAGGCAGCGCCAGGCGCCGCGTTTTCTCACTTCAACTCAGCCTCGCCCCCTCTTTCCTGGGCGCAATCAGGAATTACGGTAAAAAAAAATACAACAAACCCCACAAGGCTCGCTGCCGCACCTTTTGGGAGAGATAGGAGAAGTGGGGACACCCGAAACGGCCCCAGGCCGTGGGGCGCCCGAGGCAGAGGCTGGGAAACGGCGCCTCAGCCTTGCTGGCCTTCCCTCCAGAGGCGCGCAGGGAAGCTGGAGAATTGTGGATTGTTACTTTCTCACCCCCACCCCTCTCTCTGCCACCCAATTCTCAAGCCAGAAACGGCGTGCAAAAGTTTTGTGCACAGCCAAGGACATTTGCCTAGGGTATATTATTATTAACGGTAACGGAAGGGACTTGGGAGGTCATCTAGTCCAACCCCCTGCTCACTCACGCAGGAGACCTATACTAGGGATTCGAAGCTACGTTTTGGAAAGCCAAATATGTGGTCAAAGGCTCAGCATCCATATGATAAAATACTCCAGGCAGATGAAATGAAATGAACAATTGAGGCAAAAACTCCAGCAAAGGCTGCTTTTCCTTTCTGATATTAGGGATGCAACAAATAAGGCTTTAATAATCAATTTCCATGAATGTTAGTTGCCAAGGCAGCCCTCAATTCTGCAAGTTGAATAATAGAATACCAGAATTGGAAGGGACCTTGGAGATCTTCTAGTCCAACTTCCTGCTCCAGCAGGACACCGATACCAATCTGGACAAATGGCTGTCCAATCTCTTTTTAAAACCTCCATGATGGAACACTCACAACTTCTGGAGGCAAGTCATCCCACTGATTTATTCTCCTGTTGCCTCCATTTTTTCTTTGGCCCATCTTCTGCCTATGCTTGTAGGCCATTCTTTGTGCCTCAGGTGGATTCTTTCTTTGCAAAGCAGGTAAGCAGGGGCGCCCACAGGGAGGACTATCAAGATGGAGTTTGCAACCACACAATGTTGCAACCTGTTTTTATATGGCATCAAATGCACGGGTGTGCCCCTGTGGACACCTTGCACCTGAGAATGTGCACCCTTTTCTACCATAACCTCATGATATTGATCCCCATGACAGTGCCTTCATTTCATTCTTGCCAGCTAAAAAAGACAGCTTTAATCCATCTTTAGCGGCATTGTGTTAAAGTTGTATTTTAGTCTGAAATTGTTCAAGTTATTTAAAATCTGTTAAACTTTGTCCTCGGAAGCAAAGGTTAACAGATTCTGTAAAATTGGTTGGGTTTTGTCCTTTTGGAGAGCTGCCAAAAAAGTCAAGATGATTATTATGGCTGCATTTGAGCCCTGCCCTATTTATGTGCATTAATATTGCATGCATACAGGTAGCCCTTGACTTGCAACCACAATTGAGCACTGAATGTCTGTTGCTAAGTGAGGCAGTTATTATTTTACAACCTTTTTGCTACAGTTGTTAAGCAAATCACTGCAGTAGTTAAAGGGATTTGTGCTGTTATTAAGTGGATCATTAGAAGCTTTCAAGAAGAGACTGGACTGCCATCTGTCAGCAATGGTATAGGGTCTCCTGCTTGCACAGGGGGTTGGACTAGATGATCTACAAAGTCCCTTCCCACTCTGTTAATCTGTTAATATTAATCTGGCTTCTCCCATCGACTTTGCTTGTCAGAAGCTGTCTAGGAAGATTACAAATGGGGATCATATGACCCTAGGACATAGGTCAGCTGTCATAAGTACATGCCAGTTGCTCAGTGTCTGAATTTTGATCATGTGACCACCGGGATGCTGCAGCAATTGTGAGTGTGAAAACTGGTCATAAGTAGTCATTTTTCAGTGCTGTTGTAATTTCAGATAGTCACTAAATGAATAGTTGTAAGTCAAGAACTACTTATATATAAAGGGAAAGGGCTTCAGTCCTACTGTTGTCGCAAAGGTGCTTTTTCAACAGGCAACTGGACATTTTGGGTTTTCTTTGAAGATGTTTTGCTTCTCATCCAAGCAGCTTCTTCAGTTCTTGGATGAGAAGTAAAACGTCTTCAAAGAAAAACCAGAAGGCACAATTGCCTGTTGAAAAAGCACCTTTGGGACTACCATGACCTGGATGACTGAGAACCTCCATAGACATTTGCATTCTCTTGATTCCCCCCTCCCCTTGCCTTTCTCCTGTGGTCACCTATTTATTTGGAGGAAAGTCAGCTGACTCCTGAACTGGGAAATAGAATAGATTGGACAATAATTAGCAGTGAGGATAGCAAATTTAATGCTCTTATAGTTTATTGCCAGCTGGAAAGCACTAATTCAGCACTAATTCAGCAGTGGGAAAAGGCTCTTAAACTTTTTGCCCCTTCAGAGCCTGTTCCAATTGGAGGTAACTGCATAATACAGGTAGTCCTTGACTTGCAACCATTCACTTAGTGATTACTCTAAGTTACAACGGCACGGAAAAAAGTGACTTATGATTACTATTTGCACAGTTGTGACTTGCAGAATTCCCATGTCATAACAGTCTCTCTTAGCAATATAAATTTTGGGCTCAATTGTTGTCGTAAGTCAAGGACTATCTACACTGCAGTTACAGATGGAGCAGAACGATTGCATGAACATTTTTGTTCATTACAGCAATATTGATTTTACCTTTCAAATACATTCCAAGATCGCATTATTGTAGATTCCATGGGGAAACTGCTATTGGCTATTAAATGCAATTTGCAGTTCTTTGAGCTGATGGCTTTTCCGTTCTACTTTTTAATATCAAAGGTCTGCAAGCAAACTAAAGACTAAAGCCTCCTAAAGTCCTACCCCAAACTAGTTTCACGATTAAGAGCTGACTCCCAGAAGGCCTCTACTTCATTGGTGGGATCCTAGTGGTTTGGACCGGTTCTGGAACCGGCAGCGACCCAAACCTGCCACCCCCCCACCCCCTGAACCGGCTCTCCAGTCTCTTCTGCAGTCACTGCAGAAGTTTTCAGTCAACTGTGCATGTGCAGCAATACGTGGTGGGTGCACACACGAGCAAAGCAAGCAATGCGTGTAGAACACCCGCTCGGCAAACCGGTAGTAAACTGGTGAGAAACCCACCACTGCTCTGCTTCTTTGATTTCTTCAGTGGAAATTTATCTCCTATAAATTGCTGAACATGACTGCTTTCCCTGTGTAAACAGAGAGGAGAAACTTTGGTGATTTTTTCTGTAGTCCAGTGATCACTCTTGGATGCTCTTCAATTGTTGATTTGATTCTACCACTGTTACCCTTCATCCTTTTTTCTTTTCACCCATTTCTTCCTTCCAATATGAGTGAACTCAGTATGGGCAAACTGGCAGACACAAATGAGTTACATCTTAATATTTGATATAACATTGGTTTATGTGACACGAGGTGAGTTGGGTTTATGCCTAGTCATAAAACAATAAGTTGTATTGCCATTGGGTATACCAGGGGTAGTCAACCTTTTTATACCTACCGCTCACTTTTGTATCTCTGTTAGTAGTAAAATTTTCTAACCGCCCACCGGTTCCACAGTAATGGTGATTTATAAAGTAGGGAAGTCAATTAAATTTAAAAAAGGAAAGTGCTTCAGTATCGGACAAAACCCCTACCGCCCACCATGAAAGCTGGAACGCTCACTAGTGGGCGGTAGGGACCAGGTTGACTACCACTGGGGTAGACTTACTATAGTTTGCCAAAAAAGTTACACAGGGATGGGAAATTGTGCCTACAGCTAATAAACAGTTACTGCACCGATCTCAAAACGGGTGGCTCTAGATTATTTGGGAAGAACTTCAAATAGCTTCCCTGAGGTTTTGAATTGTTTCGTAGGCTAAAGGAATAGAGTTGTAGAAAACAATTTGCATTGGCCTATGGCATAGCAGGCTTGGTTTACTAGGGAAATATAAGAGTGTGTGTGTGGGAAAGATCTTTATTTTCATCATGTTAGTAATTACAACTAGGAACGTTGCAAGCAAAAGTTAAAGAGTGCATGGAAACAAGTTAGTCACCACTAGCTGACTCTCAGCCTAACACCCCAACCAGATTTTCTTAAAGCTTAAACACAGCTCGCTAGAGGCAGTCAGAAAATTACTCTTTCCCCCCCCCCCTCTCCCAACTGTCTCATTTTCTCCCAACCCAAACCCTTACAAATGCAGGAAATTTGCAGCCCTTCAAACTTAACCGTCTCCCTCCTGCTCACCAATTCATCACTTCTGGCTTGGTATTCATGGCCGTGTAAGACCAAACGGCGACTCCACCAACAGGGGAACCGTGAAGCGCTTTGCCCTTATTCAGAGTTGGCATTCTACCTTCATAGCTGTCACATAAATTCACTGCCAGTCTTTGGGCTGATAAAAGAGAGAAGATTTTTTGTAAAAAAAAAAAATGCCCTCAAGAACAACAGCGACGACAACAAAAGCCGAGGGGCACACTTTGCCCGCGATATCTGCCCTTGTTTGCAGGTGGTTCTGGAAACCATAACTACAGTAGCCTCAGTGTTTTTGCAAGCCGTTGCTGTGTGGCTTCTAAGATAAATTTATCCTCCCCCCACCCCCAGTACATTTTACAGTAAATAAAAAATGCCCTAAAGCTCTTTTATTGCACTCAAAGGGTGAAATGCATGCGTTCATGCACACCGTACACAAAAACCCATGCGAGAAAGAAATGAAAAGAAACAGGTTCTGTGAATAAGGACCAGACAAAACAGAGTCTCAAAGCTGTCTCAACTAATGTCTTGGTGGAACTGCTGGGCCAGTTTACAGAAGGCTACTTGTTCCTTGATTTTTATGGTGATTGGTGTAATGCATGTGACAGTTTGGGAGTAGTTTTAGGACAAGGGGTAAAAAAAAAGAAAGAAATCTTTTCACACTAACCTCTTTGCTGATGCACTTGGATCATTATATGCTCCTGAGCACCTGTGGTTGACAAAGGAAGAGGAAAGCGAGACAAACGTAAGTAAATAAATGAAGGGCACAGCAATCATTTTGGTGTACACAGCCTCTCTTGGCTGAGTACAACAGAACTTTCTCCACATTAACTTAGCACTTTATGAACTTCAGGAATGGGACAGCGGCATTACAAAGCGAGGGTAATTCAAAGTTACAGCAGTGGTTTTGTTCTACAGAAGTACTGTACAAAGATAGGATTCTTTCACGCTGTGAAATTTTCTAAACCTTCCTTTTTTCATTTTAATGGCTCCTAGCTCCAAGCACCGTCCATGCAGCCTTTGTGAACGTAAGCCAACAAATACGATACTGTTTCATAGAACACATGGATTTATAAAATAATGATACAATTAGGGATTTTTAAAGCTGTTCATCTTCAACTATGAAGACATTGCAAAATCTGTCTCGGCTATCTGCATGAAGAATTAGAATGCGGCTAGCATGAAGAGGATCATATTTGCTTGCTTGGAAGATGATGAATTGGCTGTGGAAATTAAACTATATTTCTTCAATATGCAAATATGGATGAATGCAAAGAAACCTGAAACCCAACTTTTAAGAATGAAATACTCAAAAGACTCATTATTACCGGATGAATATATCAATTTCTTTTCCCCTATGTTCAACATTTTAAAGTCTCAGATTATTTAATTTCTTTCATATAGTACAATGGAATTCATTTTTCCCCAGAATCTGAGTTTGGTTAGATATTCTCTAAGCAATTAGAAGAATTTGCTTCTTCTTTTCTTTTTTCTTTTCTTTTCTTTTTTCTTTTCCAATTAGGCTTGTACCAATGAATTTTGGCATTCATTTTAATGTACATTTTAAGCTTTTGGATTCTGTTTTTTGGATTTTGTGAACTGCTTTGAGTGTTCACATAATAGGTGTGGTATCAACTGAATGAACAAAAACACAGAATAATTATATTTCCTTGTGCTACTAAGGGATACGGTGCTAGGAATAATAGACCAACTTATCTTGTGGGCATCATATTGGAGAATCCCTACAGCACTGGTGGGTTTAGTTTCTTATACAGCCTAATCATAGTGCTAGTTAAGCAAGATATCTGAGGAGTCATCTCACTCCAGTAGGACTTCTTGTGGCCTGCCAGCAACCAGCGGAAGCAGATTTGGACAGTGGGGAGGTTGGGGAGGAACATGGGCCAGTCCTGGAGTCTTGAGGGCTCTGTGTCAGAGGCATAGAGCGGGCCAGAGCTGTATGCCAGTTATCAGCTGCCCTCAGAATCAGACAGCAATTAGGCAGACAAAGAGCTGGAG
Source organism: Rhabdophis nuchalis (assembly GCA_039707465.1). Taxonomy (NCBI): domain Eukaryota; kingdom Metazoa; phylum Chordata; class Lepidosauria; order Squamata; family Natricidae; genus Rhabdophis; species Rhabdophis nuchalis. The sequence continues at coordinate 98,884,750 of CM077648.1, forward strand.
CCTGTTCCCAGTATGTGCATGCGCAGAGTTGCCAGATGAAGGGAACAGCTAAAAAACAGGGGTTGACTTCGGAGTAAGGCCACAGGTAGACAATGAATGGCTCCTCCCAGAGGAAATAAAAGAGGAGCGAAAGGGGAGTGGAGTTTGCAGGAGATAATTAGTTTGCTTAATTGGTCCGTGACTCTCTGAGACGCCTTGCCAAGTTTTGCAGATATCGGCCTGTCAGGTCTCCAAGCAAGATAAGGTCTGTGACTGTAAATTCTCCCTTGAAAGACTTCGCTGGATGTGAATGAGCAGAATTCACAGTAAATCAATAAAAGGGATTTTTTGTCAGGACAAGGAGTTGCTTCATGCTCTTGGAAGCCTAGGTCAGAACAGAACTAGCCTGCCTCATGTCAGCAAAAGGAACCTTCTAAGCCCCCTGTCTGCTAAGGAATTCTGGTGGGTGGGACAAGGAGAAAAGCCTTTTCCACTGACCTCATCCCTGTGAAACACTCTACCACTGGAGGTGAGATGTTCTCCCACCTTTTTGGCCTTCTGGAAAGGTATTAAAACTTGGTTTTCCACTTGGCTTGGAGCCCTGAAGTGGATGCTCCTTGCTGGAGATGATTGATGGGGTAAGAAGACCTCACCCCTTTCCCATCTGTCTCATCCTGTTTTTGGTTTACAGTAGTTTTAATTTTTTGATTTGCGTAGTTCTAATCTTTCCATTTCAAATCTGTAAGATGCCCAGAATTGCTATATAAGGGAGATGGATAGCATAAAAAAAATAATAAATAAAATAATGTCTTATTTTTTCAAAGAAGGAAAAGGAAAAATAAATTCCTGATCTCCCATAATCGTCATTTCGTTCCACAACTGAAGATTAGATTGTGAGAAACTTCAGGTTGGTGCAACTTCATGTAGAAACATTCAAGGAAAAGTACACTTAAATCTTCATCATTCAAAAAGTCAGAGTGACTTTCCTTGAGAACAGATTTGCTTTCATCACCCCAAGGACAAATTAAAGATTTGTTTTTACCTGGTATCATATTTCTACAGTCATTGGAATATGAAATAATTTGGAAACAAATTTAGTGTAGTAACTTGTATTGCTCACCCAGGAATTCTGGGAGTTGAAGTCCACAAGTCATAAAAGGTCCATTGTTCCCAACTCTTGATTTAGGGCAATGGTTCCTATATTAAAAGTAGAGGTCCAGTATTGTCCTTCGCAGCTGTTGAAGTATAGATAGTCCTCAACTTATAGCCATTTGCTTAGCAAGTTATAATGCTATTTACAAAAGTGACTTACAACTGTTGCAGCATTCCCATGGTCATGTGATCAAAATTAAGGCACTTCGTAACTGGCATGTATTTATGATGTCACAATTGTCCCCAGCATCTCAGGGTCATGCAGTCACCATTTGCAACTTTCCCTAATTGGGTTTTGACAAAGCGAAGCCGATGCAGAAGCCAGATTCACTTAATGGCCATATGGTTCACTTGATAGCTCTAATGATTCACTTAACAGCAAAACAAAAGTGATAAAACTGGGCATGACCCACTTGCAATGGAAATTTTGGTCCCAATCATGGTCGTAAGTAAATATACATACTAACTGTATATTTTTAAGTTTTGGCAAGTATGTCATTTACCCACTTGCCTTGGCTACTTCTAGGCAAGTGAGTTTACAGGATTTGACCAAAAAGTCAACTTGTGGATCATGTTTGGCCTGACTGATTTATATATTTTACTTTTTTGTTCTATAAATATACTAGTCCTGTTTGAATAAACATGGACTTACTTTTGCCCTTAAAATATAACAGCTAGAATATTAAGGCTGCCCCAGTGTCCTATTTTGAAAATTATGGGCTCTAGACCTGTTCAGTTTAGCTGGCGCTGTTCAGTGAACTTCTCTTTGGAGAAAAATTAAACCCAGCAAAGGCTATGTAAGAGACTTAAGAATCAATGGGAATGATGTTTTCAGGATGGCAGCTGAATAAACTCTTTAAAACTCATAGCTCTGGGAGAGACACTATTGCAGAGTAAATCAAGTCGCAGCAAATAGCAAGAGAAGGTGAGGCTTTCCTGTATCATAGCGAAGTCGAGATGATACAGGCATGGCTGTATGCCCTTCACGTCAGCTTGGAAGGTGCTCATTTTATCTCCTACCCATGAAAATGCAGCTGACCATTTGGGATTGCTGCCTTAGTTGAAGGAAAGCCACCGGCATTCCACAACTCTTAATTGGACAACTAAGTTAACAAAACATTTCATATCTCCAAATGCTGCGTTGTAGAATGCGGGATGGTTTTCTGCTGCCTCTTGTTTCCCTTCAGTTACTTAGCAATGGCTAATCAAGATATGTGCACACCATATTGTTTTACGTGTTTGACTAAGACCCTGACAGATTAATAGGAAGGGTAAATAGCAGGCCTCTCCGTGGTGGTTCAGTGTCTCTTGGCAGGGTTGACTGCTGCCTGTCTTTGTTGTAGTTGCACAGAGGAAGCTGCAGCAAAAGCCTGCTGGGGCAAAGTGACCCAGGTCATGGGTATTTGTTTCTCATCTCCATAGAAAACAATTGTCTTCTCAATGGAAGACGGCTTTCCGAAATGATGTGGTTCCACAGAAGAGGAAGCAAGTTTGCTCCCACAGAAATATAAGGACATGGACTGAAGCTTTCTGGTTGGTGAAGAGCTTGTGAAAAGAATTGAGGGTTGGGGTTGGGGTGGTACTGCAGAGGTGATATTCAGCAGCTTCTGACCAGTTCTGGAGAACAGGTAGCAGAAAGTTTTAGTAGTTCGGAGAACCAGTAAATACCACATCTGGCTGGCCCCGCCCTCATCTATTCCCTGAGTTCCAGATGATCAGGTGGAAATGAGGATTTTGCAGTAACCTTCCCCTGCCACACCCACCAAGCCATGCCTACAGAACTGGTAGTAAATGTCTTTGAATCCCACCACTGCGGTCCTGGAAGAGTTAATGATAAGTACTAGTAAAGGATCTATGAAAATGGCCTCATTCCCTTTTTCTGGAAAGGCTTTACATGTGTCATCTACACATGACCAGAAATATGTTTCATTCTATGCATCTTTCTAATGCTGGTAAACATAGGCACAGAATTGGGTTGTTGATGGGACCACTTGTATATTGTCCCATCCTGCACAGTCTCCCCCAGAGCGTTTAAGCTGACAGGCTTAATGTTCCTATCTTGGGGATGGAATGTGGGTTATATTTTTAAAAATTCTGTCAATATTGTTGTTAATATTAAGTTAGTGCCTCAGAGTTGTTTCACTAAGTGTAGAGAGCCAGAGAGATGACTTTGAAGATAACAGCCAGAAGATATTAGAATAGCAAGTGCTGAAGCATCAGGGGTGGGTTCTGGCTTCTGTTACTGCTGGTTCACTCGGGGACACGCTTTGGGCATGTGTGCGCTTTGGGCATACAGGTGCTTGATGTGCGCATGCAAAGTAGTAGAAAATGCTTCTCTGCATGTGCAGAAGCAAAAAACAAGATGGTGGCACCTATGGCACTACCAATAGAACTCGTTCAGGGGTGTGGCAAGCTGAGTTACTACCTACTCGGCCAAACCGGTAGGAACCCACCTTTGTGAAGCATGTGTTAAATCCAGAGAGGACCAGATCCATGAAGTGGATCCTGAAGTAGATCAGAAAAATGACTCCACAGGAAGACTAGGATTATAATTTACTGGGATAACTATACAGGTTGCTCTTGACTTAGTATCACAATTGGGATCAAAGTTCTGTTGCTACGTGAAGCAATTGTTTAGTGAGTCACGTTTGATTTTATGATCTTTTCCCCCCCATGGTTGTTAAGTGAATCATCTCAGTTATTAGATGAATCGCATAATCATTGAGCTATCTGACTTCCGCTATTAACTTTGCTTGATGGAAACCAACTGAGACCGTAAATGGTGATCACATGACCCAGGAATGCCACAACGCCATAAATACATTCTACTGCTTACCAAACACCTTCATTTTAATTGTGTGACCATGGGGATATTGCGACAGTTGTAAGTGTGATGACCCACTGTAAGTTACTTTTTCCAGTATTGTTGTAAATTTAAACAATCAGTAAGTGGGTGGTTTTAAGTTGAGTACTACTTATAGTAACATAATCTTACAAATCTGCTTGCACTTTTCCTTTGGTCACTCGGGGAGGGGGCAGGCTGAGCCTTTTTCCAATTCTCTCTTGCCTTCCTGGGCTTAATGCTGGGTGGGTTGGTAGGGGTTTGCAGGCGTACAGGAGAACTTCTAGCTAAAATTCTGTGCAGTTGGAGAACCCACAAATCCCACTCCTCTGTCCCTCCCAGGAATTCCCATGTAGCCCATTTTGGATGCAGGTAAATGCAGAGCATGCGCAGAGGCTTGGGGAGGGTGAAAAACAGGTCTACCAGAAGTTTGGGAAGGCCAGAAATGCACCCATTTCTGGCCTCCAGAGAACCTCTGGAGCCCAGGGAGGCTATTTTTGCCCTCCTGGAGGCTCAAATAAAACCTCCGGAGCCTGGGAAGGGCAAAAGCACCCCCACCCATGGTGCAGAAGGCTGACTAGGCCATGCCCACCCAACAACCAAACAGAGAATACCTTGCTAAAATTTTCGAAGCCCACCCCTGGCTTAATGCTTGCTTTCTCTTATTGTTGATCTAATGGGTTCTGGATGTCTTCTTCAAGGTTGTTTCCATGGCACCTACAGCAAGTGGAGCAGCCATATAAAAATATATCTTCCATTACTTTATTTTCCCATATATCAATAACCCTGTCAGGTAGGGTATGCTGAGAGAGAGAGAGAGAGTGATTGGCCCAAAGTCACTCACTGAACTTCTGTATCCAAGGGTGGAGAAGGAATTGAATTTCCTCTCCCTTAATCCAGTACCATAGTCCTCAAACCCCACTGGCCCAACCTTTCTTAACCCTGGCTATTCTGGGAATTGGAGTCCACCTCTTCAGATATGGCCAAGTTGAAAAACATTGCTTTAGATTTTCTGCCTATTAGAAAGCCCTTTGGAAAGAATAACTTCCTTTTTAATCATGTCCTGCACTGAGTACATTGGGCTACAAGCATATTTCACAGTTCTTAGTCTGCAGCTATTTTTTTACCTTCTCCATTATCAGCTTCAGTTATGTGACCAATTACAACTCTTAACTTTATTGTTTCCTCTATTAACAGGAAGTTATAATTCTATAATGATTCTGCCAGCATATTTGGAAGTTCAACTAGTATGTCTGATACTGTACTCATTTTGGGGTCAAAAAATCATTAAATTTTGAATGATTTGTGTCAGGTCCTTCAACCATGAGTGATTGTAGAGAAATAAGTCTCAATTAAGTCCTTCAGCCATGAATAATTATTGAGAAATAGGGGATGGCAAGGCTACAAAAGCCAGCTTTTTTGTACCAGCTCATTTCTTTTGGGCATGGCCAGCTTTGTGGCATTTCTCTGACTATTCCAGACTGCTTCTATTGTCTCTGATCACCGACTGGCTAATATGTGATATTACTAGTAAGCTACAACTCAGACACAAGGTTTTCTAATGTGCCCTGACCAACTTGGAATGCTACCAAAACTAGTGATGAGGGATATCCAAATTTATCAATTATTGTCTAAAAGCTTTTATTTTTAAGTTGGACTAGGACACTACTAGATAGTCCACATCCCCACTTCCATGTAACCCTGGCACAAGCATAATTTACAAATTGGGGTGGATTTCAAAAACTGAGAAATGAATGCTTAAGCATATTTTGCAAACAAACTTCTTATTTTTTATGAACTGCATTAGGTAGTGACATACAATAGACCTGCAAAGGAAACCAGCATTCTACTTCATCAAACAAATACCAAATACTGTAGGATAAAACATTCAACAGAATTAAATATGAGGGTTATTTTTGTTTATTTCTAATCACACAGTTCTTACTTCCTTCACTATTTCAAATTTGGACAAATAACTAAACTTTGGAATCTATGATAAAAATTTACTGTGGTTCATAATGTATAGATGCTCAGTTTTTATTTTTAACTAGCTGATAACCTGGCGTTGCCCGGGTATTTATTTATAGGGGGAAAATGCCTGGACCAAATGTAATTTCTATTGTTGGAGTGTCCCCCTTACCAGAGAGAGCCCCCTTGTGGAGTACTGTGAAGCCATTACCATGGCAATTCCACTGCGGTGTACAGTAGAAGCTATTTTAAGGTACAACAACCTGTATCTTAACAGAACACACCCCCTGAGGGGTTTTAGGGGTGTCTTACCCCCACAGTATTTGTTTCCACAGAGTAAGTCTGTGTATCAGGTTTGGTTGAAATTGCTCGAAGTATTCCAGAGTTATGCTGGAACACCACACAGACAGACAGACAGACAGACAGGAGAAAGAAAGATGAAGACTTCTTTTTTCCCCTCAGAACGGTGTTCTTTGAATGTCTGAAACTATTAGAAGACAAACAGGTACTATTTAATTTCTGCAAATTATCTCCCCGTGTTTCTCTTGGGGTGATGGCCTTTTAGAAATAATAATTTGGGAATTAATAAAGAGCTAACCAAAAGTTTTATTTGTATGTCTTTAGACATACAAATAGAAACACTCAGCAAATAGTCGTAGTGAAGGAGAAGGCCTTTCAATTATGTCTGGAAATGTCACTTAGCTGCAGCGGGAGAGAGAGAGAGAGAGAGAGAGAGAGAAATTGCTGGCCAAATCCTTATTTTAAAGATTCATGATCAGAGCACCTGATAGAATTTGCCGTCCGCAGATTCCTCTTTAATGTAATTAAGCTTCCAGATTTATGAATACAAGAGGCCAGAACTTGATCCATGTTCATTTTCAATTACTGCGCTGAAAGGCCTCCATCCAGATGTCTCTATTTACAGCATTCAAACAGACGGGACCAGGGGCCTTGGGGGGGGGAGAGGAGGGGGAGGGATGGCAAATTGTCACACTTGTTAATTCTTCTCTGAGGATACTCAGCAGAGGTCTTGGCTTTGACCCAGTTACAAAAGACAAGGCCCTGCTGGAGCAAGCGCATCAATGATTAGAGAACTGACCCGGTGACCTGCACGGCCCCCTCCCTCTGCTTTGTAGGTATTTGTGTCATGATGAGGAGAGGGGGGGGGGCATCGTTCCCTACTTTTTTTTTAATTTTTTTCGTACAGTTCTGGGGTACAGAAAGAAAGCAGCTAGCTCTGATGTGAAAGACAAACATACATAATGAGAAGATCAACCCTCCCTTGGCAACAGTAGCTACTATGAAATGCTACAGGGAAAATACACAGTACTTGGTGACCCAGATAATTTGGCCTATTTTAGTGACATTGTTTTAAAGGTGATTCCCTCCCTCTCCTGCTTCTCCTCTATCCCGTGTTCCAAGAATCTATAATTCTACTTAGAATATTTGGAACACAGTATTTTTTTCTCAACCACCAGATGCAGGTCAGGATTTTAGGTATAATTTGAATTACAAGGATTTTCGGTAGAACAAATAGCCTATTTTTCCCCCTGAGGTTCTAAGTGTCCACTTGATGGTTTTTTTTCCTTGTTAAGCAAAGGTCAAAGATTTCCTAGATTAAATATTGGCTTTCAAAATAATAATAATTTAAAAAATCCTCATACATTTATGGAAAGAAAAAAAAAGCATACATGAATTAGAAATGGCCAGTTGTATCTTTATCTTTAATTAAAAATGCTAGTATAGATAATGGTGCTTCTTAAGCCTGCTGTCTCTACAATCTTTTTATATCCCAAAGGTATAAATGTTATTTTCTCTGCCATGTGCTGTAAATATAAAGCTTCCCAGTAAAATTGTTCATTTTCTTTTGGAAGAATTGTTTGATCTTAGTTTTCCTGAATAATATGGTGCTCTAAGAATTGTGAAGTTTATATTGAATCTGCCATAGGCAGAAATATCCAGAGCAGAATTCCCATAGTTATTTAACACTTTTTAAAACTAAAATTTGAAAATTCTATTACATCCTCAGTAAAATTTTAGGTGGTAAATTTGATTTGCCCTTATTTAACTGGGAAAAAAAATCAAATATCAAAAGCTTTACAAAAAAAGCCAAATATAATCTATATATGTGTTCCAGCATAACTCTGGAAAGCCTCAAGCAATTTCAACCAAACTTGGTACACAGATGACTTATTCTCTGGAAACAAATACTGTGGGGATAAGTCTCCCCTAACACCCCTCGGGGTGTGTTTTCTGTTAAAACACAGCCTGTTGTGTCTTCAAATGGCTTCTACTATACTGTCTTCAAATGCATTCTACTGTACGTCGCAGTGGAGTTGCCATGGTAATGGCTTCACAGTACTCCACAAGGGGGCTCCCTCTGGTAAGGGGGAAAATGCAACATTAGAAATTACGTTTGGTCCAGACATTTTCCCCTAGTTACCTATAAAAAACAAGTCAACATTAAAAAGATATGATGACATTTGTATGCAATCAAATTTCATTTTCTTGGGGTCTGGACAATAAAGAAGCATACCTGTCTACCTAGGAAAGTGTTATGCAATAGAATGAAATGGTTCAAGTTTACATAGACAAGTACAAAGTCTGGCAAAGAGAACAATATACTAGTACGCTACTTTCTAAGTTCTGAAAAATCAACCAGTGGAAATAAGCCTGTATATGATGTAGATATTGAGTTGTATATTGCAATTATTTTAATTATAGTGTATTGGACTAAATGGCTTATGTTTTAAAGTACTAAATTACTTGCATAGCAATAGAGTTTACATGGCTCAGAAGAATCTTTCTTTTTCCTTCAACAAGAGAACAGATATTCCATGAATAAAGAAGACCATTAAGTTCTTATTACTATTGGTAATAATTAAAATAACTTGTTTGTCTCAAGTATCTTGGATGATACTCCAAGAATTATCATTTTTATTTAAACCTCAGGCTAACATATTTTAGCATAGGGATTGTCTGGAACAACACAAAACAACATATAGTAAAAAGCAAAATATGTTGTTTTTTCCAAGTAGTGAGTAACAATGTGCTATTTCATATCATTTAATTTGGTTGGAAATGAAAAAAAGAAGGCTGAAATCTGGCTTTTAGATGTATTATGGCAGACACACAGAATGTAAAAAAAATTGCATTATTCAATTGTTACTCTTCTGCAATCTTGCAACTCTCAACAGTTTACATGATTATACAAAGAAAAATAAAATTAAAATACCCATGGCAACAAAAACCAACGGAATCATAACATTTACAACCACATACAGCCTAACAGTAGTTTAAAAAAAAAGAAGAAGGCATAGTGGGTAAGTGCTTTCCAGAAAAACTCAGTTATTAACAACTTTCTGAAAGCCATCAATGCGAGAGCTATCTTGATAACCATGGGAAGAGCATGAGTCCTTCCGTTGAGAAGCATTACCTTCTAACTTTGGTTTGATTCACTTCATGGAAGAATGGGCCCTCGAAGAGTTTATCCCTTGATGTTCTAGTAGGTTGGGCTGAGAAGTGCCCACAGATGTTAAACCATAAAGGGATTTAAAGCTTAAAAGCAGCACTTAAATTTTTTCCAATAGAAGAGAATAGATAGATAGATAGATAGATAGATTTATTTTTCTATACCGCGTCCTCTCCCCAGGGGGACTCGGAGCGGTGCACAGGGAAAATTAAAACAGCATAAAATATATACATAAATAAATACAATAAAAACAAATTAAATCAACTGTCCCTGTACTAAAATCCCCATTTTAAAATTAACATTCCCTAACCCCTGAGGTAGAGACTAACCTAGGCCGGCCAAGCAGAAAAAGTGAGTTTTTAATTTCTGACGGAAGGAGCGGAGGTCCGTAGTTGTTCTAATGTCGGGGGGAAGGTCGTTCCAGAGGGCTGGGCCCGCCACAGAGAAGGCCCTTCCCCTGGGCGTCGCCCGCTGACAAAGTCTAGTGGACGGCACCCGGAGAAGTCCCTCTCTGTGGGAGCGAATGGGCCGGGAAGATGTATGAGGCAGAATCCGATCCCGCAGATAGCTAGGTCCCGAGCCATGGAGCGCTTTAAAGATGAGAACTAACACCTTGAATATATGTAGCTCAGGGTTGAACTGTGCAGTCTTTGGTATTCCCTGGGTTGGTTGGTTTGCTTGCAGAGATTACATTACCTGCAGATCAGGGGTGGGTTCTGGCAGGCAATACTGCCACTGCGCAGTGCAATTAAAATTGTTTTGTGCATGTGCAGAACTGAAAAATAAGGTGGTGGCACCTATGGTGCCACCCAGAGAACTGCTTCAGGGGTGTGGCAGGCCTGGGTAGCTGCTGGTTCCAGTGACCCATGCCGCCAAACCACTCCCGGTCTGAACCGGTAAGAACCCACCATTGCTGCAGAGGTGGTATTCAGCCAGTTCTGACCAGTTCTGGAGAACTGGTAGTGGAAATGTTGAGTAGTTCAGAAAACTGACAAAGCACCTCTGGCTGGCTCCGCCCCCATCTATTCCCTGCCTCCCGAGTCACAGTTGATTGGCTGGGTCTTCTTCTGTTGCCCTGCACAGGAGAATGGAGTTGGAAAGCAGGTTAGTGGGGTGGGCAGGAATGGGGATTTTACTGTATCCTTGCCCCAGAGTGGGGTGGAAGTGGAGATTTTACTGTATCCTTGCCCTGGAGTAGGGTGGAAATGAAGATTTTGCAGTATCCTTCCCCTGCCATGCCCACCAAGAGACACCCATCATGCCATGCCCATCAAGCTACGTCACGCCATGCCCACAAAACTGGTAGTAAATTTTTTTTGAATCCCACCATTGACTATCTGAACTATACAAGTTGAAAACACATAGACGCATATAGGTTTAACAGTAAAATAATAAAGTAATGAAAAGCAATAAGTCAGTAGCTGATATAAATCAGCTATTTTAGTGTCTAATTGACAGCAGGCCAATCCAGGCTGGAGCAAACGTAAGCCCACTGACTTCGGGTAGCAATTACTGACTTGCTTAGACCTTTTTTCATTATTATGAATGTTAAAATCTTGACCTTGGCCCAGCTTTTGCATATAGCAAGGGGTGGGTAGAATAATACAAATTGTAGTTCTGATATAGGGTAACTGTAACAGTTCATTGGTGATTGTTCTGATCTACCTAGGGAATGTGGGCATGCTATTGGACTACCGCTCTTCTACCTTTGAGGGCAAGCCATTTAACTTTGTTTGAGGGAGAAAGTACCTTGAAAGAATCACTTTCACATATAATGAACTTTCACATAATATTCCACATACAACGAAGGGAATGGAAATGGTCAACTTTTAGACCAAGGTGAACATATTTTTTTTCAGAAAGAGCTTTCTCCAATTTAATCATTATTAATAATTGAACTGAGAGAGAAGAATGAATGGTTATGATAAACCTATGTATATCCTAGGATCTAAACTAAATGTTAATAGGAGACCCAGACTTTTAGTAAAAGTAGACACCTGGTTGGTGTTAACAGGCCAGCTAACAGGTAATATAGGAAGCAAGCCATCATACAAAGCTTTTCTATCTTGCTTGAGATATCTGACTTTCACTCTGAAAATTGGTAAAAAGTATAAAATTCAGATCCCTGGCTGGGAAGCATTTTAAAAGGAATGGGGGAATATTCAATGTTGCATGAATAATTAAACAAAAGGGTGGAATCACTGTTTAATATCCCCAATCCCACAGGAGTTGAGCATTGTTCAAGATTTATAGCTTTTGAGACCTCTGGCTATATTAGAGTTTTAAAAGGATGATATGTAAAAAGAAATAAGCTGTCAAATAAACAACAACCCAAAAAAGATTCCTTTGCATTTTTTTTTTAAAGTAAAAGAAATCATGATGTCTAAATTTGAGTTTGAAGCCTTTGTCATCATTGCCTTCCTCTGGGTGTCTCTTTTTATGTCATAGGTTTCCATAGCATTCCATTATAATTAATTCCTATGATTGTCAGAAATGACATCATTCTATAACTTAACTGCCCAATCCTTGAAGTGCTGCAAGTTAGCCACAGCAAGTTGTCCCATTACGTTCCTGAAGCCATGAAGCATTTTTTAATCAGTAATGTTATTTTACTGATTTAGATTAGATTAGATTAGATTTTATTTTTCTATACCGTGTCCTCTCCCCAGGGGGACTCGGAGCGGTGCACAGGGAAAATTAAAACAGCATAAAATATATACATAAATAAATACAATAAAAACAAATTAAATCAACTGTCCCTGTACTAAAATCCCCATTTTAAAATTAACATTCCCTAACCCCTGAGGTAGAGACTAACCTAGGCCGGCCAAGCAGAAAAAGTGAGTTTTTAATTTCTGACGGAAGGAGCGGAGGTCCGTAGTTGTTCTAATGTCGGGGGGAAGGTCGTTCCAGAGGGCTGGGCCCGCCACAGAGAAGGCCCTTCCCCTGGGCGTCGCCCGCTGACAAAGTCTAGTGGACAGCACCCGGAGAAGTCCCTCTCTGTGGGAGCGAATCGGCCATGAGGATGTATGGGGCAGGATCCGATCCCGCAGATAGCTAGGTCCCGAGCCATGGAGCGCTTTAAAGATGAGAACTAACACCTTGAATATATGTAGCTCAGGGTTGAACTGTGCAGTCTTTGGTATTCCCTGGGTTGGTTGGTTTGCTTGCAGAGATTACATTACCTGCAGATCAGGGGTGGGTTCTGGCAGGCAATACTGCCACTGCGCAGTGCAATTAAAATTGTTTTGTGCATGTGCAGAACTGAAAAATAAGGTGGTGGCACCTATGGTGCCACCCAGAGAACTGCTTCAGGGGTGTGGCAGGCCTGGGTAGCTGCTCGTTCCAGTGACCCATGCCGCCAAACCACTCCCGGTCTGAACCGGTAAGAACCCACCATTGCTGCAGAGGTGGTATTCAGCCAGTTCTGACCAGTTCTGGAGAACTGGTAGTGGAAATGTTGAGTAGTTCAGAAAACTGACAAAGCACCTCTGGCTGGCTCCGCCCCCATCTATTCCCTGCCTCCCGAGTCACAGTTGATTGGCTGGGTCTTCTTCTGTTGCCCTGCACAGGAGAATGGAGTTGGAAAGCAGGTTAGTGGGGTGGGCAGGAATGGGGATTTTACTGTATCCTTGCCCCAGAGTGGGGTGGAAGTGGAGATTTTACTGTATCCTTGCCCTGCCATGCCCACCAAGACACACCCATCATGCCATGCCCATCAAGCTACATCACGCCATGCCCACAAAACTGGTAGTAAAATTTTTTGAATCCCACCATTGACTATCTGAACTATACAAGTTGAAAACACAGAGACTCATATAGGTTTAACAGTAAAATAATAAAGTAATGAAAAGCAATAAGTCAGTAGCTGATATAAATCAGCTATTTTAGTGTCTAATTGACAGCAGGCCAATCCAGGCTGGAGCAAATGTAAGCCCATTGACTTCGGGTAGCAATTATTGACTTGCTTAGATCTTTTTTTCATTATTATGAATGTTAAAATCTTGACCTTGGCCCAGCTTTTGCATCTAGCAAGGAGTGGGTAGAATAATACAAATTGTAGTTCTGATATAGGGGAACTGTAACCGTTCATTGGTGATTGTTCTGATCTACCTAGGGAATGTGGGCATATTATTGGACTACCGCTCTTCTACCTTTGAGGGCAAGCCATTTAACTTTGTTTGAGGGAGAAAGTACCTTGAAAGAATCACTTTCACATATAATGAACTTTCACATAATATTCCACCTACAACGAAGGGAATTGAAATGGTCAACTTTTAGACCAAGGTGAACATATTTGGTCTCAGAAAGAGCTTTCTCCAAATTAATCATTAATAATTGAACTGAGAGAGAAGAATGAATGGTTATGATAAAACAACCTATGTATATCCTAGAATCTAAACTAAATGTTAATAGGAGACCCAGACTTTTAGTAAAAGTAGACACCTGGTTGGTGTTAACAGGCCAGCTAACAGGTAATATAGGAAGCAAGCCATCATACAAAGCTTTTCTATCTTGCTTGAGATATCTGACTTTCACTCTGAAAATTGGTAAAAATAATAAAATTCAGATCCCTGGCTGGGAAGCATTTTAAAGGGAATGGGGGAATAATCAATGTTCCATGGATAATTAAACAAAAGGGTGGAATCACTGTTTAATATCCCCAATCCCACAGGAGTTGAGCATTGTTCAAGATTTATAGCTTTTGAGACCTCTGGCTATATTAGAGTTTTAAAAGGATGATATGTAAAAAGAAATAAGCTGTCAAATAAACAACAACCCAAAAAAGATTCCTTTGCATTTTTTTTAAAAGTAAAAGAAATCATGATGTCTAAATTTGAGTTTGAAGCCTTTGTCATCATTGCCTTCCTCTGGGTGACTCTGTTTATGTCATAGGTTTCCATAGCATTCCATTATAATTAATTCCTATGATTGTCAGAAATGACATCATTCTATAACTTAACTGCCCAATCCTTGAAGTGCTGCAAGTTAGCCACAGCAAGTTGTCCCATTACGTTCCTGAAGCCATGAAGCATTTTTTAATCAGTAATGTTATTTTACTGAACACATTTGGATGCTGTTTTTCAAACCCCAAAGCTTGCATTCAAGAAAAGTATAAACACATAAACCGAAAATGATGTACCAAAGTGCTAAGAGTGAAAGTGTCCATAAATGACCACCACCAATCACAAATGATCAGAGGCTGAGTAAGAACAAGTCTTCCACATTTCTGAATAGTCTATGACAACTTGCCAGGGGACAATTCACCATGGTCAACTCACCATGGTCAACTCACCATGGTCAACTCACCACGGAACAACTCGACGCGGGACAAGAGTTACACTAATATTGAAAAATATTAGTAGAATTATTAAAGAAAGGATGCCAAATGAGGGACAAAATGAAATGTGAATAAAAATAAAATAATGTTTAAACTATTTTAAATAACTAAACTGAATTCTTGAATTGGGCCTCAGCCAGTTTTCTTATGGCAAGTTGGCCGTGGTGAATTAGCTGCGGCGAGTTGACCATGGCAAGTTTTCTGTGGCAAATTAGCCACCGTGAGTTGTCCCATTACATTCCTGAAGTCATGAAGCATTTGTTAATGCTACAGTTTTATGGAAACAGTATATGGAAACATGCGGTAAAAACCAGATGGGGAATGTTTCTTCATAAGGCCTATGTCACTTTAAACCTTGGATGTTCTGCTTTTTAATTCGTATTTTTAAATTTTTCTTTCATTTCTTCCTGTATTCTCAAGATTCTTTTGTGGAAGTTGTAATAATTAAATCTTAAATTAAGATTAAAAAAAAAAACGAAGAAAGCAACCAATGTCTGTACCTTGGTAATCTATTAGCTGCCTTAGAACATTCTTTACTTTTCAGGTCATTAAATATAAACCATGATTTAAAAGCTTCTGGTCTGTGTAGATATATACATTTTTTGTTGCTAGAACAAAACTTTTCCTTTGAAAAATTGTTGTGGCATTGGATTAATCTTGAGATTAATTCTACTGAATTTTCTCTTAGTTGGATAAAAGTGTTTGCTCAAAACTAATTCATATGCAGCTGTGTAAAATTATGTGAATTTCTCTGTAAAATTTTAATCCGGAGAACAGAATTCTAGAATATGTCTCAGTGTAGGCACTTGTCAGAATAATTTCCCTTAACTCATTGTATTCTTATGGGATTCTTTTTCAGGAAATTGTGCATTGTCTGTTCTTTGGCCTTTGTAAGGGATGTAAAAATATATTAGCTCCTACGGTATTTGTTTTGGGTGATGCAATGTTATCTTTTTCCTTTGAATTGTAAAAATCAAGTTATGCATGTAAGGCAATCCAGAAGGTAATTCCTAAATTCTAAACAGTGCCCATCTGTCAGTTTTGACCACAATGAATCTTAAGTAGATTTGCGAGTTATTTATGGGTATCAAAGTGATGTCCCTATTGTAGATATAATGTCATGGGAAGCTTCTCTTGTTTTCTTGACTTCCCTCTTGCCGAGCTGTAAATCTAACTTCTGCCCATCCTATTGTTGGAAGAAAAGCAGCCATATTGTGCTGATTGCTACTAAATTAAAGCAGAAAGAACAAGAAACAAATGGGGAAGCCAATCTTACCAGCAGGGGTGCTCCTACCTTTTATTTGGCAGTTTGGAGGTCATAAAGTCATTGCATGGATCTGACCTCCGATAACCCTCTTTGCTGGAACAGTATGCAGTTTCTCTCTGGAAGAACTTAATTAAACACAATTGAATTTCCTTGCTAACATTTGTAGCTGAAAAGCTTGTTCTTTGATTGCTTAGTGTTAGTTGGGTAGGGAGAAAACCCAGTTATAGCTTTTGTTCCTGGAAGAAAAGTTAGCATACGTTAGTTCAGGATTCATGGTTTTCTTTAGTTGCGTTGCTGCTTTCTTTTAAACTTCCCACGGTGGTTTTCTGGCATATCAAGGAGGAAAAAAACCCACATTGGAAACAGTAAACGGGGATATAGGAATAAAGATTTATTGTTGTAAACAGAAAATCAAAACAATGCATCCAGACTTGATTTTGAAATTGTTACTTAGTTAACTGAAACTAGCTAAACATTGTATTAGAAGAATTATATACGATGTAGTATAATAAACATAGAAAGTATCTTTTGAAAATACATTAATTTGTAGATAATGAACCCAAGTCTTTGCAATTGTAATTTATGATTTAGTTCAACCACCTTTCTCCAACGCTGGCCATAGGGGGCGAGCATCTTGCCCCTGTGGATGGGGCGCGCAATTTGGGTGTCCTCCTGGATACCCGGCTGTCTATGGAAGAGCAAGTGACAGCCGTGGCCAGGAGGGCGTTTTACCAGGTTCGCCTGGTTCGCCAATTGCGCCCCCTATTGGATCGGGACGCCCTTCGCACAGTCACTCATGCCCTCGTGACATCTCGACTGGACTATTGCAACTCTCTCTACATGGGGCTCCCCTTGAGGTGCACCCGGAGGCTTCAGTTAGTTCAGAATGCAGCCGCGCGAGCAATTATGGGAACCACCAGGTTCACCCACGTTACACCGCTCTTGCGCGAGCTGCACTGGCTACCTGTCGTCTTCTGGGTGCGCTTCAAGGTATTAATCATCATCTTTAAAGCGCTCCATGGCTCGGGACCTAGCTACCTGCGGGATCGGATCCTGCCTCATACATCCTCACGGCCGATTCGCTCCCACAGAGAGGGACTGCTCCGGGTGCCGTCCACTAGACTCTGTCAGCGGGCGACGCCCAGGGGAAGGGCTCTCTCTGTGGCGGGCCCGGCCCTCTGGAACGACCTTCCCCCCGATATTAGAATGACCACGGACCTCCGCTCCTTCCGCATGAAATTGAAGACTCATCTTTTCCGCCTGGCCGGCCTAGGGTAGTCTCTCTGTCTATGGGTTTTTAAATGTATACTATATTTATTGGATGTTTTTAGTTAAGGGGATTTTAGCACAGGATTGATTGAGTTTAATTCGTTTTAATTTGTATGTATTTTGTATATTTTTCGTTTTTTAATTTCCCTGTGCACCGCCCCGAGTCCCTGTGGGGAGGGGGTGCGGTCAATAAATGCAACTTTATTATTATTATTATTATTATTATCTTCAATGCCATAGTCCTAGGCATCTCATTAGAAAAAAAAGAAAGAAAAATTACAGTGCAACTGTGTAAAAACCACACAATTGATCCTCCTTATTCTTGGAAATCTCTTTTGAAGTTATTGCGGTTTAGTGGCATGGTATAAAACTAGAGGCATATAACCCAAATCTAGAAGACTTTTAAAATTATACTAATTGATTTGTGATAACAGTGGCCACTTAGACATTCATTGGCTAGTGATGCCCATAGGATATAATAAAAACAAAATCAAGATGATGATTTCAGTGCTGTGATTTAAACACTGTTTTTATATGTTTGACAGAACTTCACTTGTGCAGGGAGACTTCGACTTGCAACCATTTGTTTAGCAACCATTCAAAGTTACAACGTCACTTGGGGAAAAAATCACTTACAACTGGCCCTTGTACTTATGTCCATCCCAGAATCCCCATGATCATATGACTAAAATAGCAATAGCATTTAGACTTATATGCCGCTTCACAGTGTTTTCCAGCCCTCTCTAAGCAGTTTACAGCACATTGCCCCCAATAATTTGAGTCCTCATTTTACCCAACTCAGAAGGATGGAAGGCTGAGTCAACCTTGAGCATAGTCAGATTTGAATTACCAAATTGCAGTCAACCGGCAGTCAGCAGATGTATCCTGCAGTACTGCACTCTAACTACTGCGCACCGATGGGCATTTAGCAACCAGCAGGTATTTGAAATGGTTGCAGGGTTCTGGGGTCATGCCTATTTCTTGGTAAAATAAAACAATGTGGGATAGAGAGTACCACCCCCAGATGGATTTTCAGTTGGGCTAAATTCAGTGTGTAGTCCTCAATGGAACTACATCTGCATGGAGGGAAACATGCAGTGGGATACCTGAAGGCTCTGTCTGGGGCCCAATACTTCCCAACATCTTCATAAATGACCTTGATGAGGGGACTGAAGAGGTGGTGGTTGAGAATTGCTAACACTTTGGAAGATAGACTCAAGAAGGACTCAGGAAGATAGATTCTGAAGGATGTTGACAGACTTAAGCATTGGGCCCTATCCAACACGATTCAGTTCAGTAAGGTCCTATTCTCAACAAGCCCAAGTACAGGTCCCTGGGTCAACAGTATAATGCCTGTGAGAAGGATCTAACTGACCCGGGGGACCACCATTTAAGTATGAGACAGCAGCATGCTACAGGTGCTAAGAAAGAATTCAGAAAAGAGTAACAAAGATGATAAAAAGTCTGGAGGCTTAATTGTTTGATGAACATGTAATGGAACTAAGATATGTTTAGCCTAATAGGAGAAACATGGCAGTGTTGTGGCCTTCCAGCAGACAGCAGAGCTGGCAGCAGATTTGGACAGTGAGGAGGTTGGGGAGGAACATGGGCCAGTCCTGCAGTCTGGAGAAGGCTCTGATGAGGGCTCTGCATTGGAGGCAGAGATGGCACTGTCTGACAGTTATCAGCTGCCTTCAGAGTCAGACATCAGTGAGGCAGACGAACAGCTGAAGCCTGTTCCCAGTGTGTGCCTGCACAAAGTTGCCATATGAAGGGAACAGCTAAGGAGCAAGGGCCGACTTGGGAGTAAGACCACAGGTGGATGATAAATGGCCCTTCCATCGGGAATAAAAGAGGAGCGAAAGGGGAGTGGAGTTTGCAGGAGAAAATTAGTTTGCTTAATTGGTTCGTGACTCTCAGAAGCTCCTTGCCAAGTTTTGAAGATACCAGCCTGGCAGCTCTCCAAGTCAGATAAGGTCTGTAACTGTATATTCACCTTTGAAAGACTTTGCTGGATGTGAATGAGAGGAATTCGCAGTAACTTAATAAAAAGGGTTTTTTGTCAGGACAAGGAGTCTGCTTCGTGGTTTGGGGAAGCCTAGGTCAGAACTGATATCATACTCTCCATTAGTTGAAAGATAGTCACAGGGAAGAGGGGGGTCAATTTATTCTCCATAGCACCTGAGGGCAGGCCAAAAAATAATGGGTGGAAGCTCATTAGGGGGAAATCCAACCTGGAAATGAGGAGTTTTCTGACAGTAAGAATGCTTAATCAGTGGAAGAGTTTGGCTCCTGGAGTTGTGTTTTCAGCATTGTAGGTTTTCAAGAAAAGATTGGGCAGCCCTTTGTCTGGGATGGTATAAAGACGCTTACCTTGGGCAGGGAGTTGGACTAGAAGACCTCCAAGGTCCCTTCCAGCCTCATAGTTCTATGACTGCCATTTGCAACCTTACATCTGGCTCTAGACAAGCAAAGTCAATGGGGAAAGCCAAATTAGTTTAACAACTACCTGATTCACTTCATAATTGTAGTGATTCAATGAGCAGCAGTGAAAGATTATAAAATTGGGTGCAACTCACTTAGCAAGTGCCTTGCTTAGCAATGGAAATTTGGTTCCCAACTGTGATCCTAAACCTGTACAAAGTAGTGTTTGTTAGACCTTTGCAGCCATACTGTGTGGACATCTTGATTTGACCATAGTCCATGGACTAAGAATGACAGGCAAGCTGGAAAGCTTATAGGATGGTTCTAAACCAGTGGTAGGTTTCACATTTTTTTAGAACCTCTTCTGTAGGTGTGGTCTGCTTTGTGGGAGTGGCTTGCTGTCCATGTGACTGGGTGGGAGTGGCTTGACATTCATGTGACTGGGTGGGAGTGGCTTGACATTCATGTGACTGGGTGGGCATGGCCAACTTGTAAAATATGGTGAAACTCACTTAACAATGCTCTTGCTTAGCAACCAAAATGTTGGTTCAGAGACTCTGGCATTTGAAGTCCACAAGTCTTAAAGCTGTCAAGTTACAAGACCCTTGCCCCTCTAACTCTTTAGAAAAAAGATCCCGGGGGTGTTCAAACTTGACAGCTTTAAGACTTGTGGACTTCAACTCCCAGAATTCCTCCACTCCCTCTTCATCTTGATGATGTGCAGACGGGTGGGGGGAGGGAGCTGGAACTAGTTTTAAACGGCACTGTAGATTTGTGGAACCTCTTCTATAGAAGAGGTTAGAACTGGCAGGAACCCATCCCCTGTTCTAAACCATATTTGGACATTTTTATGTTGAAGGAAGTTGCCTTAAGAATTGATAAATTCAAAACTCAGAGCAAAAGGTGAGTGCAGAAATTTCCTTTCTCTTTTGCTTGGCTACTCTATTCCCATACATTTTTTCACTGTCACTTTTCCTCAAGCATAATCAGACTTTCTAAAAATCTGGAACGTTCATCCTTATTCAGCAAACGTAGGAGTGTGCCATTGATGACCATGTATATTGCTCCTTTTTAATATTGTGATTCTGAATCCCCAAATATATGAACCTACTCTTAAAAGCAGATGTGTCCCACAAGGTCAGATACCTCCATGTTTGCTGAAAGCAACAAGCACACAATGCATACAGAGACATCCACAAGTACTGATGATCCCCTAGCCTAGAGAGATTCATTAGGAAGAACACATTCTGATAATTGTTAAACAAGCTTCACCCATTCCATTCTCCTGCTCTCCTTTTTTGTATATTTAATTTGCTACACATTTTCCTTTATTTGTGTAGATTCAAACAGCCAGACCCTTGTGCCGAGCCTTCTGTATGAAACAAAAACATTAAGAATCTAGTAAGCCACCTGTTTGTACTCCACTGTTTACTCAAAGGTTTCTTTTTTAATTTGGCCATTGTTGTTGGGTCTTTTTCCTTCATTAACTTGGGTCTTCATTAACACACAAGCTGGAGCCCTCTTCCATTTTAAAAAAAAATCTATACATGTACACTTTTTGCCATTAAAACCATACTTGTGACTGCTTTTCTCTGAATTTAAATTGAACACAAAGCTCTTTTTATTTTTCCTGGGCATGTACCTTTAGGGTTTTTTTTTTTTTTTTTTGCCTTGTTCCTTATGTTTTCCCCAAACCTGCTTGATTGGGTGACAATATATAATTACAGGAAAACTAGTTAAATTGCTTTATAAGTATACAAATTTCCCTCATTTATCAGTCCCTATTGTGCAGCCATAGAACCGTATAAACACAAATGATTGCTAATGAATGCTTAATGCCACATTCATTAGAGAATTGGGTTAATGGTTAGCAATGAATATCTAAAATCCTTGGTAGCATCAAGTTTTTATTAATCTTTGTGCTGATTACAATACTTTGTTTTCATTTTAATGGTTTTCCTCTCATGTGCAGTCAGACTAACTTTAAAATTTGGAAATTAGGGCTTGGTTCTAATCCTGAAATTGCTTCCTCTTACAGATGCTTTGAAATAAAATTTACTCTCATATTACTAAGTATAAGAGTCATTTATTGGCTATGTTGTAAAATAAAAGTACGTTCTTATTAACATTTTAAAAAAATACTTCTGTATAAAAACTCAATGTCCAGGACTAAAAAATATATGAAGAAGGAAAAAATGAATCAAGTTTGCCTGGAAGACTTTGCCACTTCCCAATAAATATCCATGGGATTAAACATACATTCTTGGGAAAATTCTAATGTCAGTAATAAAAGAATATATAGGGAATTACATTAAATCTTGCATGACTATATATTCTTTTGTTAGATCTGCATGAGTATAGGTACAGATAGGTCCACTGAAGTGTATAGTTATTGTGTATGAATATCACAAATCTAAAAGCTATTGTGCCTGTTACAAAACAGGATACTCCATGATCTGGAATTGTGTGTGTGTGTGGGAAGATGCTGATGTCCTCGATTGGTTGTCCAGCTATTTTGGATAACTACCTCATAGACTCTAATCTGTTTTTCAGTTTTTCATTTGTTGATAGCTCAGAGAATCCTAGAGACCTACCTAGGTAAAGGTAAAGGATGCAGTACTAGTATGTTTACTTCTCATATTTTAGAAATTTTGAAGACTATTTGGGCTGTGAAAAAAGGGGTGCATGAGCCCTTTTGTCAATGTCAATGTGATCTGAATATAATGCTGATAACAATGGTTTGAGATGGTTCTTATAATTTATAATGGTTCTATTCTATTGATTTATGGATATTATTGCTTTGTTGCATGGTGTTTAGCTTCATATTAGCTGAAGTGGCATAAAAGGATGGAGCACTCAAATAAACAAACAAAAGTAACAATTCTTGCTGAGTGAAATGGTGGTGAAATGCACCACCATTCTCCAGTTTTGTACCTTCTAGATCACACCAGGGCATTTTATGGCGCCTGGGACACATCCAGTCCTTTCAATGTCTGGCCCACATGAATTGCTTTAATTTTGAAGTCAACTGCTATTTTAATTTTAATTCATATATGTGCATGCATTCCTGTCTACATACCTTCAAAGCCCTATTGATTCAGCCTTCCACAACAGTCCCAGTTACCCATGTAGCATGCTGGGAAAATTAATTGCCCACAGCTGTTCTAGATGTATTGAAAACATCTATGGGGACTAAAATTTAACCCATCAAGAGAGTACCCAGTTGAAAAAGGCTGCTATATATATTTCCCAATGGGAACAAAGTTCATGAAGTTTCTCTCTAAGTAAACATGCAAGGATTGTACTGCCTATCTTAAAGAATGGGTGTTTAAACTTCGCTCAAAATTTTACCCTTCCCAGTTTTCCATCTGAAATCAGAAGTAACTCCTGGAAATAAATAAATCTTTTTTTTTACTTGTATTTAGGACAGATTTAAAATATTATTATGTAAGTTGTTGGTAAACAGGTAATTGGCCTGAAGTTTCCTGGTGCTGCTCCTTTTTCATTAACAGGGAGGTTTTGCTAGATGTTAATCTACCAAAACCTTTGGTGGATTAAATATCTTTGGTAAAATGCTAATCTTCAATTCCATCTCCTTGCGTACATTGTTAAACTACTTGGCAACAAGTAGGTATAGACCAGGGTTGTCAAACTCAGGGGATCTGGCCTGCAGGGGGTTTAGATCTGGTTTGTGGGGCTGCTCTGGAAACAATGAAATATCAGCCCATGGGGCCTTTGCTAGTGAAAATGGAGCTCGGGAGAGTCATGTGCAAGCTCAATTTTTGCTGGCAGAGGGTTGCAGGAGGCCATCAGAGCCAAAAATGGAGCTCAGGAGCCCATTTTTGCTGGCAGAATGCTTGGACCACCCCAGACATCCCCCACCAACATGAGTAATATCATGCTGGCCACTCCCACCCTGGCCATTTCCCCCCTCCCCCCAGGGTCAAACACAACCCTGATGTGGCTCTCAATAAAATTGAGCTTGATAACCCTGGGTAGGCCATCAGATGTTTCAACCAAAAACCATGCAATTAATCTTCACTTGAGGCTAAACCAATTCTTCATCTCCCTTGATATTTTTGTCCCCCTTTTCTGCTGTTATTACAAGTTCTTTCATTTCAGTTTCTCTTTTAATTTTATCCACCTTCTTTATCCAAGCTGTATTGTTATTCTATTTCTTTAAAATGTCCCACAGCTACACTCAGAATTGTGCTGTTTGTTCTTTGTCAGATGTTGACTGGTTCATTGAAGTCCCTCCACTGATGAATGAATAGAAAGGTTTCTGAGACGATTGAGATTGGGAAATAGGCTTCTGTTAGAAAAAAAAAATTATGAGAGAAACAAAATCCAGAAATCGCAGAGTTAAAATATTGGTCTCATTGAAAATTCCTTTCTTCACTTTGTGCATACAAAATTTGATTCTCAATCAAATATAATTGCTTGAAAGAAACCGCTATTAATTTATTTCTTAGCTCAATGTATTTATACATGGTATTTTTATTCCAATTAAAAGCTCTCTATAACCAGCCAGCAGATGTCACTCACTTGTAGTTTCATGGCCTTTAATTTCACCTGCGGAAATTGTTGATCAATTCTGCAATACTATTTTATGACCCACTTTGGAGACATTATTATTCTGGAAACTTCCAATGTATTGACAAAATAATATGAGTATGGTAATTATACAGAACTAGCAAAATAAATAAATAATTGAAAGCTACTTAGGACTCATTACTTTGGAGCTCTGTGCAAAAGTTACAGAAAACAATTATGAAGCAAATATCAGATGTTTCTTTCTGAAAAACCTAGCAAATTCCATATTGATTTCTTTATCCATAATTATCACTAAGAATGAATTCAATCATATCATAGATTGTCCCAGTGTTTGGAGGCCGTACGGATCTGGATGGGTGGTAACAAACTCAGGCTCAACCCGTCCAAGACTGAGTGGCTGCGGCTTCCGGCGCCCCGGTTCAGCCAGATTATTCCAACTCTGGCCATTGGGGGCGAAACACCGGCCCCCGTGGAGAGGGCGCGCAATTTGGGTGTCCTCCTGGATTCCCGGCTGTCTATGGAAGATCATGTGGCAGCCGTGGCCAGGGGGGCATTCCATCAGGTACGCCTGATGCGCCAATTGCGCCCCTTACTGGACCGGGGTGCCTTACGCACAGTCACTCAAGCACTCGTCACCTCTCGACTTGACTACTGTAATGCTCTCTACATGGGGCTTCCCTTGAGGTGCACCCGAAAGCTGCAGCTAGTCCAGAACGCAGCCGCGCGGGTGATTACGGGAGCGCCTAGACACTCCCACATAACACCTATCCTGCGCGAGCTGCACTGGCTCCCTGTGGTCTTTCGGGTGCGCTTCAAGGTTTTAACGACCATCTTTAAAGCGCTCCATGGCTCGGGGCCTAGTTATATGCGAGACCGCCTCCTGCCCCATACATCCCTCAGACCGATACGCTCCCACAGAGAGGGCCTCCTCAGGGTGCCGTCGGCTGGACAATGCCGACTGGCGACACCCAGGGGAAGAGCCTTCTCTGTGGCGGGCCCTGCCCTTTGGAACGACCTACCCCCTGAACTCCGCACCATCTCTGACCTCCGCCTCTTCCGCAAGTGTCTGAAGACACACCTATTCCATCTAGCCGGCCTAGCATAACCCCCATTACTGACTCTTAGATAGTTTTAAATTTGGGTTTTTTAAATTCGGTTTTTAGCGCAGGGTCTATTAGAATACGTTTTTTAAAATTTTATATGTTTTATATGTGTTTTAACATCCCTGTGCGCCGCCCTGGGTCCGTTTGGAGAAGGGCGGGGTATAAATTTAATAAAATAAATAAAAAATAAAATAAAATAAATAGAGATGGAAGTGGTACAACACAGTTTTGCAAATCAGAAAATCCCATTTCAATTTGTTGTATCATTAGTTTAAAGGGCCTGGTAGAAGATAAGAAATCTCTGCCATGAGTAAAGATCTTTAAAAATGTTGTTCAGGATAGACACAGTGGTGAGTTCTGGCTGGTACGCCCCAGTACGGGCGTACCGGTGCCTGTTGGGAACAGTAGGCACTGTTCTGGTATGGTGCTTCGGAGGGTCCACCCACCCACCCACCCTCCTTACCTGTATTTGACCCAACAGGGCCATTTGCGCATGCACATGCAGCGTATGGTGCCTGCGTGATGCTCCACCGAGCAGCTGGAGCATTGCAGGGTGGTGCTGTGCATGCGTGCGCGTGCATGCGGTGGACACTCGGCACCATCGCAGCGTACCGGTTGGAACAGAATCAGGAACCCACCACAGGATAGACAATATAGGATTACATGATTAAGCAGTACACAGCAGTTTCTTATGTCCTTATATAAAAGGATTGACAAAAATAGCAGTTAGTTTATAAACCATCATTTAGGCCTTAGGATTACTAGATCCAGGTTGCAAAAGTCCAGTTGGCCACTAGAAGACAGCAAAGAGATCCAGGAAATTATCTCTGTGCCCAATTGTTTCTCCATATAGTTATAGCACATATCTGCTAGTCCTACGTAGTTGACACTTATTTGTAAAACTCAACCAGATACAGAGTATTATTAAGATTAATGGATTATTATGTTGAAACCAGTGTTATTGGCTATACTATCCATGGTCCCTGTGTCCTTCTCTATGGCATCTTGTTCTGATTAATGTGTCTGCTGAGTTTCTTATCATCTGTATTTTCAGAAACTTAGAAACCACAATCCACAATAATTAAGTAGTTACAAGACACATTTTAGGAAATCTTGGGAATGAAAATATGTGTATGAGGTAGAACAAAGTTCTTCAGCTACGCAGCGCTCTGTTACACTACAATATACCGCTTGAAATATTTACGTTCATTTACTCTGTACTCTTTTTCCAAAGTAAAAGCCAGATATCTTGCAATTCTCATTTGACATTGGCACAAATATTTTTCAAGACAGATTATAGTATTTTGGATGTATTACTCATCAGTAAGCATAATTACTGATGAAAAGGAGCAGGTGTTCAAACATGGAGAGAAAGTAGCATTGAATTCCCTTTATTTGTGCTTTTTAAAGATGTTGATAGAAGTGCAAACAATAAATCATACAGTAATAGAAAATGTTTGATAAAAACTATGGAGGCATAAAATATTTTTTTAGAGATCACGGTTCTTTTTATTGCATAACTAACAACATTTATTTTATTCCGAATGTGTCAAAAATGTCTGTCTTCAGACATGAATGTATCTAATTCTTTTTATCTGTTAGATTCTAGCTCTCTAGAAACCAATCTTCTGTTATTAGAAGATTGCTGAAATGTACAAATGTACAAAACATTTAGCAAATAATATCAATAATTTTAATTCTTACTTATAGCAATATCCCGACTTGTGCTTAAAAACAGAACTATTTGAACTATTGCAAGTCCCATCAGAAATTCTTATCCTTCTTATTCATACAAGGATAAGAATTTAGTGTCCATGCGTACACTAAATCAGGGATGTCCAAACTTGGGAACTTTAAGACTTGTGGACTTCAACTCCCAGAATTCCCCAGCCAGCTATGTGTTTATAAACACATAAACCAAAAATGATGTACCAAAGTGCTAAAAGTGAAAGTATCCATAAATGACCACCACCAATCACAAATGATCAGAGGCTGAGTAAGAACAAGTCTTCCACATTTCTGAATAGTCTATGACAGGGATGTCCAAACTTGGGAACTTTAAGACTTGTGGACTTCAACTCCCAGAATTCCCCAGCCAGCATAGCTGGGTGGGGAATTCTGGGAGTTGAAGTCCACAAGTCTTAAAGTTCCCAAGTTTGGACACCCCTGCACTAAATGAATCAAGATAACCAATTTCATTGTAATTTTAGTACAATGACAATAAAGATTATTATTATTATTATTATTATTAAGATATGAGAAGTAACTAATAAAGGACAATATTTGTAGCTCAGGGTTGACACGACGAGTCCTTGGTGCTCTCTGAGCTTGCTTGTTTGCTTACAGACATTTCATTACCCAAACTAGCTAACATTATCAGAAGTAGGGCCCTACTTTCCTTGGTCTTGATGCTATCTAGATGCATTATAAGCCACATTCACTTGATGAAGTATACAGGCGAAACTCGAAAAATTAGAATATTGTGCAAATGTTCCTTTATTTCAGTAATGCAAGGTGAAACTAATATATGAGATAAGACTCATTACAGGCAAAGCAAGATAGTTCAAGCCGTGATTTGTCATAATTGTGATGATTATGGTGTACAGCTCATGAAAACCCCAAATCCACAATCTCATAAAATTAGAATATTACATGCAATCAATAAAACAAGGATTGTACATAGAACAATATCGGACCTCTGAAAAGTATGAGCATGCATATGTACTCAGTACTTGGTTTGGGCCCCTTTTGCAGCAATTACTGTCTCAATGCGGTGTGGCATGGAAGCTATCAGCCTGTGGCATTGCTGAGGTGTTATGGAAGACCAGGATGCTTCAATAGCGGCTTTCAGCTCTTCTGCATTGTTCGGTCTCATGTCTCTCATCTTTCTCTTGCCAATGCCCCATAGATTCTCTATGGGGTTCAGGTCAGGCGAGTTTGCTGGCCAATCAAGCACAGTAATCTCATGGTCATTGAACAAGGTTTTGGTGCTTTTGGCAGTGTGGGCAGCTGGAAAATGAAATCAGCATCCCCATAAAGCTCGTCTGCAGAAGGAAGCATGAAGTGCTCCAAAATCTCCTGGTAGATGGTTGTGTTGACCCTTGACAAGCAGATGACATGGCTCCCCAAATCAACACAGACTGTGAAAACTTCACACTGGACTTCAAGCATCTTGCAGTGTGTGCCTCTCCATTCTTCCTCCATGCTCTGGATCCTTGGTTTCCAAATTAAATGCAAAAGTTGCTCTCATCAGAAAAGAGGACTTTGGACTACTGAGCGAGCAACAGGACTTTGGACCACTGCTTCATTAAGTCCAGGGTCAACATATCTTTTTTACATAGTGGCAACCAAAACTGCCTGGAGCCTGCCTGGAGCACTGGGTACAATTCCGGTATGGTGCTCCAGAGGGCCCACCTGCCCGCCCGTACTCCTTAGCTGTCTTTAAAGTCTTTGGTGCTCATGCGCACATCACATATAACACCTGCATGACACTCTGCCGAGCAGCTGGAGCATCATGGAGGCTCGCAGAGGCGGCACTGGACGGTAAGATGCATGTGCCACGTCCTTGTGGATGATGCCAGGACCGTTCCAACTGTACTGGCTGGAACGGGATCCAGAACCCACCATTGTCTTTCACCAAATATCACTCCCTCCCTCCCTCCCTCTCTCCCTCCCTCCCTCCCTCCCTCCCTCTCTCCTCCCTCCCTCTCTGTGTATGATTAATTTATTTTGCCTTGCACCTTTCAGTACCTTGCTAAAATGTCTGAGCTACAGTTTCAGCTAAGAACTGATAAAACTGTATAGAAGAAGATTTTGGCTAAACATAAAAGTAATTTCTTAACAGCAAGAGTTTCACAATGGTAGAATAGACATGCTTGTTGCTCTGCCTATTTGTAGATATTTAAGCAAAAAATGAGGCCAGCTGAAACTGCAACTCAGCCATTTCAGGAAGGTGCTGAAAAGTTATAGATTCTCGTAATGGCCTTGGATTATGCATGATCTCTTTTAAAAATCCATCTGGCTCTTAAAAATATACAATTTTATTATTTCAAGATTTATTATGATCCAGCTCTACTAGACAACAGTAGTTGGCAGACTTAAGTCTTAATGAATCAAGGCATTAAAGAAGGAAATGATTTATAGTTATATATTTATAACTACCAATATTAAAATTACAGTTTGCACTAAAAGTAATAAAGTCTATGGAGATGGGAAGTTCAGCATCATAAAGAACTTTCTCTCTGAATATATATATATATGAAGTTGACATTCTAGTTCTGTACAATTTTAGCTGTTAGCGCCCATATAACAAGAGGATTTTGAGTAAAGTTTTGTAGACTGCTGAAATAGACTTTGGCAGATGTTGCCTTTGAACTTGATGTTAACTTCTTGGCCTTTTTTGAAATTATACTTTGACATGAAGTTTTGACTTTTTCTGGCTAATAAAATTATCAAGGGGGGGGACTACTCCATGTAAAAAATGAAGCTCATCGTTTGTCTTTGCCCATTTTGTTCTTTTTACTATTCATAGTATTGAGGACTATAGATACTAAATACACTTACGTAAGACTTAACGAACAGTAATTATCTTTGGGCTAAAGAGAAAGCCCAAACAAATGCTAAACTGCATTATCATTTGGCTTCTGACATGAGCTGATAATCAGATTTTCTTGCTTAAATCCATGGTGCTTGAACAATGCTACTCACTGTCTGTCCTTCCCGATATTACCCTTAATTAGAAAGAACAGAAACACAAATCTGAATTATTTCAAAATCTGGTTTCCATGGTCAGTGGTTTGATGAGCTTAACTTTATTACAAATAAACCTGGTTTTATAGGCTAATGAAATCTGAAATGCTAGAGAAGGAAAGAAATGAGCGTTTCAGAGTGGTGTTTACATATTGAATAATCTGCTGTGGGCAAAGCATTTTGTAATAAATAATGAAGTAACTGATTTATTATGACAACTTATCCTAAATCTCGCATAAACAAAATAACACAGGGATCATCTGAAATTGCAAAATAAAGCCTGTTCTGCTTTAAATTCCATGTTGATTATAATAGGATGCTATAAAAATGTTATTATTACTGTGCACAGGCATGGTTTTATGTTTACTTAAAAGTAGGACTGCAGTCCACAGATACATATGTCTTCATCATGCAATTTCCTTGGTATCTATTTTCCACAATATTCAATCTTAAGTGTTTGTTTACTTTTAAATTAAAAACTTAAACTTACATTTAACGGACTACTCCTGTAAAACAAATAAAAAGATTTATGCAATATTTTCACCTAACACAATATTTTAGGTTTACAAATGAATTTTCCACCCTGCCTGCAAGTAGCAAACATGGGAAGGAAAAGCATTTAAGTAAATATTCTCCAGGTGAATAACAGAATTCTGTGTGCATTATTTTCTGGGGAATGTTGATATAAATGATAAAACGAATAAAATGGCATAGATAGTTATTACTAGGTGAAAGATAGCAGAAATTAAGGTAAAAACCATGCCAATGATACAGTAAATTTAAATAAAATCTGGACCTAATACTCCACAATATTCTTCTGTTTATTATAATGGGGGAGGGGGGAATAATAAACATACAATGAATAAATATTTCAGAGTCAATTTTCCATGTGCAATATATGCCTAAAAATTCCTGAAGTTAAAAAGGATAGTCTATGCTCTTCATAATGACTGTATTTTTGTTTGTGAGTCAACAGAATTCTCAGATCAGGAGATCTCTGTAACATGCCTTAAACCCCCAGAATTCAATTGCATCTTCCAGCCTATGCCAACATCCTACACTGGCTTGCCTGTCCACGGCTCCTTCTTCTTTCCATGTGCCTACCTGCTTTTTACTTAATGGGGACAGTAGAGTAGGCTTCGTTGCTTCCATGGATTATTTTGAAAAATAACTTCCAGAAATATGTAGCATGTTCCTTTCAAAAGATGTAAGTAGCAAAATAGTTATGGGGCAAGCTGTGTTACTATTGGTCCTACATCCACATTCTAAAAAACCCTAGAGACAAATTAAGAAAACTATGAGCTCTACTAAATCAAACCAACAGTTTACTTTTAGCTTAGGTAGTCACATGCTTCACTAGGGAGCAACACTACTCCCTATGAAAAGTTGATTGCAATTTGACTCCATTTCTCTCTCTCTCCCTCCTTCTCCCTCTTTCTTTCTCTTCCCGCCTCTCCCTCCCTCCCTTCCTCCCTCTCTCTTCAGAGGTGGGTTGCTCCCTGTTCAGCCAAACCGGTAGTGGCAGCAGTTGGAGGCTCCGCCCGGACGCTTCTGCACAAGCACAGAAGCGTTGTATGTGTGCACACATGAGCAAACCAGTAGTAAAACCGGTACAATACCCACCACTGCTCTCTCCCTTCCTCTTTCCTGAAATTTTATAGTTCCACAGATAAAGTGGCATCTTCATTGAATTGCATAGGGCAGGTGTCTGTCTTCTCCCATTCTTTCAAATAAATCAGGCTGAATAAATGAACCTGGCTCTGAAAAATGGTCACGCTAGAAGCAATCAAAAGCCTCCACTGTAATTGGCTTTGAGCAGAGTATATTTGCTAGAAATGTGGGTTGTGTCATTGCAGACAGTGGCCAGGAGCACTGTTTAGCACTCTGTGGAAAAGAGATTCCCAGGACAGCAGCATCTTTAACTTGGAGCTATTGGCAGCAGGCTTCCACCTCCTGTTGCTAGGCTAAGGACAATCTTACCTTTGTCTATTCTTCCTTCTATCATCTGTGATGTTTGCTTTGTCCATATCTCAGTTTTATGATGGCCTTGGAATCTCAGGGAATAGACTCAGGGATGGGTTTCAAAAATTTCAGCAATGGGTTCTCTGTCTGGTGTGGCCTAGTTGGCCTCCTGCACCATGGCAGGGGGGCGTTTTCACCTTCCCCAGGTCCCGGAGGCTTTCCTCAAGTCTCTGGGAGGGTGAAAACTGCCACCCACGGCCTCCAGAGGCCCGTTTCCTCCCTCCCAGAGCCTCTGTGTGGGCCCTGCACTTACCTTGCATCTAAAACGGGCCGCGTGGAGACTCCTGGGAGGAGAGGGCTAGGAGAGCTGGGCAGGGCCAGCCAGGGATGGGGTTTGGAGGTTCTGTGAACCAGCCATAGTGTTAGCTATGGGTTCTGCCGAACCTGGGCCAACCCATAGCAGCCCACCCTTGAATAGACTGCTAAAGAGCAGATAATGGGATCCTGAGGGGGGGGGGGAAGTGAGAGGAGTCACTTCTGCTTATCTTTCTATTTATTGTGGGATTTAGAAACTTATGAGTTTCTCTTAATGCTCGCAGTTCTACACATCTTCTTTACTAAAGACGGCAAGGTTGTAAACACACATGTGAATTAAGATGTGTAGTTTGGGGAAGGAAGGTACACAAGTACATGCTTGTATTGTTTTCTTCTCTCCTTTTTTTTTAATGGCCAAACGGCCTCTCCACTTGAACCCACATTTATAAAAGTCAAAGAAGCTGCAACAGTATCTTGGCAAGCACAAGCGGAAAAGTACAGGTGCTAGGAGTGTGCACAGGCCCAAAGTAAACACTTCTTCTAAAAAAGAAATCTGAAGAAGAAATCTTTCATGCTAAGAAATTTATTTCCCTTCAATATTTGCAAAGTGAAACTGATAGCACATAATGCCACTTGGCTTTGTTTCCTGATAAAAGCTAGTAGCTTGTGGTAACGAGCAGATGCTTGAGTTCTCTGTGCAGCATGAGGTGCACCGTCAGTCAAAAGGATCAATATTTACTGTTCTTGTGAGGGGAAGAAAATAATGTGTGGAATATAATGCCTGCTTTCCAGTTCATCTCTAGCAGGATGAACAAACTTTATGAAGAACAAGTATGGCATTCTCTTAGGGAGAATGGATATGACCTGATAGGAACATGATCCCAGCCTCAATTGGATGGATCTCAGAGTACTAGGGGCAGGCAGGATGATCCAACTCAGAAAGCTGGACAGCTTCCATCTCAGGGCCCCAAATCAAAAGGTTGAGGTAGATTTGATTCACGACAGCTGATTTATTCTGGTAGAAAGAGAAGGTGCCCCATAACACATGCAGTGACTTCTTTATGTATCCACCTTGAAGTGGGGTGCCTCCAATCCAGAGCTTCAAAGGAATCCACTGCTTCAATTCTGTACCTTCCCCTGAAGGGAATGCCTTGACAGAAACTTCATCAGTTGGAAGCACTTCTTTGCAACTTCACATAATCCCAACTTTCAAAGCTTGGCAACATCTATAGGAAGATATAGTATCTGTCTTTCTCTCAGATCAATGGTTTTTAAATTGTTTGACCCAATTATTCCTTTTCCTAGTCTTGTATAATGTTGGTACCTCCACACAAAACACACAGTCGTTTTACACAAATGTCTTGGTAGCGGTAATCTCAAACTGGATCCTAGATTTAAAAATTGTTCTATTACCCCCAAGATATCTCCCCCCAATTTAAGAACCACTGCTTTAAAGCAAGCACATTATCCAGGGGTGGGCTTCAAAAATTTTAGCAAGGTGTTCTCTGCCCAGTGTGGCCATGGTGGGCATGACCTAGTGAGCCTACTGCACCATGGCAGGAGGTGGGAGATTTTGCCTTTATCGAGCCTCCGAGAAGGTGAAAACAGTCTCCCCAGGCTCCGGAGGCCCTTCCATTTCTGGCCTTCCCAAACTTCCGGTAAGCCTGTTATTTGCCCTCCCCAAGGCTTACCTGCATCCAAAATGGGCCACCTGGGGACTCCTGGGAGGGAAGGGGTGGGTCCAGTGGAAGTTGGGAGTTCTCCAAACTGCACAGAATCTTAGCTAGAGGTTCTCCCGAACCCCTGCAAACCCCCAGCAGCCCACTCCTGCATTATTACATTTTAGGTTATAGCCCCCTTGTGCCAAGTTTTCTCTTTCATTTATGCAAAATGCTAAGGGTGCAGTTGAAATCAAGCGTAACCAACTATTACAGTTAAAGCATATACTTGTTTTGAGTTTTTTATTTATTTTATTTATTTATTTATTTGTTTGTTTGTTTGTTTGTTTGTTTGTTTGTTTATTTATTTATTTATTTATTTATCAAGTTTACATCCTGCACCTATCTCCGGATTGGACTCAGGGCGGCGCACAGGAAAGGAATAAAATGTAAAAAACAATAAACACAGGATATTAAAAATAAATTAAATTAAATTGCACCCGTGCTAAAATTGCCAATTAAAACCCATTTCTAAAATAAGATTAAAATTTAGAGCTATGCCAGCCCGGCCTCGTGAAAGAGATATGTTTTTAGAGCCCGGCGGAAGAGGCGCAGGTCCGTGATCGTGCGGAGGTCGGGTGGTAGGCCATTCCAGAGGGCAGGAGCTGCCACAGAGAAGGCTCTCGCTCTGGGGGCTGCCAGCCGGCATTGTCCGGCAGACGGCACCCTGATGAGGCCCACCCTGTGAGAGCGCAGAGGTCTAAGGGAGGTATGTGGTAGAAGGTGGTCCCGCAGATAACCAGGTCCCATGCCATGGAGCGCTTTGAAGGTGGTCACTAACACCTTGAAGCGCACCCGGAAGGCCACAGGCAGCCAGTGCAGCTCGCGCAGGAGAGGTGTTATATGGGAGTATCTCGACACTCCCAAAATCCCCCACGCGGCTGCGTTACCCAACGTGGATTGAGTTTGAGTTTTATTTGATTTATATCCCACCCTTCTCCAAAAGGACCCAGGGCGGATGGCTTAATAATGCTTTTTGAGTCATATTCATGAATGCTTCAGTGCGTTGCAGTGCGATAGAGTACTGTAAAAGAAACCCACCGCTCAGTTCTTTTTTTTCCTGACAAAGAAGCATCTATTAGATACATGCATATGTAACTTTCTTCATTCTTTGTTCCTACCTCCATGGTTACTTCAGCATTAATTACTTGACTTCTGTTGTACCCTTAGTATGCACAATTCGCTTGTGGGTTTAGCTACCTTTGTCATCTCCCGATGCTCACTTTGTGCATGGCAAATGAGTCTGAGTCTGCTTTCAAGGTTTTCACTTAAGTAAAATTTAATCATTTAATTTATATCTTGCCTTTCTTCTCAGAAAGGGCACTCAGGGCAGTTAACAAAAGAAATAGGCAAGGACCATTGAAACATAAACATTTAATTAAAAAAACACTATATAAATTTCTATATAAGAGAAATAAACAGTCGCTGCGGAGTTAAAACCTACTTCAGCAATCAAATCAGCTTAAAATACCCAAATCCTGCATGAATAAAAAGGACTTTGCCTGTTGGCAGACGGACAAGAGAGCAAAAAACTCGCTTGGCTCCCTTGGTGACCGCATTCCCTCCAAATGTGCGCCTGACAATTGCTGAACAGAAAGTGGCCTCTTCCCATGAGCTTAACATGGGAGCAGGTTAATATATTTTCCTGCATTTTTCAAAATAGCCTCATCTTAAGTCTGGCAACTGTTGCAGTAAAGGAGCCCATGTTTCATTTGAATGGACTCGGTCAATAAACGGGTTTCAGCCCTCGGGATCAGTTCTCCAATGTTTCTGAACGCTTTCAAAAAGCATCCCGTATATGACAGACTAATTGCGAATAGGTTTGGCGGATCTGGGAATGCCTGCGTTGATAGAGTTACTTTAGTTGTACACATAAACCCTTGGTCTTTGACAGAAGACTTTATCTAGCCAAGCTTAACATCATTAATTCCAGTTGATTTCAGTGGCACAGATGTATTGTAAAGCCACTCAGTATTGATGCTCAAAGTGTATTGGTCTTAAAAATGCTAACTGTTTATACATCTTTCCCCAGAAAAGCATAATTTAATCATTCAAAGAACAATAAGGAGATGGGGTTACTTTTTTTGATTTGAGTTTCTGTGTGTATTTGTTTGTGGTTGTGATGGAACTATACCTTAGGTCAGGACTAGTTGTGGATCATGCAAAGTGGGCATCAACATTTGTATCAGTCTGGAGTCTCACTGTTTTGCTTAATGTCTAAATGATTTACAAGCATTAAATCACCACAATTTTTTTTTTTAAAAAAATGGGGGGGTACTGTGAGCATAGTTTAATATTCTATCAGCTGATATCTCAGTTGTGTCTGCTTCCATTTTTCAAATTTTTAATTCTCCTTTTCTTCAGGTCTTTTATTTCAGGTGTGCCAGACTCAAGGCCTGGGGGCCGGATCCAGCGCAATGGGTGCTTTAATCTGGCCTGCTGAGCCACCCTGGAAACAGTGAAGGACCAGCCCACAGTCCCTCTGCCAGAGAAAATGGAGCTCAGAAGGGTTGTGACACGATTGCAGGAGTCAATTGCAGCAGAAAGTGGAGCTTGGTAGCCCATTTTCACTGGCAGAGCGCTAAGGCCACCACAGGCGCCCCCGACACAAGTAACATCGAGCTGGCAATGCCCACCCTGGCCTGGCCGCACCCACCCTAGTTCCTCAAAGTCAAACACAACCCTGATGCGGCCCTCAATGAAATTGAGTTTGACACCCCTGCTTTATTTTGTGGAGAAGCATCCGAATATTTCCCCTATCATATTCTAAAAGATTTGGGACTGGTTTTGCCCAAAGCACTTCTAAAAAAAGTCAAATTTTTGCCTATTATTTAACTATCCTAATAAGCCCTTATTGTACTTTTAGGTGGATTGCTATGCTCATCCTTCAGACACATTGCTCCGTGAAACTTCAAGTAATGAACTTCAAGTAACATTGATAACAAATGACAGTAAGAGCAAATAACTATTTCTTTCCTGTGGCAGAAACAATTTGTGTGTTTAAAAGGGTGAGTGGGAAGGACCTCCTTTTATATAACAGGAAAAGTTACAAACTGTTAAAAACGAGGAACCTTAGTTTTACCCACAAAACAGAACGAGGGTGAATTTGCTCAGCCCTTTATGTAGCAGGACTTTTAAAGATTGTAACAACTGTGTGATTCCTTCATCAAGTAATACACAGCATACACAGCAACCAACTTCTCTTGATTCCTTTCTCATCTTCCAACACAGTCCTGATGGAATGATACAAATTGAAAACAGCAGGTTTACATCTCAAGAGCAACATTCTGGATGCATCATATCTACTCAGAGGTGGAGGGAGAACAGTTATCAAATCCCCATGCTGTGGTACCCCTATAAATGCCTTCCCTTTTGTCCATGAAAGTTTCTAAAGAATAAAATTGAAGCACAAAGAAGAGGGCACACTAGGGAGTGAATGCAACAGCATTTCCTTAATCCATGTGGATAAAAAAAACACGAATGTTTTGATTCAATAAAGGGTCTTCCTCAGCATGCTGAATTAATCACATGGATTATTAAAACACTTGTATTCAATCTTTGGGTCTTCTTTTGCCTTTCCCTCCTTTTATTGTTCACTACAGCTGTACTAAAATAAAAAGAGAACATTTATATGAGCGTCATAGTCATTGAAACTGATTGAATCTCTTCCCTGAAATCCACATTTCCCCCCAAAATGTTTCCACATTTGTGGGGATGGAGAAGAGAGATAGCTTTACATTCTCACAAACACTTTTAAAAATTGCCACTAAATCAAATATGCTTTGATACCTAAGTCCAGCATGTTGTTCCATTAAAGATCAACAATTTAACAACTTTTGTACAATTTGTAATGTTTTGCTTACAGTTTTTTTTCTTAACCTTCTATCTTTTCATTCGTATAGCATCCTGTTTATAATATTTTAACAGATATTCTTCATTTTAAGTGGCGACATAAATTGGTGCTGTTATTTGTTAATTGAGGAAAGCCTGATAAGATATTTTGAGGCACTACTTATTTTCCAGATAAGAACAGTAACATGAAGTTCTTTCAAGGAATTTGCTATAGGGAAAAAAAAGGACTGAAGGGCAAAAGATCCACAAACGTATTTCAACTGAGATGTATCCCAGGTTACTAATCCATCTGGATTCAGGATTTATCAGATCTTTGAGAAGACGATGTAAGGCCAATTTGATTTTGTTTTTTGTTTTCCAATCCATTCACATGACCCTTCAGGTCTTCATTTTAAAGAGGAAGAATGCATAAAAGAGCAGTTCATTATCATTTACTGTATTTTAGTTTAAATAACACGATTCTGTGCATTTTGAATGTAACTGGAAGATGGTTTTAATGAAACTTTGGCAGCACTGGTCTGCAGATACTAAAACTCCTTCAACTATATCTTGGCGAACTTTAAATGACAAAAAAAAGGATAATTGTGGCTTAGTAACCATTGCTGTTACTTGTACCACAACAGCAGCAACAGGATATCACACTTGCTACCTTGGACCTCCTACACTAGTGTTTCTCTGACAACTTTAAGATGTGTGAATTCCATGCTGGATAGGGAATACTGGAAAGTGAATTCCAAACGTCTTAAAATTGCTAAAGTTGAGAAACACTGCCCTGTATCACAATCTACCCACTCACAACTGAGTAAAAATATTCAAGTCTGTAACCAAAAGCCTGATGGATACTTGTATTTTTAACAGATTAACAGAGATAGAAGGTACCTTGTAGGTCATCTAGTCCAATCCTCCACCCAAGCAGGAGACCCTATACCATTTCTGACAAATGGCAGTTCAGTCTCTTCTTGAAAGCTTCCAGTGATGAAGCTCCCACAACTTCTGAAGGCAAGCTGTTCCACTCTCAGAAAATTTCTCCTTATTTCTAGGTTGAATCTCTCCTTGATCAGTTTCCATCCATTTCCTTGCCTGGCCTTTGGGTGCCTTGGAAAAAATAGTTTGACTCCCTCTGCTCTGTGGCAACCCCTCAAATATTGGAAGACTACTATCATGTCTCCCTTGGTCTTTCTCTTCACTACACTATCCATGCCCAGTTCCTGTAACCATTCTTCATATGTTTTAGTCTCCAGTCCCCTAATAATCCTGATTGCAATTCTCTGCACTCTTTCTAGAGTCTCAAGATC
This sequence comes from Rhabdophis nuchalis, assembly GCA_039707465.1. NCBI lineage: Eukaryota > Metazoa > Chordata > Lepidosauria > Squamata > Natricidae > Rhabdophis > Rhabdophis nuchalis. The sequence goes on from CM077648.1 coordinate 98,924,012, forward strand.
TTTTTTTATAGCATGGTGACCAAACCTGGATGCAGTATTCTAGGTGTGGTCTTACGAAGGCTTTATAGAGTGGTATTAGTACCTCACTTGACCTTGATTGTATTCCTCTGTTAATGAAATTTATGATTGTATTGGCTTTTTTGCCTGCTGCCACACACTGTTGCTCATGATGCATGGGACTCTGAGCACAGTATCTTTTATTCCTTCACTTTCAATCCTCTCCTCTTAATGCCAACCATTCCTCAACAATAAAACTATTTTTAAAGCCTCTCTTCGCTAGAAATAGAGACGAGTGTCTTTGAAAGGTCAAAAATTTCACTTGCACCTTTCCATCGACTGGTGTATTTATTTTGAAGCAAATGGAAATGGAAAGACTTGGTCTCTATTGTCTTAGATATCAGTCGAGGGAACTTGTTGGAGTTGATCTCAGTAGGCCAAAAACCCATGCCATTTAGAGATGGAAAAATCAAGGTTATTGGCAGCATATCAACAGCTAAGGCTGTCAATAAAAGCAGTAGAAATTAATGGAAATAATGTCGGGATGAACTGGATCGGAATCATTAATGAATGACATGGGAATGATGACTTGTTTGTATCTTTGAAGTGAAAGTAGAGTTTGGATGTATAAGAACAGCAATGAAGCTTTAAAAGATACATAAATCATTTGCCCAGATGTATAAAATAAAATAAGTGACAAATGGAGTGTGGCACACTGTGTCCTAAAAACGGACTGTTCCACTCCTTAAACATTCTGCATTCAGAATGTGAATGCACTTTTTATTGATATGGATGACAAATAATTAACCACCTGGGAATAGATAACTCTCTTGTGTTTTCATTTTAAGAATTTTCCCCTGCTCATATTCCAGTATCTTTATTGTATTAAAAATAGTGTGGGCATCTTTACATTGCAAAGGATCTGACCAGATTAAAGTTTCATCAGCTTTCTGCTATCAACCACCAGAGACCTATTTCCTTTCACTTGACTTAACATTTAATAAAGATAGTGTCGTCTTGTTTATTAAAATCTCTCATGCGATACTCTGGCAATGCAGGAGTCGCCTACATCTTTATATTGAAGAGAAAAGCACTTACAATTTCCTCCTTTACATGCAAATTAGAGGGCCATCTTCACCTCTTCCAGAACAGTTGCAACCCAGTTCTTTCCCCATTCAATTATTTATTTTCCATGAATTAAACAGTTTTAAAGGTTTTTTACTAGAGAAAATAAGTTCTTAAAGTTGTCTCTCTCTCTTACATTGATGTCAGCAGGGTAGAACTTCCCCCATCCCCCCCAAATAGATTTTAAAACAAAATTAAACATTAGCTAGTAACTAATTTTAATGTGTTCAATACTTCTTATGTAGTAATAATATTCAATAACATCTATAGCATACTCATAGTACTCAAACTTCAAAAAGGTATATTATGATGAATGTATTTTTTTTTATGTACACTGAGAATATTTGCACCAAAGACAAATTCCTTGTGTGTCCAATCACACTTGGCCAATAAAGAATAGTATTCCATAATAAAAAATCATATAATAATCCCTCCATTGGAGCCTACTAACTTTACAAATGCTATTCATATGCAAGTCAAAAATTATATTGCACCTGTCATTCAGCTACACACTGAGTTTTTGATAATTTTTGAAATGGACAGTACCTGAAAATTAACAGGAACGACCTACCCCCCGAACTCCGGACCACCACGGACCTCCGCCTCTTCCGCCAACGTTTGAAGACTCATCTTTTCCATCTAGCCGGCCTAGCCTAATCCCCGAGACCACTTTCACAGACTGAGTTTCAAATTGTCTTAATGGATTTTAATGTGTTGGTAATGTTCTAGGGAATTTTTAGCACAGGGCACTTTAAATTTAATTAGATTTTATTGTTGTAGTCTTATTTATTATACGTCCGTTTTATTTATATGTTTGTATTTCTGCTTTTAATTCCCTGTGCACTGCCCTGAGTACCTTCGGGGAGATAGGTGCGGTATAATAATCAAATCAAATCAAATAAAAATAAAACATTTTACTGCACTTACCCTACTGATTAGATTTCAGTGGCAAAGAATCAATGCCGTCGAGGTTATGTCCCGGTGCTTGGAAGCTGTACGGATCTGGATGGGTGGTAACAAACTCAAGCTCAACCCGTCCAAGACTGAGTGGCTGTGGCTTCCGGCACCCCGGTTCAGCCAGATTACTCCAACTCTGGCCATTGGGGGCGAAACACCGGCCCCCGTGGAGAGGACGCGCAATTTGGGTGTCCTTCTGGATTCCCGGCTGTCTATGGAAGATCATGTGGCAGCCGTGGCCAGGGGGGCGTTTCATCAGGTACGCCTGATGCGCCAATTGCGCCCCTTACTGGACCGGGGTGCCTTACGCACAGTCACTCAAGCACTCGTCACCTCTCGACTCGACTACTGTAATGCTCTCTACATGGGGCTCCCCTTGAGGTGCACCCGAAAGCTGCAGCTAGTCCAGAACGCAGCCGCGCGGGTGATTACGGGAGCCCCCAGATGCTCCCACATAACACCGATCCTGCGCGAGCTGCACTGGCTTCCTGTGGTCTTTCGGGTGCGCTTCAAGGTCTTGACGACCATCTTTAAAGCGCTCCATGGCTCGGGGCCTAGTTATATGCGAGACCGCCTCCTGCCCCATACATCCCTCAGACCGATACGCTCCCACAGAGAGGGCCTCCTCAGGGTGCCGTCGGCTGGACAATGCCGACTGGCGACACCCAGGGGAAGAGCCTTCTCTGTGGCGGGCCCAGCCCTTTGGAACGACCTACCCCCAGAACTCCGCACCATCTCCGACCTCCGCCTCTTCCGCAAGTGTCTGAAGACACACCTATTCCATCTAGCCGGCCTAGCGTAACCTCCATACTGATTATTAGATAGTTTTAAATTTGGGATTTTAATTCGGTTTTTAGCGCAGGGTTTATTTATTAGAATAAGTATTTTAAATTTTGATATATTTTATATATTTTGTATCTATTTTAACATCCCTGTGCGCCGCCCTGGGTCCATTTGGAGAAGGGCGGGGTATAAATTTAATAAATAAATAAATAAATAATAAATACATTGTTAAATAGTTTTTGCATGAACCTGCACATATGCAAATATGGTTGTATAGGTAGTCCTTGACTAACAACAGTTTGTTTAATGACTTATGACATAACTACAACTGACATTGATGACTGGGGCCCTACTGTGGGTAGTCTCTTTTTAGATTGGGGTTAGTTTTAATATGGGATTTTAGCGCAGGGTTAGTTTAATTTCATTTTATTATTGTATACTGTTTGTATTTTATATGTATTTTAAATTCCCTGTGCCCCGCCTCGAGTCCCTTCTGGGAGAGAGAGCGGGTTATAAATTAAATTATTATTATTATTATTATTATTATTATTATTATTATTATTATTATTATTATTATTATTATTATTATTATTATTATTATTATTATTATTATTATTATTATTATTATATGATCGCAATTTGGGTGCCCGACAACTGGTTCACAATTACGACCAATTGCAGCCTCCTGCATTCAATTGTTCATGATTTTTTACTCTTTTTCTTTTGCTGATTCCAGCAAAAACATCCATTGGGGAAGCTGAATTTACATACTGTATAACCACGGTGATTTGCTTAACAACTGTCACTAAAATGTCATAAAATCAGAGGCTTTGCATGTGAGCCCAAGGAGCAACTCTGATTCTGTGATTGAAACTTCTTTAAGCATCCATTATTGTTATTATTATTAGCTGGTTGTGCATCTGAGATAGGTAGAGAATTAAAATCCCTGCTACACCAGGATATTTCCTCTCACTGTTGCCTTCCATTTCCACTTCCAGAGCATTCTGGAATAAAGCTATGTGGTGACTTGTGAGAAGAGACTTATATCCATTGGAAAATTGCAGGTAATAGGCCTAGGAGTGATCTTGCAGGCCTCACTGAACCAAAGTTTTAAACTCACATAATTGCATCATGTACCAGGCATAGTTCTAATGAGCTAACTTGTGTCTGCTCTTTCTGCAAAGTTTGTACTTGATATGGATATATTTAGAGCAGGAAAAATGAGATGGTGGGAAATGAGGAACTGAAAGTAACAAATAGCTGGGAGCTTCAAATGTACACGGGTGTTTGCTGAGAGTGACGGTCAGTGACAGTAAGAAAGTAAGAAAGAGCGAGGAAGTGAAACTGTAGAGAGCGTAGGTCAGTAAAAAAGAAGGTATAAGTAATGTGGCTTGAGATGAGAATGGGGTCCTTTGCCAAATAGCAGTCCTTGTAAGACTTGCTATCTGTCATTAAGGGACCCATTGCAATGGTTTAAAATGTAAGTTTTGTTGTGCAATTGCATTGCTATGTTGGCTATTCATGTTCTAAATCAGGGGTCTCCAACCTTGGCAACTTTAAGGCTTGTGGACTTGAACTCCCAGCCAGCTTTGCTGGCTGAGGAATTCTAGGAGTTGAAGTCCACAAGCCTTAAAGTTGTTAAGGTTGGAGACCCCTGTTCTAAATTGCTCACGAAGCAATAAACCTCTGATCTTAAAGTAAGATTTATTGCTTGTAGTTGCTTGTGGTTTCCTTTTGTTTTTTATCGGGATATTTTTATGACAGACTTATCAAAGACAATGGAAGAACATGACTTCTGTCACCATTGAACAGTGAATATTGGATACTGGGGAGCATTTCCCAAAGTTATTTATTTGGTTAGTATGGTAAAATGATGAATGATCAGACAGGAGTTTTCCTGGTGTGTATCAAAGCAATGCAGCTAAGCTTGCAAAGGCCACAAACATTAGTTTATGAAAATGTTCCTATGGTGATTCCCTTTGAATACATTTGCTGCTAGTAATTTAATAAAACCTATTTCTATTTTAAACAAAAGGGAATGACTTTACTATTTATTTAATCAGAAAAAGGTACTTGTTCTTAAAATAAAAAATTGGATGCATTTTGTTAATAGGTGGGTGATCCTTGTGATAAAAGCTGCCACAGACAATTTTTTAAAAAAAATTCAAACTTTTGTTCATGTAGAGGAATTCATTTGCTGTTCATTAACACATATAGACCTGGCAATGTTACAAACATTTTTCTGTAGTGGGGTCAGAAAAACTAATTATTCACCATATGGTGGCCAGCTCAGCAACAATTGCTGAAGCCGTGGAAGCAAAAGGGAGTTGGCTGGTTGATTTCTTTGAGCAGTTTGCACAGCGATGACTCTCTTGACACATGCCATTCATTTGGCTTCTGAATAACAGATGGACTAAGGCTGGGAATTGTGGAAAAATCATGGCAGGGATCTGGTGTCTGCCCTTGCCTTTTTATCCTTCAGAATGACTTTGGGTCACATGGTTTGCAAAAAGTAAAAAGCAGCGGATTGTAGTCTCATTACTTCCCCGCTTCTTTTATGAAGCCGGTCGTAATTTAGACTGCTTTTTCGTATCTTGTTTATTAAAAGGATCAGTGTGTTTAGATGAAAGAGATTACTTGGTGTGTGGTTGGTGTATATCTGCGTTGGGAGGGAGGTTGTGCTATGCCAGTGACATTCAGCTCATTGTTAGTGGAAAAACATGCCAGCAGTTTGATAAGGAATAAGAAATTGAGAAGGTTAAATTAAATTTTAAATTGATCTTTATTTATTCTCTTCCCTTTTGCAAATGGCACATAGGCAGGAAAAGATAAGAACTATTTTAGTTTCAGACTGTAAGGCCTAAAATAGGCTACTGTCTTTTTTTTTTTACATTTTGTTTTCCCCAAGTCTCCAATAATGCTTAGAAAGAGGGACAACAGTAATAGGACAGGAATCCAGCTATAGATTTGGGGAATGTAATATGGTCCTTAGGATTGACAACCATACAGATGGGAAGATGTGGTTGGTTCTTTTTCTCCTTGAATGCTATACTTTCTTACAGTAAAGCACATTGCTCAAGGGAATCAATGAACCTTTATTTAAACATGACTAAAAATGTTTATGTGAGTTGGAAATTTTTAAGTTCCATCCAAACGCAATTGATATACAGCAAAAATATTTTAAAACATTTGGCAAAGGAAAGTTTGCCAAATTTTATGGGGAGGAATAACATTGATACAGGATGTGGTGCAAAATAGTTTGATTGGGAGCTGAAATTAACATTCTGTCTTTGAGAAGCTCAGAGATTTCATTTCCTTTCCTCTCCTCTCCTCCCCTCCCCTCCCTTCCCCTCCCCTTCTTTTAAGAAAGGGTTCTCAGCACTGAATTTTTTTAAAGGAACTCTTGCAGTTGAATTCCTCCTCTGCCTCCTGGATTCAGTGCCAATTCCAAGGCCATTAATATTATTTGAGAAGCTGGAAGGAAAAGGACATTGGGCAGTTTTAGAATTTTGGACTGATTATATTTCACAGAATAGATTTCTGAGACACCAACACTCTAATGGTATGTTGGTATGTCTATACTTCAGACCCTGGGATACAAGGATCTGCAGCATAGACAATGGTCTGATTTGAGTCTGAAACAGAAGGGGTAGCAAACAGGCCAGAAAAGCCCCTCCATAGTTTTCAGGAAAGTAAAAGTAAAGGAAAAGCTTTTCAGAGTTGCAATGTTTTGTTAATGCAGCCTTGCAATAAAACTAATAATCCTGGTTGTGTTTCTTTTGTCTGGACTATTTCACAAGGCTAATACTCTAATTACAAAAAGAAGGTTATTTGTGTAGCTGGAGTGGTCCAGTAATTATTTAGGAAAAAAAATGTTAACTATAATTTTTCTATGTAATTTCCTATTTGTATTTTACTTGCAGTTAGTTTGCATTTTCTAAAGTGCAATGTACCTAAAATCTGCTAACAAAGAATATGTTAAAACACACACACACAAACACACACACACACACCCCTAGGACCCTCTAGGACTGTAAAATTTGAATTCAATAAAATTTGGGAATTTCCAAACTCATGCAATGGGTCCCAGGTTTTATTATACATAATGATACAAAAATATTTTTTTGCATAAAGTCCTAGTTTAGTAACTTATTCTTCGGGGAGAGTGGCGCGGTTTATAAATTTAATAAAATAAATAAATAAGTAACTTTAATAAGATCTTTGATAACTCTATAACCCTTAAGTTGATCTTCATTAAAGTCTTATACCATTCTTGAAGAGGGGACCAGTTTTTAGTTCAATTTTTATGCAATTTCATATATTTCCATTGAAAGCACTTATGTGTTTAAGTTGTGAAAAAGGATTATACCACAAAATACAAAATAAAATGGCAATGAAAAGAAAGCAGCCAAAAATGGGTAAAAGTAAAAATGAATGAAATAAGAATTTTATTTACTTATACTATACTTTATTTTTAAGCAGTCTAAATCCCCTAGTTAAAAAATGATCAATATGTCATGAAAATATTGTTACTCATTAGAATAAATTTTCCCTCCTCTTCCAAAATAGTAGGGAAACAAAAAAGTTTTTAGAAAAAAGGACTTTTTTAGGAAAGAATATTTTTTATAATATTCTATAGAACATTCAAATGCATATGTGTTATGCAGATAATTCATCTGTATTATTTTTTTTAAGTTTCTGTGTATTTAACAGGAAGTTTTATTGTTCACACCAAAGGCCAGTTGTTACCAATATTGTTTCTCAGCTATCTGTTTTTTTAATTGTTATAATATTGCTTTTATTTTATTTTAATTCTGTTCATTTCCCAGAAACATTCTTTGAGATCAGCCGCCATTTAAATTGGACAACTAAATATTCTCCTTTTTGCTCTGATGTAAAGGAGCAGAGATAGATATAAATAGCTTAATTTTGAAGTCTTTCAAAAGCATGATGGAGCCTTTCCCCCCTTTCTTCAAGCAGAAGCAACTGCTTCGCCTAATTAGTACTGATTATTAAATTAAGATAATAATTGGTGGCATAATTAAAAAGATATCCACCAGTAAAAGGCATGAAACCACCCTGCTTCTAAAAGTTCGCCCTTGGTATAATTCCTTGCCGCCTGAAAGCCTGCTGGAGGATTTTGAAAAGAGAGAAATTCATTACCCAGAGACATGTATTATGTTCTTATCAGCTGTCAGCTTTTAACACTTACTTTGACAATGGCTGTTTTTGACAGAATTTGTAAGTTGCTTTTCCTCTCCCTGGGCCTGAGATATGATGAATGTGCCATACAGGTGACCTTTACTCAAGGCCTCATGTTAATATTCACAATGGTCCATTTATTAATTTCAAACAATACCTGTCATTTTCTCTCTCTCTCTCTCTCTCTCTCTCTCTCAAATGCTTGGTTTGCCAATATGACCCTCTGTTAGAATGTGAGACCATTCCAGATTGGTCACCAGGAAGCACCAAACCCCTTTGACTGAAATGACATGGAAGATGTATGGTCAAAGTGCTGTACTCAGCACCACCGCTGTGACACGAAGAAAACCATTTTGACCCAAATAGAAGGATCCTCAAACAATGTCGCACCAACCAAAGGCAACATATTGGGAAGAAAAATGCTCGTGAACAGTTTGTGCTGGAAGATATATTGGGAAGATGGCCATAGGGCAATCTTTGAACTATTGAAATCTTTAGAAATATTGTTTAGTACTTGAACAATACTTACAAACCTAATTAATCAAGCATAGCTGCTCTTCTTCGCTCTTTACACAATTATTTGACTATATGAATAGCACTTGGAGGCTTATTTTGAAAAGATTTTTTTTTGCAAAGGGGTAACAAATGTTTAGCCAGATGACACCATTTAATGTCAATTGAAATTCTAATTTCCTCAGCAGAGAATGTTTTGCCAAAGAAGGTTGCAAACTAAATTTTAAAATTTATAATTGTCAGTAAGTCTTTGAAGTGTTGTTTAAATAATATTGACAAATGTTTATGAGTTGTACTTTTCTCTAAATTAGTATTTGTATCAGTATTGAATACCAACTGTAAAAAAATACCTAATTCTACTTACCTAATAAAAATAGCTTATTTTTAAAGTTTATTCTGAAGCTTGAAGCTCTTCAGAGATGGTGTCAATAACATACATGAAAATATGTGTTTAATTTAAAAAACACCATATCTCTTATTTTCACATTTCAGATGTCTTTTGATTCATATTCTTTTCAAAGCCTTTTGTATTCTTTGCAACTTAAGATTTATATCAGTGTTCATAGAACCATTGTGAGCATGTTTGGCATAAGGCAATAAGGAGTGGATTCAATAGAAAAACATTACTTCTTTTTCAATCAAATGTAACTTTTAATAAAGAATTTTATATTAAAAGACAGTATTTACCATGAACTTTATTGAATGTCAGAAATGTATACTTTTCCAAACCAAAACCATTCAATGTTACGTCTTTTATGCTTTCCCACATGAAATAATAGGATACAGATTATAGCAAAGATTTTATGAATGAAATGAACAATGAAATGGAAAAGTATCTTTATATTAATATTTGTGCTTTAATTTCTTTGTCTTTTTATTTACTTACAGTTCCACCTTTTGCTGTTCTTTCAATACGGTTTCACGTAAAAATGCTACAACTAGTTTCTTATATAAAAGTTGTAACTATGCTCTTGATACTTTTATACATAATTTTATTTTAAAGTGTGATATCTGAGCTGGTCATGCTAATTTTGTTATGCTAATTTTACTCTTTTTTCATTTTGAGGGCATAATTTTCAGTTTATTTTGGAAAAGCAGTGACACACTAATACAAATTGAATTTCAAAACTTTTATCCTTGAGTTTTTACCACAAAGAAAAATGTAACTGAAATAAGAACAGAGTCAAACATGACGTCACTTATTAGTTAATAGATCAAATCCACAAATGGTCATAAATTCTAAGCCAGTATAGACTAATTGCTATAAAATGTGTGTTAAATTGATGAGCTTCAGAACTATGCTACATTATTTGAGAGATTCCACTTGAAGTTCCTCAAGTTAAGGTGTAATTAACCCCAACAATTATCTTTAAAAGATAATGGTTTAACAAATGTGACTAAAACAAATTATTTTCTAGAGGAAAGACTATATTTCACTTGATAGTCTAGCTACCTACAAGAATGGTCAAGAGGTTTTGGTACAATTTATTACTAACAAAATTTGCTTAGATGTACAATTTACATATCTCAGATACTATATCTAAAGGTAAAGGTTCCCCTCACACATATGTGCTAGTTGTTCCCAACTCTACGGGGAGGTGCTCATCTCTGTTTCAAAGCCAAAGCCTTCGCTATCCAGAGACGTCTCCATGGTCATGTGGCCGGCATGACTAAACGTCAAAGGCATATGGAACACTGTTACCTTCTCACCAAAGGTGGTTCCTATTTTTTTCTACTTGCATTTTTGCATGCTTTCGAACTGCTAAGTTGGCAGAAGCATGGACAACCAACAAATGCTCACTCTGTTATGTGGTGCTAGGGATTTCAACGGCCGAACTGTCAACCTTTCTGATAGGCAAGCTCCGCGTCTTAGCCATTGAACCACCGTGTTCCTGTGTACTATAATAATAATAATAATTTTATTGTTTCTATACCGCCCCCTCTCCCCACGGGGACTCGGGGCGGTGCACAGGTAGCATAAAAGCAATATATAACAACAATAAATAAACAACAAAATTTAAAAGCCAATTAAATAAACCCTGTGCTAAAATCCCAATTAACTAAAACCTATTCTATAAAATCCCAAGGCAAGGAGGCTATCCCAGGCTGGCCAGACGGAAAAAGTAAGTTTTCAATTTAAGACGGAAGGAGCGGAGGTCCGTAGTTGTCCTAATGTCGGGGGGAAGGTCGTTCCAGAGGGCCGGGCCCGCCACAGAGAGCGCCCTTCCCCTGGGTGTCGCCCGCTGACATAGTCTAGTGGACGGCACCCGGAGAAGCCCCTCTCTGTGGGAGCGAATCGGCCGTGAGGACGTGTGAGGCAGAATCTGATCCTGCAGATAGCTAGGTCCCGAGCCATGGAGCGCTTTAAAGATGATGACTAGCACCTTGAAGCGCACCCGGAAGACGACAGGCAGCCAGTGCAGCTCGCGCAAGAGCGGTGTTACATGGGTAGACCTTGCGGTCCCCATAATTGCTCGCGCGGCTGCATTCTGGACTAGCTGAAGCCTCCGGGTGCACCTCAGGGGCAGCCCCATGTAGAGAGAGTTACAATAGTCCAGTCGGGATGTCACGAGAGCATGAGTGACTGTGCGAAGGGCGTCCCGATCCAATAGGGGGCGCAATTGGCGAACCAGGCGAACCTGGTAAAACGCCCTCCTGGCCACGGCTGTCACCTGATTTTCCATGGACAGCCGGGCATCCAGGAGGACACCCAAATTGCGCGCCCCATCCACAGGGGCAAGATGTTCGCCCCCTATGGCCAGCGATGGAGTAAGCTGGTTGAATCGGGCAGCCGGAAACCACAGCCACTCGGTCTTGGTCGGGTTGAGCTTGAGTCCGTTACTTCCCATCCAGATCCGTACAGCTTCCAGGCACTGGCACATCACCGCTACGGCATCGTTGGGGTGGTTTGGGGTAGAAATGTACAGCTGGGTGTCATCAGCGTACAGATGGTATTCTACCCCAAAACCACGGATGATCTCACCCAGCGGCTTCATGTATGTGTTGAACAGGAGGGGCGAGAGGACCGACCCCTGAGGCACCCCACATGTGAGGGGTCTCGCGGTCGATCTCTGCCCCCCTGTCAACACAAATTGCGATCGGCCAGAGAGGTAGGAGGAGAACCACCGTAAAACGGTGCCTCCCACCCCCAACCCCCCCAGCCGATGCAATAGGATACCATGGTCGATGGTATCGAAAGCCGCCGAGAGGTCTAATAGGACCAGGATGGAGGAACAACCCCCATCTCTGGCCCTCCAGAGATCATCAACCAACGCGACCAATGCCGTCTCGGTGCTATGCCCGGGCCGGAAGCCGGACTGGCGCGGATCTAGATAGTCTACTTCCTCCAGGTGACGGGGAAACTGTTGTGCCACCACACTCTCAACAACCTTCGCCAAAAAGGGAAGGTTGGAGACGGGACGGTAGTTGTTCAAAGAAGCTGGATCCAAGGAGGGCTTCTTAAGGAGGGGCCTCACCATCGCTTCTTTTAGGGAAGCAGGCAAGGCACCCTCACTCAAGGAAGCGTTGACCACCTCCTGGAGCCAGCCTCGTGTCACCTCCCAGGATGCCAGTACAAGCCAGGAGGGACACGGGTCCAATAAACATGTGGTGGCTCGCAGTCGCCCACGTAACCTGTCCATATCCTCGGAAGTAACGGAGTCAAACTCCTCCCAAACAAGATCTCTCTCGTGGCATCCCACTGGGCCACGAATGGGGGCTAGCTCGTTCTGTATCTGAGCGATTTTCTCCTGCAGAAAAATCACAAATTCCTCTGCTCTACCCTGTAGCGGGGCTTCCCGCACCCTCTGTTGAAGGAGGGAGCGGGTCACCCTAAACAGGGCGGCAGGGCGGTTTTCTGCGGATGCTATGAGAGTAGCGCAATGATGACGTTTGGCTACTCTCAGCGCCACAATGTAAGTCCGTAAATGGGCTCTTACCTGTGTCCGGTCAGATTCAGAACGAAAAGACCTCCATCTACTCTCTAGGCATCTCTTGCGGCGTTTCATCACCGCCAGCTCCTCGGTAAACCAAGGAGCCAGGGTGTTCCGCCGCCGCAAGAGAGGCCGCAAGGGCGCGACCCGATCCAAGGCTCCCGTGGTCGCACTATTCCATGCGGCCACGAGGTCCTCCATCGGGGCGCGGGTCAGGGGTACAGGAACTGGCCCAAGCGCCGTTTGGAACCCATCCGGGTCCATCAGGCGCCTGGGGCGGAACCAGATTGGTAATTCAGGTCCCGCCTCCCCGCGGAGGGGAGCAGCGGTCGGAAAGTCGAGCCGGAGAAGTGAGTGGTCTGTCCATGACAAGGGTGTGATGACTATGTCCCCTATACCCAGATCACTCGTCCATTGGCCTGAGACAAAGATAAGATCCGGTGTATGTCCACCCTCGTGAGTGGGGCCTTGAATTAGTTGGGTCAGGTCCATGGCCGTCATGGAAGCCATGAACTCCCGAGCTACCTCGGATGATTTGCCCAACGATGGCAGATTAAAGTCCCCCATGACTAAAAGTCTGGGGGTCTCCACTGCCACCGTAGCGATCACCTCGAGGAGCTCGGGCAGGGCTGCTGCTACATAGCGGGGAGCCAGGTATACAACCAGCAAGCCCAACTGCCTCCCTAGGCCCCACTTCACACAGAGGGACTCACAACCGGTAGTCTGTGGCACAATGGTCTCTCTCGGCTCAAGACCTTCCTTTACAATGACCGCTACCCCACCACCCCTACCCAGGGCCCGAGGCTGATGAAAAGCGTGGTAACCTGGCGGGCACATTTCAACGAGGGGGAGTCCACCCTCGTGGCCCAACCAGGTCTCTGCAATTCCCACCAGGTCCGGCTCCCCCTCCGACACGAGGTCGTGAATGAGGGGGGCTTTGTTGGCAACGGACCTGGCGTTGCAGAACATCAGCCATAGGCCCTGGCTCTGTACACCCTGGCCACCTAGCCTGCAGGGGTTGAGGCACTTGACCGTCTGTAGCCAGCGGCCTCGTGTCCCCAACCGGGAGGATGACACACGTCTCCCCTCGGACCTGCCTCTCCCCACGACCTTTTGGATGGAAATGCCCTCTGTCGGAACGACTTGAATCTCCCCCCTCCTAACGGAACCTTCCGCTACCCTCCGTCGCCCGCTGGCCTGGCCCTCTCTTCCCTCACCCGCCTCAACCTGCCTACACCCTCCCTCCTCCCTGGTACCCCCTAAAATAGTTATTAATTTAAAAATTAAAAAGCCCCTAAGCCTACGCTTTTTCCACCTCTCCAGATTAATAAATCCTTCATCAAGGTGGGCCCTCGTTAGAGCGGAGGGCCAAACCTGCGAGAGCGGGGACTCTCGCAGTCGTAGCAGGTCTAGCTTGGAATACATAATATAGATAAATAATTAAATAAGTGAATAAATAATTATATATAGATACAATGTAGGAGTAAATTTCATAAGAGGGTCATGGGTAAAATTGTAAAAAATTATCAATGGCCTTAATTTAAAACACACAATTTCATGAGTAGATGATAAAATTCATGAGTAGATGATAAATAGATGGAATAAAGTGCATAAAATAGATGGAATAAAGTGCATCAAGAGGAATAGTTAGGGATGGCAGTTCAGGTGTTTCTGTCCATAGGTCTTTCTTTCTGAGGGATTACAAAGGTCTCTAAGGGACGTTGATGTAAAAGTCTAACAAACCATGGTGGGGAGGATTTCAAAGATCTTAGTTCTTAGTTCTTATGAGTTGCATCTGTGACTGGGTCTTAACGTCTTGAGTCCACTGAAAATCTTCTGTCAGCGTCCTCTGGCCATCACTGGCCTGCCCGGCGACAGACCGCTTGGTCAGTGGCCCCGCCATCAAATCACCGGGGACACTAGCCTCTGGGCTGGGGCTGGGCCGGAGCTCTCACCTCCGTAGCTGAGCCGGAGCTCTCACCTCCGCCTCTGCCTCCGCCTCCGCTGCCGCCTGCAAGCCAGGATTCACGCCAACATTTGCAACAGTAGGCCAGCCCATGGCATCGGCCGGCGCGGCGTCCGGCAATCCCATTCCACTCAACGCCCTCTCCCGGCGTTCACCTCCTCTCTTTCTCGGCGCTCTCACCACCATTTACGCGGCGCTCTCACCGCCACTCGTTCTTCTCCGTTCTTCTCCAACCTCAGCCGTCCTCGCTGCCGGCCTCCTGGCGGCCTCCTGGCGCTCCCACCGCCGGCCTCCACTCCATGGGTAGTCCCAATCTCGCCCTCGCCGGGGGATATACGGCGGAGTCAGCGTTCCGCGCCCTCAAACAGACGCCGAAACGCCGACCTCCGCTCGGGCGCTCCGGGGTTTCCACCACGCCGTCCGTACACCCCCGCATCCACAAACCTCACCCAGGGGTACCTGGGTGGATTCCTCTTCAATCCCATGCCCTCCTGACTAAAACAGGAGGGCTGGGGCACATAAAAGGCCAGTAAACCTCCATGACCCAACACGGAGCTCCAGGGCTAGCCCGCCATAGTTAGCGCAAGCGCAGTTTGCCTACATTACAGAAAATTATTAGCTAACATGATATTTCTGGAAGCTCTGGTTTCAGGGAAAGGCTGAATATATGTTTACTAACACCCAAAGAATAATTATGCCCTAAGGCACAAGGATATGAATTATGACAAAAGGATATGTCATTGACACTGATGTCACTCAGCTGTACATATCCACCCCAAACCACCCCAACGATGCCACCGAAGTGCTGTCCCGGTGTTTGGAAGCCGTACGGATCTGGATGGGTGGTAACAAACTCAAGCTCAACCCTGCCAAGACTGAGTGGCTGTGGTTTCCGGCACCCCGGTTCAGCAAGATTACTCCAACTCTGGCCATTGGGGGCGAAACACTGGCCCCCGTGGAGAGGGTGCGCAATTTGGGTGTCCTCCTGGATTCCCGGCTGTCCATGGAGGACCATGTGGTGGCCGTGACCAGGGGGGCGTTTCATCAGGTACGCCTGATGCGCCAATTGCGCCCCTTACTGGACCGGGCTGCACTTCGCACAGTCACTCAAGCCCTCGTGACGTCCCGACTCGACTACTGTAATGCTCTCTACATGGGGCTTTCCTTGAGGTGCACTCGAAAGCTACAGCTAGTCCAAACCGCAGCCGCACGGGTGATTATGGGAGCCACTAGATGCTCCCACATAACACCGATCCTGCGCGAGCTGCATTGGCTTCCTGTGGCCTTTCGGGTGCGCTTCAAGGTTTTGACGACCATCTTTAAAGCGCTCCATGGCTCGGGGCCTAGTTATATGCGAGACCGCCTCCTGCCCCATACATCCCTTAGACCAATACGCTCCCACAGAGAGGGCCTTCTCAGGGTGCCGTCGGCTGGACAATGCCGACTGGCGACACCCAGGGGAAGATCCTTCTCTGTGGCGGGTCCAGCCCTCTGGAATGACCTATCCCCTGAACTACGTACCATCACCAACCTCCGCCTCTTCCGCCAATGTCTTAAGACATATTTGTTTCAACAAGCCGGCCTAGCCTAACCTCCCATGGGGACTTTTAGGTCGTTTTAAATTGGGTTTTAAAATTTGGTTTTAGCGCAGGATAGGATTATTTAATAGTTTTTAAATTATATTTATTATATTTTGTATGCTTTTTAAATTTCCTGTGCGCTGCCCTGGGTCCTCTGTGGAGAAGGGCGGGATATAAATTTAAATACAATACAATACAATTGAGTGTCTGCTGTTCAAACTCAGATCTATTTTAGAGATTAGAGATTTTTTAAAGTTTCTCCTCCTCTATTTTAAGAAGTGAGTTTTCTTGAAGGCAATAGAAATCTTCTTATACCCAAGCTTTTGAGGTCAAGAATATGTTAATAGTTGTCAGTTGGCAACTTTTGTTCTGCAATACAGAGATTATATCATTTTGTTAAAATAATATTTTTACATGTTGTAAAATATTGCATGCATAAAAACCTTACATGCACCCACTTGTTTAATAGCTATGTCTATTTATGCCTATAAAAACAGTGCTTATGAATATCAATATACCTAACTTCCATAAAAGTGTTATATCTATGCTTTAGATTTTTCTGGAAGCTTTTTTGAATGTATTTGTCAATTATGAAATCAATATTTTTCTTTCTGGTCGCTAACCATCAAAACCACATTTGATAGCAGCCAGACGTGATATTGATATCTTCTAATCAATCCCCATTGAAAGGAAGTGCTATGTATAATATTCCAGAAACCAAAGAGCTTCATTTTTCATGCTTTACCATTTTGGGAGGACTTCAGCTCCCCCCCCCCCCCCCGACTCCCTGCCCTCCAGTCTTTTGTGGAAATTTGGCATGACTGTCTCCTTCACTACTGGCCTATCCTGCTACTGATCCCTACACAAAGAGGTTAATAAATGTTTACTTCACCCCTCCCCTGCCCCTTCCCCCCATTTTTCCATATGGCTTGTTCACAGCCTTGTGCTTGTTTGTGTCTGAATGCTCACTTACATTGACTGGTGTGAGGGAATTGTTCCTCCTATACTGGCCATCTTCAAATCAATGCTGGCCTCTAACAAGAGAAAGTGCCTCAGATGTAGTGGTTTCCACAGGACTATTGTTGGGCTTTTGTTAAGCATTTTTGAACCTAATAAATAATGTCAAAAGTCTCTATCTTGGCCAAAAATGTTCCTTTTGATATCCATCTAGTAGTATTTTTTTGTTTTGTGATGGCTTCCACTGTTGCAAAGAAGTTGGACTTTATAATGGTAATTTGAAGTCTCGCGTGCCATGTTGTCATATGATTTCTTTTTAGGAAGAAAAAAAAAAGCCCAGGGACAAGGCTTTTAAAGCCTTTACACTTCATAAAGTAAACAGTAATTACATACTGTGATAAAGGGATGAAATGAAGAACAATACATTTTCAAATTTTTAATTAGAAAACGCATGGTGGTTTTAAGGTTTAAATTTAAGGTTTATGCTTTGAGAAACTTTGGTGGAGATTTCTTGTGAAAGAAAATTTAATGAGCTAATTTTTTAAAAACAAAGTTACAATAATTTTATATTGTGTATTGCTTTTAATAACAGCAACAAGCTAACTTGAAGAAAAACTTTAAAAATTAACTTAGGCCAATCCTTCCAATTTCAAATCCAATAAATTATCATAAGGCCGTGTAGCAGGATTCCTGCAACATTTTCAGAAAGCAGCAATTTTATTATTTTACTTTGGCATACATAATACAGGAGACAGCAATAAACCATAATATAGTGCTGCCTCTATTTATGCAAACAGACCAATCTATCAACATCAGTGCAAATAACTGATAGTTTACCACAGGGGTCTCCCACCTTTGCAACTTTAAGTCTGAAGGACTTCAGCTCCCAGAATTGGAGCTGAAGTCCTTCAGACTTAAAGTTGCAAAGGTGGGAGACCCCTGGTTTACCATAGTCGTGAGCCAATCATTGACCACCTGAGTCAGGCCCACCTTAGTGTAACACAAATCCCTGATTGAAATGGGTCAGTGAGGTTTTCTATTGGCAGATGAGGGAGAAATTGAGAATAATTTGCTCTATAATCTCTATAAAAAGTAATACACTATTGGGTGTAAAAGTAATACATTTATTCACCCAGTAGAGATTTTGTTCCTTTTGAGAGGGTGAAGATAGGGATGTTTCAAAGACTTTGGGAAATTACCTGCCATATTATGACAAAAAACCAACAAAATCGAAAAGAAGTTCATAAAATAAAAAAGCTGCAAGGGGGTGGGAATCTGAATGATACATAGAGATAACATCAGTATTTCAGTTTCAGATACATTTTTTTAAAAGCTCAAAAACTTCAAATGTAAGCAAAGGGAATTTCTGATAGCAACTGCTGGCAGAGATAAAGATTTCAAAAAGTAAAAAATACCCCCCAAGGGAACTTGGTTTGCAAAAAGGAAGGGCTATTGTCAGCAGGCAGCTCTTTCTATGTTTCCATTCAAGTTTTCAAATATATGCTTGAACATTCTGTGAATCTGACTGGAGGAAGCCATGGATAGGAACTTTTCCCTAAGATGAACTTTTTAAAAGTTGATGCTACAATATCTTAGGATATTTAGATTCAGATGTGGTCAATTGAGATGAAAGAAGGTATAAATGCAGTGTCAGTAATACTGAGCTAATAGTCTCAGAAAGAAGAATTTCTAAAAATAAGCAGAGGTCTGGTATACAAAAGACAAACAATAGAAAAGAATCATACAATATAAGAACAATTAAAATAAAAACAGCAACAGCAAAATTAAAACCAAACCAAACCAAAAAATTAGAAAAAAAGACCCATTGAATAAAATGTTCTAAATTTCAATACTAAATATCTAATGTGTACATTAAACATATACATGACAATGGTTTACAAAATATACCTTTACTTAATATGTGCAATTAATGCAAAGAAGGATAGAAATTTCCTAACGATACCAGAGTATTATTGTAAAATATCATAACATTTGCATCGAAGAATAGCATATTGTTTCATTCTCTTATTTTTTTCCAGAACAAAGAAATTACACAGTTCTAAAATACAACCAATATCTGGAATAATATCACTTTTCCAATTTTTCAATATAATTCTTTTTGCCACCCCTCCCCCTCCCTGTCTGGAATAATCACAATTCCTCATAGACAGTCAGATTCCAGAGTTTTGGAACATAATTTAGCATCACATTAACATCTTTTGGCTGGATTGCATTCAAGAAGTCCAGTATTATTGGCCAAGGCCACTTAGCATTTAATTGTTTAGTTACTTTTCCAACCATGATTTCACTCTGAGAAAATCCACATGGATCTGCTTTGAAATGAAGATAGGGGAAAGAATACAGTTTTATGCCTTCCCCAGAAAAAAGCCCTTTAATGTGCAATGGTAATAGGCCATTCTCCATGTTATCAGCAAAAGCACACACAAGCTAAAACAAACATGAAGTTCCTGAATTGGGCAGATAATATAGCACTGGGCAAGACACTATCTATAATTTTAAATGTCTAGGGCTAGGCCTTGAAATTAATTATGTTAACCCATTGCCATAAATATTGGGCACTTTTTCTTATGCTTATTTTGCATTTGTAACCATTGTTGATCCATAGCATCCTCTCTGGATTGTATATGGGATGTTGATAATTGTTCAAAACAATGTAAATCACAGAGAGAGAAAATGTCAGACTAGCTACTGGAAATTAAAGGGATATGATAAAACATGCAAGTTTGAAACCAGAAAGTAAATGCAGTAATGTATAAAAATGTGTTATACATTGCATATTTAAAGTGTCATCAACCAAAGATGCATAGAAATACCATATGTAAAAAATAAAAGATTTAGAGAAGTGAGTTTTGAACAGAGGGAAATGATCCCTTTAAAAAAGAATTTTAACATGTTTCTCATGGCTCACTTTATCTTATCAGATGGAAACAAAGTTAGTTTAGGGTTAGAAACACTGAGACATGAGGGATCCTTGGTGGTCTCTGAGCTTGGTTGTTTTCTTGCAGATGTTTCATTATCCAAACTAGGTATCATCATCAGTGCTATAGGGAGTAATGTTTGCTCTCAATTTATATTATAGTTGTTTGCCCTGACAGTTTTAGTGGCAGTGGTTTGGCTGTTTATTGTTAGCTGGTTTGGCAGCTCCTTGATTCAAAGAAGCTAACAGTAAACAACCTAACCATAGAAGGTTATTTTGGCCATAGATTGGATTGGGTTTGGATGGACTCTCTGCATGTGGATTTCAAAGAAGTCCCTTGAATGATCTTGATTTGGGGTAAGAGACGAGAGGTAGTATTTGCAGATGAGCCACAATTATTCAGGAAGGTTAAAAACAATTTATATATATATATTTAATATTATTATATATTGCATTTATATACAATACAATACAATAGCAGAGTTGGAAGGGACCTTGTAGGTCTTCTAGTCCAACCCCCTGCGTGGGCAGGAACCTTATACCATTTCAGACAAATGGCTATCTAACATCTTTTTTAAGACTTCCAGGGTTGGGGCATTCACAACTTCTGGAGGCAAGCTGTTCCAGAGGTTAATTGTTCTTACTGTCAGGAAATTTCTCCTTAGTTCTAAGTTGCTTCTCTCCTTGATTAGTTTCCACCCGTTGCTTCTTGTCCTGCCCCCAGGTGCCTTGGAGAATAGTTTGATTCCCTCTTCTTTGTGGCACCCTCTGAGATATCGGAACACTGCTATCATGTCTCCCCTGGTCCTTCTCTTCATCAAGCTAGACATACCCAGCTCCTGCAGCCGTTCTTCATATGTCTTAGTCTCCAGTCCCCTAATCATCTTGGTTGCCCTTCTCTGCACTCTTTCCAGAGTCTCCACGTCTTTTCTACATCGTGGCGACCAAAACTGTATGCAGTATTCCAAGTGTGGCCTTACCAAGGCACCATACAGTGGCATTAACACTTCACGTGATCTAGATTCTATCCCTCTGTTGATGCAGCCTAGAACTGTGTTGGCTTTTTTGGCAGCTGCTGCACACTGCTGGCTCATATTTAAATGGTTGTCCACTAGGATTCCAAGATCCCTCTCACAGTTGCTACTATTGAGCAAGGTACCACCTATACTGTACTTGTGCATTTGGTTTTTCTTGCCTATATGTAGGACCTTACTTTTTTCACAATTGAATTTCATTTTATTAGATAGTGCCCAATGTTCAGGTTTGTCTAGATCCTTCTGTATCTTAAGCCTATCTTACTCTAATCTGAAGAGTAGAAACTGGATAAGCTTGGGTAAATTGAGTAAGTAATTAACTCCATGGCAAAATTCAATTGAATTTAAATATGCATAAAGTGATTACAGTGTAGTAAGGGGGAAAAACCACAAATTTAACTGCACTTGCTCATTGATGAGGTCTGAACAATCTTTCACCAGAAAATAAAATCTTGATCTTATAATATCAAACCAATTTTATTGTAATTTTATTACAATATTATTACAATGACAATAAAGATTATTATTATTCATTTCATTTCATTTCATTTATTCGACTTATTAACCACCCCCTCTCCCTGAAGGGACGCGGGGCGGTGCACAGGAAAATATAAAAAATACAATACATCACAATAAATATATAAATACATTAAAACTATATTAAATTACACCCTGTGCTAAAAACTACCCCATTAAAATCCCTAAAGCCCAATTTAAAATTTCTCTACTAAACAACTAAGGCCAGGCCGGCCTGTTGGAAAAAGCAGGTTTTTAGTTGCTGGCGGAAGGAGTGGAGGTCTGGGATAGATCTAAGTTCGGGGGTAGGTCGTTCCAGAGGGTCGGGCCCGCCACAGAGGCGGCCCTTCCCCTGGGCATCACCCGCTGGCATTGCCTAGTGGATGGCACCCGGAGAAGCCCCTCTCTGTGGGAGCGAATCGGCCAAAGGGATGTATGGGGTAGGATGCGATCCCGCAGATAACTAGGTCCCATGCCATGGAGTGCTTTTTTTTTTTTTATATTGAAAAAGTTTTATTGGTTTTTATAATTTTCCAAAAGAATAGGGTAAGGGATACAGAAACATTTTGAGAACTTTCGCGTCGGGATCATTGGCCCTTCCAGGGCTTCATAATAAAACATTAAGAAAACATTTTCCAAAAATACTACGAAGTGAAAATAAGTGCATACATCCTAAATTCTCAATTCAATGCTGGCAGTCATATACAAACATCCAGATAAAAAGGTTATACTATGTTAATAAAAAAAGCAAAGTTATTTTTTTGATCTAAGTCTCTTGGCAATTGTGTCTTCTTTTTCTCCTTCCTGGCCCCCAGCGGGCGGGGCCGTGGCCCCCCCTGCCCCCCCTAAATCTTCCCCCAGGACAGAGGAATGTTTTTTAAGAAAGGCTTCCGCCTCAACAACTGTTTTAATCCTAACTCTCCCTCCTTCCCAGAACACCAACATCCCTTCCCGCATCGCCCACTTAAACCAAGTCCCGTGGTCAAACAATTTTTTGGATAAGAAGGAATACCTCCTTCTCATCTCTCTAATCTTTTTTGGGATCTGCTTCAAGATGGCGACTTCCTTTTGTTGGTAAATTAGCGGCCCCCCTCTCTGCGCCTTCAAAATTCCCTCTCTGGTTGACCTTCTAACAAATTTGATATGTATCTCTCTGGGTACTTCATTTATCCTGGCATATGTCGAGTTTATTCTGTAGACTAGGTCAATGTCCCCCCTGATCTCATCTTTAGGTTTGTGTAAATAGTCTGCTAAAATTGTACTCATGAGATCAGGAAGGCATTCACCAGATTCCTCAGAAATATTCTGAAATCTTAAAAAATATGACATCCTCTCAAAATCCATCCTAGACATATGACCAGACAAATCTCCAATTTCAGTATTAATATTTTTAAGCTCTCCCTTTGCCCCAGCCAGCCCCCCTTCCAGCTCCTCAGTCTTCTGTGTGTTCTCCAGCACTTGCTTCCGTGTTTCCAAAAGTTCCTTCTTGAAGCTGCTATTATCTTCTCTCAAAGCTTTAATTTCCTGCACCAAAGCTTGTAACACTGATTCCATTGATGACATTCTTTGTTCCAAACCTGCCAATTCTGATTTTGATGCCATGGTAAGCTGCTAAAGTCAGTGCCACTAAGATGGCGTTTTTTGGGTGGGGCCGTTGAAGCAGGTCAGGAGAAAACAGTTCAAATCAGGGTTGTAAAAAGTTTAGGACCCAGAAGAGAAACACTTTTCACAGTCAGTAATTATAGCAGAGAAGGCACTCCAGGGAAGGAATCAATTAATCCAGAAATTTCTTCATTAGTAGAGAGAGGGAGTCCAAATCACAAAGAGATGTTGGCAATTTTCCATAAGTAAAAATAGTCATTCAGGAACAAAGGGCAGCCATCTTCCACCGCCCAGTCTGAGAGCCAGCAGGAGAAAGTAGCAAAAGAAAAATTATTTCAAGCCAGCCGGACTTAGATACATTGTAAAGAAACAAGCCGCAAAACACTTTCACTTGCTTCAATTGCTTCAAAGCAATCCGGATGTGAAATGTCCGCTTCCTCGCAACGAGGAGCCATTTCAAGCGCCGCTTTAAATCCGAGGGGGGGTGTTTAACAAACAAACACCCCCCTCCACGTTCTTTCAGTCCAGGCTGCCAGCACAATAAAAGTTAAAATCACTCACTCTCCACCACGCCGCCGAAGCCCCGGAAAGCCTTCCGACCCGAACACTCAGCTCTCTTCAAATTCATTGTACGTTGCCGTCCCCCATTGGCGAAGGGAAAACCCCCCGCAGCATGTCTTCCTTCGCCTAAACCGAAGACAAGGGCCGTTTCCCAGCCGCCGCCAGGATAAACCAGCCCAGGCAAGCCAGTTTTACGGAGGGACCCCCCAAAAAAGGGGTGCCCCGCCCCGTTAGAGGCAGAAAAAAGAGCAAAACGGCGGACGAACCCCAAGGTTCGTCCGGCGCCGCCGGGAACAGGAACAGGAAGTCCCATGGAGCGCTTTGAAGATGGTGACCAGCACCTTGAAGCGCACCCGAAAGACCACAGGCAGCCAGTGCAGCTCGCGCAGGAGCGGTGTTATGTGGGAATACCTAGAGGTACCCAATATTGCCCGCGCGGCTGCATTCTGAACTAGCTGTAGTCTTCGGGTGCACCTCAAGGGGAGCCCCATGTAGAGAGCGTTACAGTAGAGAGCATTACAGTTATTATAATACCAGTAGATGACACCTAATGAAGTTCTGTCTCATTGCTGCTTGAAAAACGTAAATTCCATGCTAAGGATTATAAGAAAGGAAACTGTAAATAAAAATGTTAATATTGTAGTGCTCTAGTACAAATTTATGGTACATCTGAATCTGGAGTATTGCATGTGGTTCTGGATCACTACCCTTGGAAGTATCATACAGTTGCATACAGTTGCAAAAAGTGCAGAAGGGGGCATGTGACATGCAAACACTTTCCCCATGGCAAGAGGTAGAATTTTTAGGCAAGTAAAACAGTGGTGGGATTCAAAAATTTTTTTTTACTACCAGTTCTTTGGACGTGGCTTTGTGGGCATGATAGGGGAAAGATACTGCAAAATCCCCATTCCCTCCCCACCCCACTAACCTGCTTTCCAGCTCCATTCTCCTGTTCAGGGCAACAAAAGAAGATCAGCTGGGAGGCAGCAGGGCCAGGGCCAGGCTATTTGCCAGTTCTCCGAACTACTTAAAATTTCCACTACCAGTTCTCCAGCATCTGTCAGAACTGGCTGAATACCACAACTGAAATAAAAGGAGGATCTAATGCAGGTATACAAAATTCTATATGGCATGGAAAAGGAGAACATTAAAAAAAATTACCTCTCAAGGTACTAGGACCAGTAATTGAAGCTCTTTAAAAAGAGAATGAAGCATACACAAAAAGAAGATCTTCATATCACCTTAATTAACAATTAACCTATGGAATATATTACTTAAGATATAGTGATGGCTACTAACTGGGTAGCTTTAAGAAGAGTTTAGATAAATTCATGAAGGAAGCATACGTCCAAAATCCAGTTGGGGAAGAAAAGTGGTAGGAAAACAATATGTCTCCATCCTCTGCTTCTGAATACCATAGAGTCATTTACTTTGTCATTCAATAAAACAAAATGGTGCACAAAGACAGGCACTTAGCTTGATGTAGCAAGTTTGTTCTTGGTTATATAAGGTTAAGATAATTTCTGTTGAGTATTTGTTTTTGTAATGACACTTAATTTAAGGCTCTGTATGTTGGCATGTTCCCTTGTTCAGCATGAGCCACTGGAATGGGAACTAATAAAGACCATATCTAATATTATCTATGAAACAGATTGCTGCTATTATTTTTAGCAATGAATAGAGATAAAACAGAAAAAGTTATTGAGATAATTTTCAAGACTTCAAAAAAATCTTTTAATTGCTTTATTAAAAGTATACAGTTTTAAAAACTGTAGATAATTTGAAATACATGGCTTAAAAACACATTCCATGCAACTAACTAGAATTTCATATATATAGAATATATAGCTCCAATTGGTGTGACCTTTGGAAATGTCAGAAAAGCATCCAAATCCATGAATTTTGTTTCTTTGTTTGTTCGTTCATTCTTCTTTGTTTGTTCATTCGTTCATATTTAGTAACTCACTTACCATGTAAATCTAAATGAGAAAAATAGCTAAGCATCTTGAACTGAATTTTCCAAATTATTTCGACTGTTATACAGTATAGTGAAACATTAGTCTATTTCTTATACAAAGAGGAAAAGTACTACTAAATGGAACAATAACATCTAGACTAACTTTGTGGCTGTAGGGGAGTGGTGTGGTGGCTTAATTTATTCCTCCTAACTAAATCAGTACGTATAGTGTGTTGATTTTCCCCTTCCCACACTACTTCAAGATGCCTCTTTTTAGACTGATTTTGTGTGTGACTTTAACAATGTTCTGTTCACATTTCCTTGGATAGGGCCAACAATTGCCTGTTGACCCATTTTAACCCCTTTTGAGCGTCATCTTCAAAGTGTAACTGTCCTTGACAATGAAGGAGACCTTCTTATTGTCTGGTTCTTCTAGGCAATCTTTAGCATAGAGTCAAATGGCTTTCAAATGGAAGGATTGGCTGCAGGAAAAAGACAAAGTGGGCTCTTGTTTTTCAGTGACTTTGGTTGTGTTTCCCTTTTCTCCACCCCCTCCCTATTTTGGACTAGCACATTTCTATAGAAGATGACAGACATCTTGACAGGTGCAATATGCTTTGAACTGTTGTGTCAGATGATTCTTTTGTTTTGCTTTTTTCCCAGCAGAGTGGTACACCTCCTTCTTCGGATGTTGAGATGCATATTGTTTACTTTTCATTTCATGTGTTGAAGATTTCCATCCTTACCCAACCTTTGTTGCTCAGTTTCTCTCTGTGGCTTTAACCGTAACATGTAGCCGATGCAAATGGAAAGGAAGAGAGTGGTGTCAGAATCCTCTGGTCTAAATTTTCATTAGGTAAGAACAGTTGTAGCTCTTACAAAGAAAAGGTTACTAGTACTCCTTGACTGGCAGTTCCTTAATGATGAATTGATTATAGTTAAATTGCCAAGATTCTTCTTGCTGTGAACCCTCCCCTTCTTAGAATACATGCATATTTAACCCAAACATTTGATTCCAACAAACTTGTAGCAGTCACCACTGTTCAACTGAAGAAATTTTCCTGGGTAATTTACGTTTGCCCAGTCTTCAGAAGCAGATTCTGCATAATTATTTTATTTTTAACCTTTTGTCAATTGAGGTTGAATTCTCACAGTGCTAAACTATAATATGTTTTCATCCTTTTCATTTCATCCTATACATTTATAAGCATCTGTGATTTCAAAATTATATTTTATGGCTCAGTGCAATGTGTCCATCCAGCTTTTGTGAATGTCTCAACAAATCATGGCTAAAACAGGTCATCGGGTAAAATAATGTCCTTCTTTAGTCCTTAGAATACCTTTGTATTTAAATGGATATTTTATAGAATGTTGCTGTAAGAGAAGAAATAAAAAAGCTCAGAGCAAATGTATCAGTAACTATTCATCAAAAGAAAATGAACAAAATAAATGCTCTGAATTTGTGAACATTCTTATATTTGGATATTGCGAATTTTGCTTATAGCTTAAAAAAAAGATAATGGATAAATATATCTTCAGAAATGGAAGCTTGGTATTGCATGCTTCACTGATTCAGTCTAAGGGATGAAACTGACAAGACAGAAATAAGCTATTCAGTTCAGACAGAATTGTTATGTAAACATTGAACAGATGCCCCCTATTCTTAAAAAACCAAGAACAGAATGGCCAAATATCCATTAGCTCAATTTTTTTTTTTTAAAAGGAGAAACAACTTAGAATTTATATCCTGGGCAAATATATTTATATAGATCTTGAGTTTTGCTCCCAAGGTAGGCAAAGCATTTCTATATGGATGACTTTTTCTTATCTAAAATAAGATAAGTTATTGAGCTATATCAAGACTTTGAAACTTAATTAACAGTTTGGATTATGCTACTGGAGAATAGAAGTTTATTGCTGTGACTTAGAGTCTAGATCTCAGTCTGTCTCAGCAGTCCATATGCAGTCTGAAACCTACATACTAGATATTAGCTCCTAACACAGTTAGGTTTGTAGTCTCCTTCATTTTTATTTTTTGTAGCAATAATAGCCAACTCAACTTGATCTCAATCAGATGTGTAAAGCTTCAGTCTCTGCAGTTCCCCCAACCAACATGACTAGAGCAGAAATCCATCCAGTACAATTCTAGATCAGAATTCTAACATCATCTTTGTCTGAGGACCAAGAGACGTACCATACTTCCCCCAATCGAGGGAAAGTTGCCTAGAATCAATTCTCCTCCAGCATGTAAATAATGTTTACCCATTATTAGTTCTTTCAGAGTTTGGTATTGGTTTACCTGTATATCGCAGTTTACTATGTAGCAGTCACTATTGTATCAGCTGGTATTTGTACAATCTTTAACTGTAGTTCTTAACATTCTCATTTGATTGTTTTCATTTCACTAGATTTTAAACATTTGCTATAGTGAATATTTTGATAAGAGAAGTAAATGTTTAATGTATCATGCAGGAATACATGGAGAGATTCCAGACTTAATTATTACCCTTAAGAATCCTGAAAGATAGAAAGTAGCCAATAACCTGAATAAGAAAATGTACTAGTCTATGGTTGTAATAAAGATTTTGGTGTTGATTTTGATTAGAGAAACTGAATGATATAATACCATGTCTGAGATATAAATTAAAATTGCCTAACCATGAATTGGATTTGACTTTAAGCAAATCCCTTCCATTTTCTATTTTAGTTGCCCTCTTACTCACAATAAAAAGGCTAATAATGTTCCTATTTGCTATAATCAGAGACAGTAGATGTGTAATACACTATTACTTTTAGATAATGTTATTTTAGAATCCTTTTCTGCTAGAGTAAGATTACTCTTTTCCCTGATTTCGGCTGAAACCCCTACCAATGTAAATCAATAATATTTTTAATTAAATGTTCGAGGCAATTAAACAATTGTGGGAAGGCAAGTACATTTACTGTAGAAGTGCTGAATATTGAAATATAAAATATGGTATGGATGCTTCAGCATATGGTGATCAGTTTTGAGACTGTTTATTTTTTTCCAGGTTTTCCTTCATTCCAGCTCCCACCCTCCCAAACACCATCTTCCTTTTATTACACAGTTATTGACCAAATCAGCCAAAAATTTTCACAGCCCCATGATGCTTCATGAAATTTTCACTGTAACAATGCGCTGGCAGGATACACTTCATGGTTGTCAGCTACTCTCCTGAGGCAAGCCGTATAGACGTCATGGTTGTCAGTACCTTTTTCTCCAAAACCGCTGAGCTTACAGTTAAGAGTGGCATCATGTTGCCACCAGGGATATAGTAATAGAAATGAGAGGAAAATGCTTAAAATGATTAATTCTTCTCTTATTTCCTACCACCATAGAGGACTGCCAAAGAAGAAGTGGTTGCTTAGAAAATGACCATGTGCAGCAGGTAGACTTCTGTTATGCAAAAATGGAAAGAAATATTGATTAGATATTTATTTATTTATTAGATGTGGTGCCCCATGGTTCAAAGTAGTCTAGGATGGATAAAATTGCTCTGATCAGTTAAAATTTTACACTCTATACCTGTAATGGTGAACCTATGGCACACGTGGCACAGGTGGCACAAAGAGCCCTCTCTGTGGGCATGCAAACTGTTGCCCCAGCTCAGCTCCAGGCTGGGTGTGTGCATGCACATGAATGCATGGTGGTGAGAGGGAGCATGGGAGGGTGCAGCCTCCCCACAGCCTGTTTTGGGTTCCAGGAGGCTGCAGGGAGGACTACTAGGCCCAAAAAAGGGTGCAGGGGGTCTCACACAAATGCATGGGGGCAGGGGGGGAGTGCATGCATGCACAGGTGGGCAAGGTGCAGGGGTGTGTGCATGCATTGCATTATGGGTGCGGGCAAGTGTACGATTTCGTTACACAATGACAAAAAGGTTAGCCATCACTGCTATATATGATCAATAAGAAATGTCAGAATTCTGATTAGTTTTCATCAGAAAAACAAACCAACACCAATACACTTTTCACAACTGACATTCAACGGGCAGCTATTCCAGCAGTGAAAGGACGCCTTTCTGTCTTATAGGTTGTAAATATAAAGGTTCTCTGAAAAAATAAATACAACTGCTGTAATTCAGCCTCACAAAGATGGCCTATGTAGGGAATATAAACGGAAGAATATCTACCTAAAGGCTAAACTTAAATTATATTAAGGCATTGTGAATCTTATTCTCATCCCAGAACAAGGATGAGTTATTGCTTTACAACAATTCTGCATGATCAGAATGTGCCAATGCAGGTGGTGATGGGGGCATTGGGTTATGCACCTGTGACCTTTTGCTTTGCAAGCTGCACTGGTTGCTTTTGGGGGCAATTTAAGATGCTATTACAAGATGCTATTAAGATGCTAAGATACTATTTAAAGGCTATCACCTTTAAAGTCCTTCCTGGCATAGGGTTTGCTATATGAAGTACTGCTCATCCCTAGTCCAATTTGGTCCAGCAGGTGGCTGTACCCCAGCTACCCCAAATCATCTGGGAATTGAACGGAGTAAAACTCAACTCAAATGCAAATCATCTATTAAACATAACCAATATATTGTCTTGTCTACATTTTTTTTTTTACAAATTCAGACAGATATTTAAAAGAGGTAAAAGGTTGAGCCAATTAGAAATTACCGAGTTTCAGTTTGTAGGTAAGATCTTAAAAACAAAAAATCACTCCATATATTTAATAAAGAAATTAAAGAATCACTTTAATGTTTTCTTAGGTACAAACCAAAACCATTCATCTAAAACTAAAGGTAATAATCGAAGGTTTTATTAATTTTTAGAAAATCAGAGATTTTTCTGGAGCTTGTTGAAAGTTTAAAAAAAAAATTTGGGTAGACAGAGATATTGCAAAAAATAAAATAAGTTTCTCCATTTTTGTAATCTAACATATGATTTTAGTTGCCTTCAGGGGATAGGTTCTTAGGGAAAAAAGTCAAATATTTCAACATATTTCAATATTTCTGGATGGGTAGTAACAAACTCAAACTCAACCCGTCCAAGACCAAGTGGCTGTGGTTTCCGGCACCCCGGTTTAGCCAGATAAGTCCAACACTGGCCATTGGGGGCGAACATCTTGCCCCTGTGGAGAGGGCGCGCAACTTGGGCGTCCTCCTGGATTCCCGGCTGTCCATGGAGGACCATGTGGTTGCCGTGGCCAGGGGGGCGTTATATCAGGTTCGCCTGATACGCCAGTTGCGCCCCTTACTAGACCGGGGGGCCCTTCGCACAGTCACTCAAGCGCTCGTGACATCTCGGCTGGATTACTGTAACGCTCTCTACATGGGGCTCCCCTTGAGGTGCACTCGAAAGCTACAGTTAGTGCAGAATGCGGCCGCGCGGGTGGTTATGGGTGCCTCAAGGCAAGCCCACGTAACACCTCTCCTGCGCGAGCTGCACTGGCTGCCTGTGGCCTTTCGAGT
The DNA here is from genome assembly GCA_039707465.1 of Rhabdophis nuchalis. NCBI lineage: Eukaryota > Metazoa > Chordata > Lepidosauria > Squamata > Natricidae > Rhabdophis > Rhabdophis nuchalis. The sequence continues at coordinate 98,955,070 of CM077648.1, forward strand.
GCGCTTCAAGGTGTTGACTACCATCTTTAAATCGCTCCATGGCTCGGGGCCTAGCTATATACTAGACCGCCTCCTGCCCCATACATCCCTTCGTCCGGTCCGCTCCCACAGAGCGGGCCTACTCCTGGTGCCGTCGGCTGGGCAATGCCGGCTGGCGACACCCAGGGGAAGAGCCTTCTCTGTGGCGGGCCCGGCCCTCTGGAACGACTTACCCCCCGACCTTCGCACTACCTCGGACCTCCGCCTCTTCCGCCAATGTCTTAAGACGTACTTATTCCAACAAGCCGGCCTAGGATAGCCCCCGCTTCTGACTTTTAAATATAAATTATAATCTGGCTACGGTTTTAATAACGGGTTTTAGCACGGGTGAATTAATTTAATATATTTTTAATTGATGTATATTGTATTTATGGTTTTATATAATGCCTGTGCGCCGCCCTGGGTCCTAACAAGGAGAAGGGCGGGGTATAAATTTATTGGGAAAAAACCAAACAAACAGTATTTTCCTGTCCTTTTTAAAATCTTCCAATGAACCATTTTCATAGGATAGCTGACATTGTTATCATATTAGGTAATATATTCGTGCAATTGAAACAGAACTTACCAAAGATTCCTTATGCAATAAATATACCCATTTACACTCTTTCTTGGGGATTAAGTAGGTCTTGGGGCATCATTAAATGCTTTTGTTAAACCTCCTAGACACTGGGTTGTTTTTTTTAAATCACTATTGCTTGTCACGAATCTCCTACGTATTGTTCCCATGGGTAACATAATAGATAGAAAATGAGAAAGAGATAAATAATTGCCCCATGATTTGTGTTCCAATGGCCACTCTTTAAAGCAAGATGTTTTAGCATTGGCTGCTATTGAAAGATCAAGATCTGAGTAGAATCATTATGTAGCAAAGGGAAGACCTTCTGCAGCCCCTATTTATGAAAACAGATGCTTCGAAAGTTAATAAGCACAGTATGAAATTAATTATTACTCAAAATTGTGATTCTCTTTGCTGGTGATATTTTGAACGTGCATGTAATGAAGGCCTGTGGGAGGCTATTGGACCTTGCTGGGGCCCAGAAAAGAAGCATTCTTGTAAAATAAAAAATAAATCAGAAGACTGGCACATTGCTCTGCAGCAGGCCAGCTTCCGGGTTATTTATATTTCTTAAATAATATAAATATAAAATAGGGTGAGCAAGGAGTATCAAGGGAGTGTTCATGCATTGATCCCGAGAAGCACCAGAGCTTTGCTGGAATACAGAGCAGCAAAAGTTCCTATACCCCATTGTTAATTGGATGCATGTGGGAAAAAAACCTGTGGCCAAAGCTATCAGTCTTACCTATATTGCTACTACTGCTAACAGGACAATTATAGTTTTATTTGGAAAGAAGAGAGTAAGCGGCAGGTTGGATGTCAGGGTTCCAAATAGCATCCAAAATTAAATCAGGCAAAGGCAAAGGATTCCTCAAAGTTCCAATTTATTAAGAGAGCCATGTTGGCAAATCTGGGGAAACCCAAATCTGAAAGCTTTCCGGTTTCCCCCACCCAGTTGAAAGTTCAAGATCTTGCCCCCACACCCACAAGTCCATTAAATGGTCCAATCGTTCACTGCCATGCTGGCAGTTTCACCCATCCAGATCCGGTCAGATGTAAAGACAAAGGATGACGTTGGCTTTCTAGGAAGAATTTTGTTAAGACTACATACCATCTAACTCCATACAATCCCCCCTCCCATTTTCCCACAATAGAAAAATGCATAGTAGAATAATAGAAAGTGTGGTAGGCCAAAGATCCAAAAGAAAAGATGGCTGCAGGCCTGACGTTGGATTAAATATGGATTCTGAAGCAGTAGTTGTGAGCTTAAATGGACTCCAGAAGATGGTAGAGGACAGGAAGGCCTGGAGGAATGTTGTCCGTGGGGTTACGATGGGTTGGACATGACTTCACAACCAGCAACAAAAACCATACTCCCATTGGTTTGCAAGGTAATAGGATATTCAGCTGCATTTCTAAACTGGACACAATTCCTCTTCCCAGCTCATGTTCCACTTCGAGAGTAGGAGAAAAGTAGATGGACCCGTGTTCCCCCTGGCTTGTACTGGCATCCTGGGAGACGACACGAGGCTGGCTCCAGGGCATTGTCAACGCATCTTTGAGTGAGGGGTCCTTGCCTACCGTCTTGAAAGAGGCAGTAGTAAAGCCCCTCCTCAAGAAGCCGTCCCTGGATCCAGCATTATTAGAGAACTATCGTCCCGTCTCCAACCTTCACTTCTTAGTGAAGGTTGTTGAGAGTGTGGTGGCTCAACAGTTTCCGCAACACTTGGAGGAAGTTGATTATCTAGACCCGCGCCAGTCCGGCTTCCGACCCAGGCACAGCACCGAGACGGCATTGGTCGCGTTGGTTGATGATCTCTGGAGGGCGCGGATAGAGGATATTCCTCTATCCTAGTCCTATTAGACCTCTCAGCGGCTTTTGATACCATCGACCATGGTATCCTATTGCGCCAACTGGGGGGGTTGGGGCTGGGAGGCACCGTTTTGTGGTGGTTCTCGTCCTACCTCTCTGGTCGGTCGCAATATGTGTTGGCAGGGGGGCAGAGGTCGGCCTCGAGGCCCGTCATATGTGGGGTTCCTCAGGGGTCGGTCCTCTCGCCCCTACTGTTCAACACATATATGAAGCCGCTGAGTGAGATCATCCGTGGTTTTGGGGTGGGATATCATCTGTACGCTGATGATACTCAGTTGTACATATCCACCCCAGACCATCCCAACGATGCCGTCGAGGTTATGTCCCGGTGCTTGGAGGCCGTATGGATCTGGATGGGTAGTAACAAACTCAAGCTCAACCCGTCCAAGACTGAGTGGCTGTGGCTTCCGGCGCCCCGGTTCAGCCAGATTATTCCAACTCTGGACATTGGGGGCGAAACACCGCCCCCCGTGGAGAGGGCGCGCAATTCGGGTGTCCTCCTGGACTCCCGGCTGTCTATGGAAGATCATGTGGCAGCCGTGGCCAGGGGGGCGTTTCATCAGGTACGCCTGATGCGCCAATTGCGCCCCTTACTGGACCGGGGTGCCTTACGCACAGTCACTCAAGCACTCGTTGCCTCTCGACTCGACTACTGTAATGCTCTCTACATGGGGTGCACCCGAAAGCTGCAGCTAGTCCAGAATGCAGCCGCGCGGGTGATTACGGGAGCGCCTAGACACTCCCACATAACACCTATCCTGCGCGAGCTGCACTGGCTTCCTGTGGTCTTTCGGGTGCGCTTCAAGGTTTTAACGACCATCTTTAAAGCGCTCCATGGCTCGGGGCCTAGTTACATGCGAGACCGCCTCCTGCCCCATACATCCCTCAGACCGATACGCTCCCACAGAGAGGGCCTCCTCAGGGTGCCGTCGGCTGGACAATGCCGACTGGCGACACCCAGGAGAAGAGCCTTCTCTGCGGCGGGACCAGCCCTTTGGAACGACTTACCCCCTGAACTCCGCACCATCTCCGACCTCCGCCTCTTCCGCAAGTGTCTGAAGACACATCTATTCCATCTAGCCGGCCTAGCGTAACCTCCATTACTGACTCCTAGATAGTTTTAAATTTGGGATTTTTAATTCGGTTTTAGCACAGGATTTTATTAGAATATATTTTTTTAATTTTTATTATGTTTTGTACGTATTTTAACATTCCTGTGCGCCGCCCTGGGTCCGCTTGGAGAAGGGCAGGGTATAAATATAATAAATAAATAAATAAATAAATAAGATGTACGTAACTTCTGTGTGCAATGCCTTCTTGCTTATTTTTCATTTTAAATGGCCAGGGTAGAATAATTGATTGGAACATGTTAGTAATTTCACAGATAAAGTAATATCACAATTATATTTGTTTTATCTTCTTACAAGAGCTTATATTAATGGACAGGGTGTGATGAAACATGCATTTTCAATAACGAGCACTCCGTGACAGATAATCTAGCCAAACGTAGGCTTTATGTTTTCAGATCTCCTGATCATGAGAAAGTAACAAACTATGCCGGCCACCAGAGCTCTGATTTCAATCCATTGCAAACAAATTTTAGATATGGAGTAAGGCAGGGGTCTCCAACCTTGGCAACTTTAAGCTTGGGGGACTTCAACTTCCAGAATTGAAGTCTGCCAGGCTAAAAGTTGCCAAGGTTGGAGACCCCTGGAGTAAGGTATCTAAAAAACCTGTGCTAAAGAAATAGGCTTACCTTCTGTTTTCTGTGATGGGATAAAATGTGAGATAGCTCCATAAAACAACAATATGCAGTGGCTCAGAGGGACACAGTGGCTTAGTAGCTAAGATGCTGAGCTTGTCTATCAGAAAGCTTGGCAGTTCAGCAGTTCAAATCTCTAGCACCGCATAATGGAGTGAGCTCCCATTACTTGTCCCAGTTTCTGTCAACCTAGCAGTTAGAAAGCATGTAAAAATGCAAGTAGAAAAATAGGAACTGCCTTTGGTGGGAAGGTAACAGCATTCCGTGCGCCTTTGGCATTTAGTCATGCTGGCCACATGACCATGGAGGCTTTGAAACAGAGATGAGCACCCCCCCCTAAAGTTGGGAATGACTAGCACATATGTGCGAGGGAAACCTTTACCTTTACTATACCTAGTATATATACCTTTACTAGAATGCTGATGACTTTGACCAACATTTTATATTTAGCATAATCCTATCAATGTCCTGCAAACAGAATCAAGAGTAAAATATTGCAAAATGATCATCCCCTTAAATACAGACAAAGACATTCATAAGCATATAATTCCAGGTAACATTTTTATAGTATATTGCAATACAAAAGATACAAATAATAGAGACTTGCATTTATTGAACTAGGCTGTAGGAAAGATAGTTGCTTTTTCATTTATGCCTACATTTTTCAATTGTGCTTCCATGAAAACAGGATGTTTAGAACTTAGAGGAAAATTTTGGACAAAGCCCAAGCTATGTAGGCAAATCTTAAACATTAATTTCAAGAGGAAGTCTGAAAAGAAGTTAATTATAAGTTTTGAATATAATAAAGGACTTTTTTATTTGAGGGAAACTGGGCTTTTGTGTTGCTTGTGATTCCCGCCCCCCTTCTACATGGTTGAAATTATTTCTTTCTCCTAGTAATTTATGACGCAAAGATCATTTTCATTCCTTGTCACATTGCATTCATGTTCATCATCAGTCCTCAGCATCGAAAGGCAATTTATCATTTTCACTAGCAGATTTCCTGTTTCAACTTGCACCTGCTTTCCAAAAGAAAACAAGCCATCAGATAGTAATTCAGGCCATGAAATAGGTGATCGAGAGGAAAATAGTACAATGGTAAGCTATTCATATTAAAAGAATAACTTTCTTATGCCTTGCATGTGATACATGCATTCTTTGAGTTTTATGACAACCCCAGAACATTAGCATTGTTCGTTCAACCAAAACGTTCTCCAGTCTAGCTGTGAATCTTTGTATTAATAGATGGTGTTGCAAAAATGAGAGCTGGAATAAGGGCGCTGTCTATTCTTGTTTCCATGAAGAGGCTGGCTGATCCCTATTCCTGGGGTATGGATCATCGTTTGTCATCTGGAAACACTTAAAATGAATCCATAAAGAACGCTTGGATTCCACCTGCATTTCCTGACATCACAGGAAAAATTGAGTGCTTGAAAGCAAAGGGCAAATCCTGGTATTAACTAACCTCATTTCTATTTATATAATCTGTTATGCTAGGCAGCTAATGCAGAACCTCCTCCCTTTCTCTTGTTGGATAATGCAAAAAAAAAAAAAGTGGTTTGGGGTAACCAAATCCAGTACACTGAAGCAAAGTGTATTTCAGCTTCAACCACAACAATACACGAGCACACAATAGATACAAACTTAAGGTAAACTGTACCAAACTCGATTGCAGAAAATATGACTTCAGCAACAGAGTGGTCAATGCCTGGAATGCTTTACGTGACTCAGTGGTTTCATCCCCAAACTCCCACAACTATAACCTTAGACCAGCTGGCTGGGGAATTCTGGGAGTTGAAGTCCACAAGTCTTAAAGTTCCCAAGTTTGGACATCCCTGCCTTAGACTGTCTGCTCTTGACCTCATCTCATTCCTAAGAAGTCTGTATGGGACGTGCATAAGCGCACCAACATGCCTACCATTCCTGTCATAACAACCCCATTTATTCATATCCATTTCATGTATTCATAATCTTGTATGAACTCATATCTATTATCTTATACACGCTTGACAAAACAAAACAATAAATAAATGAAATAAAAAGTTACAGAGAATTTAGACACATTGTGGACCAACCATTTGGAATAATTTTTAAATGGCCTTTCTCTTAAAATTCTTCTACTTCAGAGCAAACAACTGCAGACAAGTTGATGAAAAATAGTTCCAGTTGTCAAGGCCCAGACAGTTTCTAGGATTCTAAGAGCCAGAAATTGGACTGGGTAAAATCATGACAAGGGAATATGAGATTGTGCCCCACTTTCAAATTCCTGTCAGCCCTAACCTTAACCCTGTCATGAAAAGTCATTTGTACAGAATTTTCTATGCTCCAAAACCCTGCAAGGAGAAGAAAATGTTCCTATTTCACCAAGCTTTGTCCTCCACAAAAATAGTCTAATCAGAGTTTTAATTATCCAACAGTTGGAAAAAAATGTATTATTATTTTACACTGTTTCAAACTCTTGTCAGTCAAAAAGATAAATAACTATTTATTTAGGCCCTTAAATCCCTGTCTGGACAAGTCCGTGGAATTATCTTGGCAACTTAGCATGAGTGGCTTGTTATTGCCTCTTTCCTTGGGCTGAGAAGGGCCTAAAGTGGGACTAGAAGGGTCCTACACTAAACCAGCTTTCATATAAATCATCATCACCATCAGACTATTAGATACTAATAGTACAGACCAAAGTACATGACAAATAATTGTTTGTAACTGGTATTACATGATGCTGAAAATAATTTAAAAGGTTAACAATATTACCATACATGTTATTTATGTATTTGATTTTTATTCAGACTTTATTACTTTTTAACTAATTCAAGGTAGTGAAGATACCTAATACTCTTTCCTTCTTTTATTTTCCCCACTTCTATTTTCCCCACAATATATACCGCTTCATAGTGCTTTTACAGCCCTCTCTAAGTGGTTTACAGAGTCAGCATATTGCCCCCAACAGTCTGGGTCCTCATTTTACCTACCTTGGAAGGATGGAAGGCTGAGTCAACCTTGAGCCTGGTGAAATTTGAACCGCCAAATTGCAGGCAGCTGGCAGTCAGCAGAAGTAGCCTGCAGTACTGCACTCTAACCACTGTGCCACCTCGCCTCTAACAATCCTGTGAGGTGGATGGACTGAGAGAGAGTGACTAGCGAAAGTCACCCAGCTGGTTTTCATGCCTGATTTCCAGGCTAGCATCTTAACCACAAGGTCAAACTGGCTCTCTGCATACAGGTCTAACGGACATAGCCTTGTGTCTTTTGAAGTGGGGTTTTTTGTGTGTGTGTGATCTGTTTGTTTCCCCAGGTAATTTTCCTATCCACATCCAAAATTCTTTTCTCTTTATGCTTGGATATTCCAACTTTCAGCTAACCCATTGTTCTCCTGTCTAATTCCAAAGTATGACTGGATCCATCTCCAATTTCCAACATCCATCCATGCAAATATGGTAAAATTGCTGTTCTGAAAGCGATCAGAATGTTTTAGATCCTAAAGGAGACAGTTCTTGAACCCAGGCTGGGTTCCCTTTTCCCTTTGAGATGCTATATTCATTTGTGAACTTTGATTGTTTTTAAAACACATCTACATAATGAGCAATCAACTAAAAAACTAAGACTAGCCTTCATCTGCTGGTGATTTCAAGCTTCATTCAGTAGCAATAAAAGCAGAACAAATACCTAGAGCTTTATGTTTCTGGTTGCTTGGACAACTTGCATTGCTTAGCAGATTCAAAGATATTAAATTTCTATTTGAATGATTAAAAAGAGCTTTATGCTTTACCGCATGACTAAGTCTGTTGATGGCACATTAAATATTATTTTACTTTTTTGACTCCCTCTCCCATTTCTTTCCCTCCCTACCTTCATTTGGTTTTGCAACAGATGTTTCTTCAGGATTTACAATCACCTGTGTCTTTCACTACACCTAATTTAAAAGCTTTTTTTAAAAAAAATAATGCATATATTTGTTTTTTAAGTGCCTAGTCTGAAAAGGTTACAGACGGTGTTAGGTTACAGAGACAATGCCTTGCTTTCCTTATATTTGATTGAAATGGCGAACCCTGGTATCTCAAGGTCCTGACAATTAGCCTCTCTGCTCCTGGGATGTTTTGTAAACATAGGGATTTCTGGTTTTATTCTCTTGGCTTAAGGAATGGGGCCTTTTTAAAAAAAGAGAATTTAACAACTGACTTACTAAACTTTAAGAGACGTCTCAGGAAACAATTGAATGAAAAACTGCTGGTGACCTTCTGCCGCTGCACCATAGAGAGTATTTTAATTTACTGCACCTGCATATAGTTTGCCAATTGCAAAGTGGCAAATAGGACAGCACTCCAGAGGGCTGAAAGATTTTAGCAACCAGTTCTCTGCCTACTCTCCCAGAGCCTCCATGCAGGCCCTGCACTTACCTGGCATCCAAAACAGGCTGGGTGTAGACTCCTGGGAGGGGCGGAGTGGGGTGGGCAGGGCCAGCCAGTCCTTGCAACTACCAGTTCGACAAATCAGATGTAAAATTAGCATATGGTTTGCCCAAACAGGTCTGAACCAGCTGAATCCCACTCCTGGTTAATATCATTGCCCAGATGATCATGGGTTGCCCTCTGCCCTCTTCGGAAGAGCTTTATAGCTCCCGCTGCCTTAAGCAATTTCAAAACATTCTTAAAGATCCATCTCATCCTGGGCACACTTTTTTTTAAACTATTACCATCTGACAGATGGTACAGGATAATAAAAACAAGGACAAATAGGCTGAAAAATGGCTTCTATCCCAGAACAGTAACTTTGTTGAATTCTATAGTGCATTGTTAATGCAATATCAGGGGTTTTCAATTCAATTGTATAGAATGTGAAGGATGTGGGTTTGTGCTGTATTTTTATAGTTATAATGTATACGGAAGATGGCATTTCATTTCGAAGTACGAGGTGCAATGACAATGAAGTAAACTAAACTAAAACTAAACTAATTGGGTTAAGTCAAAACTAGTTTGAGTGATGCTGAAAGTCAAACACAAAAAAGCATTCTGAGTCAGCCTGAATTTGAAATGGATTCATCCTCTCTGCCTCTGTCTTCCTTCCACAGGGATCAGCAATATTTGTTTTAGAAAAAAAGTAATTGCAGGATTTTGAGCCAACTGCTTAAAAATAAATGTTGATTTATGATTTTACTAATGTTCTAGAGTGGCTTTTTTGTTTTATTTTGTTTCAGATTTTTGGGTTCCCAACAACACATTTAGTTTAAACTGCTGAATAGAACATTAATCTTCTAAGGATTATATAAAGTAATTAGCTAATTCACTTTAGGATTTTTTTGTCAATATGACATATTTAATTGGGCTCTTTTTAATGAATGTTGCCAATTTTTGTGATGGAGTGTATATTTCAAAAAACCTCTTTAGCTTGCTTGTTTGTGTATGTATATATACATCCAGACATCAAAGAGACAAGGCAAGGAGGCAAGGGTCTGATTTTTATACCCCAAAACATGAGTAGATACTGTATGCATGGTCTTAGTCCCATGTACAGAGAAAACAGACTACCGTATTTTTTGGAGTATAAGACACAACTTTTTCCTTTAAAAAGAGGCTGAAAATCTGGGTGCGTCTAATACAGTGCTTCTCAAATAGTGGGGTGGGCCCCCCAGGGGGGGGCGCGAGGCTCCATAAAGGGGGGCGCGTTTGACCTCGGCAAAGGATTTAATTTTTTTAAAATTTCTAATGCACTTTAAATCTTTTCTGCTACAGTTAATAAAGCTATTCTTTGTTGTAAATTGATCCACATTTCTTTCTTTTTTTATTCTCTTATACGTTAATAAGGATACAGTGTTATGCAGAGGTGTACTTATAACAATTTTATAGACAAATGATACTATTTACAGTCGCGCGGGGGGCGCGAAATGTTTTCTTCTTCCTAGGGGGGGCATGACAGAAAATAATTGAGAAGAACTGGTCTAATATGTCGAATACAGCATTTTTTGCCTTCTCTTTTGCCCTAACCCTAACCCTAACCCTAACCCTAACCCCAACCCCAACCCCAACCCTAACCCTAACCCTAACTTTGTGGTGCCCACTTTGGGCCTGGTGCCCTAAGCACGTACTTAGTCTGCTTAATGGTTAATACACCACTATCTGCTAGGGTTTGGGAGCAGATACATTGTTTGTGAAGCATATGCTATATCCTGAACTACTTAACTATAGTTAGCAGCTGCCAAGGAATCCTATAGTTCCAGTGCTGGAAGCTACTGCCTCCACATATCAGAGTAAATCCAATGTGCAACTGACGTAAGGCATCGAGAGGGAAGTAAGTGACGAATGGATTTTACTGCTGTTTATGCAATATACAATGGCAGGCTAAATTTTCCAAGGTTTATGGTTTATGGTTGTGTGAGGGTGGAGTTGATACTGGATTTTATCCCTACCCCAACATCAATTTTAACCTGTAGGAGAAAATTCTACAGAAACCTTTGAAAGACAATAGCAATTTCAACTAGAAAATTTTCATTTATTTACCCAAGTCAGTGCTTCCCAAATCTGGATGAATTACCCTAAATTGGGTAAAAGTGGTTTTGGGTTTTTTTTGTGTAACAACACATGAACAACAGGGGCATTGAAAAAAGAACTTTCTGGTAAGCGGTTTGGGATAAAGAAGCAAAAGGTTTAGGCAGCATTGACCTAAGAATTTACAAGCAAAGAATATTTGGTGAATGAGATATACTGAATTAAACATTTCAAGGGAATCCATTCTTGTCTGCTTATCTCTAAAAATCCTGAATTGCACTATTTAAAAAAAGCCTAAAAGGTGAATGCAAAATGTGGCTCTAGAAAATTTTATTCCCCTTCAAAGCTTTAGTCCAATCTCTCTCAAACTCTGCTGTTTTAAGATGTGGGGCCTTCCATTCTGAGAATTCTGCAGCCTGGGTTAATTCTGAGAGTTGAAGTCCACACATCTTACATTTGCAGACTTTGAGGAACACTGCTTTAGTTTGAATGTTCTTCTCTGAAAGTTTATTTCTCTGCACAATGAAATTGAAAGCAGCATTATAGGGAGTTGGATGAGTTTGCCACCAAATTTGACACTTATTGTGTACCCAACACTTTCAACATCCTCTTGAACACAGACTTGTCTAAAGGTCAAAGTTGATAGGGATTGTCTTTATAGAATCTTGGTTAGCTTTCATTCTTGTCCTCGTCTTTCACCCCCTTCCCCCCCACCCCCAAATATAGTTCTGCTTTGTATGGCGGCTCTAATCTTTACTCAGAATACCACAGACATTTCCTGGATCTTTTCTGACATTCAGCTGCTGTTGCTGAAGATGTTAAAAAGTAGGAATAATTGTCCTAACTACAGAGAATAAAGAAGTTAATCCAAGTTGACCTACAATTTGTTTAGGATCATTTGGAGCGACTGAGAGATTAAAATGTATAAAAAGGTAAATGGTGCTGGGTGTGGGGTGTGGAGTGGGGGGAGAGTCAGAGATTAGATAGAAGTGAAAGGGGGAAATAGAGCTTTTCCTCTCTATTCCTGATCTTCCCCCTCTTCAGCCTCCTATCCTAGACCACACACTGACAATGGATGTGTCTTCCTTCAGTGATTGTCATAAGATGTTTTCCCCTCTTTCATTTCCTCCCAAAAAACTTTGCAACACTTGGTGTGATTGGCACTTGCCAAGGCTGATAGAGAGATGCAGGAGCTTCGCTAATAGAAAGGAGGGGCTTTCCAGTGAAAAGCAGCCGAAGGCAAAGGATGGTTTCTATTTTGTGGGGAGTTTTTGTCTCTCTAAATTATTCAAATCTGGGTGGCATCTAAGGATAACTGGCATTTTGACACAGATTAAAGGATTGTCTCTAAAGCTGTTGAATGGAGACTGCCATCCTAAAAAAAGAAAAGAAAGAGAAACCTTCCATAATCTGATACACACACAATCCCAAGGAAGCTTGTTGCAGAGGTCCTCAAATATTTGGGGTGACTATTTCTATCCATTTTACCATGGATTTTTGTCTTTAAAAAAAAACTTTAGTTGCTTGTAATAAAACCAGTTTAAAAGGTCATTTGTGATTAGGCCAGATGTTGGGAGTTCAGAATGAACTTTGGAAATGTTCATTCAAACCAGACCAACTTGCTTCAATCTAATATGGAGAAACTGCTTGGGGCCAATTCGCACACGGACTTTTCCAGTTTCTGCAGTTCTGTCTTGCAGTCGTACAAAGGCAAATTTAGCTTGGGGTAACCCTACAAAAGAGCAAATAGCTGATGAAGCAAACCACAAAAAAGCAATTTCAAGAAATTTCTTCATAACACCCATATCATTCAGTTCACCTTTTGGAACACAGGTCTTGGCCTTATAATCTGAAAATGCTCTATAAACCAAACCTCCAAACCAAAAGACTATCCTTCCTGTCTCAGTCATTTCTGCTTCAGTAATTCTAAGAAACTGTTTAATTTTATAAGTCTAAATCGTTTTCAACTTGTAGTTCTCAGTTTAATGCCCATTTCTAAATCTGTAACCTATAAACTCTGCTCATGTTTTCCAGGATACAGGGTAGGGGCTGCTATTGCCATGTCATCTGTTTTCTAGCCAGTATTGATTCATAGTTTGACAGAAGCAGAAAACAGAGGAAAGGGGATGGGGGGACCACTATTTTTCTTTAGCAATAGGACCTGGCAAACATTACTGAAGAGAAATTTGGAGGATGAGAAAGACAAGTCATTATGAATAGTACAGTTTGCACTCTATTTGGTTTTGTTTCATTTACTAACTACTCAGATTCCTACTGGAAGTCTGTAAGTTAGATAAGTAATTTTTCATTGTTATGCCAATATATGTACTTGATCGTGCAGATTATATATTACTGCTAAGACTGGTAGCTATGAATAAATGTATCTTCTGTCAAACTTGCTGTATCAATTGACTTCCTTAGCATGCAGTGTACTTACTACACTGAGTAACCTTAGTTTCTAAGCAAACTAGGAAAGTTAGCCTTTTGTTTGCCTGCAATTTGTGTGTTTGTGGCTTTGGGAAAACAGATGGCTACTTCCCTCATTTCACATAATTTCTTGGAGAAATTATTTTTACTGTAAGAAGCAAGGAGATTCCTCACAAGTTTAATTGTGGTTTGGTCCCACATGCGAATATACTTTACTCATCTAAATTATAAACTCCTTAGATATAAAGTCTGTAAGCAGCCAACAACAGTCAATAACAACAATCATGAAAGACAATACAAAACAATATATTTTGCACAATAATGTACCAAAAGCCTATTATATAAAAACAACACCAGTTACGGATAATGACGTTTTTTAAAAGAGAGCTTCTTTTGTACAACTTATTATTAATAGTCATTGTAAACTAGTTGAAGAGCCTCTTTAGATTTAAATCCAAATTTCTCCAGCAGTTCTAGATGGTGTACATCTCTCTGCCTCTCTCCCTCTCCCCCTCTCTCCCTCTCTCTCTCTCTCTGACACACACAGACAAGCACACACACGCACACACACCTTATGATGACTATGATAATGATTTGTCACTTATAGCTTTATGTACACTGAGAGCTTATGCACCAAAGACAAATTTCTTGTATGTCCATTCACACTTGGCCAATTAAGAATTCTATTCTATTCTTAGTCTATGTGCAGCAAGACTTAATATCCTAATCTGATGATTCCTGGAAGTATAATCAGAACACTTGTATGATTATGGGATATAGAAGATTTATGTCTTAACTAGGAAGATTTTTTTTTTAAAAATGTTCAATGTTTTGCACAAGATTTCCTAGAAAACCAACCTTCCTTCCTTGCTTCCCTACTTTCCTTCCTTTTCTCCCACAACTGTATTTTTACAGCAATATTTGTAAGTCAACTAAATTTGGGTCCAGATGGAATTGGCATTGCTTAACGAAACATGGACTATCTTTATCTACATTATTCTGGAAGAAGAAGAAGAATTGTCTTAAGTAGAGTCAAGTTGAAAATTCCACTAATGCTGTAGGAAATTCAACTACTTAACTCCCAGTATGTTAATATCACAGTCTTCAGAGACATATTTCTGATTTGCTGTCCTGGACAGCTCCTCTCCAAGTCATTAAAGAGTGCTGATGTTGTTGGACAGCTCCTTGTGTTTCACATGAACGAAAAATATATTGAGAATATAGTCCCGGGTCCTATAAATATCCTGAAATTATGTGGTTAAGATGCATGGTCCCTTAACACATGAATCAACCAAGAGAAAAGTATAAGTCTGAAACTAGAATCCATATACATTTTTCAGTCCTTCAGTCTTTCGATCTATCATGAGCCTTTTGTAATTCATTGCCCATAAATCCCAGGAAAAAGAGAGGCTATCCTTTAAGTTAGATATGGAGATATACCAATGTTTATGCACTTTATCTGAAATTTAACTCCAGAATTTTTTAACCAAGTTAGAAATATTTTGATGCTCTTGTTTTGACTTGCAATAAAAGCACTTCCAATGTTCGGTTTTCATTGGTACAGAAATGCTGATACTCCTATAGGTGCCAATTGCACCTTGGTTACAATTTCCCTTTCTTGAATATCTGTACATGCAGTGGATTAAAATGTATAAAATACTGCAAACAGCACCAACATGCTGTTGTTTTGTTTTTGTTTCAAAGTATTGACCTAGTATCGTTAGAGTGCAAGTATGAAGTAAATGGCACTATGTGAATTTTTCCCTGTGTTTTGTAGATGGAATAATTATTGTTTCCATCAAAAAGCATTCTGTTTCTTTCTAGTAGCAGTGAATGTGAAGGCTAAGGAAGGGGATCATGTGTGTGTGTGAGAGAGTGCATGGAGCAATAAGATATCATCAAATAATGCTGATTCATTGTTTGACATTTGGATGTTAGCTTTGTCGAGGCCTCTGCATCTTGAGGGGGCCCAAAGCGTTCCCTTCATTTGTCACCCCAGCGCACCTTTTGTCCTAATAATTTCCCCTTGGTATTGTCCAGGGGTTGGAGTTGATAGCTGACTAGTCTTTCTGCTTGTACCATTATTTTCTTGCATGCTTGATACATCTGCAGTAAATCCAGCAGGATTTGAAAGTGGAGAGAGGATGAATGGCAGAACTGACTGATAAGACTTGGTCTCCACAGAGACCAACCCTTTCTGCTTCTGTGGAGAGGAAGCTGTGGGGGCCTTTTGCGTTAATCGTGTTTGATGAAGTTTGGACCAGCTGTCAAGGGTAGCTCAAGATGGCAAACTCGGAAGCAGCAGTCGTCTCTTTGTCCTACTCCAAACCGGTTTCAGAAAGATAAAACATTGCATCTTGGATCAGTTTATTTCCAAAAACAAAAATGTTGATAGTAAGGAGACCAGGGTTTGATTCGTGGCAGTTTTTACAAGTTTCAATACCAGACCTACGAGTGTTAAATGTTAACTATTGGTATTCACATTATTGTCATGTGAAAAGTATTAGTCTTCCCAATCACTTCAAATACCAAGTCATGCTTGGAGTCTAGGTTCAACCGCTCCTGTTGCTTCTACCCAAGGCATTTTCTTCACATCTGCACAATTATAAGGAGTCTTTACCTGCCACAGATTGAGGAGCAAAATGGTAAGCAATGGGTTTTCCCAGGGTGCTGGCAAAAATATACAGGGTGGAAGCTTTTCTTAGGATTAATGATAGTCATTTTCCATGGACCTCAATCTCTTCCCTTCCCCTCCTCTCCTGTAATGGTATGTGAGAATATCCTTGGGAGACAAAAGGAAGAGAGGCATAAGTAGGCAATGGTCTGATAAGAGACAGCTGAGCCCTTAGAAGAATGGGAGCATGGCAAATGTCTCAGAAGGAAAACTGCATATGAATGGAAATGCCACTCTTCCTCTCTATATATGTGTTTAAATTATTTTATTTATTTATTTATTTATTTAAATTTATATCCCGCCCTTCTCCACAGAGGACCCAGGGCGGCGCACAGGAAATTTAAAAACATACAAAATACAATAAATATAATTTAAAAACTATTAAATAAACCTATCCTGCGCTAAAACCAAATTTTAAAAACCCAATTTAAAACTATCTAAAAGTCCCCATGGGAGGTTAGGCTAGGCCGGCTTGTTGAAACAAATATGTCTTAAGACATTGGCGGAAGAGGCGGAGGTCGGTGATGGTACGTAATTCAGGGGGTAGGTCATTCCAGAGGGCTGGCCCCGCCACAGAGAAGGCTCTCCCCCTGGGTGTCGCCAGTCGGCATTGTCCGGCCGACGGCACCCTGAGGAGGCCGGACAAGATACTTGAAATATACTATGAGTCTTTTAATAGGACTTGTATTTGTATTTGAATTTGTATTTATTAAATTTATATACCACACCTTCTCCCTACTGGGACTCCCTACAGACTTGTGTACTGTAATGTTCCTAGCAAATATATTTTCTGATCTTGCTTTTCTTGGTCTCAGTGGCTTTGATTTCTTGAGAGGAAATTTTACTTCTTCCTTGCCTTCAGGTGCTTAGAAGAAGATATGAAATAATAATAATAATAATAATAATCGAATTTATTAACCGCTCCCTCTCCCCACAGGGACCCGGGGCGGTGCACAGGGAAAAATAAAACAATAAGAACAATAAATACAAAAGTACATAACTTAAAACACCATTAAACAATTTATCCCGTGCTAAAATTATTGACTAAAATCCCATTTAAAAATACATTTGAAATCTATAGACAGAGAGACTATCCAAGGCCGGCCAGTCGAAAAAGATGGGTCTTCAGTTTCATACGGAAGGAGCGGAGGTCCGTGGTCGTTCTGATATCGGGGGGAAGGTCATTCCAGAGGGCCGGGCCCGCCACAGAGAGAGCCCTTCCCCTGGGCGTCGCCCGCTGACAAAGTCTAGTGGATGGCACCCGGAGAAGTCCCTCTCTGTGGGAGCGAATCGGCCGTGAGGATGTATGAGGCAGGATCCGATCCCGCAGATAGCTAGGTCCCGAGCCATGGAGCGCTTTAAAGATGATAACTAACACCTTGAAGCGCGCCCGGAAGGCAACAGGCAGCCAGTGCAGCTCGCGCAAGAGCGGTGTAACGTGGGTGAACCTAGTGGTCCCCATAATTGCTCGCGCGGCTGCATTCTGAACTAACTGAAGCCTCCGGGTGCACCTCAAGGGAAGCCCCATGTAGAGAGAGTTACAATAGTCCAGTCGGGATGTCACGAGGGCATTCAAATGTGGATGAATGGCTGGAAGATCAACATAGAAAGATCCAACCTAGAATTAAGGAGAAATTTCTTGACAGAAAAAATGGAATGACCTGCCCCCTGACCTCCGCACCATTACTGACCTCCGCCTCTTCCGTCGGACGCTCAAAACCCATTTTGTCCATCTGGCTGGCCTGGCATAGATTAAGGGTCTAATTTTAAAGTTAATATTTTAATTGGTCTTAACTATTTTAGCACAGGTTTACTATTTAATCCCATTTTATATTATATGTATGTGTTGTGGTTTTTACTTTTCTGTGCACCGCCCTGAGTCCTACCACGGAGAATAGGGCGGTATATAAATTTAATAAAATCAAATAAAAAATCAACAATTAAATTGTCAGGCCTGCAGACGGTTCCTTTTAGGATCTTTGGCCTGCCACACACTCTCTTATTTTTAGTACACTGTTTCATTAGTGGGGAATTGGGAGAGGGAATAGTAAGGAGTAAAATGTGTTGTCAAAATAAAAAATCCCTTTTTAGAAAGCCAAGGTCATCCTTTGTCTCTGCACCTCTGAGCCTGACCGGAACTGGATGGGTGGAACACAGCGTGGCAGTGGAAGATTGGACCATGTGATGGACTTGTGGGTGTGGGGACAAGATCATGAACTTTCAACTGGCAGGGAAACCCAGGAAACCCAGATTCGGGTTTCCACAGATGTACCAACATGTCTGTCTTAATAAATTAGAAATAGACACATATTTCTAATTTATTGAGGATTACTTTGCCTTGGACTCTGATTTAATTTTGAATGATATTTGAATTGCCTCCAGAAGTAGGGGGATCTCCATCATTGGAGGTTTTTAAGAAGAGATTAGAAAGTGAATTGTCCAGAATTACTTTACTTTAATTCGGCTTATTAACCGCCCCCTCTCCCCGAAGGGACTCGGTGCGGTGCACAGGAAATATAAAAACACAAGATATCACAATAAATACATAAATATTTTAAACTATATTAAACTAACACCCTGTGCTAAGATCTCCCCGTTAAAATTATCGTAAAACCCAATATAAAAATTTCTCTACTAACTAAGGCTAAAGTACAGTAGGTTAGGCCAGGCCGGCCTGTTGGAAAAGGTAAGTTTTTAATTGCTGGCGGAAGGAACAGAGGTCCGTGATGGATCTAAGTTCAGGGGGTAGGTCATTCCAGAGGGTAGGGCCCGCCACAGAGAAGGCCCTTCCCCTGGGCATAACCCTCTGGCATTGCCTAGTAGATGGCACCCGGAGAACCTCTCTGTGGGGGCGAATCGGCCGAAGGGATGTATGGGGTAGGATGCGATCCCGCAGATAACTAGGTCCCGTGCCATGGAGCGCTTTGAAGATGGTAACCAGTACCTTGGTACTGGTATGAAGCATGGTATAAGCATCTCCTGCTTGAGCAAGGGGTTACATTAGAAGACCTCCAACTTTGGTATTCTGTATTCTGTTTTGGATGAAAAATGTTTTAATAAACAACTAATCACTTCCAGTTCTCTCTCTTTGTCATATTCATACTCTTACACCATACCACCACTTTCATTTGAAATATGTGTCTATTTCCAACTTGGAAGATTATTCTGTGTTCAGACCAGTTGTGGGATTCAATTTTTTTACTATCAGTTCTCTGGGTGTGGCTTTGTGGGCATGGTGTGGGTGTGTGTGGGTGTCACTTTCTGGGCATGACTTTCTGGGCGTGGCAGGGGAAGGATACTGCAAAATCCCAATTCCCTTCCCACCCCACCTACCTGCTTTCCAGCTCTAATCTCCTGTTAAGGGGATTCAAAAGATGATCAGCTGGGAGGCAGCAGGGGCAGGGCCAGCTTATTTGCTGGTTCTCTGAACTACTCAAAATTTATGCTACTGGTTCTCTAGAACCTGTCAGAACTGGCTGAATACCACCTCTAGTTCAGACTAGAGAACATTTCTAGGAGAACATTTCTAGGAGTACACTATTCATATACAAACCTCTCTGAAATAAATGTAGGCTCAATGCAGTTTCAGTGGACTGTGTTCCCTTATCCTTTTATTTTTTAAGGGAGAAAAAAGATAGTTGTTTATGGGCTATTTTATTGGGTTTTTAAAAAATATATATATAATTGCGTTTCCGTTGACTTCTTGGCAAAAGACTGCATTTTCAAGCAAGAGATGGCTGGCAAAGTACAAAAGGGTTTTGAAGCAGTAAGTCCAAAGTCAGACTTTTTATTCTTTTGCTTTATCCCCACTGCCTCTCTTTGCTCCTCCGGTGTCTGCAGGCTATTGAACACGAGTAAGCCATTGGCTGGAGTACACATCTTATGAATTACCCGGACATTAAATGTAACCTTAGAAAGGAGGCACATTTTATTCTCTTAAGCAAACTGGCTCTCCACTCCATTCTCTATTTACATGGTGTGAGCCTACACTGCAGCATTACACACACACAAACACACACACAAATGCACGCATGCACACACACATACACAGGGAGGCCATTAAACAAATTAAAAGGGATGAGGATGACTAATACCGTACTTTTGGAATCTGCAATTTGATTAGTCTGAGTTTAATATACAAAAGCAGCGCCGAAGCAGGAGGGCAGTCAAAGTGCTCTTTAATAACCTTCTACAATTAAATTATGGTGATGAATTTCACTATTCTGTCATACTAAAAGAGGTCTTATTATCTGATTGACTATGAAAGAAAGTCAGTATTTAGCCAGGCTACTTGAATATAGTCACTGTGAAGCTCAATAGTTGCATGATTTTCAAAAAATTAACCAGTCCTTTTCCTTCCTCTCTTGCCCTGCCCTCTATCAGCATCTCCCCATTACAGCTTATTTTATTATCAATTGATAAAGGTTGGAATGATTTATTTTGGGTTATATGCCTTTTATTCATGTACTTATTCCTTAAGTGGATATCTCATTTTTCCTCTTGGAGATGACATCCACAGTGCCTTCTCCTTCTCTTTCCTCTTCTTCTTCCTTTTCCCCCTCTTCTCCTCCTCCTCCTCTTTCAGACAAATATCCTTAGGGTCCCACAAATAACCAGGTCCTGTATCATACAGGATATTAAAGTGAATATCAAAATCTTGAATTGCACCTGGAAGGAAACTGGGAGGCATTGAACTTTGTGTATTAGAGGTGTAACATAGGAAAACCTTTGAACATTCAATACTATGCATGTTACTTCACTATTGACTACTTGTAACTACTGACTGGTCTTCAAGCCTCATGTAAAGTGTATGGCAATAATTCAGGTGGGAAATGACTAAGGTGTGAGTGACAGGAAACAAGACTTCCTGGTCCAGGAATGGGTGCAATTGGCATCTGTGCATAGGCTCCCTAGACACAGTGGACATTTAATCATCAAGCAGAAGCTGTGAGTCCAGCAAGACCACCAAACTGCACATCAGCTCAGTATGGGGAACTGCAACCCCATCCAGAGTAAACATGAGAAGACCCAGGGTCATTCCATCTAGCCAGGGTTGAGCTGAAGTTGGTTCAACCCCTTGCAGACCCTTATAGTCTCCAGGCATTTGAACAGTACCACAAAATCGTCATCTGTTGGGAAGGGGTAAAGATGTGTAGTACCCATGAAGTTGGATGACCTCATCCAAATGGTTTTATGTATGTTTTAAAGAGGATAAGTGAGAGAACCAAGCCACAAGGCAATGTGTCATTTCCTAGATGGAACAAGCCAAAAGGAGTCCAGAACACAAGGGATTGAGATCCCAGTTCACAAGGATCCTGTTCACTTCCTTAGGATCAACTGGCTCAAACTCTTCCCAGATAATAAGGTTCAGAATTCCAAATAACCATCCATTTTAACACTGGCATGATGTCGCCTTCTTCTCACATGATTAACATTATATATGGATAAACTTACCAGTTCTATTTTCTTCTTTTAATTTCAATGATTGGTCTCATTATCCATCCCTACTACTGTATCCATTAATGAAAAAGGGGAGTAAGTGACAGTGCGCCTTGGGATGTCATAAGGGAAACTCTACCCCTCATATTCTTACATGGGATGCCATAAGACAGGGGTCCCCAACCCCCGGTTCCTGGACTGGCACCAGGTTGCGTGCCAGAAAGCAGGCCGTGCAAACAAGTGAAGCACATCCATGGGATGCAGGCAGCACACAAAACTACACCCCTCCTATCTGTAAAAAAATCCTTTCTCCACAGCATCGGTCTTCACAGCATCCCCAAAGGTTGAGGGCCACTGCCATAAGAAACATTTGAGAGCTGTAGACCTTATGACATATCATGACAACTATTTCGTCCCTATGGCATAAGCCTGTTTAGGAACAGACCTCAATGTCATCAATGCCTGTGTGTAATCTGGAGCCTGCTTTATTTATATAGCTTTCCATTGGAGAAACCTACAGGACCAGAGAACTTTCAGGATATGATAATAGTTCGTTTGCCAACTAGGAGAATATCTTCAACTTACTGATATATTTGAGAAAATTGCAGAAATAGCACATTTTATTTGAATATTTATTTTATTTTATTTTATTAAATTTATACCCCGCCCTTCTCCTAAAAAAGGACCCAGGGAATATACAGTAAATTCTCCTTCAATATTTTATCTGAATATAGATTCTCCTTCAAGATTCTCCTTCAACCAGAGAAATATATTTATTTATTCCTTACATCATTGAGTATTGAGTAGATCCTTGTATTCTATATTTAAGCTGGATGAAAGCAAAGAAACAGTCCCAATTTTTTTTAAAAAAAGGATGGAAGATATAAAGGAGGATAATGGAAATAACAAAGGGGACTGGAAAATAATGAGGCTGTACTTGGGTTTGCTGAAGGAGTTTATGTTTTGAAGAGGTTAGTTGGCTCTTTAAATCCATGTGACAAATTTCTTTCTCTGCTCATTAATGTAATTTTGTGAGATAAGGGTACAGATTCCTATCCAACTGTCCACAAGAGTAATTAGCAGTATATTCAGAACAGCTGGCTTTGAATAGCTTAAAATACAAATCCCAAGTTATATGTGGTGCATAGAGCAGTGGCACCTTGGCGCTTGAAATTTGAGGAGGCCTTGCTAAGCTTTTCTTCAGACTTTGCTCCCAAATTAATTTGCTCAGAGGGAGGGAGGAATAGAGAGAGAGGGGGAGAGAGAGGAGAGAAAGAGAATAACAAAATGAATATTTTCTCTGCATTGTGCCTGCTTTTCCCTTTATTGTTCAGTTCTGCTTTGGTTGCAGCTCTCTAGCTTAGCTAGGCTAACATGAAGCTATGATGGTAAAAAAGCACTATGATGATATTGTAGCCCAAGCTGTTACACCCCAAATCAGGGAGGACAATGAATTATGGGTGTAAAATTAGTCTTTGTAGCAAGTAACATGAGGCCTTTCTATTTATCTTTCCATTTCATGCATCCCTTGCTCTGGATTTGATCTATTTACATTATACACAGTGATGGATCATTACATTAAATTCATATCTTATAGCTGGTGACGGTAAGTAAGAATCTCTGCTGTTTTTTTTTTTAAAGCTTTAACAAAGGTAGATGTAGTCCATAGATAAACTGTCAGGTTATATTAGAACTGCTGGTGAATGTTGTGTTAAGAATGGAGGTGAAAATAGCAGCATTGCATACATTTATTTCTCTGTCTGCCTTTAGTTCTAAGTACTACAAATACTACATGAAGCATTATCAAGGAAAGAGTGTCTGTGCACTCCCTCAAATATTGGATTGATTATATTATTTATTAAATATTTATTAATTTTTTTGGTTGTACAAGATAACAGGTATAAGTATAAACATGGACATGAACAAAGGAAATGAAGTACAAATAAATGGGGACAGTAGGATAGGGTCAATAGGCACACTGATGCCCTTATGCATGCCCCTTTTATGGATCTCTTAGGAATTGGGTGAGGTCCATGGTAGACACTTTAAGGTTGAAGCTGTGGGGGTTAGAGGATGTAACAACAGAGTCAGGTAGTGTATTCAAGGTGTTGACCACTCTGTTGCTGAAGTCGTATTTTCTACAATTGAGTTTGGAGCGGTTTACCTTGAGTTTGTATTTATTGTTTGCCCGAGTATTATTGAGGTTGAAGCTGAAGTAGTCGTTGATGGGTAGGACGTTGTAGCAGACAATTTTGTGTACTATGCTTAGGTCAAACCATAGGTGGTGTAGTTCCAGGTTGTCCAAGCCCAAAATTTCGAGCCTTGGTGGCATAAGGGATTCTATTGCAAGCAGAGGAGTGGAGTACTGTTCTCGTGAAACACTTCTGGACCATATTTCATACTATTGAATGAAATATTTTTCATTGATTAATGACATAACGAGAAACAAGGAAAAGAATTGTGGAAGTTCTACTCATAGTAGCAGGTATCATATATGAAATCACTGTTCTTTCTTCCATGGTTGTCTAGACTGATTGCCTATCTCAAAACATTTCATTTTTTGGAAAAGAGAATTCTGTTTATATATTCTTATTTTTAGAGGGAAAAAATCAGTCTTGGTATATTTCCAATACTGTAGGATTCAAACTAAAAATGATTAAGGCAGCATCTAAGAATATAAGCAGTTTCAAAGAGTGTGGGCGGTAGGTTTGTAAAATTAGGCTATTTAGGTCCAATAAATTAAATAGTTCCAGATATTAAGGGAGCCCTTTAGTATTGGTCTGAGGGCTCCACTCACAATTGGCATAACAATGGACTTCTTTTTCCATAAAGGTTTAACTTTGACCTGAAAATCTTGCTATTTTGCATTTATTTTCCAATCATTTTTCCTCAACTCTCCTGTCACCCATGCCATTGGCATGAAATGTAAGGTACAAGCAAAAAGTGCAAAATGGAATTACTGTATTTTTGGAGTATAAGATGCACCGAAGTATAAGACATACCAAGATTTTGAAAAGGCAAATTAAGAAAAAAGTTTTTTAATTCTGCAGACCTCCCCAAAATGGCCCGTTTTTCGCAAAAAACTGGCCTGTTTTTTTTTCCAAAAAAGAGGCATGCATAGCCTTTAGATTTGTAGAGTGCTGGGGGGGGGGAACGGCCTATTTTTCACTCATTTCTGCCCTCCCCAATCCTCAGGGAGCACTGTGGAAGCCTCCTAAAGGCTCTGCATGGCCATTTTTGCAAAGAGGGTGGGGTTTCAGGAGGCTAAAAATGCTGTATTCAATGTATAAGACGCATCCAGAATTTCACGCTCTTTTTTGAGGAAAAAAGGTGCGTCTTATACTCCAAAAATATGGTAAAAGCACTGTGTTTGCCAATAACTCTGGAAAGTGTTTTTCCCATTGTCTTGCCAAAATGAAAGATAACCATATATGTATTGTAGATTCAGGTGAGAAAGCTGCATTCTTTGGCTTTAAACCTTCTGTAGGCCAAATGCTTATTTTTAGGTTTTTCCATGATTCTTAAATTAAAATAATTTTATGTAATTACAGGGATGTTCAGGCCCAGCTGTTCTTTATGACAATGTGTCCTTCGTAGCTGCGCTAAGGTCAGGAAGACCTGTGTCAACTTTCTACAGCAGGGCTATTTCACAAGGTTTATCATTTAATATATGCATATTGTTCTCCCCTATGAAAACTTCCTATCACTGGCTTCCGGTTCCGCCTTCCAGCGGCGACGGACGAGTCTTGGGCTTGTCCGCCGCTTTGCTCTTTTTTCTGCCCCCCCCCCCGGGGGCGAGACGCCCCTCCTTGGGGGTCTCCCGTAGGGCTGGCTTGCCTGGGCCGGTCCCTCCCTGCGGCAGCGGGGAAACGGCCCTTGTCTTTGGTCTAGGTGAAGAAGGACATGCTGCGGGGGGTTTCCCCTTCGCCAATGGAGGTCGGTAACGTATGGTGAATATGGAGAGAGCTGGACGTTCGGGTCGGAAGGCTCTCCGGGACTTTGGCGGCGAGGTGAAGAGTGAATGATTTTAAATATATTTTTGCTGTCAGCCTGGACTGAAAGAACTTGGAGGGGGGTGTTTGTTGTCAAACCCCCCCTCGGATTCAAAGCGGCGCTTGGAAATGGCTCCTCGTTGCGAGGAAGCGGATATCCTAAACCCGGATTGCTCTGAAGCAAGGGAAAGTGATTTGCGGCTTGTCTTTTTAAAATGTATCTAAGTCTGGCTGGCTGGAAACAATCTTTCTTTTATTACTCTCTCCTGCCGGCTCTCAGTTTTGGCAGTGGAAGATGGCTGCCCGTTGTTCCTGAATGACTATTTCACTTATGGAAAGTTACCAACATCCCTTTGTGATACGGACTTCCTCTCTCTATTAATGAAGATCTTCTTGGACTAATTGATTCCTTCCCTGGAGCGCCTTCTTTGCTACAACTATTGATTGTGAAACGTGTTTTCTCTTTGGGTCTTAAACTTTTTTTTTTTTGCAATCCTGATTTGAACTTTCTCTTCTCTCCTGAACTGCTTCACCAGCCCCACCCAAAAAGCGCCATCTTAGTGACACTGACTTTAACAGCTTACCATGGCACAAAAATCAGAACTGGCAGGTTTGGAACAAAGAATGACATCTATGGAGAATGTGTTACAAGCTTTGGTGCAAGAAATTAAGGCTTTGAGAGAAGATCGTACCAGCTTAAAACAGGATATTCAGGAAACACGGAAGCAAGTGCTGGAAAACACACAGAAGACTGAGGAGCTGCAAGGGGGGCTGGCTGGGGAAAAGGGAGAGCTTAAAAATGTTAATAGTGAGATTGGAGAATTAAATGGGCATATGTCTAGGATGGATTTTGAAAGGATGTTATATTTTTTAAGATTTCAGAACATTTCTGAAGAGCCTGGTGAATGTCTTCCTGAACTCATGAGCACAATTTTAGCAGATTATTTAAATAAACCCAAAGATGAGATCAGGGGGGACATTGACCTAGTCTACAGAATAAACTCTGCATATGCCAGGATAAATGAGGTACCCAGAGAGATACATATTAAATTTGTTAGGAGGTCAACCAGGGAGGGAATTTTGAAGGCGCAGAGAGATGGTCCGTTAATTTACCAGCAAAAAGTAGTCGCTATCTTGAAGCAGATCCCTAAAAAAATTAGAGAGATGAGAAGGAAATTTTCCTTCTTATCCAAAAAATTGTATGACCATGGGATTTGGTTCAAGTGGGCGATGCCTGAAGGAATGTTGGTGTTCTGGGAAGGAGGAAGAATAAGGATTAAAACAATTGCTGAGGCGGAAGCCTTTCTTAAAAAACATTCCTCAATCCTGGGGGAAGATCCAGGGGGGGCAGGGGGGGCCACGGCCCCGCCCGCTGGGGGCCTGGAGGGAGAGACAGAAGACACAATTGCCAAGAGACTTAGATAAAAAAAAATAACTTTGCTTTGACTTTTGATTAATATTGTATAACATCTGTATCTGGATTTTTGCAAACGGATGACAGCATAGAATTGAGAATTTAGAAGTATGTACTTGTTTTCACCTCGTAGTATTTATGAAAAATGTTTTTCTTTAACGATTTATTATGAAGCCCTGGAAGGGCCAATGACTCCGACGCGAAAGTTCTCAAAATTTCTTTTGTATCCCTTACCCTACCCGATGGAAAAAATTGTAAAAACCAATAAAACTTTTTCAATATCAAAACTTCCTATCACAGTTAGGTGCTGCTTTTCTAGTGGAGCTTTTCCTTTCTTTGTTTCTTTTTTATGGGTCCAGAATGGCTTCAGGTGCTTCTCCAAAGCAGTGACAACAGAGGTAAGAAGCTGGGCTTCCTATTTGAGTCAGGCTAGGTTTTTATCCTGCTGGCAAATTATGAAAATCTGCTCTGCATTCAGGGAATAAGAAGCACAGGGTTGGAGTTCAGTCCTATTCAGGTGATAACCGGTGAAAACAAAGAACAATGTCTATCTATTCTCAGAAGCCTCACATTCACTCAAGGTGGCATCTCATCATCTGCAAAATGCAAAGTGTAAGACTTGCTAGTTTCTAGAAGTTCCTACTCGGCATTCGGCTGCAGGAGAAGTTACAGAAATTATGAAAGTGCATATAAAAGATGACAGGGAATGCTTGTGTGTCAGTGTTGGCTTCATAGTAGCAAAACTTGGTGTTCATGTAATTGTCAAATGTAGAATGTACAAGTAAAACTGATGTGGCCTTTTGCAGCTTTTTCCTCTGAGATCCTCGGCAGATCTGTCATATCTATAGCACCACCTATTATTGGTGGAAAGGGCAATGGTCTGGTGATTCAAGCCCGGTTGCAAGCGATGGTCTGGAAGGCAGACTTCATGAAAACTGGCTGCTTCTGCTGGATGGGTTAGCTCCCTCCTTTATGCCTCTCTCCTTCTGACCTCTCATTCCTCTTGGATACAAAGCACAAAAGGCAAGGCTGCAGTTCAAGGCAATTTCATTTATATCAGATCACTGAGGAGATGTTCCTGGTTCGCCAGTGACGGCTCATGAGGGGTGGGAAGAGAGTGCAAGTTAATTTCTTTTTCCTGTATTAGGCTAGGCCCCAGAACACATGTTAGTGTGCTTATTTTTTCCAGTCTTCAAACCTGGGCTGTAACAAAAACAAACAATATAAGCTGTCTAGTCCTCAATTTTTCCCAATGTCTTAATTTGAGCTAATCAAGATGTTCTCCAGTAGGATGAGTTCTCTTAAGTGGCGCAACCCTCCTTTACTTTGCTATTTTTCTCTTATTTTTAAGTTAACATTGAACTTTAAACATTAAATTACCATGTATGCTGTGAATCACCAGAGTGAAGTTCAGTACTGATGAAATGGCTCCAGATGTAAAGGGCATCCCTACCAATTCTATTTACTCATATGCTGGGACAATAGTCCATGCCAGTGAAGTTATTGTGTTTTCTATTTATTTTTATTCAGCCTTTAAAATTCAAATTCCGTTCCCCGCCACAAACACACTTATTGTTCTATGAAAGAAACAAAAACCACTTAACCACCTTAAATGACAACGAACAAGTAATTTGAGTTAACTGTGTATGTGTATCTTCAGTCAACATCTTCTTTTCTCTCTCTCTCTCTCTCTCTCTCTCCCTTCTTTCCTCACTGGTTGTGGGTTTGTTCTTTGATGAAAACTAAACATGGATTGAAAAGACAAGAAAGGTGCTTTAGAAGAACAACATATCCCTTAACATGTCCCTTTATCTTCTTCCTCTATGAATGAAATAGTGAACAAAAAGGCATATGGAGACCATAGCATGGAGTTTTTCTTTTCTGTTTGTGTAAACAGGAAAGCCAACCAAACTAATTTGTGTGGACATTGCTGAGTATTGTGTACCTGAAAAACACAAAAAGATCTGACAAAGTTCAAATTTCTTTTTATACATTTCAACCTCTTTGGGATGTCAACCAAGGGAGTATGCTCTTGTATTGTACATTTCTAAAGAAAGCCAGTTTTGATAGTTTTCACGCAGGGGAACAAATGCAAAGGTTTTCACTAGGAGAGCAAAATACTTTACCTAAAGTTCTAATGTCTGCTATAGGATTTAATATATCACAACATTAAATTGTAAAAATTGCAGTACCACCAAAAATGCATTTCAAGATAATTATCCAGTGATTATTTCTCATAGTTACTAGTAATTCAGTTCTTCTGAGTTATCAAACCAGTATCCATCACAGCAGTGTGGTGGCCACTGTGGAACTTGGAGAGAATCTTCCATTTGAGATACACATTTTGCTGTTGTCCAGTGATATTCATTACCCAAGATCACTGATAGGGTTTGTTTTGGTGTACAAAAATAGTAGTCATGATTCAGAATGATTTTTAATAGGTAATTTATTCATCTTCGTTACTATAATATTACACCTAGTAATATGGTCATGATGTCTACTTTGTAAAGAACACTCTTTTCAAAGGGTGTTTGAAAGGAATTTGTATCTAAAAGCTGCCTCTTCCCAGACCGATTTCAGAAATTGAAAGAGCCATGGTGGTGCAGTGGTTAGAATGCAGTATTGCAGGCTAATTCTGCCGACTGCCAGAAATTCAATCCTGACTGGCTCAAGATTGACTCAACCTTCTATCCTTCCAAGGCCAATAAAATGAGGATTGTTGGTGGCAATATGCTGACTCTGTCTGAGAAAAGCTATAAACCACTGTAAAGCGATATATAAGTCTATTGCTATTGCTAAAAAGTCTTCAGTGAGATATTTTATATTTCCTTTTAAATTAAAGCTATTTTTTAAAAATGATAGAACTACGCATAGTGTGGGAAATGCAGTTAGACTGGTTTCAGGACAGCTAACAAGATGAACAATAAAGAAAATGAAAGAATGCAAGAAAATGCTTGTAATAGGCTTCAATGATACAGAATAGCCCTTGACCATATCATACTGGAATATCGAGGAACATATTTAAGCACATGGTTTTATCTGAACATCTGAATATTACTCTGAAAAGAATTACAGGGAACAATAAGTTATTTAAACTGAGTTTGAAAAATCAGAATTGTTTGTAATAAGGAAAGGAGTGAGTCAAGGGTATATAGTGTCCCAATACAGTTAAACATATTGTAAGAATGGTAGGCATGGGGCTAGAAGAGTTGATGGCTGGAGTTAAAACTGGAGGTCAAAATACTGACAATTTGAAATATGCAAACAATACTATTTTTCTAGCTGAAAATAAAGACTTTAAACAGCTTATTGTGAAATAAAAATGAAAAGTAAAAAGTCCGCTGTAATGTTAAAAATTAGAAATACAAAGGTCAAATCGTGTGAGCTTAGTGAATTTAAAGTTAACATTGAAAAAGTGAAGGTGGTAGATATTTGATTTCTTGAACTCAAAAATAGATAAAATAGATAGAAAACTATAGAAGGAAGGAGAATATAGATACAATCATGAAGGATAAAGACATTTCAGCAGAGTAAAAATCAAAAGGGTTATAGCAGTGGACTTTCCAATAGTAATTTATTGCTGTGAAATCTGACATTGAGATAGAGTGACAGCAAGAAAATTGAAGCCTTTGATTTATGGATTTAGAAACACTAAGTACGCCATGGGTTACCAGGAGAATCAGTCAGTCAATCTGCAGGAGCAACACAGACTGCTCTCCAACAACGTGATGATCAGCAAGCAGAAAATGATGATATCTTGGGTATACAATAAAGGTTAAAAAAGGATGGGCTAGAAAATATTGTATTTGCAGGAAATGGAACAAATGGATGGATAGATGGGTGGATGGATGGATGGATGGATAGACGGATGGGCAGATAGACAGATGGGAAGAAGTTAGTGGTGTGCACTTGGAAAATCTACAAGACAGGACTAGATAGTAAGCATTTTTCCTATTATCAACATGTATTGAATCTGATTCAGTGTTATCAGATCTACCAATGTTAGTCTTCCTCAATCTATTTCATTCTATTTCATGCTGGGTGGGAATACTGAAAGTTTTAGATTATGGAAAGTGGATACATGCAAATAGTCTTTGGTCTTTGTAGCAACAGCAAGTGCATAATGCATGATTTGGATAGTGATTGGCATTCCTCAATACACCTATACCATCCCATAACTCTACAAGGTGCACTGGTTACCAATTGACATTTCAAGATCCTGGTTATTTCCTCTAAAGCACTTCATGATTATTTAAGGGATCACCTTTCTCTTGTTGTTTCTGGGCCCTGGTGAGATCAGGCAAATGATACATGCTTTGGGTTCTATAAACTAAGCAGTATTGTCTAATGGGATCAGGAAATTGTGAATCATATTTTTTTTTATTTTAATCATATTTATATCACGCCCTTCTCCACAAAGGACCCAGGGTGGCGCACAGGAATTTAAAAGCATACAAAAAATAAATACATAATTTAAAAACATATTAAATTATTCTAGTCCTATGCTAAAACCAATTTTAAAATTCCCAATTTAAAACTCTCTAAAATAGTCCCCACAGGAGGTTAGGCCGGCTTGTTGGAAAAGATGTGTCTTTAGACACTGGCGGAAGAGGCGGAGGTCGGTGATGGTGCGTAATTCAGGGGGTAGGTCGTTCCAAAGGGCAGGGCCCGCCACAGAGAAGGCCCTTCCCCTGGGTGTCGCCAGACGGCATTGCCCGGCCGACGGCACCCTGAGAAGACCCTCTCTGTGGGAGCGGATCGGCCGAAGGGATGTATGGGGCAGAAGGCGGTCTCGCATATAACTAGGCCCCGAGCCATGGAGCGCTTTAAAGATGGTTGTCAAAACCTTGAAGCGCACTCGAAAGGCCACAGGAAGCCAGTGCAGCTCGCGCAGGATTGGTGTTATGTGGGAGCATCTAGTGACTCCCGTAATCACCCGCGCGGCTGCATTCTGGACTAACTGTAGCTTTCGAGTGCACCTCAAGGGAAGCCCCATGTAGATAGCATTACAGTAGTCGAGTTGGGACATCACGAGAGCTTGAGTGAGGCCTCTGGTGAAGGAGGGAGCGGGTCACCCCAAACAGGGTGGCAGGGCGGTTATCTGTAGATGCAATAAGGGTGGCACAATACTCACGTTTGGCCACCCTTATCGCCACTAAGTAAGCCCTAATATGGGTTCTCACTAGTGTTCGGTCAGCTTCGGAGCGAGAGGATCTCCATCTACTCTCTAGGCGTCTCTTGTGGCGCTTCATCTCCCGAAGCTCCTCAGTAAACCAAGGAGCCTGGGTGGTTCGTCGCCGCAAGAGAGGCCGCAAGGGCGCGACTCGGTCCAAGGCCCCTGCAGCTGCACTTAACCATGCGGCCACTAGGTCCTCAGTCGAGTCGTGAGGCAGGGTCACAGGAATTGGCCCAAGCTCCCTCTGGAACCTTTCCGGGTCCATCAGGAGCCTGGAGCGGAACCATATAGGAATGTTCGGTTCCGCCTTACCACAGTGAGGGACGGCGATTGGAAAGTCCAGCCGAAGGAGAGCGTGATCTGTCCATGACAGGGGTGAGATGGCTAAATTCCCTATTCCCAGATCACTACTCCACTGTCCTGAGACGAAGATTAAGTCCAGGGTGTGTCCACCCTCGTGAGTAGGGCCTAAAACTACCTGGGTCAGGTCCATGGCCGTCATGGAGGCCATGAACTCCCGAACTGCTCCAGAGGCTTTGCCCGCCGACGGCAAGTTAAAGTCCCCCATGACTACCAGTCTGGGGGTCTCAACTGCCGCCTCGGCTATCACCTCTAGGAGCTCGGGCAGGGCTGTTGTTGCATAGCGAGGAGCCAGGTACACAACTAACACGCCCAACTGCCTCCCTAGACCCCATCTCACGCAGAGAGATTCACACCCGGTCATCTGAGGGATCGTGGTCTCCTTCGGCTCCAGACCTTCCTTAACCATAATCACCACTCCCCCACCCCTCCCTAGGGCCCTAGGCTGATGGAAGGCGCGGTAACCTGGTGGGCACATTTCCATGAGGGGTAAACCCCCTTCATGGCTCAACCAGGTTTTTGTTATACCCACCAGGTCCGGGTCCCCCTCTGACACTAGGTCATGAATGAGGGGGGCTTTCTGAACCACGGACCTGGCGTTGCATAACATCAGCCTAGGGCTCCGGGTCTGTGATTCCTGCCCACCTAGTCTGCGATGGGAGGGCAGAGAGTTGGAGCACGTGACCGCCTGAATCCAGAGGCCACGGTCTTCCAACCGATGGTATCCATTCCGCCTCCCCCCGCCTCTGCCCCTCCCTAAGACCGAATCGATGGGTAAAGCCGCCATGGAAACGACCCCCCCTTCCCCTTCCTCCGTTACCCTACTTCCGCCGGCTGACCCACTCGTTTGCCGTCCCCCCCTGGATTATTCTTCCCCTCCTCCCTGGAACCCCCTAAAAACTGAATTAAAATTTTTCCCAGAAACCCCCTCAACTTGCGCTTCGCCCACCTCTCAGGAACGATCAGTCCATCATCGAGGTGGGCCCGTGTTAAACAAGGAGGCCAGGCCTGTGAGAGGGGAGACTCTCGCAGGCAAAGGAGGTCACGCCTAGAGTACATAACAAAAGCCCCAGAGGTGGTCCAAACCCAGGAAGGCATAAACAAGTCCGAAAGAGTCTATATGACATAAAGTGACAGGTGGATAAATTAAATGCAAAGATAGTCCTTCAGAGTGGAGGGGTAAAGTCAGACAGTCAAAGATCTTACAGATGGGGAGATCAAATCCAGTCCCATTACAGGCCCCATCCATCTGTCTTTTCCGGCCATATGGGCTTAGTCCGCATTTAGTGCCGCATGACTAATTAGTCCGTCATGCGGCCTGATGTAAAATGCTGCCCTCTGGTGGCTCGACTAACCTCCTCCAGTCCCGTGCACTCACTTTAGGATCTTCCCGGGTCGTCCTCGGTCAGGTCCACCATTTCACGACCCGGCTACTGATGTTCCACATAAAACTGCTCAGTCCAACATTCTACATTCAAACCATTCATTTCTCCCCTCCAACTCTCCATTCTCCTTCTCCTTCTTCCTTCTCCTTCTCCTTCTTCCATCTTCTCCATCACCCACTCATCTCTTTCACCTTCTTCCGTCTCCATCTCACCATTCATTTCTCTCCTCCAACTCTCCATTCTCCTTCTCCTTCTTCCGTCTCCACCATCTCCAACTCCATCGCCTTCACCTTCTTCCGTCTCCATCTCATCACCATCTCCATCTCATCGCCATCTCATCACCATCTGCATTTCACCTCCTTCCATCTCTCTCCTTCTCTCTCCTTCCATCTCTCTCCTTCTCTCTCCTTCTCCATTTCCTTCTTTCTTTCTCCTTCTCCTTCTCTTTCCTCCAACTTCTCCAACGCCTTCCTTCCACGCCTCCACACCTCCTCTCACCAACATTCTGCTCTCTTCCATCCATCATCCCCTGCGAGCAGTCAACGCCAGCATAGGCTCGGATCGGGTGGTGAATGTTCGGGCCAAGGTTGGGTATGGCCGCACGACCTGCCACTAGTCGTGCGGCCCGATGGTAGCTCTCCTGGCCTGGCCCGATCCGGCTGCCCGTCGATCTTCCACGTCCTGGCTTCGCGGCCTACCTCCCTTCCTTCTGGCCGCACCGGGACGCTCTAGGCCGCAAACAGGCCGACTCGCCTCTTTGTTCTTCACCGTCGTCCGCACGGCTCGCCCTCGGCTTCGGGCGGCTCGGCGCGACGACGGGCAGTTCGGCTCGTCGGGCCAGCCCTCGATGATGGCTAGTGGGGGCTGGCAGCATCTTCCTGGGGTAAAACAACCCCCTGGGCTTCTCCCGTGCCCTCAAAACGTGACCGCCATATCGCACATGCGCAGTTGTACCAGGTGGTCCTTACCCTGAGAATGTTCAGGAAACTATTAAAGACTCGATATTCACCCAAGCTTTGAGGCTAGGGTGACATTTGAGCCCCTGTTGGATGGATTTTTGTTTATTTGTTTATGGTGGCATTTGTGTCATCATTTTTTCTCTGTGCTTTGTATTTTTCTAAGAAAAAGCTATCTAGAGTTAGGAGGAATTAGATGGCCCTTTACTTGTATAATTAAATAAAATATATATTTTTAAAAATGGCATGCATCATCTTTTATCCTAAAAAGTCAATACAATAATACAATAGCAGAGTTGGAAGGGACCTTGGAGGTCTTCTAGTCCAACCCCCTGCCCTATACCATTTCAGACAAATGGCTATCCAACATCTTCTTAAAGACTTGCAGTGTTGGGGCATTCACAACTTCTCTCCAGAAGCTGTTTCACTGATTAATTGTTCTAACTGTCAGGAAATTTCTCCTCAGTTCTAAGTTGCTTCTCTCCTTGATTAGTTTCCACCCATTGCTTCTTGTTCTGCCCTCAAGTGCTTTGGAGAACAGTTTGACTCTCTTTTCTTTGTGGCAACCCCTAGTTATTGGGTCATTATTATCATGTCTCCCCTAGTCCTTCTTTTCATTAAACTAGACATACCCACATACCCACTTCCTGCAACCGTTCTTCATATGTTTTAGCCTCCGTCCCACTAATCATCTTTGTTGCTCTTCTCTGCACTCTTTTCTAGAGTCTCCACATCTTTTCTACATTGTGGCAACCAAAACTGGATGCAGTATTCCAAGTGTGGCCTTACCAAGGCATTATAAAGTGGTATTAACATGTCACGCGATCTTGATTCTATCCCTCTATTTATGCAGCCTAAAACTGTGTTGGCTTTTTTGGCAGCTGCTGCACTCTGCTGGCTCATATTTAAATTAGATATAATGACTCATATCTAATATCTTATATCTCATATCTTAGATATAATGGCTCATATCTAAGTCATCTAGTGGCAGAAAAAATATTTTCCATGCAACATTTTTCAAATACAATTCAAAGCATCTCAGGTGACTACTGAGGAGTTCCCCGTTCTGAAGCCATGGAAAGTTACTTCTAGCCTACAAAAGGGTTTCAATTCAGGGTAGATTCTTAGGTTCATAATAGCAATGGGAGAAAACGTTAGCACTATTTTTAGCATATTTTTTTAAATGGATAAAGTGAGAAAGCTTGCAATATATTATGCTTTTAACTACTGAAATAGTTTTATTCAAATCAACATTTCTCAACTTTTTCCCCTTCAGGATGTATAAGTTGTAGCTCCCAAAATTCCCAGTCAACCTAACTACTGTGGAGAATTCCGGATACTGAAATCCACATATCTGGAGAAGGCTGATTTAGAAAAACTTTTCCCAGGCTGGTATGCTTTGGTTATATTAGCCTTTAGTTTTCATCATCTGTAGATAGCACAGCCAGTTGTAATATGTTTTAGGGATGTTTGAAGTTTGTTTTTTTAAAATCATATTTGTATCCCGCCCTTCTCCACAAAGGACCCAGGGCGGCGCACAGGAATTTAAAAGCATACAAAACAATTCAATAAATACAAAATTTAAAATATATTAAATTAAATTATAATCCTATGCTAAAATCGAATTAAAATCCCCAATTTAAAACTATCTAAATAGTCTCGATGGGAGGGTTAGACTAGGGCGGCTTGCTGAAAAAAATGTGTCTTTAGACACTGGCGGAAGAGGCGGAGGTCCGAGATGGTACGCAATTCAGGGGGTAGGTCGTTCCAAAGGGTAGGGCCCGCCACAGAGAAGGCTCTTCCCCTGGATGTCGCCAGACGGCATTGCCCAGCTGATGGCACCCTGAGAAGGCCAACTCTGTGGGAGTGGATCGGCCAAAGGAATGTATGGGGCAGGAGATGGTAGTTGAAATATGGTACTTCTAAGCATTAGTTTGAATGGAAATTGAGGTAAATATTGTAAGAATTTCCTAGGCTGGAGAAATCCTCAAAACAAACACAACCCCATAACATTTTGGTATATAGGACATCTTGAAATTCAGGAAGGGAGGCTAAGACTTCTACTGCTGTGTTGTGGTGGCCATTCATTTTGTTTTGTTTCTTGTTTTGTAGGTGACTCCCCCTCCACCCCCCATGTTTATGTTGTTGACCACAGAAATTAAATCCGGTCTCTACTTTAAAGTGCAATTTATTATTTATCTGACCTACTTTCTTTACAAGTAAGATGGCTATCTGGTCTTTCTTTTTTAATCATCTTTGCTTTCGGTTCCCAGATTTTAAAGATTGTGGCCTATTATGTAACAGATGGTCTGACAGACCTTCAAGTTTGGCGCAGAAAATAGTAGCAGTGGTGTAAGTAATCAGAAAATAGACGCTCATGAATTTTAACTCTCTTCTAACAAAAGAATTCAAGGAGGCAAGCACTGATCTATCGGTTGCCGAAGTAATTAAAAGACTTAGATGGCTCTCTTGGACATAGCATCTTTTCACTGTTACAGGCTGTTTCTACTGGATTAGCCTTGTTCATGTCCCACTGATTTATATATGAATAACACTAGAACAAAACAAGAAGCTAGTCTTAATCCAGAAATTGATACATTCCAACAAGCATCAATCAGGGTTCTTCTTTTATCTTCAGATTAAAACTACAGCATGATATCACGATAGAACACATCAAAACAAAAGGATTCACAATTTTTATTTTCAGTTTTAATGGTGTTGTTCAAGGAAAGGTAAATTATTGGATTACTAGTATATAGGTTCCACCAGCTGTAATAATAATGCCAGGAAAGGTTAATGTAACTAATAAGTACCCATGAATAATTTTGGAATTTCAAAAAATATTCTCTAATATTCTTTAGAAACTTTTATAAATAGTCTTTCCTTTTCAGGACTATTAATATTTTT
This sequence comes from Rhabdophis nuchalis, assembly GCA_039707465.1. NCBI lineage: Eukaryota > Metazoa > Chordata > Lepidosauria > Squamata > Natricidae > Rhabdophis > Rhabdophis nuchalis. Next base: position 98,992,512 of record CM077648.1, read on the forward strand.
CCAGTCAAATAATAGACAACTTCTTGACTTTTTATTGTTCTTTACAAAGAGGTTTAAATTGGAATAGGGCAATTTGTATTGCTGTTATTAGTCAGCGTGCTGTTCTTCAGCTATGTAAGACTATAAATGAATGAAAAATCTGGGAGCCAAGAAGATAAAGTTACATTACTATAACTCTATCGACAATATGCTATCCAGAATCAACTACACAGGGTAATTCTTTAAAACCTCCACAATTAATGAAAGTTCCTACTTAGACCAGAAGTCCCTTCTTACAGTCACTCATGCCTTAATAAGTTTGTATGTGGATTATTACAATGGGTTACAGTGGTACCTCGGTTCACGAACTTAATTCGTGAACTGACTCTGGTCGCGAACCGAATTGGTCGTGAACCGAGGCACAGTTTCCCATAGGGTTTAATGTAAATCCGGTTAATCTGTTCTGATCTTTTTATTGAAGCACAAAAAATATGAAACAAATACTGTATGTGCTAAAAGCATAACAAAAATCAAAAAAAGTCACTGAAAGTACTCACAGTGTACTTTTTTCTGTGTCTCCTTCTCTCCACGATCTTCCTATAGGAAGTCACAACCATGTGACAGCCAGGAAATAGCATTAAAATGGCCGTGGCTCCTGTTTGTGAACCGAAGCGGAGTTCGTGAACCGGAGCATATTTTGAGGAACTTTTCTGTTCGTGAACCGAGTTGTTCGTGAACAGAAGTGTTCGTGAACCGAGGTACCACTGTATATGGGATTGACCTTGAAGAACATTCAAAATCTGCAATTCCACCAGAATGAGGTTGCTTTAGTATGCATACTTACCTAATACCTTTGCTGGGCAAGGAGCATTAGTTAACCCAAAGGTGCCTTTTCAGGAGGCAACAGGACTTTCTTGTTTTTTTCCTTTGAAGACATTTCACTTCTCATCCAAAAAGCTTATTCAACTCTGACCGGATGATAAGGAATGGAAGGATTGATGTTCCTTGCAGACAGCTGGTCATTTGCATTTTATTTAGAGAGTCGTTGAGGCCACTTGGAGGTTTATCTGTGTCCTTATCTGTGTAGTGCAAATGGGCATGGAGCCTTCTTGGCTGCCGGATGTTTTCCTGCCCTGTGTCCCTTCACTGTTGAAGGCTGTTGGGGATGAGTCTATGTTGTCTATGTTGTCTGCATCTCAAACTGAAGTGCAAATGGTTTGCATTTTTTCTGGATATCTGTCATATTCCCACATCATTTGAAGAATTCTCATTCCAAAGTGCACAGCTAATTTATTGTATATATTAAAAATACGCTAAGGCCAGTGGTGGGATTCAAAATTTTTTTACTACCAGTTCTGTGGGCATGGCTTGGTGGGTGTGGTTTGGTGGGCATGGCAGAGGAAGGATACTGTAAAATCTCCATTCCCTCTTCACTCCAGGGAAAGTTACCGCAAAATCCCCATTCCCTTCCAATCAGCTGGGACTTGGGAGGCAAAGAATAGATGGGGGCGGGGCCAGTCTGAGGCGGTATATACCAGTTCTCTGAAATACTCAAAATTTCCATTACTGGCTTTCCAGAACTGGTCAGAAACTGCTGAATACCACCTCTGGTTAAGGCTCAACTAAATATAAAATTAAAAAGGCAAAGTTTTTTTTTTAATGTTCTGATAGTTTTGTTTGAGGAGATACATAAAGTTACCCACCTTCCAGGCCATTTTTATCAGCTGTCACACGTGAGAAATGTCTGAGGGCAAATTAATGCAAGAATCAAATTCTTATGAGATCACTGGGACAATAATAGACTGGTCACTGGGGAGAATCTGTCAGAGTTGGCCCACTAAGTCGGATAACAACAGAGACACTCTTTTTGGCTTCCTACTGCTGTGACCCAGTCCATCTGCTTCTCTTTGACCATATGTTAAACAACTACCAAAGACTCTACAGACACTGGAATGTTACACATCAAATGTACTTCAGTTTCTCAGAAATGTCATAGAAATGCTACTCTTTTGAATTCCTCTTTCCAAGTTTATACTTGGAGTTTAAGACTTGCCTCAAAGTACTGATATAAACAGACATTATATTTTCATAGAATATTTTTGATTTAGATTCGGAAACATTAAGCCTATGATGCACTATACTTTTACCAGATAATTTTAATTCTTTTATTGATGAATTCAAAAAAGTGGATACGAATGTATTTGTAGTAGCAATAATAGAAAGGTCAGTTCATAGATATATTTCAAAGTCTTGTATACCTTTTGTGTTAGTGTGCATGATGTATACAAAAAAGTGAAGAGAAAGTACATCAGGCAAATAGCAAAAAATGAAAACCAGTTTGAGATTCTCCATATAAGACCTAAAATGCCAGATATATCTATTTTGGAAAATATTGCTGATCAACAGTCTTATAAGTCACTAAAAGTGGTAGATGGGGAGTATTTTAGCTAAATGTATTTCACCTTCATTATTATTTTTAGTCGCTCAAAAGGAAGGAAGGGGTATTTAAATACTGAAAATTAAATTCAGCTTCAAATGATTATTCCCATAAATAATCCATCAACTAAAAAAAAAAACCAAATATAATGGTTATGTATTAATTCTGTTTTCCAGTAATGTTACTGTGTTTGAGAAATGGTGAAACTATATAACCTAAGTACTGGCTCATATTTTAAATAAGGTAGAGCATAAATATTTGCTCCAAGTAAAAAACTACTACTCACACAACTTCTGTTTTATACTTCAATAAAATAAAAGAAATTGCAATCTTGAATTAATTATAGAACTCATTGGCCCAATATGCGCTGGCCACAGGCTTTACTGATTTTATTAAAAGAAAGTTTAGACATTTTATGGGAAACATTATGAATATTTTAGTAAAGAAACCACCTAAAATAGTATTCTTTATCAAATGTCATTGAAATTAAACAACAATTTTATTTTTAGACTTAGCTGATTGGTTTGCCAATAGAATTTTCCAATCTGATTTCCAATTTGAAGCAAATAGGAGTGGTTTTATTAAGTAAATGCTCATCCAGATAATCATGATGTATTCTAATTGGTTCCTCCAACTCCGTCATTCTCAACATTCCCTAATAAAGGTAAAAGGTAAAGGTTCCCCTCACACATGTGTGATAGTTGTTCCCAACTTTAGGGGGCGGTGCTCATCTACATTTTAAAGCTGAAGCACTGTCCGAAGATGTCTCTGTGGTCATGTGGCCAGCATGACTAAATGTCAAAGGTGCACAGAATGCTGTTACCTTCCCACCAAAGGTGGTTCCTATTTTTCTACTTGCATTTTTTACATGCTTTCGAACTGCTAGGTTAGCAGAAGCTGGAACAAGTAGTGGGAGCTCACTCCACTTCCTGGTGCTAGGGATTCGAGTCACCGAAATGCCAACCTTTCTGATCAACAAGCTCAGCATCTTAGCCACTGAGCCATTGTGTCCTTTTTAATAGGTCCATTCAGGTATTCTACATCAGAGTTTTACAACCTTGGCAACTTCTATATAGCTGGACTTTAACTTCCAGAATTTTGAATGTTGAAGTCCACATATCGGAAATTTGCCAAGGAACTTAAAAAAGGAACCTTACTTGGGCCCTGAAATCCTAAAGTCTAGGTATGATGTGGTTTTCTGCAAAGAGAATGAAATACCACAACTAATCTGAAGCCACCTGCTGCTGAAGCCACCTGCAACATAACTTATCCTTCCAGCATTCTTCTCCAATATACCACTTAGGTTTTTAATAAATGCTATCTATAGATTTCTCCTCCCTTCAGGATCTGGATTCCAAAACATCTACATAAAAACACTCACCACCCCCTGTTTCACATGTTCATTATTTGTTCATTGTGATTCTTAACATGGAAGGCAGTTGCATGCTTTTTAGAATTGACATTTGGGCAATAAAATCAATTGGGTTTCCATGCAACTTATGCAGTGCTTCAAAAGATTAATCATGCAATCAAAGCAAAGAAATGCATGCTCTACATACTATAAGAGTTTCAGTGTAGCTGCATAAACATAGACCATCGGAAAAATTCAGCTGCAGAACTTAAATAATTGAAGACATGGTTTCTGACAGCAAACTATTTCTGTTTTAAGCACAGTGTAACAGCCAGTTACAATTCCCCCCACCCCCACCCCAAATTTCCAGACTTGATTCCAGGAAAAGTGGCACTGTCCAAATATAGTATTTTTGAATGCACAAAAGAAGCCACAGACTATTGGCTGACGCTCAAGTTCTGGAGAAGACGCAAACTTGAACTTGCTTGGAGCTGAATACTGTTATCTTGTCAGTAGACACTGCCTTCAGTCTCTATCTGTTTGGCCACTCTAATTAATGATCTTTTAACTGGACTGTCAGTCCTGTTTAAACCTGAGTGTTGCCAGTTGCTTCCTTCATCAGGCCAACCAATGGGATCCAGGCAAGTCATTCAAGCCCCCCACTGTCCCAGTGGCTCTGAGCCTATAGCAGCCCAGTTTAATAGGGCATTCAGAGCTCATTAGGGAGAAAACACATCAGGAGTGACCGCTCCAGTACTACCCATTGCCACTAATAGCCTCAGTGAACAGAATCGTTTCTGTTTCTGCTCACTTGTTGTTGAGTCTTTTCAGTGTCAACAAGTGGTCATGTCGGCAGGAGCTCGCCATTCGGCCCAGCAGTTTTATCCGTTGCTCTTCTGAGCCAGACTTGTGTCCTCTATCATTGTTTGGCCTACAATGAAGCATGAGCAATTACAAAGGCATCACAGCCATTCATCATCAGCTCACGCATTCGCCCGGCAATATTGGCTGCCAAACATTCAGCCCATCGGGTTGGCACAGGGAACGAGTGCCCATAAAATACGAATCATTTCATAGATTAACCCCTCCTCCAACAGGCCTCATCTCCAGAACCAGAACAATCAGGAAATCGCGACTGAAGTGAAAATTAAATTGGGTAAGGGAGTGATTACAACTCTCTCTCACACAGAGGCACAAGCACACAATACAAAGAAGTTGGGAGTGGAGGAACATTATGTGGTAGAACCCACACACTCAAATAAAATGTCCCACCACTTAATTTTTTAAGTTCTACTGGTTGAAGCAGCAGTTAATTATCTCCGTCTAAACGCAGATGGAATTTGGGATGCTGAATTGTACATCATTGGTAAAATGATTGCCCTTCCCCAAAATATCTAACAGCATATTCTTGCACATGGACTAAAAGTAATTCAGCAAGACTCACACTCAAATCAATGTGTATTAGAATCAAAGCTTGATTCATTGTGTCCACATTTGTGAATGAATAGTGCAAACTGTAAACATTTCTTTTGAAATACGAATCTCTGTAATAATGGGAGGTAACTGCTGGTCAGCATGCAGAGTAAATCAATCCAGCGTCTGACAGTAATAAATGAAAGTATTTCTGAATAAAAAATATATTTGTAACATATGTTACAGGAGACAGCAAGCATTCTTTCTTCTATGATTCTGCTTACCTTGTTGCAAATAAAACTTATATTAAAATGTTTATTTTAAATTACTCCCTGATTAATTGAGGGTGAAACTTCTTTTGATAAAAGGAGAATTTTTCAGTTAATGCAAATTAACAGTCAGTGGAGTATTGTGGATCTATTATATGGTATAAAGTAAGTGATAATATCAAATGCCCACTTCAGTAAGGCATTTGATAAAGTAGACCATAACCTACTATTAGATAAAGTAGAAAATTGTGGGTTAGACAGCACCACCACCAAATGGATTCGTAACTGGCTGACCAACCGCACTCAACGTGTAGTCCTCAATGGAACTGCATCTACATGGAAGGAAGTATGCAGTGGAGTCCCCCAAGGCTCTGTTTTAGGCCCAGTACTCTTTAACATCTTCATCAACGATTTGGATGAGGGGATAAATGGGGAACTCATCAAATTCGCAGACGACACCAAGCTGGCAGGAATAGCCAACACTCCAGAAGATAGGCTTAAGATACAGAAGGATCTAGACAAACTTGAACATTGGGCACTGTCTAATAAAATGAAATTCAATTGTGAAAAAAGTAAGGTCCTACATATAGGCAAGAAAAACCAAATGCACAAGTACAGTATAGGTGGTACCTTGCTCAATAGTAGCAACTGTGAGAGGGATCTCGGAATCCTAGTGGACAACCATTTAAATATGAGCCAGCAGTGTGCAGCAGCTGCCAAAAAAGCCAACACAGTTCTAGGCTGCATCAACAGAGGGATAGAATCTAGATCGCGTGAAGTGTTAATGCCACTGTATAGTGCCTTGGTAAGGCCACACTTGGAATACTGCATACAGTTTTGGTCGCCACGATGTAGAAAAGACGTGGAGACTCTGGAAAGAGTGCAAAGAAGAGCAACCAAGATGATTAGAGGACTGGAGACTAAGACATATGAAGAACGGCTGCAGGAACTGGGTATGTCTAGTTTGATGAAGAGAAGGACCAGGGGAGACATGATAGCAGTGTTCCGATATCTCAGAGGGTGCCACAAAGAAGAGGGAGTCAAACTATTCTCCAAGACACCTGGGGGCAGGACAAGGAGCAATGGGTGGAAACTAACCAAGGAGAGAAGCAACTTAGAACTAAGGAGAAATTTCCTAACAGTAAGAACAATTAACCTCTGGAACAGCTTGCCTCCAGCAGTTGTGAATGCCCCAACCCTGGAAGTCTTTAAAAAGATGTTAGACAGCCATTTGTCTGAAATGGTATAAGATTCCTGCCCATGCAGGGGGTTGGACTAGAAGACCTACAAGGTCCCTTCCAACTCTGCTATTGTATTGTATTGTATTATTGTATAATAAAAATAGTGATTCCTGGTAAATAGTTGCACCATCCCATCTCATAGTACTAAATATTATATCTGCCACATTCAAAGTTAAATTTAAATACACATTATGGAGCCAATATTCTTAACCAGATCTCTGAATTCTAAAGTTTAATTATGTATAACTCTAAAGTGCATCTTGACTCTTCTTGAGCAGAATGAAACTGAGGAAATTAAAGTTATTCTACTTCTGTCCCTTTTTGTCCCAACTGCATTTGTTTTCTATTGCAAATAATAGAAGGTAAATTATTTGCCATAATTATATGCTTCTTATTGGGGCACAGTTAGAGGAAATGGAGGGGAAGAAATGGAGAACTAAAGACAACTGCAGCAGAGACAAGTGCTGGCAAAAATACTGGCTCTTTGATCATTCCTTTCTGGACAAAAAGAGGTTTTGAGGTACCCTACAAGTGCTCCAGAAGGTTAGCCCTGGTGAGGAGACTACAAGTCAATGATTTCCGGTGGGTTTAGAGCTCTGGGTAACAATGGAATAGCTATCTTGCTCAAAGCACAGTTGGCCTCTTTGAAAGGCCCCTACGTTTGCATACTTCTTTTTCAATCACTTTTGGAAATTACTTGTTTACTGCTTTTTAGAGTAAATTAAAAATCTTTGGGTTGAAAAATCTGAACACAATGGGAGAGTTCCCTTCAATTGTTCAGCATCCTTTCAAGATTATGATGGCGCTGGTTACATGATCAAAATTTGGGCACTTGGTAGCCTGCCCTAACATAAGACTTCAGGGACAACTCAATCACCCCTGCCCACCTATCTCCCCCTTCCCCATCTCTGCCCATTTGGCTGGCTAGCAGAGCAACAAGCAGCCCCAAAACTGTACTCTGGCTCTGTGGCTGCTTGCCTCTACAAGGCTCAGCAAACATTCCTCAGCAAGTATTTATTTGCCCAGCTGCCTTTTCTCCCTGTTTCCTGCTTTTCGCCTTTTGCACCCAGTGCCTAGCTGTCTTTGTTGTCTCCTTGCCAAAAATGGGGGGGGGGGGGAGTGCTGGTCGTGTGTGCATGCGTGCTGTGGTCATGCACATAGCATTATTGGTGTAGCATGCCCGCGCACGACCCCCCTGCACTCTCCCCGATTTTGGCACGTGAGCCAAAAAAGGTTCGCCATCTCTGGTCTAGTATTTAACCTTTTCTTGGTTTCACCAGATAGGAAGCACAAACAGATGAGCTGATTCTACTTCATTGTAAGGCTACAGTGACCGAATCTTGCAAGTCTAAAAGTATGACTCTCCCGACCTACCCAGGGGAGGGCTATCCTGTCTTGGATCTGACCATTCCCTGAATAACAATGGTACATGTTACACCTCTGCTCCATCAGCTGCATGCCAGTTTGCTTCTTGATCCACTGCATTATGCTGCTTCTGACTGTTAAATCCCTTTAGGGCATGGGGCCTGGTTAGTTCAGGGCCCACCTCTTCCCAATTACATCTTGCATGTGCCACGAGATCTGGCAGAGGAAGTATGCTGCAGGTGCCATCTAATAAGGGGCTACGTGGGGCAGGAATCAGGAAATGGGCCTTCTCAGTCATGGCATCCATTCTGTGAAACATTACTTACTCCTCCCACTACATCTAGCTCAGAATTGTTGATAGAGTAGCTGTTGGTAGTATTTTGGGCAGGAAAGTGTCTAGGTGATGTTAGAAATACAGGAAATATACATACATACCTAGATGTGAGAAATAGGAAATACTGACAGGATTACTAGATGGTTTGAAACATACTGAATAATATATTTCAGTGTTCATATTTTTGTAGCACAGCTCTTTGTTCAAAGAATATACCAAAGTAAATCGATACAAGTATGCTTACAATTCTTATTTTAGAATAAAATATATCAGCAACATACAGTATGTTTTCTGACAAAAGAGGGAGGGAGGGGGATATAGTAGATTATGAATGGAGAAATCACAATTCTAATCTTAGATTAGATGTGGAATTTAGCAAGACAAATTTGAGCTAGTAACTCTTTCAACCCTAGACTGTGAAATCCAAAATAAATAAATAAATGTATCTGCCAATCTGCAGTGGACTTATAAGTAGTGTTATATACTCTATAATCTTCAATGATCTTCATTCTGGGCCACTAATAATAAGAATGGTCATGATGTAGCCCTTCTTTTCTGCTTTCCCACCAGCTCAGGCACCAAAAAAGGATTTTATATTATTTAAGACACTTTCCTACCACACTGCACAGCCTTTTGTGCTTGATTTCATATGAACTACTTTATGGCCTTTACTCATAGAACGTGATGTATGTTCTATTAAATCACAAGTTTTCATGCTGGGAGGGACAAGTCAAACATTTATCTTCTACCCATTTAACTTTTATTCAGAGAAAAACAAATTATTTCTGAGAAGATATATAAAGATTTGGACTACAGATTTCCAAAGGACATAGAAATGTCTGCTTTTCAAATAACATCTGGGAACCTGAATCTGTTGCATCTCTTTTGACAGCCAATGCAGCAATATTAGTGGGATCTACTACGTTAAAGGAAATACATGAGTGATAAGAAGGAAAAAAATATACAGGGAAGCAAAGTTATGTCCTGAGTTCTAATGATTGTTGACAGACCCACAAAGAACTGAAAGAATAGCTGATTCTGGCTGGTCAATTACTTATTTAGCAAATGGCATATGGTTTTTGTCTTGAGATCAGGCAAGATGACCCAAAGGAACAATGACTAAGGAGCCTCTGAATGTGCTTTGGGTGGCCAAGGAAGTTGGCATTTTAATAGATTTCGCTGCAAACCTGCTGGAAAGGTAATCTAATTGCTTAAATTTAATTTGGGATCCCATCCCAAATCTTAACCTTATCTTTTACTCATCCATCTTTCAATTTTTCAGATAAATAGCATATGCACACAGACATCAATTACCTTGGTTCTTTTCAGTGACTGATATGTATTTAACTTGCTAGGGATGGTGTACAAACTGTATCAGGAATGTGGAAAAAGCCCCCCTTCTACATGAACATATATTTGAGCTTGCTAAGTCATGGTTCTTTGAGAAAAAGACAAGTTGAAATTTTCAAACAAACCAGGCAAAAAAGACATGAAATTTAAAACCTATTCTAAGCTGTTTATATCATGAACTTCTTTGTCCTAAAATTTCATTGAAAATCAGTATATCCAAAAGAAGACAATAGCTTCACTAAGATTTGCATGCTTTATTCATTGCGTGCATATCCATGCAAGGGATTCGGTAGATTGCATTGGAACTATCTTCCACTTCCAAGTGATCTTTATAATGCATAATTTGTCCTCATATCCTCCCCTCATGTCCTCCCCTGCATGGATTGCCTCTGTGACTAGGTAGGACAGATGGGGAGGAAGCTAACCACCAGATTGCAAGAACACAAGCAAGTGGCCAGACAAAGAGATCCGAACTCCCACAGCAATGAACAAGGGCACAATTCAACTTTGCAGCTACTAAGATTGTTGGAAGAGCAGGCACAAAAACAGCCAGTGAAGTGATTGAAGCCTGGGCAACAGGCCCCTCATCAGTCAACAGGAGTGCTGATTTACCACTAGCCTAATAAGTACTTAGAAGCCAAGGGCTGGGCAGCACAAGCAAATGACAGCTAATGACTTAAAAGCCAATCGCCATCTAAAAAGCCACTTACAACAGGAACTATAAATACCACACACAGAACAGCAGACATTCTGCTAGAGAATCCAGCACAAATCCAAAAGCTCAGAAGACCAAACCTCTGGTCCTGATGACTGACCCAGATTGGATCCTACAACATTATCCTGGGACATGTATATTCACCTAAACCCAGGAGGATTTCCCCAAAGATTTGGCGATTTGATCCACTGGTGCTCTGTGATTCAAAGAGATAAATTGGTTGAAGAGATAGAGCATCAGCTGCAGAAGATCAGGCATAAATATGAAAAAATACTGGCAAGAGCCCATATATTTGCCTTTACTACAGTGATTGATGCTTGAGGTTGGAGATTAAGGCTGCATATTTTTTCTTCAACTCGCTGTGACTTATTTGGGAGATAACATCACTCCTATATGCTTGGAATTAAACATCTAATCATCAGAAATCAGTGAGATGATGGGGACAACATCTTGCTAAGGCATGTGGGTTTATTTTGAATGTGTGGGCTTTGAATAGGTAGATGGGGCTTTCTGTAAGAGGAGCTCAGCTACTCTGGACCAGATCCCACTATTTCTTGACTAATTCACCTGGGATGAGATGAATGGTATTGTACACCTTTTTGAGGGGAATATTTGTACGAGTTGCTTTGAAAATGGTAATGTACCCCTCCTGAAAAAGCCATCCTCAGTTTAGTGCTCTTAGGCAATTTCCATCTGACCTTCAACTTTCCATTTTTGGAGAAGAGCATTGGGAAGATGGTTGTAGGGGGACTTTCCATAAACATCTTCAAGCTACTAAGGCTATTAAGGCATCTGCTGAACCTGGTGTCTTCCAGATATGTTGGGATTTTGGAAGACAGATCTACAGTTAAATCTCATTTTTATTCCATTGATTAATGTGCTCACAATCTGTGCTCATAAATTAATCTAATTCTAAATAGTTTCTTTTTTCACTTATCTTGTTTCTGCCCATCAGTTTATGTGACCTAATAGGATACTTTTTTTGTCCTATATTCATAATGTTGCAGTTTAATTCATTCTGAGTTTTTCTAATATCACTTTGCAGCATAATATGCATCCTATAAACTTCTGCTTTCATACATATAGTATACATTACAATCTAGATTACAGCAGTTCATACATTATAACATATATTCTACATTTTTCATTTAAAATTAAGCCTATACCTTCACTTCCCGACATGCATTCATCAACTACAAGTTCAGATTTTTTTTTCATCTTTTGAATACTTCTCCTTATCCTTGTTTAATTATCCTTCCTTCCTTCCTTCCTTCCTTCCTTCCTTCCTTCCTTCCTTCCTTCCTTCCTTCCTTCCTTCCTTCTTCTCACTATTTCTCTTTTATTCCATCTTGCAATTTTGCATATACCATGGTTGCTACCCTATACAGTCATTGCATAGATATTGAACTCCATCATCCATCATGCTTTGGTTAAGGCTTTCTTAGAATACAATAATATTGCTACAATAGTATCAGTATTCTAATTAATCCTGTTACAAACTCTGTGTATATCTGCTATGAACTTTGTGTAGGCATCAGGAAGGGCATCAGGCCAGTAAACACTCCACTCCATTCAGTCACCCCAAATCCACATTGAATAAAAGGATTAAAGGATAGTAAAAAGAGGAAAAAAATATTTATGTCACAACTATTGTTTCTGCTAGTAGCAAGGATAATATTGTGGGCATCTTTTGACCAGTATGCCAAAAAGCCAGCCAAAGCCTAGTTATATGCAAAGCATGCTTATAACAATTTGCATGAATGAATCTACATGCTATTCGCTGCAAGCAAGAATCTTTATGTTAGTCTTCCTTAAAAATCAATATTCTGTTGCCTGCATTTCACCAGCTAGAAGAAATATGTACAGTACTAACATACCCTCTCGATATGTTAGTTTCATAGCTGCACTTTCATCAGCCTCCAAATCTCCCCACTCCAAATCATTAGCTTCTTTAACAGCTAGTTACTGGGAGTTTGCATCTTCAGATTTGAGTGGGTTTTTTTTAAAGTTAAAAATGCCTTTCATGGCTCTTGCTGATTTCATTCAAATAATATCTTATTCTATTAAAATACTAAATAACGTGAGATGAAATGGGCAACAAATGTAATAAATAAAGGAAGAATTCCTGTCTTCTCCACAGAGGTGCAGGGATATTATATATATATTTCATATTATTTTTTTTAAAAAGCACCCAAGAGTGGGTGAGAGCTTGCATAGGAAAAGAAGGGCAAAGGAACAACTTCACACTGGAGTAAACCTGAGACCTAAATTCAAGAGCCAGACAGTTGAATGAACCGGATAATCAGGGTATTTTTGACAGGTGCGGCAGCCTTCCTTATTGCTGGCATATAATCATTACCATTTTAATAAGGCTCTAATGGGGGGGCTGATAATTCAATGGGGTGTGAAGATCCTAATTCAACTCCCAATCCCACATGAATGTGGTAGAATTTGTGTTCTTTGTTTTCTTCCTTTGTACCCCTGAATGCCAATAATTACTGGCTATAGATTTTTTTTTTTAAAAGAAAATCTTAGAACTGGAAGCTAATTTAGCTCTCCTAATACTACACAAGAATGTCAATACTCACAAAAAAAAGAGAAGCTAGTGGGGATTGTGAGAGTGTGCTGCTTGATGTGTGTGCATTTAATACACTTGTTGGTGTTGCAAAGATCCTACAGCTGAAGAGGTTTGGCTTAGCTTAGCGCATGAATAATACAGTCACTGTTTCCTTAAAGCACCAGGGGTTCCCTTTCATTTTACCAGCAAATGCTATACGTGCACCATAGTGGTTGAATTGTGCCACAGTCCATTTCTTGTTAAAAATGCTACTTCAAATGTCCAAAAATGCTGCTTTTGTTCCACCGGCACTGATTTAGCTGTCAGTCATAGAGTAAAGCTAGCAGCCCACAGAGCATCCTAGTAAATACTTTAAACCTTTATATCACTATAAATAATAAATAAACAGAAATATAAGCATATGAAGTGAGTAAACCTGAAAGAAATTGTTTCTGCCAATGTTGTGGAAGCAGAAAAGCAGCTGGATGGAGAGTGTGTTATCAAAATAATTAATACACTATATTGCCAAAAATATTTGCTCACCCATCCAATTAATCAGTCAGATGTTCCAATCACTTTCACTGCCACAGGTGTATAAAATCAAGTACCTAGGCATGTAGACTATTGTTACAAACATTTGTGAAAGAATGGGTCGCTCTCAGAAGCTCAGTGTGGAACTGTGATAGGATGCCACCTGTGCAACAAATCCAGTTGTGAAATTTCTTCGCTCCTAAATAGTCCACAGTCAACTGTCAGCTGTATCATAATAACATGGAAGTGTTTGGGAACGACAGCAACTCAGCCACGAAGTGGTAGGCCACGTAAACTGACGGAGTGGGGTCAGCGGATGCTGAGGCGCATAGTGCAAAGAGGTCACCAAGGTTCTGCAGAGTCAATCGCCACAGACCTCCAAACTTCATGTGGCCTTCAGATTAGCTCAAGAACAGTGCGCAGTGGACCGACATCCTATTGAACCCTATGGATTAGGAATGGAATGTCACTTACTGTGAGTTCATATGCGAGTAAAGGCAGGTGAGCGAATACTTTTGGCAATATAGTGTATATTATAAATGATGTGGATTTGTGTGTATGTTTGTATGTAGGTAGACATTTGGGGAAATATTTCTGCTCTGCTTTTCCACAACATGCAATAAAATGATTACAATAAATCATTCTGCAACCTAAAAATCAACATGGGTACAAAATAATTGTCATTCTCCTTCCCCAACCACTACAACTTGTGAAAACCATGTTGATGATGAAAAGGATTGTGCCATTTAAACAGGTTTTTAAGGCAGCTTTCTTGAATTTGGTACTCTTCAAATGTCTTAGATTACCTTACTGTTGAGATATTCATATCAAAACAACAGAAGCAGCATTGTGCCAGGACCCTGCAATCTCCACTCCTTTTGTACCTCTGTGGCATGTCACAACACAAGGATTGGCTCTCATAGCACAATGGCATGATGATTTTATTATTTGTCCACATTGTGAGCCCTCCCGCAGTTGTCTCTGCACCCATCATTCAGAGTCTCCATGACCATGATACACTCAAGTTGCAATATTGTTCCCCTGGGGGGAGGGGAACTCAATCTTTGGGTCTTCAGAAAAGGGGTTAAAATAGGGGGTGGTTGCGTGAAGGGAGCACACAGTCATAGGGCTGCTTAGCCCCATGAAAGTCCTCTCTTCACCTTTCAACTAATTTCAATCTCTTGCCTCCTCTTAAAATGTTTTAACTTGTATATACACTGTTTAATATTTTGATAGTATTGTATACTGCTTAGAGTCCCTCTTTGAGAGAAACAGGTGGTCTAGCTACCAGTTGAAGCTAAAAGGTTTCTTGGATATTAAACTCTGTTATTGATTGATTGATTGATTGATTGATTGATTGATTGATTGTGTGTTGTGTGCTAGCCTTATGTACCATGTACTTGTGCTTTCTCTGAGAAGCTTGGCTTGAACAGTTCTATTCATTAACAGTGACTAATAGGCTTATTATTACTGTGAATGTTATTGAACTGTTCACCTTGCTAGCTTCAGTTGCTTCATTCTGCTAACTCTAACAAGGCAGGGATCTATTCTGATTGTGGTGTTCATGTAAGAAGAAGAAAAATGAAGTCCCTAGAAGTCCCTTTCCTGACATTCAGGTTCAATAATGTCTTTAATGGAAAGCTGTCTTTTTGACCAAATAAAGGAGTTCTTGCTTCTGCTAGCATTTCAATCTTCACTGAAAGAAATTAAGTCAACACCCCACCCCACCCCATCACACACGCATTTTAAAAGTAGCCTTCTGTACTTCTTGCTAGTTTTGCAGCAAAATAATTGTGAAACACTTATGAAGCGGGAGAAAACCATATACCTGACAAAAATACTACATTCCCTACTCTCACTCCACAAAATTTACCATTAATATAGTAAGCTCTTAGTTTTGCTACGGTAACTTTTTTCTCTTATTACCATTAAGTCTGCAATGATACTTATGTATCACTCAGTGAACATGCATATGCCATGTTTATATCTATATCTATCTATATCTATATATCTATATCTATAGCTATAGCTATATCTCTATATCTCTATACCTATCTATCTATCTATCTATCTATCTATCTATCTATCTATCTATCTATCTATCTATCTATCTATCTATCTATCTATCTATGGCAGCTTTCATACCTAAAGCATTACTAGAAGTCATAATCGCCTAGTTTTTAAGCCAATGTCTTTACCACTACACAAAGTCGCCCTTGATCCATTTGATGAAGAAGAATCTAGTACATAGATTCAAAGTGTTATGAGAGGTTGCTGCACTAATGTAAGTAGATGGAAATCCTATTACATTCAGTAGGAATCATGAATGAAGAAACAATGCAATACTGATTGAATGGAAGAGGAAGAATCTTGTCTCTTTTGGCAGAAAAAGGAACAAAAAATAGAGCAAGGAGATTTCAGATCAATTAATCAAATAGTGTGAATGTAGAACAGACGATAAAACATTCAACGTATGAGTTCCATCAAAACAATGCAGATTCTTAAATATGGATTCATCCTGGACAGGTCTTCAGATTAATTTTTTTCACTGCTTTAAACTCAGTCGTTTCTTTAGAAATTTATGGAAATACTAGCTGTTCCCGGCCACACATTGCTGTGGTCCAGTCTGGTTAAATGGCCAACTAATCTGTGTGTAGATCCACACCTGTACACACAAACACGTACACACAACCACCGTATAACCCCCAACCTACCTACCTACTGTATTTCTCCCTCTCTCCACCTACCTACCTACCTACCTACCTACCTACCTACCTACCTACCTACCGTATTTTTTTTATTTTATTTAAATTTATATCCTGCCCTTCTCCACAGAGGACCCAGGGCAGCGCACAGGAAATTTAAAAACATACAAAATACAAAAGATAAATATATAATTTAAAATAACTATTAAACAATCCTATCCTATGCTAAAACCAAATTTTAAAATACCCAATTTAAAACTTCCTAAAAAGTCCCATTGGGAGGTTAGGCTAGGTTATTTCTCCCTCTCTCTATCCCTCTACCTAATTACCTACCTATCTACTGTATTTCGCCCTCAGAGTATTTTATGTCATAAAGGATGACATAATACCCGTGGCCCACTGCTCTCTCTGCATCCATGTACCTACTTTTTTTTACAATTTTTTACATTTCCATTGCATGTACCTAGCACAGGTGTGACATCTACACAATCTATATATATCATTGGTGCTGTATTTCAAAGGAACGTTGTGTGAAAATTTGGAAGCGATTGGTGCAGTACTTTCAGAGATTAACGGTTTTGAACAAACTCTTGTTACATTTTTATTTATATAGAGATGGTTTGATATAACTTGACCTCAGCAAAATATTCATGTCATTATAATTAGTAAGCTACTTAAAAGTAGGCTAGATGGCTTGAAAAATGGTGAGTTAGCCGTTCTTGAATGATGAAATCTTTGCCAGAAAAATAGTACATTTATAATGCAGTTGTTTTACCTCCATAAGATTCTGACTTTAACCCCTGGAATTTCCACAATTAATGAATCTCTGATTGTCCCTCAATTGTCATTCTGCTATTTATTCATTCAAGAATAAACACTTGGGGACTCAGAGTGTATCAGGAGCACTGGACATTAAATGGAAGAAATCAAATTCTTCCCATAGTCTCCCTTATGAACAAATCACCTACATTATAGAAATACCAAGAATTCTCATTTTTAAAAATCTTTCTATGTCCGTCCGTCCCACACTTTTTTTTTTGCTTTTCCAAAATCAGAACTCTTTTGCAGTGAGATTATTGTCATGGCACTTTCTGTAAGGGTATTTAATGCTGAGATCCAGTCTACTTTTCGAAGGTGGGAGGTTTTTTCCCCCATCAAGTTTGGAAGAAGACTTTCTAACTTATTCAGTGGCTCCTACAATGTTACTATGGAACTGCAAGATTAAATTCTACGTATAATGTCTAATAAGTGAGTGTATTTGATAACATAAATACAATGACTTTCTTGTTTTAAACAAATTTTGATGGGCAATAGTGAAATTTTAAAAAATTGGAGTTACTGAAAAAATGGAGTAACATCATTCAGACTGCTTACTTCTTGTAGTCACCTATCAACATTCCTAATAAATTAAAATCACTTTTGCTACTGACATTTCTGAACAGTATTTAGCTAATGCTAACATTTAGTTACTACTCTACATTTAAGATGCTTTGGTACAATAGACAGGTTAATAATGTAAGTAGATTAAAAATAGACACATGTTAAATGCCTTCATGAGAAACTATATTCTGGCCAGCAACAATGAACTGAGTTTCATTGTCACATGAACATACATGTAAATATAATGGTGAAATCACATGCATGTGTCACACTTAGCTACAATGGCCTCATAATTGCTGTTGAATTCATTGGAAGCACACAAAAGCAAGTCAGATTGCTTTGACTGAAAACAAGGAGTAAGGCGAGACATTTTTGACAACTGCAAGAGATAGAAAGCAAACCAAAGCTAACTATTCTTTATTGTTTGCAGCACTCCGTACACAAGTTGTCTGTATTATGGATTTAGCTTATAAACTGAAGGTTTTGGGGGGCGGGGACCAATTCACCTTGAAGATTGGCAAAACGGTTGCATCGGCACACAAAAAAAAAGTAGAACTGAACGATGTGTTTTCTGTGCGTTGTCCTTTGTAATTATGCTGCTGAAAAAGAGAAGTATTATCCCACCAGGGTCAGTGCCAGAGGATTACCCAAAGTTTTTTAAATGGGATGCTAAAGTGGTACAAACAGGTGCACAGACAAAGAACCCCAAAAAAAGGAGGGGGGGAGAAGATTGAGAGAAAGAAAACCTTCCACTTTCAACCACAGAGTAAAATTAATGGTTTCTGTAAATGAATGGCACGGTTAGATTACCATTGAACTTGTAAAATTAGAGGAAGGAGTCAGATTCTTCATTACACTCCTATTTTAATTTAAGCAAAAGAGGCCAACCGTAATTGCTCTTTACCTTCAAAATCTTTTCATTGGAATAATTTTGCAGCAGGCAAAGTGACTCCTACAAAGAATGGTGCTTTCTTCAATTGGTTTGTTCCCTTTTCAAACTGTATCCTGCTTGCTGGGATTTCTCTTTGAACAAACCACGTGCTTCGAGAGAAAGAGGAATCAGGGTAGTGGGGATTTGTAATAACTTGATTTGAGGAGAGGGATTGACAATTTTTTTGGGGGAAAAAATAAGAATCAAATGTACACTTTGAGGCAGCCTGGTATATAAGCTTTTCTTCTTAAGTTTTTGGAGACATTTCTAAGTCAAGAGCTTTTGCCATAAAAAATACGAAATCATACATAGACAATATTCAGTGTAACATGAAGTTTTATTTTTTCAGAAAAAAAGTTTTACTGTTTAGTTCCTTATTATTTATTATATGTTCTATTGAATAAAAAAGGAGCCACATTTTCTTGTGTGGATTGGAATTGTGGGTTATGGCCATTCATATTGTTGGTGGTTTAATCAGATAATTTTAAATTCAAGATGGAATGTTCTTGATTATTTTCCTCCTGGATTTAATAGTTTTATGAGAGGACCTCTTGAGATACCACTTTCTTGAAATTACTTACTACTTCCTCTATTTGGAGGGAATAGTAAATAGTCTAGTCCTCGAACATCCTAGCATTTTAAGAAAAAACAACTCTGGCAGGCAGCATCCAAGAATTTTATGGCAGTCCACTTGTCACAATTAGAAGAAAGGAACATTGAAGAGCTAGAGAACATCAGAGGGAGCAAGAGGAACTGCTAGGAGATACCCTCATAATTTGCTCTTTTGGTAAACTGATATTTTGTGATGCGCCATATCCCTCAGGGCAACCTGTTTAGTGAACAGACAACTGTCAAATACAGTACACTTTGAAAAAAATACAAATTTGCTCACCAGGCCAAAAAATGTTAGGTGAAGTTTGATATATCTCCGTTGTCTAGGAAATGCAAATAATAGCTTCCAAATTTTTATATTTATCATATTCGTGTAGCTACCCATCTCACGTGAAAGTGATTCTATTAACTATGTAGGATGCCATGAACTGATGTAGGGTTTAATTAAGTGGCTTCAGGACCTCAAATATCTCAGAGGGTGAATCCCTAATATATAGGTAGTGCTGACATCATAACTCTAAAGGTAAGAGCAAGGATGTTTCACTATTCCCTGAAGCAATTAATGATTCTATTAACCATCAGGAAGAAAAGCCTAGATACATCAGCAGTGCTCCAAAGAGTACACTCACTATTCTGATCAGAGGTGATATTCAGCAGGTTCTGGCCAGTTCTGGAGAACCAGAAGTGTAAATTTTGAATAGTTTGGAGAACTAGTAAATACCACCTCTGACTGGCACCACTCCCATCTATTCTCTGCCTCCCAAGTCCCAGCTGATCGGGAGGGAATGGAGATTTTACAGTATCCTTACCCTGGAGTGGGGAAGGAATCAGTGGTTGGTTGCATTTTTTTTACTATCAGTTCAAGTGCATTCCTGCGTGCGCATGCAGAAGCATCCAGGCGGATGGGTGGAGCCTCCTGCCAACACTACTATTGGTTCAGCCAATCCGGGCCAAACCTGGAGCAACCCACCTCTGGAGGGAATGGAGATTTTACAGTATCCATCCCCTGCCACGTCTACCAAGCCACACCACGCCCACCAAGCCACATCCATAGAACCAGTAATAAATGTTTTTGAATCCCACCACTGATTCTGATAACCTAGAACAGGGGTGTCAAACTGAAGGTTTTCAGGCTGAACTTGGCCTCAGGATGCTTAAATCTGGCCTGCAGGGCCAGCCTAGCATAAGCAAAGGACCGGCCCATGGTGCCTCTGGCAGCCAAAGCTGTGCCTCGTTTTCAGCTTGGATGGCCTCCTAAAGTACATTGCTGACCAAAGCAGTTGGGGGGAGGGGCATGCACAGCTGCCCCATACCCCGTTTTGGCTGCCAGAGGCACCTCTTTGGCTGGCAGGGTGCTGCAGGAGGCATCCGTCCCATCCTTCCTCCGTCTGGCCCACGGAGAATAACTACAATGCTGTTCTAGCCCTCGAGGAAATCCAGTTTGACACCCCTGTCCTAAAACTTTCCACCCTTGCAAGAATTTTGCATACCCGTAGCAATGGAACTTTATATTTCAGGCAAAAGAGAAGCTGAGACTTAGGTGTAAAAGTTTCAAGCATCACGTTTAAAAAAACGAATCTATGTTCTTGAACAATTTTGCATAATATTTCTATCCGGACTTTTTGTAAATGTCTGACAGCATGGAAGGGAGAATTTAGGTAAATGTACTTGCTTTCATCTTGTAGTGGTATGGAAAATGTTTTCTATGTTAACTTTTTTAATGTGTATTTTGAGGTCTCGGAAGGTCCGACGACTCTGACGTGAATGCTCTCAAAATTTCTTTGTAACCATTACCCTATCCTGTTAAAAAATGTAAAACCAATAAAACTTTTTCAATATAGAAAAAAACGAATCTATGCACAAAACCTATACCTTGGATTGGAAGGTCTCAGTCCAGCGTTGACTGAACAGTTTAGAGAGCCGTATAAGCTTGGTTCATAATCTTCCAGAGCTTGCTTGGAGGTATACGCTAATCCTATCATCCACCAAACGTTGTGTTCCCTGCAGTGCTGTTTCCTCCTAGAGGCACACTGCTGACCCCAGACCTAACCTGAAATGATCAGCTTTTGCATGGGTGAAAGGTCAGCTGAAGCCCTGACTATGCTTGACCCTTCTAAGACATGAGATCTGGCAGTCTCTTCAGTGGAACAGCCTCAGCCATTTCAGCACCCTGTCAACTGGTGGTGGAGCTGCAAAATAGAGAAAAATACATCTAAACATTAGCCTCCTGCTGGAATCTGGAAACAGCCAGGTTAAACAATTGTACAACTACCGTTCTGGAGGAAAGCCTCATTTATAGTCCATTTTACACCTAAAGTGGAATCGCATATTTATGTATTTATAAAATGTATATGCCTCCAGTGGATAGCATTCATAGCTTCAACAAAATAATGATAAAAGTAGAATAAATAAAAATACAACCCAATATGATTAATACACTTTAAAAATCTAGGTAATTAAGCCCCATTTCTTCCATATTTTTTCTACAAGAAGAATCTCCATTATGATATACTAAAGCAGGGCCAAATGACATAATGTATTTTCTCTTTGTGCTGCATTTTGGAAAGTGCACCAGCAAATACGCCAGCAAATATTTAAGCTTCTTTGTTTGTTTAAACTTATAAGCTGCCCAATTGCACTATGACTATTTAGCATATTTTAACCTTTCTCACACCTTAGTTTTTCCTAACTTTGAATTTAATGAGAGATGTCCACTAAAAATCCAATTTAGAGATTTCCAGGTTGGAGTAGTTTTTCTTAGCAGCGATAAATCTGTTAGCCTGAGAGAGGAAAGAAAGTCATCTTATGATTATTGCTTGGCAGTGATTTTTTTAAACTGTCTTCCATTCTGTAAGGTAGAAATATCAGTGACATTCCTGGGGTTTCAGCAAGGGATGGGAGGACATGTCACATTTAATGCAATTGTGGTGTTATTTCTGTGTTTATTTTGGTATATACTGCCCAGTAATAAAAGTTGGCATTACTACTAAACAATGTACTTCTAAGAAAAGAAAAGAAATCAAAACATTTTACCCTTTGGAAAATCCCCTAATTTTATAGTATGGTTCTCTAATCCAAAGAAATGTACAAAAATGTTTGTATTAAAAATGTTGTATTAATGTTTGTAAAAATGTTTGTATGCACCCTAAATATATATGCTAGTAAAAATATTTGCATAAAATTCAGGAAAGAAACTAAACAAAAATGCTTGAAAAATAGGAAGCAATGCTGAAGGCCAAAGCCTGTATGTCAGAATATACTTGGAAAACTGCTGCAAATTTTCACACACACCCCTCAAATAATGCAATAACAGGACACTAATGCTAGAAAATAAGCAACCAAGATAACATCAAAGCTGACAATTCTATCCATCAGACAAATTCATGCAGTGACTTAAATGTAAAAATGTAATCCGTGGTCAGCTGGTCAATTATTATTGAAAACTGAGCCCTTTTACAGAGTCCACAATGTACCTTTTTAAGCATATTTACAATCTCCGTTAACTATCAGTAATACAATGTAAGCAAGGAAATATGCTGCAGACTATTCATTATTATGAACATTATGTGTTGATCATTAGAGAGTGAAAGAAACTAAATCAATATTTTATTGCATTATTATAAGCCCTTGCTGTGAAATATCTTATGGCTGAGAGTTAACATGGACATTTAGAGGCATGTAATGAAATGATATTTACACAATGTAAGAACAGCTGATTTCTGTCAAATGAGCTGATTTGTTTCTAATTATTATGACAGTTGTTATATATCAGAGCTACATGATATTAAAATGATGGTAACTCACCAAGGAGTTCTTTAAAAGTGTTTTACAAAAGACTTAACTGAGTAAGCTCTCTTTCTCCTATTAACCAGATATCCTTATGGTACATTTCGCTCACCTTTTGTCCTTATTCTATATGTGCCCAGAGCTTGTCTGGAAAGCAGAAGCTGTTCAATTTAATTCCTCACTTTTGTATAACTTACCTGTCTATCTTTTCCTTTGAATTCCAGGGGGGAAAAGCATCCTTTAAAAGAAAAATATTATATAACACCAATGAAATACTCATGTTGGTGAATGGAGTAGATATGCACTATTCTGTATGTTTTTAATGCTCTTACATCATGAGTCCTAGACTGTACTTAACTCTTTGGCGATCAAATTTGTATTTGTGATTCATTTTTCAATATTTTTCAAGCTTTCCTTCTATGAACCCTCTGTCCGCCCATATCTGACATTGAATATATTCATCCTCATGCAAAAAAAAGGATAATGTGTAGTGAATGAAAAAGGTAGAAAAAGATCTGGAACCAAAAATTGCTTTCAATTTTCCCAACTGCTGGAAAATATTTTAATATATTTGAATATTCCTTGGTGAGTTACCATAATTTTAATATCATGTAGCTCTGATATTAACACTAAACAATTAGATAGTACTTTCTTAGAGACAGTATGCTAAGTCAGGGGTCCCCAACCCCCGGGCCGCGGACCGGTGCCGGTCCGTGGCTGGGTGGGAGCCGGGCCGCAGGGCTGGAGAGGAGGAGGAGGGAGGAGGGGGCAGCCCCCTGAGCATAGCGTGCGGGAGAACGCAGGCGCGGCTGCTTGCGCCGTTGGAGTGTGGCTCTTCCTCCTCCCTCGTCGGCAGAGGGACTCCTGGGCGCCGATTCCCTTCCCTGCTGGCATGCCGGCCACTCGTTTTTTTCCAGGGGCTGCGGAGGCTCCGCCAGCGGGGGAAGGAACTGGCTGGAGAGGAGGAGGAGGGGGCAGTCCATTGGGCAGAGCGCGCGGGAGAATGCAGGAGGATGGTGGGGGCTCTTCCTCCACCCTCGTCGGGAGGGTTGCTCCGGCGGCGCACAGGAGTCCCTCCGTCGACGAGGGTGGAGGAAGAGCCCCCACCATCCTCCTGCGTTCTCTCGCGCGCTCTGCCCAATGAGCTGCCCCCTCCTCCCTCCTTCTCCTCTCCAGCCCTGCAGCCACGGAGCCTGAACGAGCGAACGAGCGACCAAGCGCGGCAGGCGAGCTGAGGAGGCTGGGGTGGGGGGACGATGACGACAGACACACATAGAGAGACAGAGAGAGGGAGGGAGGGAGAGAAAGATAGACAGAGACACAGAATGAGTGATTGAGTGAACGCAAGACAGACAGACACACGCATACACACACACACACAGAGTGACAGAGATGGGCGGATGAAGGAGAGAGACAGAGAAAGAAAGAGAAAGAAATATGAGAAAAAGGGAAAGAGAGAGAAAGAGAGAAAGAAAGAAATAGCGAGAGAAAGAAAGAGAGACAGAGACAAAGAAAGAGAGAGAGAGAGAGAAAGAAAGAAAGAAAGAAAGAAAGAAAGAAAGAAAGAAAGAAAGAAAGAAAGAAAGAAAGAAAGAACTTATGACCACAGTTGAGGCCAAAAGTTTGGTTGCTAACCAAGATCATTGTTAAGTGAGTTTCACATTTTCCAAGTTGGCCCCGCCCACCCAGTCACATGACTGCTGAGCCACTCAGCCGGTCCGCAGAATTTTCTTTAAAATGAAACCGGTCCCTGGTGAAAAAAAGGTTGGGGACCCCTGTGCTAAGTAATATCTTAGTATACTATCTGTACCCATGGAGAACCCAATGCTACTTCAGTTATAGAATTGAATGTTATTTTATTTCCTATTGATATAAATTAAATTAAATGATTGTGTGAGTTAAAAAGCTTAAAAATACATTATTTATTCTATATAGTTTGCCAAAACCTGGAATATGAATGGAGTAAAAGTTCTTTGTCATATATGAAACCAAACAATAGGTGATAGAACAGAAAATATCAGGCACAACAGATAAGGTTCATCTGTGAAAGTCCAATTAAACTGACTTACTGCTATTCGTGTGGATGCAGATAATTTTTCTCAACTAATGGTTGGCATCTACTTGGGGTTACATAAAGGTCAACAAAATTCAAGAGAGTTTGAACTTAGTTTGTTTGTGACTACCTAGGGATTCTAGACTGATCCCTCTTTTAACTCCACTCCTAGCTTCTGCCAGTCCTTCTCCTACTGGACATATTTGAAACAAAATAAGCTTTTGTTTCTATAATTGGTTCAAAATGCAACAGCACAAGCAGTAAAGGAGTCTTTCATTTTGCCCATGTATTATCACTGTTATACAAACTGTACTGGTTTGTGGTTGGTTTCAGAGTACAATTTGAGTCAGTGGTTATTGCTTACAAAGCACTTTGTAGCACACAGGAACCTTGGCAACTTGAAGGTGTGTGGACTTCAACTCTCAAAATTCCCCAGTCATTTTGCTTCCTGGCTTGCTAACTTGTTGGCTGACTGGCTGGGGAATTCTGGGAGTTGAAGTCCACATTCTTTCAAATTGCCAAAGTTGACATAGGGTAGCGATGGCTAACCTTTTCTGGACCAAGTGCCAAAAGGGTGAATGTGAATTTTGAACCAGTTATAGAAATAAAAGCTTATTTGGTTTCTAATATGTCCTGTAGGAGAAGGACTGGCAGAACCTAGGAGTGGAGCAGAGACCTAGGATCGCAGCAGATACCTGAAGGCCTGCTGGCTGGCAGGAGGCTCATGCACACATGTGGCAGAGCTGAGCTAGGCCAATGGCTCACATGCCCACAGAGAGGGCATGTGCCATAGGTTTGCCATCATAGACATAGGGTCTAGATTCTGAGAGACTTCTCAAGTCTGGAGGAACATAAGACTATAGATCTAAGTGGCAGCTGTCTAACGTTCATTGAATGGCAGTAATCAGACCATAGCTGCCGGACTATTACTCCTTGGAATTGACTTGTGTATAAGAAGACATTTTTTTACTGTATATCAGATACAATTCATTATACTAATGGACAGTGAGAACCATCCATGACAAGATTGCCCTGCACATTTCTGTGATGATCATATCTCACTTTCACACCTATCAGGGAAACCAAAGCAAATGGACAGGAAGGTTCCTATTGATCTCAATGAAAACCAGGCAGCCCAGCTAGGAACCAAATTACAGGTGCCTGAGATCTATTGAGGCTAACCAAAGTTCAGATATGAAGTTCAACTGCTATTTATTAAGGGGAATCCAAAAAAGAGCTGACTCCACTGATTAAATATTGATCTACTGAAACAACTACTTATTATGACTCATTTATCAGTCTTTACTCAGCAAAGCTGAACTCACCTGGAACTTGAATTATCTCTTTTCTTACAGGCAGGTGCCTTGCTTGTGGTAA
The DNA here is from genome assembly GCA_039707465.1 of Rhabdophis nuchalis. Classification (NCBI taxonomy): domain Eukaryota; kingdom Metazoa; phylum Chordata; class Lepidosauria; order Squamata; family Natricidae; genus Rhabdophis; species Rhabdophis nuchalis. The sequence continues at coordinate 99,018,898 of CM077648.1, forward strand.
GGTGGGGATTACAGCTTCTGCAGACAGGGTTAGAAACCTTCACAGTACACCTGCTTTGTCCTATCAAGCATGTAGATTATAAAAAAAAACCCTCTTCAGTGCCCTTCTTGGCACAGCCACCATTCTTTCGAAAACAAATACTCAACCTGATCTGTTGAACAAAAATATAAAATAAGAATTGCCACTACTTTAAATAGAGAGCGGTGTGAGCTCCATGCCATCCTGTAAGTGAATAGGGAAGATTAGAGATCAATTTCCATACAGGTGTTGTAGGCATTTTTACTCTCTACAAACATATTACCAGGTTGAATTTCTGAAATGCTGAAGCATACAGTTTCCCCTAGCCCCAAATGTGTGTATTAAATAGTGGCATCGCTTTACACTTTCAAAAGTGATATTAACTCATCTGTCCAGCCTTTTAAAAATGCTCAGTGGATATGGATTAATTGTATATCGACACTCATAACAGGAAAGAAATATAACAAGCACAAAAGTATTTCAGAATATTTCAGCATTTAGTAGTGGGGCTAGAATTGTAGGTTCCAAGATTAATAAAAAAATTGTGATCCATCCAGCTGTTTTGGAAGAGATTTGCTCCCACTGTATGGATATAGTTTTTACCAACTTGAGACTGGGAAACAGGCTGATAAATATAGATGCTGTTGGCTGTGAACCAGAAAATACAGACTATAATGATGGAAGTCATATCTTTTCACAGGCCTATTTGTGTTCCCAACACACCCTCCTCATTTGGTGCTGTAATTTTAATTGCCAGTTTAACTCTTTTACACAATTTAGCACACAGAAAATGTATATTTATTTCTTTATTTGATTGGTTGATGTCACCGCTCATCTCATATATGTGAATCCAAGTGGCTTACAAAAAAAAAGTTATATCTCTGGCCATTTGTGTGTGGGGAGGTCTCTTTTCTTTAAATCACTTGGAGAGACAGACATTTTGAATCTGCCTTCAGCTATTATATGAAGTGTTATTTACAAGTGAAAAATGTCATTCTCTCTTCTAAAAGCTCCTGATCTTGTTTTTTAGTCTTTGGGAAAGAGAAGTGCTAAAGTCTATGCTTTGCATGCCAAAACTTCTGTCCCTGGCATTTTCAGTTGGTTTGTTTTAAGGGACAGAATTTTACATTGTCTAATATATCATGTAAAACCAGAATTCCGTTGGTTTTATATTGTGTATCAACCTCTGCCTAAGATCCTGAAAAAAATGCAGGTAGTGATACTAAAGATATCATCATGCAAGGCCAGAATTGCTTAAAGTTCTAGCTCAGCAGCATTTGCAAAACAATAATTATCCATCTTTTAGCTACATTAACGAATCCTATAGTCCAGTGTAAAGTAGCATGATGTGATTCCAAATGTGGCTTATCCTCAGTGAACAATTCCAGAAAAGAAACTTCATATCCATGTAAAAGTATGTGTTTCATATTAATTAATTAATTCTGATCCAAGATGGTGGCGCGCTTAGGCGCAGCGGCTTTGAGCTCCTGGTGTCACAGCAGACTTTTCCATCAAAACTCGCTCTGAACCTACTGTAAAAGAAAAAAGAGAGACGTGCTCCTCTTCCACCAACTCCTGGGATGCCAAACAGATTTGAAGAAATGGATAACAGAAGACAGGGTGCAGTTGATCCTTTTCAACTGTCATTTGTCAGCCATTTTGTTTCAACAGTCATTTGTCGGCCTTTTCGTTTGCCTGGAGAGATTCCTGTTGTGGCTGTCACTGCTGTCTGTATCCCACCTGGTGCAAGTGTTGGCACGGCGCTCAAACCAATTTCATTGTAATTTTATTACAGTATTATTACAATGACAGTAAAGATTATTATTATTAATTATATTGAATGAGACTTCAGTAAGGGAAGAAAGAAGAGGCAGTAGAAAGCATCCTGAGAATTAGAGGAGATGGGGTGCAATCTAAAAGGCTTGTCTTCTGATGGATGAGGTGAGTAGATATAACCAGAAACAAATGTTCCCTCAGATAACCTGACCCTAGATAAGACTTTATAGGTCAGTCTTAACAGCTTGAACTGATCCAGAAGCAAACTGGCCAGTGAGTTTAATGAAAAGTCTTCATCTTCTAGCAAACAATGCATTTAAAACAAAGGTATACTGTATATTGTCCCCCCCCCATCCTTCCCCCAGTAGCATGCAAAACATTTTAAAACCATGATCTATCTTAGAAATAGCAACTTTTTAAAAAAGGGGTTTAAAAAAAAACAAAAAACCTCAAATCCTAAAACAGCAGAAATACAATCAAAGGCTCCATTGTAGCATAACAGATTTAAAATGTTAGAAGTACAGGTAGTCTTTGTCATTCATTCATTAAGTGACAGTTTGAAAGTACAATAACACTGAAAATCATAACTTACAACTGGCCAACGCACTTACAACTGTTGTTGCATCCCTACAGTCACAGGATCAAAATTTGAGTGCTTGGCAACTGACATGTATTTACAACAGTTGCACCATCAGTTAACCACTGGTACAATTCATGTAACCATGGCAAAAAGGTTGTAAAATTGGGTGTGACTCAATTAACAACTGTTTCGCTTAGCAACAGAAATTCTGGTCCTGGCTGGTTGTAAGGTGCTGCTGAACTCTTGATTTTATCTCTCTACAGGCACACCAGATACTTCTGCATCAGTGGTGGGTTTCTGCAGGTTCGCACCTACTCGCGAGAGCCGGTTGGTGAAATTTAGAGAACCGGTGAGAGGGGGTTCCACCGGCGTACCTGGAAGTAAATCTGGTCCACCGCTGCCAGTGACCCAACAGGAAGGAAAGGAAAGGAAGGAAGAAAGGAAAGAAAGAAATTATCATCACAATTGAGTCCAAAATTTTGATTGCTAAGCAAGAGCGTTGTTAAATGAGTTTCACCACATTTTAAAAGGTGGCCACTCCCACCCTGTCACATGACTGCCAAGCCATGCCCACAAAATAGGCCACACCTACAGAGTAGGTTCTAAAAAATTTGAAACCCACCACTGTTCTGCATTCTCTCTCTCTGTGTATCTGGTTTAATCAAACATATGGTCACCTTGTTCTGCCAATTCAACTCTTTCTGAGTTTCTGTGCAAAAACATTATCTTGGATTCTTTAATTCAGCGGTCTCCAACCTTTGCAACTTTAAGTCTGAAGGACTTCAGCTCCCAGAATTCTCCAGCCAGCTTTGCTGGCTGGAGAAGTCTGGGAGCTGAAGTCCTTCAGACTTAAAGTTGCAAAGGTTGGAGACCCCGGCTTTACTTTATCCACACAGCACCACCATGGCATATGAAGAATTGTGCTCATGAAGAATCTATTTTTTCCTGGCAAAAAATAAAAAATAAAAATTTAGAATTAGAAAATAAGGGAGGTTCCGTTCTGTTCTGTAATTATTTGCGTTAAATCGGGGCAGACATTGGTTCTGCCAATGTGAGTATGTCGGTAGGGGATGTTTGAGGGAAGGGTTGGTATGAATGTATAAAAGGGGGGGTTTCTTTCTTTTTTATCTGTATAAACTTTAATAAAATATTTAATTTTAAGAATCTGTTTTTCCCTAACGTTTTATATTGAACAGCAAATCACGCTTCAAAAAACAAGACATAATTTCTTAAACTGAGCTGGGGATATTTGGAAATAGCAAGGAGAAGTCAAAGGCTGAAATACCTGGGCTTACATATGTAAGAATTCCTACCTTTGTTTAGGTAGTCAGTGTGGATTCTTAGTATTCTTTCCTTCCATTGTTCTCACACCAGCCCCATGAGGTAGGTTCAATGACCTGCCTGCGTAAAATACTGAGGATCCAGTGGCAGGACAAGGTGCCTCCACGGGGAGGCGGAACCTGAGTCATCTATTTGGTTCCGCCCCAGGCGCCTGATGGACCCCGACGGGTTCCAGGCGGCGCTTGAGCCACTTCCTCTACCCCTGACCCGCGCCCCGATGGAGGACCTCGTGGCCGCATGGAATACTGCGACCGCGGAAGCCTTGGATCGGGTCGCGCCCTTACGGCCTCTCTTGCGGCAGCGAGCCACCCTGGCTCCTTGGTTTACCGAGGAGCTAAAGGTGATGAAGCGCCACAAGAGATGCCTAGAGAGAAGATGGAGGTCTACTCGATCTGAATCCGACCGAACACAGGTAAGAGCCCATTTACAGACTTACATTGTGGCGCTGAGAGTGGCCAACCGCCATCATTGTGCCACTCTCATAGCATCCGCAGATAACCGCCCTGCCGCCCTGTTTAGGATGACCCGTTCCCTCCTTCAACAGAGGGTGCGGGAAGCCCCATTACAGGGTAGAGCAGAGGAATTTGTGATTTATCTGCAGGAGAAAATCGCTCAGATCCATAACGAGTTAGTCTCCATTGATGGTCCAGTGGGAGGCCACGAGGCGGATCTTGGTTGGGAGGAGTTCGACTCTGTTACTTCCGAGGATATGGACAGGTTACGTGGGCGACTGCGAGCCACCACATGTTTATTGGACCCGTGTCCTTCCTGGCTTGTACTGGCATCCTGGGAGGTGACACGAGGCTGGCTCCAAGAGGTTGTCAACGCTTCTTTAAGGAGGGTTTCTTGCCTGCCTCCCTTAAAGAGGCTATGGTGAGGCCCCTCCTGAAGAAGCCCTCTTTGGACCCAGCTTTATTAGCCAACTATCGTCCCGTCTCCAACCTTCCCTTTTTGGCGAAGGTTGTAGAGAGTGTGGTGGCACAACAGTTTCCCCGTCACCTGGAGGAAGTTGATTATCTAGACCCGCGCCAGTCTGGCTTTCGGCCCGGGCATAGCACCGAGACGGCATTGGTCGCGTTGGTAGATGATCTCTGGAGGGCCAGAGATGGGGGTTGCTCCTCCATCCTGGTCCTATTAAACCTCTCAGCTGCTTTTGATACCATCGACCATGGTATCCTATTGCATCGGCTGGGGGGGTTGGGGGTGGGAGGCACCGTTTTACGGTGGTTCTCCTCCTACCTCTCTGGTCGATCGCAATTTGTGTTGGCAGGAGAGCAGAGGTCGACCTCGAGACCCCTCACATGTGGGGTGCCTCAGGGGTCGGTCCTCTCACCTCTCCTGTTCAACACATATATGAAGCCGCTGGGTGAGATCATCTGTGGTTTTGGGGTAGAGTACCACCTCTACGCTGATGATACGCAGTTGTATATATCTACCCCAAACCACCCCAACGATGCCGTAGCGGTGATGTGCTAGTGCCTGGAAGCCGTGCGGATCTGGATGGGAAGTAACAGACTCAGGCTCAACCCGGCCAAGACCGAGTGGCTGTGGTTTCCGGCCGCCCGATTCAACCAGTTGACTCCATCACTGGCCATAGGGGGCGAACACCTTGCCCCTGTGGATGGGGCGCACAACTTGGGTGTCCTCCTGGATACCCGGCTGTCCATGGAAGATCAAGTGACAGCCGTGGCCAGGAGGGCGTTTTACCAGGTCTGCCTGGTACACCAGTTGCGCCCCCTATTGGATCGGGATGCCCTTTGCACAGTCACTCATGCCCTCGTGACATCCCGACTGGACTATTGTAACTCTCTCTACATGGGGCTCCCCTTGAGGTGCACCCGAAGACTTCAGCTGGTCCAGAATGCAGCCGCGCGAGCAATAATGGGGACCACAAAGTACACCCATGTAACACCTCTCTTTCGCGAGCTGCACTGGCTGCCTGTCGTCTTTCGGGTGCGCTTCAAGGTGTTAGTTATCATCTTTAAAGCGCTCCATGGCTCGGGACCTAGCTATCTGCGGGATCGGATCCTGCCCCATACATCCTCCCGGCCGATTCGCTCCCACAGAGAGGGACTTCTCCGGGTGCCGTCCACTAGACTTTGTCAGCGGGCGACGCCCAGGGGAAGGGCCTTCTCTGTGGCGGGCCCAGTCCTCTGGAACGACCTTCCCCCCGACATTAGAACAACCAGGGACCTCCGCTCCTTCCGTCAGAAATTAAAAACATACTTTTTCTGCTTGGCCGGCCTAGGTTAATCTCTACCTTTTTAGGGTTTAGGGAATATTAGTTTTAATATGGGGATTTTAGTGCAGGGACAATTAAATTTAATTTGTTTTTATTTATTGTATCTATTTTTGTATATTTTTATGTGTTTTAATTTTTCCCTGTACACCGCTCCGAGTCCCCTTGAGGAGAGGACACGGTATATAAAAATAAAATATTATTATTTATTATTATATTATTATCAGTTCACACCCTGCTGATGAAAGCCCAGACATGCTGGGCAGACATGCTGTTGCAAGGAGGCCAGACCATCGCATCTCCAAACAGCTCATCTATGGTGAGCTGTCTCAAGGAAAGCCATTGCACGGGGGACAAAGGAAGCAAAGACACCAAGCTGGCAGGAATAGCCAACACTCCAGAAGATAGGCTTAAGATACAGAAGGATCTCAACAAACTTGAACATTGGGCACTATCTAATAAAATGAAATTCAATGGTGAAAAGAGTAAGGTTCTACATTTAGGCAACAAAAATGAAATGCACAGGTACAGTATAGGTGGTACCTTGCTCAATAGCAGTAACTGTGAAAGGGATCTTGGAGTCCTAGTGGACAACCATTTAAATATGAGCCAGCAGTGTGCAGCAGCTGCCAAAAAAGCCAACACAGTTCTAGGCTGCATAAACAGAGGGATAGAATCAAGATCACGTGAAGTGTTAATACCACTTTATAATGCTTTGGTAAAGCCACACTTGGAATACAGCATCCAGTTTTGGTCGCCACGATGTAGAAAAGATGTGGAAACTCTAGAAAGTGTGCAGAGAAGAGCAACAAAGATGATTAGGGGACTGGAGACTAAAACATATGAGGAACGGTTGCAGGAACTGGGTATGTCTAGTTTAATGAAAAGAAGGACTAGGGGAGACATGTTTGCAGTGTTCCAATATCTCAGGGGCTGTCACAAAGAAGAGGGAGTCAAACTATTATCCAAAGCACCTGAGGGCAGAAGAAGCAATGGGTGGAAACTAATCAAGGAGAGAAGCAACTTAGAACTGAGGAGAAATTTCCTGACAGTTAGAACAATTAAGTTTTTAAAAATGGGTTTTTACACTGTTTTTAGCACAGGGTATAGCTTAATTTCATAAGATTTTATTGATCATTTATGATGTATTTATTCTTTTTGGTATATGTTTATATTGATGTTTTTAGTTTCCTGTGCACCGCCCCGAGTCCCTTTTTTGGGAGAGTGGCGCGGTATAGAAGTCCAATAAAATCAAAAAATCAAAATCAGTGGAACAGCTTGCCACCAGAAGTTGTGAATGCCCCAACACTGGAAGTGTTTAAGAAGATGTTGGATACCCATTTGTCTGAAATGGTATAGGGCTTCCTGCCTAGACAGGGAGTTGGACTAGATGACCTCCAAGGTCCCTTCCAACTCTGCTATTGTATTGTATTGTATTGAAAGCCTCCTTCAAGTCACTGGAAATTGACACCACCTCCTGGGAAACCCTGGCACAAGGTCAATCAAAATGGTGTACACTGATCCACTAAGGTTGCCAGATATCTCAGGACAGTAGGACAACCATAGCAGAAGAGAAGAGCATTCCGCAAAGCCAGAGCTGCAAATGCTGCAATAATGGTGCCCACACATGTCTGCCCGACATGTGGCAGAACATTTCATGCCCTTATAGGACTTACCAGCCAACTGCGGACACATCATGGACAGCCCACAACCTGTTAGAAGTCAAGGTCCTCTTCGAACACAATGGATGAACATCATCAAGGTGGTCAATTTGATTCCTTAGCATTCTTTCCTTCCATTGTTCTCACATCAGCCCCATGAGGTAGGTAGGGCTAAGAGAGAGAGCAACTGGTCCCAAGTTACTCAGGGAGCTTCACTACTTGAAGGTGGAGCTGATCTTTTGCTTTGCCTTCTTAAAGAATCACTATAGAGCTGCTTCTTCCATGTCAGAAGATTCAATAGTGTGTTGAACAAATCTGGCTTGGCTCACATTTACAAACTTTCCAAAATCACCTACATGGAATTGATCTTGGATCTCCTGAGGCCACCTAATCAGCATACTGGTTCTCCAGTTTACATTTCCTGAGTGATTTGAGATTTATTCAGTAAATGTAATGGGATATAATGGAGATATTTGTGTGTTATTTCTGTTTCTGGCTTTTCAAAAACCATTCTTGGAAATGTTCACATTTCATACAGTTTCTTTCTTTCTCAAATTGAAACCAGTGTGCTGTCTATGGTACTGAAAAAGCCACTTTTCAAATGTTATTCATTCCTTATATTTAAGATTCAATGTTTTACGAAAAGGTGAAAGACAAGGCAAACATCAGGGAAAAAATATATGAGATGTGAATTAAAAATATGCAAAATATTTCAAATAGCTTTTTATTGACTGCATGTTTTTTAAAATTTAAAACAAGACTAGGAAATATTTTGTACATCTTTATGGATACATGGCTATCACACATGAAATTTTTCGTCTGTGTCATGCAGCCAATGCTAAAAAATCTTGGAAAGGTACATTAGATTTAAGCAGTTGCAGATAGGAGCTACCTTCACACTCTACACACTCATGAAATGGGTTTTGCCTTTAAAACCCAAATGGTCCACATCTTTTCATTATTAACTTAGGACCATTTTCATGTTCTTATGAATATCATTTCTCACCAAACCAATAACACAAAGATCGTTTTCAGAAACAATTGTATAGAATGCTCCCATTTCAGTTTCATGTACAATATCCACAATTTTATAGCTTACATGGAAAGAAAGCCTAATGGACACACAAAATTCCCTTGCAAACGCTCCTGCTATTTGCTTCTCTTTTGACAGTCCTGTCCACACTACTGTCATTCAATGGCCATCCATGTCCTTGGGGTGCTAGAATTTCTGTGAATTTCAGAGTTACTTTGGCCCGGACCAATTACAGGGCAACAAGGTTTCCTTCAGTGAAATGCACATGTATGTTTTGTGTCTTGGTGATCAGAGGATCCATTTCTGGAATGCTGAGCTATTTAGACAAAAAATAGTTTACTTCTCTCCAGACGTAGCTGTTTGACACACTTTTCAGGAACAAGGGAGAGCACCAGCAATGAATTTAAAGGACCATATTGGCATGCATCCCCAGCTTGGCATCCTGTCCTCAAATACTAGGCATCTATTTGTGCATCTATTTTCATCCTCCAAATTCCAGGAGATGTCCACCTCTCCTTTGCTCCCTTTTAGCGCTTTACTAAATGAGTGTAATTCCCTTCCATCTCTTAATGCCTCCTCACTCCCTGCAATCTCCCTCTTCATCCCTGAGCAGCATCACTAATTGCTTTTTAGAGTCCCTTTTCTGCTGTCTGTTCAAAATTCACAGGGCATTCCCTGGCTCCTTTATGTCCCCATTCTGAATCTTTTCAGCTTCTTTTACAAACTTAGCACTTTTGGGGCCTCCCTTAGTTCTTTGCGAGAAAAAAAAAAGAAGAAGAAAAAGTTTGATTTTTTTTTTTTTGGCAAAAAAGCACCCACCCTCATCAAGGCCTCCTCCTTTTCCCCCTTCTTCCCAAAGCACATGCATTGTCCCCGCCTCCCGTTGAATGGGGGCTTTGTGTGTGGAATTTCCGGAGCACAGCCCAATGCTGAAGGCTCAGTGTGAGTAGAGGGGTTTGGGGCAAGCAGCCTCCTTAAGCCCACCCCATTACCACGGTCACTGTTTGCCCTGGACCTTCTAAAAGAACCATTGTTGCTTGTTGCCAGGTATTCCCTAGCAACATTTAAGCCAAACGGCTTTCTCTATTTATGACTCAAACTTTTCAATGGTTTCCAAAACATGTGCTTGTCAACTCCGTAGAATACGATTCAAACAGACACTGAAGGGAGGGGGTGGGGGTGGGCGGAGGAGAGAGTCTCTGGGCTTTTGCTTAGTTGAAATACGCGTATCAAGAGGGTGTTTTCCTTTTTTCAAAAAAAAAATCTTGGCATTTACCTAGGCTCTGCAAATGCAAACAATTGCAATTAAAACTTCGCCTGCATTTCTCTTGTTTTTCTGCCACCAGGCTCTAGTCCATAATGAGAAGTGTTGGTTGCTCAGGATCATAGAGATAGGTAAAATGGTGGCAGGTTAAATATAATTCTTTACTGAGGATATATCACTCTTTTTTCCCCCATAAGGAAAAATACCTCTTGGTGTTGGAGGTATGGAGAGAGGATCAGTTTGTTATTTAAATCATGTAACAGAATGTCCAAAACATTCATATTAAATGTAGGAAAATAGACCATGATAAAAAGCAGATGGATGAAAAGACCATTTTTTCCCTAACATAGTAGCATGCTCTACCTGAGACTTCATAAAATTAATGGAGGAAAAATATGTTTATTTACAATAAGTATGCAACCTTATCTTGATTCAAAATAAACACTCCTTCACATTTTTATTTGCAGTTGGGCAATTTTTTTTTAACAAAAATACATATAAAGTAATGCATATATTTAGAGAAATAGCATCAAAACACATACATGCTGTATTGAAATATGGGGAAAATATCAGATTCAAGAAACCCAATCTAATAGAGCTGCCAAAATGAGAATATGAGAACAACAATTTAACACAGGGGTGTCAAACTTGATTTCATTGAGGGCCGCATCAGAGTTCTGTTTGACTTGGGGGGGGGGAGAAGTGGGTGTTGGCGGGGAAGTGTGCACATGGACAGCTCAACATCACTAGTGTCAGAAGGACCTGTGGTGGCCTGGGCAGGGCTGGGGGGGGGGATTCAGCAGAAGAAGGTGAGATCAGGAAGAGTGTCAAACTCTTTTCTTCCATGTCTTGGTGGCCAAGTGCTAAGGCAGGACTTTCCTTCCTCTCTCTCTCTCTCTCTCTCTCTCTCCCCCTCCTTCCTTTTCTTCTTTTTCCTTCCCTCCTCGTTCTCCTTTCTTCTTCCCATCTTTCCTTTTTTTCTTCTTCTCTTCCCATCTTTTTATTTGTCTTTCCTCTTCCTCTTTCTTCTTTCCTGTCCCTTCTTGGAGGCTCAAATGTAAAAGGAAAAACAATTCTCCTTTTGTTTTGTTTTTGGTTTGTTTTGCTAGCCCTGTGCCAGTGAAAATGGAGCTTGGGGCGGATGTGCTCTGGGCTCCGTTTTCACTGGCAGAAGGCTGAAGAAGGCCTTCCAGGATGAAAACAGGGCCAGGGGACTGCATGTGGGCTCCCTGGGCCCTGTTTTTGGCCTGGATGGCCTCCTGCAGCCTTCTACCAGCAAAAACAGAGCCCAGCCCCCCCCCCAAGCTCTATTTTTGCTGGCAGAGGCACCGCAGGCTAATTCCTTGCTGTTCCAGGGTGGCTCCTATGGGCCAGACCCGGCCCAAAGACCTTCAGTTTGACACTTCTGAATTAACATATTCACCATGTTAATGGTTGAACTGTTAAGTGTGTGGTCAAAATAGGTAGGGTAGAAAAGGACACATAGGTTTATTAATGTTGCTGCCATCTTATCAGTATGCTACTACCTCGAAGTTTTAGCACAGCAGTTATCAATATGACCTGGATTTTCTTGGCCCATGCAAGAATCTCCCACAGCGTAAGTGAGTACAACTTTGTGTTGCTGATCTGTCTGAGCTGTCACTTCTGTTGAAGACTTGGAGCTCTCTAAGCCTAAATGTGACCCCAGTCAATAACAGCATGTGAAATTTTTCCTCTCTTCCCCTCACACAAACGTTGAGTTCCCGTTCATGTCGACCCAAAATATACAGTATATGTATATGAATCCATTTGGAAACATGTCTGTTTCAGATATAATGTAGCCTTCTCTACCCTAGGCTCTTCTAGGTGCTATGGGCTTCTAGTTCACAAAGATTGGGCTGTTGGGATATTCTGGACGTTGAGGTTCATCACACCTTGAAGATGACAGAAAAAAGAAAGTTGGTTTTGCATTTCAGGAATGAGCCTTGAATGTGATGCTATTTTCTTCATTCTTCTCCACTGATAGTTGTGATGAGGGTATTGAAGGTGTCGAACTGGGTTCTACAGAGCAGCATCTGTTGGAGGGGGACCAATACATCAGTCTGATGAAAGAAGCACTGTCATATCATAGTGTAAGCCCTGAATACAAGTTGTGATATTGCACATACATCAGAAGGAGTGGAGACTATAGTGCAAGGGGGCCCTTTTCATTTTAAGGCAAGCAGCAGGAATGTGTAGACACCTATGCCCAACAGCAACTAAAGTTCTCCAATAATACTCTTTATCATAAATAATGGTTGGGGAACAAGCTCAATTGAGGCTTGTTCCCTAACCATTATTTATATCTGGTTACTTCAAAAAAGTAATATGCAGCAAGATGCATAATCAATGGCATAGTAATAGTGGTAAATTTATTCATGTGTTGAAAATTAAATGTGTTCTAGAATTAATACTATGTCAGTGCACCCATTGGATCTGGACACCCATCTTTTGTGTGTGTGTGTGTTGCTGTGGCACTCAGGAGGCTGTTACAAATAGTAGTACTCTCTTCCTCCATGTGTGTCCACAATGGAAGAGGAATAGTGATATCATGTAAATCATGATGTCATGAGGCAGATTAATTTATGTCAAAATTATGTCTAATTTTTTATTGATTTCCATTATTTTATTTATTTTGTAAATTTTTATATTGTTCAAAAGTTCAGATACTGACAATATACAAAATAGAAAATAAAAGATCTCCAGTTGAGGACAATAGAATAGAATATTCTTCATTCTTTGTTGTCCAAATGTGATTGGACACATAAGGAATTTGTCTCCAGTGCATAAACTATCAGTGTACATACAAGCAACAAGTGCTAAATCATAAATCATAAGACAGTACTGGGGGAATTACCATATTTTTCGGAGTATAAGATGTACCTTTCCCCCTCAAAATAGAGAGTGAATATCTGGGTGCATCTTATACACTGAATACAACATTTTTGGCCTTTTTTAAAAAAAAATGGCCTCTTCAAAATCTTGGTGCGTCTTATACTCTGAAAAATAAGGCGTGTTTTCAGCAGAGTGATGGCACAATGGAAAAATGGTCTATATAATATATAATATATATATATATTCAGGGAGAGGGGGCGGTCTAGAAATCTAATAAAATAAATAATAATAATTATATATATATATATATATGAGAGAATATTTTCACAGCTCCTGTTATGAGGCCCATTTAAGGGAGGAGACAAACTGTCATCCTTCTCTGCCCTTCGACTCAACCCAGAGATCATCCAGACAGAGACCCATTAAGATTGCTGCTGTGTGAAATTTTTTAGATATGTGTTAGATTTTTAAGGGCTGATTTAATAAATAAATTTATTTATTAAATCAGCCCTTAAAAATCTAACACACACACACACACATACACACACACACACACACACATACACATACAAAATCTAACACACACACACACACATACACACACACACACACACACACACACACACACACACACACACATATATATATTTGTGTCACAACACCCTGTTAAACCCCAATTAAGGGAGGAAGCATATGCTCTCCTTTTCTGCCTTTCGGCTCATCACCAGAGACCATCTAGACAGAAAGCTATGAGTTCCGTTATGTAATTTTTTTTTATATGTGTGTTACGTTTTTGACATTTATTGATCAGCTCAAAAACGTAACACACACACACACGTACATATAAATATAATAAATGGCTATATATGAAGTTGTCCATTCATAGCTAAGTCTAAAAAGCCATTCAGAAGAGCTATTTCATAACCTCCTTTCAGAACTTGGGTAAGACTAACTTGCAGGAAGAGGCTTTCATATAAATATTGGACCATGGTAAAAAAAATCTCTTCCTAGTCTCAGCTACCTTACTTCATGAAAGTAAGAAATCATGAGCAACTTTCTTTTGATATATTTTCAGATAACTTATTCCTAGTTGGAGGATGTGGCCCTGAAAATTATGCAGTGTTATGGTGGCTTGTACTGAAAGCCTAGGATAGCATCCTTTCCCCATGGTTCTGAAATTACTGTCTTTATGGCTTTCATGTAACTGTTCTTTCTTATACTTTCTTGCTTGTTTGGACTTACACAGCATTATGGTAAGTTTTTTCACGCATTCAGAAAATAATGGGAACTTCAATTAGTTTGAAGTGGAAAGAAACCTTTTGTTCTCCTCATGACTTGTTGTTGTTAGTTGCAAAGTCATGTCCGACCCATCACGACCCCATGGACAATGTTCCTCCAGGCCTTCCTGTCCTCTACCATCCTCTGGAGTCCATTTAAACTAACACCTACTGCTTCAGTTACTCCATCCAGCCACCTCATTCTCTGTTGTCCCCTTCTTCTTTTGCCCTCAATCTTTCCCAGCATTAGGCTCTTGTCATTACTACATCTGAGAAATGAAGAAAAGAAAATGAATAATACAGTGTGAGCATGAGGTTCATTCTGATGCCATGAAAAATTCAGTAATTGATCAGAATTAAACTAAAACCTCCTCTGTTAAAAGAAGCCAAGACTTTTTTTCCTGTTTCATATCAATCACTGGCACTTTACAAGTTGGTTGTTTAACTGGAAGGATATGAGACATGCTTATCTCATCAGATCTTACTTGATTGATAGAAGTAATAGGCAGATCACCTATAAATAGGTATGAGGATAGATAGATAGATAGATAGATAGATAGATAGATAGATAGATAGATAGATAGATAGATAGATAGATAGATGATAGATAGATAGATAGATAGATAGATAGATAGATAGATAGATAGATAGATAGATAGATAGATAGATAGATAGATGAGGTAGAAACATTTCCCAAAGTATAGCAGTGCTACACTATATAGGGCTTTTTCACCTATCTAGGTGATTGCTAGGATTTTGGATAATGCCTGGAAGCTCAATGATAGCCAGTGCACCATCTTGAAATAAGCGTGGCTCTGCAAACTATCAATAGAATGTGACATTGAGACATATCATTAGGAACTGCTGTGTTAGCATGTGACCCAATTGGTGGTGGCAGCTTGATTCAGAAGACGGTCAATGCTTCTTTGATGTAGGGTGTTACTGCCATCAACTCTGAAAGAAAAAGTGGTGAACTTCTCTTGAAGAAATAATATTTCTACATGGTTGTGTCTGACAATTTTCACCTTATCGCTAATATAGCCTTTTGGGGAAATGTTATTGGGAAGATGCAGGTGGGATTCAATTGCAGAACATTCTAGAACATTTGGGATTGTTTACATTCCTTCAATTAGGATTCACTTGGGGGGTAGAAACAAATTGGTCACTTTGAGAGATGAACTCTTAAACTCTTGATGAAGGAATATATTCCTCTTGGTCCTATTAGACATCTAAGTATTGATTGATACAATTTGTCATGGTATCCTGCCTGCAACGAATGAGGGTTCAATATGGAATTAAAGAGGATCAACTTAACCCGAGCAACCTTTTTCACTGGGTGATGAATGAACAAGGCCTTAATTGTACTTATGTGGGATACTACATCTCTTTCTCCTATGTAATTTAACTTCTACAGTATATGAAATCTTTGGATGAGGTGTCATCAATATACTGATGCAGCTGCAATCAACCCAACCCAACCCAACCCAACCCAACCGTACCCTACCCTACCCAGAGATGCTGTAGAAATTACTCAGGCTCAGATGGACTACTGTGGTATACACCTTTGTGGGACTACCTCTGAAGATGACTTGGGGGCTATAGCTGGTACAGGATAAGGTGACCAGCCTATTAATGAACCAAACCCATGATTGCAGAGCCACACTTATTTCAAGATGATGCACTGGCAATCACTGAGCTTCCAGGCATAATCAAAAAACCTGGTAATCACCTATATAGGTGAAAAAGCCCTATAAGGGTGTAGCACTGGCATACTCTGGGAAATGTCTCTTCCTTCATCTAGTTTCATCATGCAAAGAAGGTCTGCTGAAGGTCCCATCCCCATGAGAGATATATGGAATTGCTGGCCAGATGGTTGAGCAGATGGCAAGCCTTTTCAATAGTAGTCCTCATATTCATGAATACATTTTCCCTGGGGGCATTTCCCCCTCCCAACATCCTTGCATGTCTCATGTCTATGAAGACTATCCTGTTGAAGGTTACCTTTGGCTTAGAGCAGTGGTTCCCAATGTGGAGCCCATGCCCCACAGGGGAGCAATTTGATTTTTAATGAGGGAAATTTGAACCTTGTTTAAACCAAGTTAATGGCCTTTTAGGCTTCCTCCGCGTGAGTAGAGTTCACTTTTTAAGTAAAGTAAGAATTATATGTCACAGGGGTGCATCGGAATTTTAGACATGCTTAGATGGGGTATGACTAAAAAGGTTGGGAACCACTGGCCTAGAGTGATTATGGGCAATCAGGATTTTTGCATTGTACTGCTCCATAATTGTACCTTTTTGTTTTAACACTATTTTTGGTTGTAATTTTATTATAAACTAGCTGATAACCCGGCATTGCCCAGAACAAATTCCCCCTTACCAGAGGGAGCCCCCTTGTTTTTTTAAGAACCAATCCTACTTACCAGAGGGAGCCCCCTTGTGGAGTACTATGAAGCCGTTGCCATGGCAACTCCACCATGCTGTACAGTAGAAGCCATTTTAAGGCACAACAGGCTCTATCTTAATAGAACATGAATCCAAAATGCACACTATCTTATTAAAAGTACTGTAATTCGACACTATAGATATAATTCATTCTTTTTCATTTCCATGGCCCAGGCATTCCAGAGTTATGTTGGAACACACACACAGAGACCCCGAGGGGTGATAGGGGTGTCTTACCCCCACACTATTTTTTCCCAAAGAGTAAGTCATCTGGTACCATGTTTGGATGAAATTGCTCGAGGCATTCCAGAGTTATGCTGGAACACACACACACACACATACACTTACATAGAAATAGAAGAAAAGATAAGTAAGTGCACATTTCAGGTGGAAAATTGGGAATTCATTCTCATACAATATGGACACTAACTTAAAAAAGATAGATAATATGCCCTACAGTTTTAACACACTGAATAATATTGTGTATAAACCAAAAAAATTATATCTCTATCCATCCATCTATCTTTTCCATTGTCTCCAGCCAACATGGCTAACAATTGTTCCTTTCCACACTAGAAACCTTAATGGCAGAGCCTTGCTTTAGGTAGCTACTCAGGGCTGGAAAAGCCACGAGACTTTAGAAGTTGCAGTGCTACAATTCTTATGTTGGTTGCAGGACTCATACAAATTAGAATCAGCAGCAGATAAAGGACACAATAACCTCTTAGCTATTGAGTTTAATACTGAGGGTCTCGCTCTTTATGTGATGCTTGTATCTGTAAATGAGTTTTTATGTGTGTGACCACATATCTGTTCTTTCAATTCATTGTAGACTTAAAACTGGTCCTTAAAACTTTGCAACTATCTGATAGAGAGATTTTATACATACGTACGCACGTACATACATACATACACACACACATACATCTGAATAATTATATTTTTGTACCCATGCAGGTTCTTTAACTTCAAGAGAGGATGGACGAAAGATGTTCTTACAGTAATTGTTTAATAAATTAGATTTCTTTCTGTTACTTTGAATACAATCATCTTTAAACCTTTTTTTTTTACTTTAGGGGGAAACCGTCTATATCAAGTTGTATTTGGTTAATCCAAGCAAGTGGTGTAAATGCTAAGCTTACTATATTCATCCATCTCTATCCATCCAGCTCTAGCTATCATCCATCTATCCATCATCCATCTCTATCCATCGATTTATCTAAAATGAAACTTTTAATGAAATTGTCGGAACCTATTTAAGAGATACTAGTGAAATAATGATAACAGCTATAGGTTTTGAAATCTGCTGAGATTTCCAGATTCTGTTCATACTCTGAGCTTTTTACAAGATTAACTTTTCCTTTTCAAATAGCATTAATAGCATTAGGCCTCAATTAATCAGATTTGAAATTTGGAAACAAAGCAAGTATTTTGTCCACATAATCACTGCAGGGCCATACACAGAGTTCTATTATAACCAGCCTTTTTAAACAATTATTTCAAGTCCCCATTTTTGGGGGGTGGGAGGGATGTGAGGGGAGAGGAGAGAGAGAGAGACTGAAAAGTAAAAGAAAGAAACCACTGAAATCTAGGCTTTGCATTTTGTAAATGAGCTTGCTGTCTAACACACTCCTCAGCAAGATAAGGGGAGAACGGCATTTGCTGAAATGCTTAGCTATCTCTCCAACAATCCGTCTGGGCTGGGGGGCCCTCGGTAACAGCTTGGCAAATCTGCAAAAGGAATGTGACTATATAGTTTGCCTGTGGATTGTTGAGTCATTATGGGCTCCAAATTGCACAGCTGATCATTAATCATAGGCCAAGATAGGCAATCGCTTGCAGAAACCTGATGAAAAGGTTCCCAGAATAATGCTTGCTAAATCATGTTTAACATGCAGACTCTGCCTGTGCAGATATGGAAAGGAGGAGAGGGGAGGTAAGAAGGGGCGGGGGGGGGAATAACCTCTCTTTTAGAAAAGAAAACTTCTACTTATCTTTGATTTGCATTCAGTCCTCCCCTCAATAGTCTTTAAGCCTGTTATTTAATTTATTTTGGTGCCAAGTCCCCTCACAATGCAAAACCCCAAGCTTGGATCTATGAAGCCTGCAACCAGCAGTAGCAGCAGCAACACACACACATACACACACACACACACACACACCTCTCCCCTCCGCACACACACAGTCTTTTCTTGTCAGTTCTATGTCATTTGTGCCATTGAACTCAACCAATTTGAAATGCTGACCTCTTCCATAGACAACCGCATTCCCCTTGAGTGAAAGCAAGGGCCGAGGCCTACAAACCACTCAAGCGAGAGATAGGAAGAAAAGAGAAAAGAGTTGACTCGCAAATCAATTTCCACAGGCCACCCCAATGCACATGACATTGGGCTTTCAGTGAAACAGAAAAACTCTGCATGAGACGTATTTATTTATTTCTATATATATAAATTTTGTGAAAGGCTAATTTGGGAGTTGGGGGTGAGATGAAGGATGCTGCGGAAAGATTGAAGCTATATATTGCTGTTCTCTGCCAAATGGATAGGGCTACTTGCAGCTTTCCTTCCCACCTGTTGTTGTCAGGAATCAGAATGGAAGCAAACGTACAAAATGCTTGAATAGGATTATGACGTAAATGGCAAAAGGTGCTTATCAGGAACAGTTAAGTACAAGTAGTCCTCGACTTAAAAGAGTTCGTTTAATGACCAAAGTTACAACAGCACTGGCAAAAGCAACATGGCCATTTTTCACACTTACAATCATTGCCACAGCCTTGTGATCTAAACTCATATGCCTGGCAATTGACTCCTATTGATGACTGTTGCAGTGTCATCTGATCCCCTTTTGAGATCTTCTGACAAGCCAAGTCAATGAGGAAGCCAGATTCACTTAGCAACCACTATCTTAACAACTGCAGAGATTCACTTTACAACCGCGGCAAGGAAGTTCATAAAATGGGGCAACATTTACTTAACAAATGAAATTGTTAGCACTAAGCAACATAATTTGGGGCCTCAGTTGTGTGAATTAAGCCATCTCTAATTTTTGAAGACATTAGCAACTGCTTCTAGCGCTTTCTCCACTGCTTTAATGTTCTAGTAATCTATTTATGCCTGTAAATAATATATTATGAGGTTATCAGCATTAGATTTGGAGGGGGTTGGAGTGGCTGTTGCCAGTTCTTAAGTAAAGAACTTAAGTGATTTCATAGTACATAGTCTTTCAGATTTAGCAGTATCTTTATAAGGAAGGTAGTGGTCATTGGTAGCATTGTACTCTCCCCCGTCAGTTGGTCCACCAACCACTCATCGTCTGTTTGCTGAAGCATTGACACTATCCAGGATAGACAAAGTTTGGAAAAAGTCACTGGGGAAAGCAACCTCAGCTGGCAGATATGTTCTAGTCCAGACCATTAGAGGGCAAATAGGAAATCCTGAAAACAGAGCACAAACCATTACATCCCAATGCCATTGGGTTCTCCATTTCAAAACCTTGAAAGGAAACTCCTGCAGAAGTTGACCCTTAGTATCAAAGACAAGGGAGGTCATCTACGATGCAATGGGCCCATGATGCTTTCCTGGTGTCTTATATTTTTCAATATATGATCAGGCAGAATTGGGATACTCCAGGTTTCTTCAACTAGTGTCATCTATTGGGACACAGAAACAGCATTTTTGTTGTAACACTGTCCTCTGGAACAACACACCCTACAGATCCCTGGGCTCCCTGACAGTGATTAAGGCTTTGAAGATTTGGTCATTCCTCTGGAGTTCCCTAGAATTCCTTTGGATTAGAATGGTGGGTCAGCCTGCTATTGGATTTTATCTAGTTGAGATATTGTCTTTTCTAGACACACAATTTGCTTTTCTACTATTTATATTATCCTTTAATATTGTAGCGTTACAAAGTTGTGTGACCTTCTAAATTGAATAAATGAATTAACGAAGTTATATCTATAAAAGCATAAACTTCTTTAACTTGATTGATAAAATCCTAGTTAATAGATACTTTTAGATGTAAGAGAGAGTAGAAATAAGCAGTTATTAAAGAGGATCACTAAATTCACTATGATTTCTGAGTAAATAGTTGTAGCTCGCATTACAGTGATTGCCAGGTCCATTTGTGAGATGTTGTAGACTGAAGTATTTTCTGAATTTTTTATATGACAAGTTGTATCACAGTTCCCTAAACTACCTGTCTGGCTGGGGACCTTGCAAAATAACATTTTAGATGCTAGACATAAATTTATGAGCTTGGTGTAATTTTCAGTTTAAACATACTGCTCCAATGTTTTCATCATTGGCAATATGAACAGGTAAACTGCAGACGTGTATACTTGAGCATGGAGATGTTAATATTTAATCATAATTATCAAGCAAGATAGTTTTGTTTGCATGTTTAAAAATGTACATTTTATCTAATGCAAATTCTGTTCAGGCCACTTGTGAACTTCATACACAATGCATATTTCTATATATACATTCACTTCCACTGAACTCATTTCCATATACACTTCTCATACATTTTGGTGCCAAACTAAATTTTCAAATATATTCCTCTATACTAAGTCTCTGCATATTTTCCCACAGTAAGTGTTGTTTTAATTAACTCTCAACTGCAAATTGCATTACAAAATGCTAAGAAGTATGTATGTTTGTACATGCAGATATTGGATATTCTTCTTCTTGTGTCATATCTGTCATCGGACATTGGCAATCATGTTGGCAATCCTATTTTTGTCAACAGCCACATGAAAAAGTGCTGCTGAGTTTTGTCCAAAGCAGTCCCTTAGATTTTGAAACCATTATGTTCTTCTGCCTGGACTTCGTTTGCCTTCAATCTTTCCTTGGAGGATTAAGGGAAGGATGCCGTATTTTTCTGGGTATTGCATCACATGTCCAAAATATTCTAACTTTTGCTTTTTAATGGCTTTGATTATTTCCCTTTGCTTTCCCAGATGGTTTATCACCGCCTCATTTGCGATGTTGTTAACACAGCTTATATGTAACATCCATCTATAATATTGGGTATACAGTATCCAAAACTGGGTTATTCATGCAGAGTATTCTCATGGAAAGTATTTCTCAGCCATCCTTCATGAATGTAGGGTTCCATTCAAAGCAGCCATTGGTTTACTGAAATTTTGATTTAAAATGGACTTGGCTTTAGAGCCCTTGGGCCTCATACTTATTGTATTTATTAAGAAAATGTATATGGCTGCCCAACTCACAGTGAGTCGGATGGTTTATAAAAATTAAAGCCCAATACAAAACTAAATAAACTGTCACCCACCCACCCCCTGGTGGCAACAATCAAACTAACCATTTGATTGAGCTGTGGTGGTGCAGTGGTTACAATGCAGTATTGCAGGCTAATTCTGCTGACTGCAGCAGTTCAATTCTGACCAGCTCAGGGTTGACTCAGCCTTCCATCCTTCCGAGGTGGTGTGACTGTTAGGACAATATGCTCTAAGTGGTCTGTAAACCACTTAGAGAAGACTATAAAGTACTATGAAGCTGTATATAAGTCTAAGTGCTATTGCTATTGCTGAGCTCCATATTACCCTGTCCCTGGGGTTCCCAGGCCCATTTGCAAAACCATGCCTTCAGAGGCTTTAGAGAGATGTCAAGATGTAGGCCAATCTTATTTTTGCAGGGATGATGTTGAACCAGGGAGGGAGCCACAATGGAGAAGGCACTTCTTCTTGGCCCCACTAGATGGATCTTCTTCAAAGAGTGGACCTACTTCTCTGCTCTGGTGGTTCATGTAGATATAGCTGGGAAAAGATGGCCCTTCAATTAACCTGGTACCAAACCACATAGGACTTTAAATATGATAACCAGCAACTTGAATTGGACCAAGAAACACACTGGCAGCCAATGTAGTTCCAGAAGGAGAGCTGGAATAAACAAATGGGAGGACAATCTCTGCAGTCTCCAGGCAAAATGGAAGATAAGGTGCAGGATAAGAGTATAAAGAAATTGATATTAATGATTATAATACCTGTACTTGTTAGATTACGAATAATTTTGATAGGTTCATATTCCAAAAGATTTATAACAGAAAATAAATACAATTAGATAAGAAAGATGCGATGTTAGAATGAAATCTGTGTTGTTCATGATAGAAGAGTACTGGAACTTAAAAATATTCTAATGTCCTCGCAAAAAGGTGAAAAAGAAACAGAGATGGTTATACGCAGATATCCAGGAAGGGCATTCCACATATTTAAAGGATGTATGTGAAGATCTAAACATTATAAATGAAGAATAAATATCATAGATCAAATAGGATTTATAGGTAGGGTATATTTTCCTTTTTAACCTCCTATCTCTACTCTCTTATATTTCCTTTAATATGAAAATGAGTACTTAAAATTATGACAAAACTAGCCGTTCCCAGCCATGCGTTGCTGTGGCCCAGTCTGGTTAAATGGCCAACCAATCTGTGTGTAGATCTACACCTGCACACACAAACACGTGCACACAACCACCATATAACCCCCAACCTACTTACCTACTGTATTTCTTCCTCTCTCTCTATGTGTGAGGGAACTTTGGAGGCTTATTCGGTTGGTGAGGAAATGACCATTGGAAATGTGAGGGGCGTGTGCATGACGCATCATAAGAAGCAGCCGGGTGGGAAGACCTTAAGGGAGAAAAGTAACTGAGAAATGTGTACCTTTTACATTTGCGCTGCTTGCACATGACACAGGTGTGGCAGCCACACAAAATGTACATATGATTGTTATTCCCTTTCTTAACAACATTGTGTGAAAATTTGGTGCCGATCGGTGCAGTACTTTCTGAGATTAGCGATTTTGCACAAACTATTTTAAATTTTTATTTATATACATATCAAGCAAAATCTTTAGATGTGTGATTATCACTCTGTTTTTTAAACATATTATACATGATTTTGGAAATATGAGATATGATGTTCTTATTTCATTGGACTTTGATTTTATGTAGGTACAGCTTTGCAAATAGCACATACTACTATATTACTTCCATCTATCCCAGTGTAAGAACCTGTCTGCCATTCTGGATTAGAGACATCACTGAGAGATTCTCAGATGTAATCCTTATGTTAGTCAGAATATGATAGAATAATCTGAGGGTTCAACCAGATTAGACAGTGAGATTAAGTAGCATCACTGGCCAGGACTATCTTAAAATAAGATTAGAAGCTTAAGCATCATCCTGGAACCCATATACAAATATGCATAGAAGCCGCTAACCAAATAAGAATGCCAAATAGTCAGGAACAACAGAAAACTGTACTGACTTGGCCAGTTTCTCAGACAGCTTTACACACCATAAAAAAATTCCTAAAATACCTGATCAGTATGATCAAGCTTGGAAAGTGGGCCATTGAAATCTGGACACTGATGGACTACCTTAGCTGGTTCCAAATTCTCAGATAATACCTAGATGGCAACAATATGTCAATTTTCTTTATCTCATTGTTTTTGCTTGATGGTGGTTGTCTGGATTTTGCAGTCCTGGTGGGTTAATACTGTCTCGATTTTGCCCAGAAATTTAAAGGAAATGTGAAAGCAACAATCTGTTATTGAACAGAACAGAACATTGCTACTTATTCAAGATTAATAATAGTGCACTCTATCAGTAATAATTGTTATATTATCAATATTTTGATTGAAATAGGTGAATAACAGATTTATATTTCTGATCCCAACACTGAATGTAATATAAATAGGAATAGGACATGGTGTGTAAGTCTATCTTTCACTTTCACTCAATATATGTTCAATATTCTGTATTTTTTTCTCCTAAACAGATTCAGTTCTTTAATCAGAGCTTTAACTCATGAAGTCAACATAACGTACCACCTAAGAAAGATGGAAGGATAACACAAGATTGGAAGAAGGATAACACCACATTGGAAGGATAATGCAATATAAAGCATCATAATAAAGTGTCCCTGAGGGGGTCAATTTGTTTTCCATAGCACCAGAAAGCAACACAAGAAGCAATGGATGAAAACTAGTCAAAGAGAGAAGCAATCTGGAATTAAGGAGAAACTTCCTAACAATGAGAACAATCGACCAGCGGAGTGGCTTGCTATCAGAAGTTGTGAATGCTCCATCACTGGAGGCTTTTAAGAGGCTGGACAGCCATTTGTCTGAAGTGATATAGGTTCTCCTGCTTGAGCAGGGGGCAGGACTAGAAGACCTCCAAGGTCCTATGATGATGACAGTGATGATGATAGTGGTGGTGACGATGATGATATATAGCCATGATGGCAAACCTATGGCACGCATGGCCGAAGATGTGCATGGAGCCATGTCACCTGGCAAGCACAGCGTCACCCATTCCTCTTCTGGGTTTCTGATGCACATGCGCACACGGACAATCAGCTGGCCTTTGCCCGTGTGGTAGTGCTGGAAACCTGGAGAGCTGGTCTTCCATTTTCCAGCATGAGCACGCAGGGCAGTAACTGGAAGACTTGCTGGCCTGCACACATGCGTTTGACCGGAAAGTAGAAGTTCATTTTCCGATGCACGCATGTTCCCTGGGCAGCTACTCTTCCTTGTTGCGGCCCAGACGAGCATGTGTGTGTGAAGGAGCACACATGCAAAGTGCTCCCTTTTCAGCACTTGGGTGCCGAAAAGGTTTGCCATCACTGATTTATAGGGTATCCAGGCTCCTAAATACTCATTTGGTTTATCACTTCCCTTATCCAAAGGGTTTCCTTACAAAATCAAGATGGGATTCTTTTCTGGGATTTTTACAAATGCTACATTTTTATCTGCTGTTAATTTTTAACATCAACATCTGAAGCTTAAAATAACCTGCTTTTTAACATATTATATTTTATATTGATGGCAATGTTTTGGTTTTATTTGTTTATGCAAGAATCAACTGAGGCAACCTAAAACAAAAGTCTGTCATTATTTTAAACACCACAGTGTTGGTGAGGTCTATCTACTCGCATATGTAGCATTTCCGACCTGCCACCCCCACCCCCACCCCCACCCCCCGAGCCCCCCTTTCTGGCCTTCATATATCTGCAGGGGTGAAGGTGTGATTTGCTATGGCAGTTTTCACTTCCAGCATGCTTGACAGGCAGGGAAAGGAAGGCGTTAATGTTTTTTGACAGGCGACCCGTAATTGTTGCAGCTTTTCTTCTTGGCTCTTTCTGTGACTTAGGCGAGACCAGCATAACAAAATGCTCCTGCATTGAAATGGGTGTCTTCTTTTGCAGGGAGGAAAAGAGGAGCAGCATTATTCATGAAGAATTTTCAGCATTTTTGCTTTGTCTTTAACTCACCTCGGAGATGGATCAGTGGCTGAGCTGGCAGTTGGACCATGAACCTGAACTGTTTTACTCGGTTAAAAAGAGCAGTAGGCAGGTGTCGGGGGAAGGTATGGGAGAAGTCAATAGGGCAGTCACATAGAGGTAAGAAAGAGACAGGGCTTCTGTGGCATGTGGTCAAGGTCACTTCTTGACTTTTTTTTTTCACCCTCTCCCTTTGATGGATGCCTTGGAAATAAGCGATCAAAGGGAACAGGAGTAAAATTTATCTCTCGGCTTATTTAAATGTTGGGTTTTTAAAAAGGAGTCCCTGCGGATTTTATAGGTAGCCCCTCAATCACAATGGAGCCCAGAATTTACATTGCTAAGTGAGAAGTTTGGTAAGTCAGCTTTGTCCCATTTTACGACTTTTCTTGCCACATTGGTTAAGTGGATCACTGGAGTTGTTAAATCAGTGTCATGGTTGTTGAGTGAATCTTGTTTCCCCATTGACTTTGCTTGTCAGAAGGTTGCAAAAGGTGATCACATGACCCTGGGACACTGCAACCATCATAAATGTGAGTTGGCATCCATTATGGGTCCTTTTAGAGAAGGGCGGGATACAAATCGAATAAAATAAATTATGTAAATCACGTGACCGGGGGGATGCTGCAACGGTCATAAGTGTAAAAAATGGTCATAAGTCACTTTTTTTCAGTGCCACTCTAACTTTGAACATTCACTAAGTGAACTGTTGTAAATCAAGGATTATCTATACTCCGCTAGTCACTGCTGATTATAGGGGGCGCTTCTCCATTTCAAATGATGGGTAGGCCCCACTAAACCCAATGGGACAATTTTGAGAAGGCACCTATAGCTTTATTCTGTAAAACTGCATTCCTGGGTGGATTCACATATCATGCCAAACCATAATGGAATTTGTTTGGTTTTGCCTTATTGTGTGGTATGAATACCGGTACTTCTATTGTGGTTTACTCAACAAACCATGATTAAAGCAAAAACTATATATAAAGATATTATTAGGGGAATGAACTTCATTGAATACAGAGAAAATAGCTTACAAATAAATCTTCACATAATTACTCAGTGAAAGTTATCTATCAAAGATTCTCCTTAATATGTCTACTTGCATGCATCCACACCATATAGGATTGATATTGCTATTAAACATATTCCTATTCCTAATGTCGGTGTCATTAAGATTTCACTAGGAGGATTAGGTATATGATTAATAATCAACTTCAATCCTTTTAACCTTTCCTGAATCAGTCCTTAATAAATTTCTCCCCAAATGATATGAAAGGGAAAATATCAGAGAAAATGTGGCCCACCATTATAGAATGGCTTTTTTAACACCTATCTAAATATTCTACTGCAATAACGTAACACCATTCATTTTCTGGAATTTAATTTTTATGGGCATATTAAATGAGAAAATCTGAATATTGAATTGTGCTGTGAAGAGCAGATAATAGCCTACATATATCTGGATTTGGCCACACAACCTATTTGCACTGCATATTCTGGATTGCTAAATATAATAGTTACTATTAACCACCCACAAATTACACAGTACATTTCAAAAATCCAAAATACAAGCCATCCTTCAAGAGATGTAGAAAGGCCCCCAAAAAAGAAAGTGTAAAGAGAGATCTTCGGACATGGGCTCTAACACCATCATTTTGTTTCCTTCCTGCCATCCTCCTCCTTCACGTAAAACTGTCTTGCACTAGGCCAAGTTTCCTTAATCTTGGATTTTTGAATAAACCACAATTGGCTAGATCACAAAGTATGTTAGATCAGAAGCCATGGGTGACTAATCTCATAATGGCATAGTTCACATGGCATATTACCATAGATATATAATTGAAGTCTACTAAACCAGCCATGTTTTAACCTAACCACAGATTGTTGATCAAACTATAGTGGCCTAGTTCACGTGTAACACTAAATCATAAACTTCAATGGCTGGGCTGAAGCAATGCAAAGCCAGAACAAAACCAAGCACATTATGAAATACTGCTCCATTGAATTGTCCTAGACAGCTGTCAAACAATAAGTCAGACTTTCCTGACTTTTCCAAAATGTGAACCAGACAGGACTAGTTTCAAAGCCTCCTTCCTCCTCCCTGCTTTCACATCCCAGGGAAACTACCATTCACCTGCTGCCATCTCTCACTATATTTTCTCTCCCTGCGCCTAAAGTGGCCAGATTTGGATAGACTAAAATGAATCTGTTGGAAACCCGAAACCGTTTTGTCTCCAAACTTCCAGACCAATTCTCGAATACGGCTCATCTGTCTGGAACCCACACTGCATATCAGACATTAATACAATCAAAGGAGTCCAGAGATATTTCACGAGAAGATTCCTCTGCTCCTCTGCTCGCAAAAGAATCCCTTATGCCACCAGACTTGACATTTTGGGCTTAGGCAACTTAGATTTTTGTCGTCTTCGATCTGACCTAAGCATGGTACATAAAATTATCTGCTACAATGTCCTACCAGTCAATGAATACCTCAGTGTCCAAGCACAACAACACACGAGCTCACAATAGATACCAATTTATGGTAAACTGCTCCAAACTTGATTGCAGAAAATACGACTTCAGCAACAGAGTTGTCAGTGCCTGGAATGCACTACCTGACTCTCTGGTTTCTTCCCCAAACCCCCAAAACGTTAGCCTTAGACTGTCTACTGTTGACCTCACCCCATTCCTAAGAGGTCTTTAAGGGGCGTGCATAAGCTGGAGTCCCTGTCCTAATATTCCCTCGTATTCGTATCAATTTCATGTATTCATAATGCAATACAATAGCAGAGTTAGAAGGGACCTTGGAAGTCTTTTAGTTCAACCCCCTGCCTAGGCAGGAAACCCTATACCATTTCAGACAAATGGCTCTCCAACCTCTTCTTAAAGACTTGCAGTGTTGGAGCATTCACAACTTCTGGAGGCAAGCTGTTCCACTGATAAACTGTTCTAACTGTCAGGAAATTTCTCCTCAGTTCTAAGTTGCTTCTCTCCTTGATTAGTTTCTACTCATTGCTTCTTGCTCTGCCCTCAGGTGCCTTGGAGAATAGCTTGACTCCCTCTTCTCTGTGGCAACCCCTGAGATATTGGAACACTGCTATCATGTCACCCCTAGTCCTTCTTTTCATTAAACTAGACATACCCAGTTCATAATCATATTTATACTTATATCTGTTATCTAATTCATGCTTGACAAAATAAATAAATAAATAAAAATAAATTATAAAGAAATCCCCAGGGAGCAGCAATTGCCTCGGATTCGGAAGCGCCTTTGCTATCTATCCACCGTCGCCTGTGTTGCATTACGCACGCTTTACTCTTTCTTTGCAAGCCGAACCCTTCCTCCGTCCCTCCATCCCGCAATCACCCCTTCTTAGGACGGTCCCTCCCGCCTCCCTACTCCCTCCCTCCCCCCCCTCCTTCCTTTTCATCACCGGGTGAACGAGGCGCCTCTTCAAGGGCGCTGTTATCTCAGGAGCAACGCCTGGGCTGCGCGGGAGGGCTCTCGGCGCACGCGATGACAGGAGACGCATGCCTGCAGCCAATCAGCGCCGAGAGCGGACCGGGATGCTCTATCGCTTGAATAAATCATTAAGCCCGACACGCGCTCCTCCGCTTCGGCGGGCCCTGCGGCACGGTTCGCTTTCCAGCTGCGGAGGCTGGGCGAGTAAACCAACGCGCGATATGGCGCAGGATAAGAAAGCGGTCTGCCTTTCTCTCACAAAGGAAAGCGGGCTCACGGTGCGGGGCTTCGATCCCGCACCTTGAGAAGCTTCCCCCTCTTTCTGCACCCTCCCTATAGAGATCCAGCCGCTATAGGGGACCTCGAAACGGCCCTACCCCATGAGGCGAAGAGAAGTGCCGTGTGGATTGGGAGACATCCCGCCAGGGCAAGCCAACAGTGTTAAATAACCGCGAGTTATTTATTGCATGTCTTCCTACGATTAATACTTCTGTCCATAAGACACTCAGCATATTAATGTACAATTACAATTATACAATAGCAGAGTTGGAAGGGACCTTGGAGGTCATCTAGTCCAACTCCCTGCCTAGGCAGGAAACCCTATACCATTTCAGACAAATGGCTATCCAACATCTTCTTGAAGACTTGCAGTGTTGGGGCCTTCACAACTTCTGGAGACAAGCTGTTCCACTGGTTAATTGTCCTAACTGTCAGGAAATTTCTCCTCAGTTCTAAGTTGCTTCTCTCCTTGATTAGTTTCCACCCATTGCTTCTTGTTCGGCCCTCAGGTGCTTTGGAGAATAGTTTGACTCCCTCTTCTTTGTGGCAACCCCTGAAATATTGGAACACTGCTATCATGTCTCCCCTAATCCTTCTTTTTATTAAACTAGACATACCCAGTTCCTGCAACCGTTCTTCATATGTTTTAGTGGTTGCGTAATGTGGGTCAGGGAAAACAAGAAAAAGCTCTTGCTCTTGCAAGGGTAACTGGACCAACCATCAGTAATCCTTGGTTGTTGTCTGTTGCAAAGTCATGTCTGACACATCTTGACCCCATGGACAATGTTCCTCCAGCCCTTCCTGCCCTCTACCATCCTCTGGAGTCCATTTAAGCTCACGCTGACTGCTTCGGTGACTCCATCCAGCCACCTGATTCTCTGTCATCCCCTTCTTCTCTTGCCCTCAATATTTCCCAGCATCATTAGGCTCTTCTCCAGTGAGTCCTTGCTTCTCATTAGATCGCCAAAGTATTTGAGTTTCATCTTCAGGATCCGGCCTTCTAAAGAGCAGTCAGGGTTGATCTCCTCTAGGCCTGACCGATTTTACTTAACCCTAACCCTAATCCTAACTAACCTATTGAGGGAGGTACAAAACAGACCAAATAATTAGAGATAATCAGCTGATAATCAGTCACTCATGGCAAAAATGTTTGGTGGGGAGGAAAGGGAAAGGGAGAGCCGCAAAAAAAATCCAAATTGAGTAGCCAGCTTCCACTTTTTTGCAGGTCAACCAAATGGCACAAAAATGTGTACAAAGCACTTTCTTCCTCAGGACATTGTTAGCGAAAGCACGGGGGTGGGAGGTAAGGTTGTAGGTCCTTCTGATATTTTCCACTTTAGCGGGAAATGCCCTTGTCTGGCCTTTGGTACATGGCACTTTTGACCAAAAATTGAGAGAGAGCACTTAAAAGGTGCATATCCTACTCGTTAATTATAGAAAGGTTGGCCGTTTTCTGATTTTGCTATCGGCCCTTTCCAGTATGTTATCAGCCAGTAAGGAATCCAAAATTAGGGTCCTAAACATAAAGGACTTTTACCCTAGGGAGGGAGGGAGAGGCCCATTCAGGCTTGTCAGATTCTGTTAATATATCTGTTACAATAAAAATCATCATGACCTGTATGGAATTAGTCTGTCCAGTTTGTTGGATTCACAGTTGCTGAATCTAAAAATTTCTACAGATGGCATTTCAGAATACTGTTAACATAGAAGACCCCTGATACGCTCTTCTTCTTTTCCCCTCCTGTTCAACATCTATATGAAGCCGTTGGGTGAGAACATCCGTGGTTTTGGGGTAGAGTTCCATCAGTACGCTGATGACACTCAGCTGTACATCTCTACCCCTGACCACCCCAACGATGCCGTTGAAGTGATGTCCCGGTGCTTGGAGGCCGTGCGAGTCTGGATGGGGAGGAACAGGCTTCGACTCAACCCATCCAAGACCGAGTGGCTGTGGTTCCCGGCGTCACGATATAGCCAGTTGGTTCCATCTCTGGCTATCGGGGGCGAGTCATTAGTTCCCGCGGAGAGGGCCCGCAACTTGGGCGTCCTCCTGGATTCTCGGCTGTCTTTGGATTACCATTTGACAGCTGTGGCCAGGGGGGCTTTCCATCAGGTATACCTGATACACCAGTTGCGCCCCTTTCTAGATCGTGACGCCCTACGCACGGTCACTCAAGCCCTCGTCATCTCCCGCCTGGACTACTGTAACGCTCTCTACATGGGGCTTCCCTTGAGGTGCACTCAGAGGCTTCAACTAGTTCAGAATGTGGCTGCGCGGGGGATTTTGGGAGTCTCAAGATATTCCCATGTAACATCCCTCCTGCGTGAGCTGCACTGGCTGCCTGTGGCCTTTCGGGTGCGCTTCAAGGTGTTAGTAAACATCTTTAAAGCGCTCCATGGCATGGGACCTGGTTACTTGCAGGACCACCTCCTACCACATACTTCCCTTCAACCTGTCCGCTCCCACAGGGGGGGCCTCCTCAGGGTGCCGTCTGCCAGACAATGCCGGCGGGCAACTCCCAGGGGAAGAGCCTTTTCTGTGGCAGCCCCCGCCCTCTGGAATGACCTGCCCCCCGACCTTCATACAATCACGTACCTGCGCCTCTTCCGCCGGGCATTAAAAACACACTTATTTCATCGACCGGCCTGGCATAGTTTTAAATGTGATCTTAGTAAGGGTTCTTAATTACAATTTTAGCACGGGTTTTCAAATTTAATCTATTTTTACCATTTTTACTGTATTTATTGTTATTGGTTTTATCATTTTCTGTGCACCGCCCTGAGTCCTGTCAGGGAGATAGGGCGGTATATAAATGTAATAAAATAAAAATAAATAAATAAATAAATAAAGGTTTCTTACATAGTGGGAATTTAAAAAGAAGGTGTCAAAATAGAATGGAAATCAATGACAAGCATGAAAGGAACTCAAGAAACAGATTGTGAATGGAGCCCAGTCTTCCAACATTTCCCAGCCATACTTGTTCTTGCTTCCAAGGTGATAGATTTGAAGTTGAGGTGGGATAGTCGAGAAAATGCTAACTGGTAGTGGCTACTGTAGGTTGTTTCCTCATGGTCTCATAAGAGGAAGAACACAGTGTTGTTGCATTATAAGGGAAGCTTGGCCCAAAGGTGCTTTTCCAAAAGGTAAGTGAACTTTCTTGTTCTTTTTTTAAAAAAACATTTTGCATCTCACTCTTGGGTGAGAAGTGAAATGTTTTCAAAGAAAAAGATCAAGAAAGTCCAGTTGCCTTTTGTAAAAGTACCTTTGAGACAACTCCACAGACAAGGGAAGCCTGGGTTATAGAATACGATTATGTCATGATAAACTTCAAATGGAAATATGCCTTGGAGATATCAAGCTTGACCAGCTGTTATAGAGAAAGGAAAAGAAGTAACTAGGAACCATAAATTCATAATAAAGATGGAAAGAAGGGTTTAACAAAGGGAGAAGATGGGAAGTATATTAACTTTTCATTTTTTATAATAGTGGCTCATTTCAGTCCAATTGGCTCTACTGTTAATATTGCACCATTTTGTCCATGCACACACACCACAAAAAGGGATTTCCAAATGAAGTGAGTCCCAAATATGTGTTGAAAAGAGAGGATATTGTTTCATTTTGCAGTGAAACTGAACACTTAAAACTGGATTTAGATGGTTTCTGCAACTTTCCCTTTAGGTGCTGATGTTTACTATTCCTGCCTAGGTCATAATAATAATAATAATAATAATAATAACTTTGAATTTATTAACCGCTCCCTCTCCCCACAGGGACCCGGGCGGTGCACAGGAGGACTAAAAACAATATAAACAATAGATACAAAAATATATACTTTAAAACACAATTAAACAATGTTATCCCGTGCTAAAAAATTAAAACCCATTAAAATACATTTAAAATCTATAGACAGAGAGACTATCCAAGGCCGGCCAGTCGAAAGAAATGGGTCTTTAATTTCGTACGGAAGGAGCGGAGGTCCGTGGTCGTTCTGATATCGGGGGGAAGGTCGTTCCAGAGGGCCGGGCCCGCCACAGAGAGAGCCCTTCCCCTGGGCATCGCCCGCTGACAAAGTCTAGTGGACGGCACCCGGAGAAGTCCCTCTCTGTGGGAGCGAATTCTCCATATTTGGAGGTTTTCCTAACCATTATTATTTTTTGCCATAGGTCCTCAAAAAAAAAAAACCAAAACCTTGGATCCCTTTAGCATCAACTGTGGGCATTTCTTTTTATATGTAAATCCTGTTGCATCTTTATCTCTCTGGCCATATGCACTTGCTCGCTCGCTCATTCACTCACTCACTCAACACACACATTCCTATACACACAAACACAAACATACACAGTATTGACTGGGTATTTTTTTGTTAGTTTAGAATAGAGGTGTCAAAGTTGCAGCCGGCAGTATCACGTGATGTATCCCGATTTCTATAAACTGGATGAGGGCGTGGCTAGTGCATGACGCATTCGGCCCGCAGGCCGCAATTTTGACACCCCTGGTTTAGAGCATGTGTCATCTAACCTACAGTGTATGTATAATGCATGTAGAGCATGTGTCTCCTAACCTACAGTGTATGTATACATGCATGTAGAGCATGTGTCTCCTAACCTACAGTGTATGTATACATGCATGTAGAGCATGTGTCTCCTAACCTACAGTGTATGTATACATGCATGTAGAGCATGTGTCTCCTAACCTACAGTGTACCTACAGGCCATTGAGGAAAATATGAATGCGAAGAAGAATGTTTACCATCTATTTATTTATTTAGAAAAAACATGCAATAGGATAAAGTGATTAAACTTGAATTATGAAATATTTTGGGCAAATATGGGGTTGATGTTTGATTGCTGAATGTGATCAGAGCAAAGCATACATGGGAATATGTGAAATGCTTAGCAAACCATCTGGCACTGATCATGGAGTACAGACTAGATGCCTGAGTTTATGGATAAAATGTAAAGAGTGTTGTTATGATATTGAGATGTGCTGATTGGGTGAATGAATGTACTTTGGTACACAGATGATTCTATGTTGTCGACTGATTATTGCAAATGTTAGATAGATTATATGATGCAAACAAGGTATATGAATCAGAAAACTGATCCTTTTGGATTGACAGTCATTGAATATGAAGGAATGTTGCGGAGATACATCTAGCGGGACCCAGAAGAATGGTCTTGACCATGGTGGCTCCCTCTCTCTGGAACAACATCCCACCCCAGAGATTAGACTGGCCTCCACCTTAACATTTGTGGTTCTGTCAGTGGACCTAGGTAACCCAGAGTGGGATGGAGCCCATTAAATCATTAGTATGAATTTTGCACAGGTTTTTTTTTTCTAGAAACATTGTATTGCTAATTAGAGCTTTTAAAACTTATGCTAGACCAACTGTTTGGGATCCCCACCATATATCTGACATCAGAACAATTGAGTGGGTTCAGAAGTATTTCACGAGAAAAGTCTTGCACTCTTCTGTACCCGATAGAGTTCCCTATGCTACTAGGCTCGAAATTCTCAGTTTGGATAACTTAGTACTGCAACACTTGCGGTCAGACCTAGATAATAATAATAATAATAATAATAATCTTTATTGTCATTGTAAAAATTACAATGAAATTGGTTACGATATCCTTACGAATTGTCGCGGACCGGTTCGGCGGTGTGTCTTGTGTTCAGAGAACTTCCCCCGCAGTCAGGAAAAAAAAAAGTCGCACAAAGAACCGCTTCCCCCCCACGCGGTGAAATTCGACACAACGGCACTCGTTTCGTTAGAATTTCCCGCCGCGCAGAATCACGGTTTTCGCATCGAGAAAAAAGGAGAGGGGGGTGGCGAGAAAAAGGATATTACATACAAAATTATACGTAATAATGTTTTACCTCTAATTGACCTTTTGTTTTGTTTTAATCGCAGTAATACGCACACTACCAACCACATTAAATGTACAGTAAAATCATTCTAAACTTGACTGTAAAAATATGATTTCTGTAATATTGTCAAAGTCTGGAATGGTCTACCTGATTTAGCGACAAAGGTAGGTACAACACATGCATGCGCCATTCGCACCCATGTGGGTGATGCCGGGCCCATTCCAACCATACCAGTTGGAACGGAATCCGGAATCCACCACTGCAGCAAGTTCATAATAAATAGTTACATATAACAGTAAAAAAATAAGGCAAATAACTGAATTTGTGTATTTTCTCATGATGGTTGCTAAAAATAGGGAAACAGAGAAATTTCAATACATGCAAATAGTAATAGAAAGGCCTGTTGTGAGGGGGAAAAAATATTTCCAGAACAAGCAAAAGTAACATGTTTTGTTCACTTCATTATTTAGAAGTATTTCTCTTTCCAACAGAAAGAAGAATGAAGAAGTTTAGAAAACAAAGCCCACTGAAATGTACTGTAAAGATGGTATGGATTTTCAAGGATAAAAAGATGTGGAGAAGTATAATGCATGACTTTATTATAAGCATATTTTACCTTTGATTCTTTTTCTTCTGTCTTTAATTTATTTGGCTTTTATTATTTCTTGCTCCGTTTCTGCGCTCTACATAGGATGGCTTATTCCAAAAGGAACATCATGATGATTATTCAGGCATGGATGCTAGCCCATTGTAACGACGCACCCTGATCTTGCATGTTGGTAGCTGTCTTTTCATCTTTTGCCTGTCTGAGCTCATCAACTCCTCTCTAACCAGAGGATCTCTGCAGACAACCTCCAGTTGCTTCTGTGAAGCATTGCAGCCTCTTGGTCTGCCTGCAGCCATGTTTTGTTCCTGCATTTTAAACAGGGCTTATTGATCCACTAATTGTTTATTATAAAGGGCTAAACAACCCATAGCTGAGATGTATTTGCAAGAGGTTTTGTCAGGTTCTGCCCTCCCATTTTGAAAACATTTAAAATGTCCACCTGCATTTCTAGTGAATTGACCTGCTCCTCACCCATCTCAGTCCATAGCAGTAATTGGAAAACCAAATTATGCAATTAAAGTGGTTTCTTTGGGTTTATGGAGTTTATAAATGCTGAATCCAACATGTCAAAGCTCCCGAGTAGCTTTCCTCCTAACACAAGAAAAAACTTTTGTAGTGCTTAAATGCTCAGAATTTACCTCAAAACCTTCTTGGTCTCCCAGGGAAGTGATATGATCTATTCAGAAGACAAAATATGGATGTTACTGTCTTGGACTTTGTTACAAGCAGTGAAATAACTTCATTTCTCTCTCAAAGGAAGCATCATCTTCAGATCTGATTTGGAGTGTGTGTGTGTGTATGTGTGTGGTGGGGAAGGGACAGAGGGAGAAATAGATGGATAAAAAAAACCCCACAACATTGGTCCACATATGGAAATGTTAACTTAGCAATTCAGATCAAAATGATCAGGATTCTTATTCATAGCCATATAGTTAAATTCAGTCTGGAAGCTTTATAATAATGGCACCAGCGTAAAGATAAATATATATATATTTTAAAAATGAGGGGGGGGGGGTTGAAGGAGGATGGGAGGAAGCGAGACAGAGAGATCAGACTTAGAAAAGTGGGTGGGGGAACAGATGGGGGTGGGCGATTACCGTTGCTATTTTCATAATCAAACAATGGTTCCGAGATCAAATTCAACAATGAATATTTGTAGTAGAGAGCGCAGGGATGTTTTCTGCTTGCTTTCCCATTCTCTCTCCAAGCAGCATATTAATGGGGAGAAGAGAGAAACAAGGGGGGAAAGGGGTGGGGAGAAGAGAAGAGGCCGAATGTATGGAAATGCCATGCTAGCAAATTAAATAAAATTCCTCTATAGCCTATGCCTGGAGAATTTCTGCATGATTTGCTGTTCGTTTTGAGCAAGCTGGATTTGAAAGACAGGGGTGGCTGCCTACTTTGAGCCATTTGATTTTCATTGGATAGGATGCTTGTTTCATACGATGCACGCCGCTCAGTGTGTTGGGACGCGCAAACTGAACTGGGAAGCAAGCGACGCTGGAGGAGCTGAGCACGAAAGCAGGAGGGGGGGGAGGGAAGGGGATGGGGAAGAGGGTGGCAGTGGTGGGGAATGAGCCTGAGATAGATTCTAGTCACGTCTTTACTAACTGACAAGGAGGCTAGCCAAAAAAGGAGTGAGAGAGAAGGCCCCAATTTCTTTTTGAGTCTTGGTAATTGGGTACTTTTACACACAGATCACGCTGTTGAGAGAACATAACAGCTAGAAAGATCAATGATTTGAATCTAAGGTACGCACTTCTCTTTCATTGCTTAATATTTTTTTTAGTTTTACTTTTCCATCACTGACTCATACCTCCAGCGATTTTATGTACAATGCCTTATAAAAGCAATTATATATTAATAGCCATTATGCTGCTCTCCACACAAGCCCCTACTAGGCAGCCCCCTAATTTCCCCCCAGCCCAATCTGATCTATCCATAACACCCTGTTTTATCAGAAGGTGGTCAAATTTGAAAGACTTGTAGATGTAGGAAAGAGCCCCCTCTCTGTTGGGATCCATTCTAGGGGGGAAATTTTGAAATGTCCAGTGGTTACAATGAAGGACAATGGAGGAGGCAGACAGGCAGGCCTCTCTTGATTTAACAGACATTTGCAAAATAGAAAGGCAAAAGAATACCAGCATAATATGGGAGCTTTTGTATAGAAATCCTATATATGGCTGTTTAGAAGTGACATGCCACCCAAATATTTGCCTTTCCTGTACAGGTTTAATCAATGGCAGAATGGTACACAACAACCAGGAAGAGTTCATTTTAATTGAAACAAAGTTTATTACCAAACTATTTTGTATAAAATGTCGTTACACATGACTTTTGTGAGTTTATAATAAAACAGAATGGAAAGGCAGTAAAAGAGTGTTTCCTCCTCTTTTCTTTTTTCTTCAAAAGGCAGCAGCTTGTAAAATAAATAGCTACCATTTTGTGTTTGGACAATAGCTGCATAAAGTTTGTTCATTTTGAACATTGTCTATTAATACATTAGCAAACTTTCTATAAAAAAGTAAGACACATTGGTGCTAAAGTACTTTTGGAGGCATTCCCAAGTCCTTTACAACAGAGGTCCCCAACCTTTGCAACTTTAAGTCTGAAGGACTTCAGCTCCCAGAATTCTCCAGCCAGCTTTGCTGGCTGGAGAAGTCTGGGAGCTGAAGTCCTTCAGACTTAAAGTTGCAAAGGTTGGGGACCTCTGCTTTACAAAACCACATAACAAAAACATGGCAGTTGCAAGGTCATGTTGTCTACACATACAACTAGACAGGAAGAGGTAATAAGCATAACATATCTTTTAAAAAGTTATCAAGATATACATATTTTATACCATTTGTACAAAAAAGGCTATAAATTTCTCTGGCTCTTATATACAAAAATAGCTTAATATATTCCCCAAATTGGTTAGGCTTGATACAAATAGATTTTTTTATATAATAAAAAGTTTGCAAGAAAAAAATGGAAGCATTTTATAATGGGAATGGTAGTTGGAAAGTAGACAAAGATAGGACATTTCAGGCAATTCTTTGAGCAGAGCATAGTTTGGAGTTTCCACAGCTTCACAAGCATTAGGCAACCAGGATCGCAGGCCTTTTCACACAAATTTCAGAATAAATTTACTGATTTTAGCAAATATGCTTAATATTGGTCTGACCACATAATACTTCTATCTGAATGAATCCTGTTGCTTTCTGAGACATATAATTAGCTTGTGTTTCAATTTATGGCCAGAAGGTAGTGAAAACATTTTTTTGGAAGGGGGTAGAGACAATACTGTATTTCAGTAAAAAGGGAAGCTTCTAGTTCTGTTGAAGATTTATGAGTAGGCAGTAGTAAAATAGGCAGTATAATTTAACTTTGGGGGTAAAGAATAGGTAGATAGATATTTTCACATCACAGCTCTCCCTTTTTTCTTCTCCGTCCATTGCGTGCAGCCTGATTTTACATCTTTACTTGCAAGCAAGCTCTACTTTCAGTAAGTTTATAACAGATAGAATCATTGGTCTGTAATTCTATGCATACTTATTGGGAATAGTAAGTCCTATTCAGCTCAGTGGACTTTATTTCCCAGTAAATGCCCACAGACCTGGGCTGCATGTCTCTTTAAACAGCTGGAGTGCAAAGGCAGAATTTGGGAGTGCTTCAGGTTTTGTGGAGAGGAAGTTTATTTCCTTCTGTGCTTCATTCAGTGTCTTGGCTTTCCTTTCCTTTCCACAACGAAAGGGGAAAGTAGTAGTAGTAAGATGGAATGATTTTCCAGGAAGTCCTGTGCAACATAAGGAAAGAGAAGATAAAGTGATGTTAACATATGACCTAAATGGAAAACAGCAATTCTCAAAACAGCTGGCTTTGGAATGACAGGTTGCTACTCCATAAAGCAAAACAAGCCTTAACTTCTAAATGTGTGCATATGTGATTGCACTATACTTGCCCATTTGGAATTTACTTAATACCTACCAAGTAAATCATTTAGGGTTGTTGTACAATTCTCAGTACATTCAGTGTCACCCATTCCCAATTAACAATTCAGTCCTAGAATGTTCAGTCATATGTGTCTATTCTGAAAGATGCTTATATATAGAAAAACAGAGTACTTTTAGCTTCTGTCTGTAGTGTTAAAACATATCACATAGGAAGTCAGTTCTGTTAAATAGATGCATTTAATTGCACTAAATACAGGACTGTTTAATTAGAGCTTTTCTTCTACAGCACATCTCAAAAGAATGTGCACACAATCTTCCAGTCAGGCACTGATGAGGCTCAAGATGTAAATGACATGACACAGGCAATCTATTTATGGTGACAGATATGACAATGTGTGACATGAAGTGACGTACGTTGTCTACTTATGGCCATGGATTGTCCTGCTTACTGTCACACGATGGGTATCATCCCCTACCAATTGTAAATAATTTCCTATCACAAAACTATGGGCTCTGTTACCTGGAAATGTTCACTTTCTTCCAGATAAATTGCTTTTGCAAACAGAAACTCAGATATGATATCTGATAATGTGTTCAAATTGATCTTTACACTTGTTTATTTAGGTGAGACGCTTTGGAGTGGGCTTGAATGTAAGGAAACATACAACACCAGTCTAAGGGGAGTGGAATACAGCTACTTGAGAAAAGCCTTCTGCCTCACCGAGATTCCCAGAAGTATAGAAACTATGTTTCCAAAGTTACTTATCTAGAGATCTAGGTAAGTAGCTCCCTAGTATGTAGGGAGTCATATTTTACAATACACAAGCCCATTTAGGCCAGGGCTGTTTTACTGACAGGTATTACTAAGAGTCACTCAAGCTACTGCAGGAGCATTTAGTGGTCTACAGCAGCCTCGCATGCAAATACAGCTACATTCCCCCTCCCCCCATCTTCCACTTGTCACTTGGGAATCTAAGCAAGATCTTCAGTTTTGACAAAGTCACCCCATTCTCAGTCAAACCACCTTATTGCCATCAACTGATAAAACGGACCACAGTGCTGGCCCCTCAAGTCTCATTGGCTGCGCAATGAGGTCAGTTAAAAAATTAGTGGCTGCTCTCCCTCAACATGTCAAGCTCGGTTAGTGTTAAGCTGGGGTTCTGTTTTGCCACTGAGCATCTTCCACAAAAGCAGCCATTTGCGGTTAACCTACAGTTATTATGACAGCCCCTGTCAAGGACTAGTTTAAGACTGTTATGGGACTGGGGATGGGATGCAGTTCTCATTCCCCAACCCTCATAAATGTCTTTGGAGGCCTCCGCCACGTTCCTTATGGTAAAGTCAGCCGGCTGAGCTTTTAAAATGCCCTTCTTCACAGCAGCCTCTCTGGCCTTCTCTAGGACCACCAAAGCTGCCTCCTCCTTCCTCCTCCTCTCCAAGCGCACGAGGGGCCACCGGCGCCCCCCTCCCCAAGAGTCCACCGCCGCGGCTGCCACCCCTCCCCGTGCCTGGAATCCCTGCCCGAGAAGCCAAGCCAAGCCAAGCCAAGCCAAACCCACCTGCTGCAAAGTCAACGCGGCGAGGGGCCACCAGGGCCTCTCAGAACCAGTTGGTGAAATCCAGCAGTTCCTGCTCTTCGGGGCTGAGGGGATCGTAGGACCCTTCGTCCGAGGAGTACGAGGAGACAGGCGAGCCTGCCATGGAGTTCATGCCGTTGGGGTAATTGGGGGAGATGGTGGGCGAGAGGACGCCGGCCTGGAAGGCGGCGCTGACGGCGTCGTGTTCGTCGAGCAGCTGCTGGAGGGCTCGGATGTACTCGACGGCCGAGCGCAGCGTCTCCACTTTGCTCATCTTCTTGTTGGCGGCGCCGTTGGGGACGTGCTCGCGGAGGGTGGCGAAGCCCAGGTTGACGAGCTTGACGCGGTTCCTTTCCCGCTCGTTCCGCCGCGCCACCGCCGCCGGCTGCTGCTGAGGGAGGCTGTAGCCGAAGCCGCTGAAGTTGAGGCGTCTCTTGCAGCGCATCAACTCCGGCGACGCCGAGCGCTGCCGCTTGACCTGCTGCTGAGGCTGCTTCGGCGCAGCCGCAGCAGACGCTTTGGCGGCGCCCGGAGAGGGCTGGTTCTGTTGGCCGCCCGCCGCCGGGCTCAGCTGCTGCTGCGCGCTTTGTGAAGCGGCTACTGCGGCGGCGGCCGCGGCGGCGGCAGCGGCCGCGAAGAAGCAGGCGGGCTGGAGGAACGGCGGGGGAGGCGGCGGCTGGCTGGCGCTGCTGTCCATCTTGGCAGGGCTGCCACTGGCCATTGGGCGGCCGCACGGAGGAGGCAAGGCGCGCGGCGGTGCTCGCGGCGTTTGCTGGCCTTTGGCGCGGGGGAGGTAGACGAAGGAGAAGGAGAAGGGAATCGGGAAGGGAAAGGAGGGGGAGGCTTGCAGAAGGTAGAAAGCGAGCGAGCTCCGATGGCACCGCTTGGCTTTCCCTCCTCCCCCTTTCTTTGCAACCGAAGGAGGCTCGTGGCGCTCGCGTGTGTGCAGCCTGCTTGGCCAAAGCTCTTTTGCCAAAAAGGGACCAGAGATTGTCTCTCTTATAAGGGATGGCCGAAGCTCCGCTTACCGTCTCTCCCTCCCCCCCCTCTTCTTTTCACACTTCACTCTCCCTTCCCCCCCCCTACGCCCGCGCCTCCTCCTCCTCCCACTTCGGCTGCCACTCCGTCTCCTCACACCCACCCTGCACCTTGCGCCTTCCACACACACACACTCCCGGCTTTGCAGTGAGTGGCAACGGGCGGAAGAGAGCTGCCGCCTTTTCATTGTGGGGAGGGTGTGGGGTGGGGAAGGACTTTCATTGCGGGTGGGGTGGGTGAGATGGATGGATGGATGGGTGGCGAGGAAAGCTCGAGACGCCGGAAAGCGCGCGCGCGGAGGCGCGCGCACGAGGCCGTTAGGAGAGACCCGGCGAAAACCCCGCACACGCGTTTGGGCCGGTGCTCCGCCCCTTCTTCTCCCCTCCGCCTCTCCCCTTCCGAGGTTTGTTGTTGCAAGTGCGTGCGCCCGGCGCGTGCCGTTGGCCCAGCCGCTGAATAAACAATTGGGCTGGACCACAGCTTGGGATGAGGAAGGGGGGAGGGGGGGCCACACGGAGCAGCGAGCGCCCATTGGTTGAGCGTTAGAAGTAGGCGGTCATGGGACGTGGGGGGCGGGGGGGGGGGAAGGGGCCGAGAAGCAGGGGGAAAGAAAAAGTAGCGGGGAAGGATGCAGGACGCTGGGCGCTGGAGACTCCAGGGCGGACGGCAGGTTGTCCGAAGGGACGCGGAGTTTGCCCGACGGCTCCGAGCCCTCTCTAGGGCTGAGGGAGACGGCGGTGCCTCTTCAGAAGCATCTATGGGCTCGAATGTAACGGGGGGGGGGGGGGCGCAAAGCCAGCTGGGTGGCCCAAAGTGGCGGATGGGCTGCCTGGGACTTGGAAGGACAAGCTTTTCAGCAACGCGCTGAGGAGAATCAGATGAAATAGAAGAGGTGGCGCCGCCTCCTCCGCTATTTCATCTGAGAAGCTGCGGAGGTCGAGAAGGACAGCCGCTTTTCAAGGGGCAGAACCTGGCAGCATCCAGGAGCTGGAGGCTTTTCCCCATAAAGGATGCTTAAATCCCCATTTCTTTCTCTCTCAGCGCCCTATGTGAGCCAAGATACTTTCAAAATGATTGATTAGATTGCCCGATCAATTGGTTAGTGATATTTCCTTAAAGGAAGGAGGGGGAGTGGACGCTTTGAAATTGCATGAGCTGATGCGGCTTTATTTGGAAACAGAGTCCAGCGTTGTTCAGGGAGGACTGGTCCTCATGTAGCTTCCATATTTGCTCCCATTCATATTCACCAGAATTGTTAGCTGAAGGTACTTTGAACCTTAATAAAGGTTGTCCAAACCTTAAGGCCCTTAAGTTAAGGGGATAATACTTTACAGAGAATTGCCTTGGGCCACCCTGGACAAACTAGAATGATTCAATATATAAAATAATCAGGTGGACTAATACTGATTCAAGTCATTATTCCAGTATTTTGCTTTATCTCCCCCCCCCAACCTTCCATCTAATTGGCTACAAGTAAATGAGCTACAAACAATTAAGAAAAAAATTACATTATAGAAAAGTGGCTGGGTGGATAAATGGATATTTCTCCAAAGTTTACCAGTGTGTACAAAACCTCTTGAGTCCCAAAGCATCTGCAGGCCATAAGGTGAAAGAAAATTGCTGCACAGTAGCCATGTTTTAGTGCCTTTTTCGACTGACTGCATTTCCAGGTCTGAATCCAGTAGGAAATAGAGTACTGCAACAGAAATTAGCTTGGGAGAAAGAAGTTCAAATTTGAAAATATTGATTTGCAAGAGATTCTTCACCCTGACTGGGTTTACAGCTGAGTAAAAATGATTGTCAAACTGACAGAAACACAAATGTACGTAGATGGTTTCCTCTTACAAACGAGAGCTTGATGTCCATTTTTTATTTCTAGATTGTCAAGATATGTATTTGTATACATTTTTAAAAAAAAACATTTTGTGAGTTTCCCAGAGTTTCGGTGGTGAAATGGATATTCATACAATTCCACTGAAATAAATAAAATAGAAAGAAACA
Organism: Rhabdophis nuchalis; assembly: GCA_039707465.1. Classification (NCBI taxonomy): domain Eukaryota; kingdom Metazoa; phylum Chordata; class Lepidosauria; order Squamata; family Natricidae; genus Rhabdophis; species Rhabdophis nuchalis. The sequence continues at coordinate 99,063,457 of CM077648.1, forward strand.
TTTTGGTGAATTTCTTCTCAAATAAGAGGAAATCTCTGCTTCTTGGGAGAACGCTCACTATACATACTGGAACCGTGATGGTGTACCTATGGCACACATGACAGAGGAGGCATGCAGCGCCTCTCCCCAGCTCAGCTCCACCACGCATGTGCGTTCACCTCCCGCCAACCAGCTGGTCTTCGGGTCTCTGCCACACATGTGGGGGGGGAGTGCATGTATGCAGGGTTCACATGGGGGGTTGCATGCACAGGGGTGGGGTGCATTCACGGGGCCGTGCGTGCATTGCATTTTGGGGGTTTGGGTACTCAGTCTGGAAAATGTTAGCCATCACTGTACTAGAAGTAATATAGCCTCTTCCCCAAAGAGCTATTTCCCCTAAGATTTAAGCCATATCTGTCTCTTGGATAGGTAATACATTCAAAGCCCATTTCACTTAGACCTTTTTTTACAGCAGGGAATTTTGTAGCTCCACAAATTTCATCACTACAAGCCAGACCAACACCTGTTCAAGACTCAGGAGAGATTTACAAAATGGCTCACTGAGGACAAATATCCAGCCACAATTGTAAATAGGCTGAAGGAATTATTGTATAGATTTAGATTCATGTTTATGAGTGATGGAGGGGAATTACATTTCTCAAGTTGCTTGGCATAAAGAAAATCTCCCATGCAGTGCTTCTGGGCAAGCAGACCTGGGTTCATGAGCACCAGTTATGCCTCCCTTGGCACCTTCTTGGCTCCAGTCTTCTGATGTTGCATTTTTTATAAAACTATTCATTAAATAAATGACATGAATTGTACAGGTGAGTTGGCATCATACAGCTTCATATTTATTTTCAAGATTTCTCTTGGCAAACGTAGAAAACAAAAAATAGTGCCTGGAAACTGCCCTATACTTTATTTAAAAGTAGTTTCTCCTGCATAGAAACGATGGTATAGTTGACCTGTGCAGGTAGAAAGTATTTCAAGAAATTAAGGTAATGGGAGCAATCTCACCCATATGGCTTTTTCTTCATGGCAGCTTTATGAGGAGGGGAAATCAGGCTTTCCAAAGGGAAAGTTACCTGCTGATCCAAATGGACATAATGCCAAGCTGGTTGTATTTGTCTGATTATATGCCTGAGATACTGATGACTTCACTATCCTTGTCATTATCGTTGCTGTCATTATCTTTATCATCCTACTTATGCCAGATATTAAGTATGAGATAGACCTAAAGTGCAAGACTTAGGTTATGGTGACTGAAAATGATATGAGCTAAATTCCAATATACGAGAAAAACATAAGCTTGGGAAAGAATGGGATGTGAAAAGGCCATATAGACTTGATCCTATCAGAAGAACAGGCCAACAAATGCAGGAGAACGGCATTATTAAGTTCTGAAATGGTACAGTGGCTCAGACTGTAAACAGGAGATCGTAAAGATATAATACTCTAGCGCAGGGGTGTCAAACTCAAGGTTTGTGGGCCGGATCTGGCCCCTGATGTGGTCGGATCTGGCCCATGGGGCCATCCTGGAAAATGTAAGTAGCCAGATTATGTTGCTTTGGCCCAGTCTACACAATGTAAACAGGAAACATTGGGCCAGCGTGGCTTTGGCATGGTCTACCCAATGCAAAGAAAAATTATCAAGCCAATATGGCTTTGGCCTGGTCTACCCAGTGCGAAGAGGAAACATGCCAGCAGTTTGGGGGGAGGCATCAAGATGGCCATGCCCACCCAGTCGGCCACACCCACCCAGTTGGCCATGGTTGGCCAGTCGGCCGAGGTCAACCCCAGCCTTGATGCTGCCCACAATGAAAATGAGTTTCACACACCTGCTCTAGCCTATCAAAAGGAAATTACCTGCAAGTGAAAATATGTGTATGTTTATATAATATATCGTACCTCTTTACCAAAAAAGGTACTCAAGGCAGCTAACAAATATATTAAAATAGGATTAAATTGCATTAAAGCATGCCCTTTAAAAGTCAACAAAAATACCTAAGTGTGACAGTTGTTGTTAAGTGAATGTTGGCCCCATTTTGCAACCTTTCTTGCCACAGTTGGTAAGTGAATCACTGCAGCTGTTAATTTAGTAACACAGTTATTAAGTGAATCTGGTTTCCCTATTGATTTTGCTTGTCAGAAGGTTACAAAAGGTGATCACATGACCCCTGGACACTCATAAATATGAACCAGTTGCCAAGCTTCCCAATTTTGATCACATGACTATGAGGATGCTGCAACAGTTTTAAGTATGAAAAGTGGTCTTAAGTCCCTTTTTTCAATAATGTTGTAACAGAATGGTCACTAAATGAACTTTTGTAACTCAAGGACTACCTGTAAAACATTTTCAACTATTGGCAGAAGGACAACAAAGAGGGAGCTACTAGCTGATTGTCCTTTGGTATATATTTCCAAAACTAGATCATTTTTCTGCTCCTTTCTGAACATTTGTTCACTGGGCTGTGCAGATCCAGAAAATGGTTTAATCCAGTAGCCAAGCTAAGCATGTTGTAGGACCCCAATCTTAAGAACCCAAGAATCCTAAAGGGATATCACATAGGAAGGAGGTGATAGCAGCTATAATCCACTTCCTATTGTCTCAGAGTAGAGAAAGAATAATGGGCATCATTGGGATAAAACTGTACATTAAAATATATTCTCGTTGAAGGTTAATAAGTATTTCCTAAGGATAAAAGGGACATGGTGGCTCAGTAGCTAAGACGTTGAGATTGTCGATTAGAAAGTTTGGCAGTTTGTAGGTTCGAGTGAGTTCCCATTACTTGTCCCAACTTCTGCCAACCTAGCAGTTTGAAAGCACATGAAAATGCAAGTAGAAAAATAGGAACGACCTTTGGGTGGAAAGTAACAGCATTCCATGAGCCTTCAGCATTTAGTAATGATTGCCACATGGCAATGGAGACGTCTTCAGACAGCGCTGGCTCTTTGGCCTTGAAACAGAGATGAGCACCGCCCTCTAGACTAGCACATATGTGTGAGGGGAACCTTTACCATTTCATTTAGAGAAATAAATGTGTATAATTGAGATAAACTGTACATTAAATATATATTCTGGCTGAAGGTTTATAAGTATTTATTAAGGATAAAAACATTTGGCCAATTGAATCAGTTGTCTTGAGTGACTATGGATTCCCTTTTGCTGAATGTGGTCAAATAAAGATTCATGAGATATTTGTCTTTTTAACCTGAATTCCTGCAATGAATCGGTCTCTTTCCATTCAAGGCTTCCAGGAGCAGCTAAATGGCAAAGTGTTCAAGCACAAAGATATTACAACTATATGTAAATTAAAAATCATTTCATCACAAAATCATTTCAATCATTTTTAGGTTTCTGGTGGAGTCACTTCCTATATGAAGTGAATTGAGTGGCAACTTGGCAAATGACTAAAAATCTGTGAAGGCCAATAAAGTATTTATGTTGCCCTTCTGGGCCTATGGGTGAATGGTTAATTATGTACATATAGGGGGAACCTATACATTTACTAGGTTCCTCTGTCCAATATTAAACTTTTTGAGGGAACATCTTTTATTGTATTATGATGGTGTCTTAATTAAATTGGGGGGGGGGGGCGGAATTGAATGGTATCACCATTTTGCACACTATAGTGGTCTGTCTTAGCCCATAGCATAACTTCTCCATCATGCAGAATAAATTCTCTTGGCTTTCTCCATTGCTGCATCCTGATAGCAGTGGGACATGTAAGTTCCATCACATATATTCATACAGAAGCTATTTTAGAGACCAAACTTTGGGCTCTGCATGAGATATCAACACATGAAGATGCAAACCCCCACCACCACACCTATTTATTTAAATATTTATTCATAGATTTGAAGCATGTTAGATCCACATTTTGGGCAGAAGTGGCCTGGTTTCTATTTCTAAATTTATTATCAAATAAGGCAAACAGCTTGGCAGAAACTAGGAGAAAAGACAAATTTGATTACCAACTGGTGTGAAAACCACTTAGAGTTGAAAGGCCAAGGTAGAATGGTTACCAATGGTATGACAAAGTGGGTGGGTAGGTGGGGGAAAAATCCTTCTTTACCTCTACTCTATTGGGAAAAATCCAATCCTTCTGTATGACCACACTTTTGTGGTCTTATTTTGATTTTGCTGTTGTTGCTTAAGCCACTCAGAATTGTTGGAATTTGGTAGCCAAATTTTTGAAACATAAATATATACTAAATTGGCATGTCATATGGAATGGGCCATTGTGCATTTATTGTTACATTTTTAATTTTAAATACTCAATTATCATATGTTTATCATATGAACTACTTACCAGTTCAGCCTGGGATGAAATGTTTCTAGCAAACTTCAACAAAAAATAAAATAAAAGTGGCCATGCAGCTCTACACATTGAAGTGACTTTCACTGAATTCAGTGAGTCTATTAGCCAAGCACCGTAATGGTGACAAGTGATTGCAGAAAAGCAGACTTGAACCACTAGATACATGCCCTGTTAAACAACATCTCTGGCCTTGTAGCATTGATCAAGTGAAGGTCATTATTATGTTCCCCAATATCCCATTTACAATGATAGCAGGGCCAAATTATTGATTTGGCCAAATTATTGATAGGTGAACTGAAGTTGCTCAGATCTTAAAACAACTGAACGATCCTCTTGCAGGTGTGTTTCTAGATGTTACATTTGCTCCATTATTTAAACTTTGAATGAAATATTTAAGCTTTTTTAAGTAGCATAGTTATTTTATCATGTGCTATATTGTTAGGACTGGTAATTGCATAAATAACCTTATTCAGAATGGGACAACTCAGTTCAGCCAGCTCTTCACTGCCAGCTTGTCACCACTAGGTTGCCTGGTTGGCTCTCCCTGTGACAGTTGGTTGTGTGGAGTTGTCCTGCAGCAACTTGGTAGCAGTGAGTTGGCAGAGGTGACATGCAGAGGCGAGCTGGCCACACTGAGTTGTCCTAGACCAGTGTTTCTCAACCTTGGTGACTTTAAGTCCTGTGGACTTCAACTCCCAGAATTTCCCAGCTGGCGGGTTCTGGGAGTTGAAGTCCACAGGACATAAAATCACCAAGGTTGAGAAACACTGTCCTAGACCTAGACTCAATTTATTTACTTACTTAATTAACTTACTTACACTTTCTTGGATCATGAAGGCACTGCACTCGGTCATCAGCCCCGGTCATCTTGTATTTGGATTACTGCAATGTGCTATACATGGAGTTTCCCTTGAAGAGAATACAGAAGGTACAGCTGACACAGAATACAACTGCACGGACAGTCCTAGGGCCCCCTAGGGATCTTCATGTAACACTGCTGTTGCATGACCTGCAATGTTTGGTGGTTTGCTTCCAGGATCAATTCAAGGTATGTGTTAACTCCTTTAAAGCATGGCATGAGACCAGGGTATTTGAGGAATCATTTCACCCCAGCCTGCTCCAGCACAAGAAGGATACTGCAAATCCCATCAAGGAACTTCGGCTGGTAGGGAACAGGAGAAGAACCTTTTTTGCTGTGGCTCCCACCCTCTGAAACATCTTGCTGCTTGGGATAAGATCTGCCCTCACCCTCTTGACCTTCTGAAAGGGCCTTAAAATCTGGCTCTGCCAACTGGTATGGGGCCCCAATGAGGATGCTACATGCTGAAGGTTAGTGGATTAAGAAGATCCCACCTCTACTCCATTTGTGGTTTCTAGTTTATCCAATCTTGGGTTAATTATTGTTTTAACTTTGTAATGTTTTTATATTCTTGTTTTTATAATATTGTAAGCTGCCCAGAGTTGCTTGACAGTGAGATGGGTAGCATATAACTTTAATAAATAAGGAAATAAATGCTCACTAGGTACATAGCTCAACTTCGCAAATGCCATAGAAGAAACTCCAGAAAGAAAGAAAAAGAAGAAGAAAGAAAGAAAAAGAAAGGAAGGAAGAAAGAAAGAAGTAAAAACGGGGGAGGGAAGATGATTACCTATCTGTTTATAACCTAAGTTAAGCAAGACAAGTTTAAAATTCTGTCAAAACTACAAAGTACAAAGAAATTTCGTAAGTAGTCAAAATCCCTTTAAAAACCTCCTAAATAAGCAGGTTTTCTGGCTTCTTATTCAAATTACTTCTCAGAGAAATGTCGCTGTTAAATTGCCTAAAAGAGTTCTATAAGGAGAAATGTGATCTCTCTCTACAGACCACCAAGGACCCTTCCTTAAGTTCAGCACCTGCAGTTCAGAATCCTTAATTTCTCCAAACAATATTCTTTATCCTGATCACCTTAAATTAAGGAATTCCCATATTATTGCAGTGTAGTTCGTGAAAGGGGGGGGGGAGGGAGATGTCGCAGCCTCTGCCCTATTTTCTTGAAGCGCCTGCTCTCTATTCTCTCCCCGTTTTTCTGCCTTTTTAAAAAAAACAAAAAACTTTGCTTTAAAAGCTCCCCCTTCATCCCTGCGCGCGTTAGTTAGGATAAGACGCCTGCCTTTGGAAAGCGGTTCATCTAAATACAGACCTTCAAAAGAATCCATACATGGGGGACTTTTATGAGAGGAGAAAGGAGCCCTATGATTCTTATGCCCGTATTTTGTTACAGTGGCTTGGAACTCTGGCACATCTCCTCCCCCCTTTCTTTTCCTCGCCTAAGATTTTTTAAAAAACGAAGCAAAAGGCCTTTCATCTGGTTTTTTTTTTTAAACTTTTTTTTTAAAAAGCCCGGCTTATTCTCCCCATAGAAGACATAACTCGCCTCTTGGAGAGGACGGGGGAAGAACAAGCGAGGAAAAAAGGGGGGACCTTGACAATAAAGCGGGGCATTCGCGCTCTCGCTCTCTCTGCTGGCCTGGCATTCAAGACTCGGCCTATTGGGAGGGGGGGGGGGCTCAGCAAGAGAGTTTAGAATAGAAGCGTGGGGTCTATTGAGAGGGCTCTGCCCCCCTTCACAACCGTGGGGCTTTATGAAACTTATCTTCCATGCCTTGTCAGGGCATTTTCTGGAGCCCAATTAGTGCTTTTGTTGCAAAAGTTCTTTTGAAAAAATAAAAAAGTTTTGAGGAGGAGGAGGAGGAGGACAAAAAAAGTGGCGGGGGGAGAGGACCCCGCGGGGCGGGAGGGGGTTGAGCTCCTTCGCGTCTCCCTCTTATTTTGACGATTTCAGTCATTACGCCGTGTAATAGTTAATATGACAACTGGACGCTGAAGTTTGTATAGAAACGCCTCGGCAACAGGCGAGAGAGAGCGAGAGAAAGCGTGCAGTGGGTGGCAACTGGCGCGGGAGCGGAGCGTCCGGCCGATGGGCGCGCAACTGGCAGATCCCGGCCGCTGAATACCCCCCGGGGGGGGGGGGGGAGGGAGAGGTGATCAAGGAAGAATTGGGCACAATTCGGGGGAAATAAAATAAAGTGGGCTGCCAAGGAGAAGGCGAGGCTGAGGAAAGTTAACTCGTTTTGAACGTTTTCCAACTAAAAGGCCTTTAAAAAAAACACAACCCTTGCCGTTGGCGTTAAAGAAATGCATAAATGGGACGACTTTACACGGATTGGTTACACTTGCAGGGGCCTGCAAAGTCGGCTCTTTTAAGACTGGTGGACTTCAACTCCCAGAATTCCCCAGCCAGCTATGCTGGCTGGGGAACTCTGGGAGTTGAAGTCCACCAGTCTTAAAAGAGCCGACTTTGCAGACCCCTGGGTTACAGGGGTTTTTTTTGCCCTACATTCTAGGTTCTTCGCCTTCTCCTTCTCCTCCCTTTCGTTGTTTTCCCCAGTCGCTTTCAAAAGCGGCGTCCGGTTGGGTTTTTTGTTTTTGTTTTTAAAGGCAAGCGGGTAAAGCGTGTCGTTTGTTGTGTCCGTGCAGTAATCAAACCAACAAACAACACGGAGGCGGCTATACAGGGTTGTAAACGGGAGACTTCCACCCGCGCTGAGTATTTCAGGAAGATTCCTCCACCGGTTCCCTCTGGAGCTTGCGGTGAAGACAACAAAGACGAAGCGAACAGGGCAAGTGGGATTTCGGGGAGAAAGAGATCCCGAGCCTTCCGTTGGGTCCGGGTCTGTCTTTCCTCCCCCACCCACATTCCCCTCCCCGTTTCTCGCCGTTTAAATTTGCTCTTTCACAATGAGGCGACCGTGGCCTTGACCCCAGCACAGCGCTAGCTGGGCGGTTTCTGCCTTGTTTTTCAAACCTACATTGTTTCTGCCGCTTCTTTGGGAAACTTTTTCATTAGGATTCCGTTTACCAAAAATTCTATGAGGATGGGGGGATGGGGGAGGACGGAAGGATGCATCTTATGCTCGGCGTCTTCCAAGCGCCGCCCTCCCCGCTCTGCCCCCATTAGGACGCATTAAATAATGGAGCGGAGGGGGGGGGTTAAGCATCTTAGCTCCAGTTCATGCTAATGAGCGGGGGGGGGGGTGAAGGGGAGAAGGAAGGGGTAGAGAACTCCCTCCCATTAGAGAGAAGCGGAATCTGGAGAAAGAGGGAGCCGCTCACACCTTTTTTTAAAGTCTCCTTTCTCAAAAGGAAAATAGCTAGGGTCGTGGAAACGTCGGATGTAGAGCACACGTAGCAATCTCTCTCTCTCTCTGTGTGTGCGTGTTTGTGTGTGAGAGTGGGAAAGAGAGAAAAAGAAATAAGGAGAGAGAAAGAGAGCGAAAGAGAAAGAGAAGGAAAGAGAGAGAAAAAGAAAAAGAGGAGAGCGAAAGAGAGCGAGAGCGAAAGAGAGAAGGAAAGAAAAAGAGAAAGAAGAGAGAGAGAGAGAGCGAAAGAGAGAAGGAAAGAAAAAGAGAAAGAAGAGAGAGAGAGCGAAAGAGAGAAGGAAAGAAAAAAGAAAGAAGAGAAAGAAAGAGAGAGAGTGGGAGCGAAAGAGAGAAGGAAAGAAAAAGAGAAAGAAGAGAGAAAGAAGAGAGCGAGCGAGAGAGAGAGAGAGCGCGCGAAAGAGGGAGAGAAGGAAAGAGAGAGAAAAAAAGAGAGAGACAGAGACAGACAGAGAGAAGCTAAGCGAGCGCCTTTAGCGGCTTTTACGCGCAAAGAAAACAAGGCTTTGCATGGCTGGCGCCCCCTAAAAACACGCCCCACCTTCTTTCCTCCCTAGAGCCGCCTTCCCGCGCAGAGGGTCTCGGGAGAAAGTTGGAGGAAGGCGGCTGGACCGACGGAGGCCGGTCGTGTGTCGGCATTGTAGGGCCACGCGTCCCGCGTCCCTCAGCGGCCAAGGCGGGATGGAGCCGAGCGGTTCCTTCGGCCGGAAAGATCAAGGCGGGTCATTGCCCATCTGGCTTCCGGCTTTCAGTTACGGTGCTCATTCGAAAGTTTGGTGCCAAGACTTCACAAGCCAAGAAAAGAAGGAACGTCCAGTCTCTCTCTCTCTCTCCCTTCCTCCCTCCCTCTCTCTCTCTCTCTTTCCCCGGCCCTCTTGATGTTGAAATACCCTCCCTCTGTAAGTCTCTGGCAGCCGCTTTCCAGCGTAGACCTTTTAGCTCAGTTAGCATCCGAGGACAAGATAGCTGCAACTCTCTCGCGGAATAAAGAAGCACGGGGGAATCTGTGACAGAGATGGAGCAAAGGGTTCAGTCGGGTTCATATCGGGAGCTCCCCAGAAGAACTGAAGGCTTTCAACTGAAGAAAAAAAATATTGGCGGAGCAGCCTTCTCCAACCTGGGTCTCTTCAGTTGCAGCACTAAGACTCCAAATCCCCATCAGCCTAGTCATGAATTTGTGGGGTTTCAACTCTCAGCACCAGGGGTGAAATCAACTTACCTTCGACATCGGTTCACAAATGTGAGCGTGTGCACATGCGTGGACCTTTTGCGCATGCGTAGAGCATAAAAAATGGGACATGATGATGGCCGGATGGATGTGCGGAGCGTGGCACCACCACTGCTACCGGTTCATTCTAACCGGATAGAACCAGCTGAATTGCACTACTGCTTAGCAAAGTTTTGGAGCATTGCAAGTTTATATATACACATACATACATACATACATACATACATACATACATACATACATACATACATACATACATACATACATACATATAACCGTATTTTTCAGATTATAATATGCTCCAGAGTATAAGACACATTTTTGGCAAAAAATGGGCATGCATAGCCTGTAGGAGGATTATAGAATGCTTCTGGGGGCTGGGGGACAAAAACGAGCAAAAACAGCCCATTTTTCATTCATTCTTGCCCTCCCCAGCCCCCAGGAGCACTCTGGAAGCCTCCTAAAGGCTATGCACGGCCATTTTTGCAAAGGGAACGGGGTTTTGAGACGCAAAAAAAATGCTGTATTTAGTATATAAGACGCACCCAGATTTTCACCCTCTTTTTTGAGAGAAAAAGGTGCGTCTTATACTCCAAAAAATATGGTATATATAATTATAAAAATATAAATTTTATATTTAAAAGTTTTGATTACCATGTATGAATACAGGGTATGTCAGTTACACAGACAAAGATCAGAATAAAAAAGCATGGTAAATATTAACACATGAACTCAACAGTAACTATAATATGATAACACTTGTATTAAATATAATTGTAATAGTATAACCAAATAGTTTAAACTGGTTTTTTAAATATCTTGGCCTATTTATATGTTATAAATTATCACACTGATAGTTGAAAACCATCTCTATATAAATACAGGCATTCATAGTCTTTTTTCCTCTAATTCCTACCCATTGTCTCTAGCCACATATAGAAACTATTACATGTTGGAGCATTGCAAGTTAAAGGGGTTGATATTGTTAAAGGTTGGCATGTAATATTGATCATCGATTTAGATGACTTTTCATAGTATTAGACAAATGTATGGCGAAGCTGGGACCAGCGATGAGTAACCTTGGGTAAAGTTTCAGAAAGGTGATTTTCTCTGAAGAACGGTTGTGCAAAACATCTAAGTTGTTTTGCAAAGTGACTTACACACACACATACTACTTCTAAAATGCTTCACTTTGCTGCCTCCTGTGGCAGTTCTAATAAGAGGCCTACTTGGGTGGACCTCTCCAGAAGCTTCCTGCACCATGCTCAGTCAACTCCTGGAAATGCGGATAGAGTTTTCTGCATTCACACAATTGTTGAATGAAACTTTAAGATCATGCAAGGAATTGAGGCCGATCATGTTTCTTCTGTAACATGATGCACCGTGCACTGCCCCGAGTCCCTTTGGGGAGAGGGAGCGATCTATAAATTAAAATTTTGATGATGATGATGATGATGATGATGATGATGATGATGATGATGATGATGATGATGATGATGATGATGATGATGAAGTAAATTGCTTGCCAAAGTACAAAGCACTTCATTGAGATAACTCACAACTGCTTCTCATGCTTTACAATAATATCAATTAGCTTCTTCCAGATGCTGGAAGGAGTTGCCTTTGGTCCTCGGGAAATGCTTATGTGCTTTCTGTACTCATCTAAATGGCCATAATGGACAGAATAACCTTAAGGTAGATAGGGCTTGGGAATCATTTGATGTCCCAAAGGTGCTTTTTCAAGAGGCAACTGGACTTTCTGTTTTTTCTTTGGAGATGTTTTGCTTCCCATCCACTCTTCAGAGCTGAAGAAACTTCTTGGCTGAGAAGCTAAACATCTTCAAAGAAAAACCAAAAAGTCAGTTGCTTCTTGAAAAAGCACCTTTGGGACAACCATGACCTGGATGACTGAGAATCTCCATAGAATCGTTCAGTGCTGTTAGAAATTGGTTTGCAGGAGATCTTGTGAAAATCAGTGTCTCTCTATATATCTACTTCATCATATACCCATGACAGACTATTTAGGATTAACGGTCTTTTATCATATTTAGCCACACATTGTTGAATGACCAGCTGTGAAAAGCAATATACTTTCCTTACAGTAATTCATGATTGAAAAGGGAATTTTAACTAAGGAAGTTTATCAAAGTTCTAAATTACTTCTGCTCAACCTCTACTAAATTCCTATTGAAGTTTTGTTATGGGACTGATGATTTGTCTGGGATACTTCGTTTTATTTACGGTTTCTAAAATTCACAATGGTGAGAGATGCCAGTTTTCTAAAGTTCTGGTCCATTCATCAAAAGCAAAGGATTTAAATGAGAAGGGAAATACATGATTCTAAAAATATTGCTGGATCTCATCATCCTGCATTGTGGGCCATGCTAATTGAGGCAGATAGGACTGGGAGATGTGTGGCTGAAGCCAATTATTTCATATGTCTGACATAATTAGGGCTCTTCTGATTTTAAAATATATTTTATGTATTTGTATGTATCAAATACAAAGATATTTGATTACATATTGAGGAAGTAAACTAGTTATGTTGGTTATATGCCACAACAGATCAATTGCTAGAGAGGGATAGTGGCTTTCATTTCCACTGGAGAGCTTTCCACTGGAGTGTGATTGTGATACACCTTTGGTTTTGTCTAGGATGGTCCTTTTGTGTTTTTCGGAGGAATGATGGAGTAATTGGTCATATTACATAGTTACTACATAGTTATTGTAGCCTTGGATCATTTCCCTCAATAAATTCTGTCTTGTTTTTAATTGGGTTATCTTTATATAGTTCTAGGGTTTGTGTTGTAGATCATGTTTATGCAAAAATATTGAAAATTCAAAAGGCTTCACAAATGTTTAAGTGTCACAATATATTTGTGACAGTTTGTGTTGATTTACTCTTGCCAAGTAGGACAACAATAGGAGTGAAAAAGTACCGTACTTGCATTCCTGTAACAAATTGCCAATCAGTATCAGATCATCATGACTACAGTCTGTGTAGACTTGAAGATTCTATTTAATAGGCAAAGTGAGGCAAGAAGGAGCATCTGTCTTGAGAGCTCAGACCATAACTTCCCTGACTTTCTGAAGTCTTGGTACCTGTTCAAATAAGGACAATGAACTATTGTTTAAGCATCTTGTGTGAAAGCAGCCTACAAAACCTGTGGAAGCCTCCCTAGTAGCCAAAAGCTGGCACTGTAATGAATTTGTGGAGACTGATGCTGACACAGTTGATCAGTTTCTGCCCCTGCCTGCCTGCCTGCCTGCCTGCCTACCTACCTACCTATCTATCTTCTCCCTCAATGCCTTTGTAGATCAAGCACTGCAGTCTAATATACCACAATCTTCCCAATCTTGTACTTTCCAAGCCTGTTGGACTATATAATTATCACCCCCAGATATGAATAGTAGTTGAATGTAGCAATTGTTGAAATTCAGCAATTGCAATCTGTTGAAGGTAGTCTCTTAGGGGACAACAGTAAACATGGAGTGAGCTGGGAGTAGGAAGAGTAAAGTGGGAGCCACAACCATTCTGTCGAAGACAGGCACTATACTCTTATAATATATTAAAACTGATTTAAATTTAGAAGATATCCTTCTTTTATGGTAAAGAAATTAATATCTTGAAGATTAATTGCAACTTTGCAAGTCCTATTTACTTTCTGGGATCTCATTTTAAGAAGGGTTGTTTTTTTTTTCCTTTTTAGTGATGCTTCTCAATCTTGCGAGCTGTTTTAGTAATTGTCAAGAAATGTTGAATAGTGCTGCATGTGGTGCACCAGGAAATTACAGTCACTCTGAAAGGACCATCCAATTTGGCTGGGCTCCACCAGTTTTGGCTGATCATTTACTCCATTTGGACAGGGAAAAAACTATAAACAAACCCCCTTTTGAAGTATAACATGCTGGCTTGTTTGTTCTGAAACTTGTCCTCTAGTTTGCTCTATGATGCTGATCGTTCTTCTGTTAATTTGTGACTCAGAAGTTAACCTACGGCTCAGTCCTTACAAATATAACATGCAGGAAGGGTTGATCAGACTTTTGAAAGAAATGGGAGAAAGAGCTGTGCTTTGAATTGGGACTAGGAGAGTTCACTCAATAAGGCAGGCTAGGCTACAATGGGGGAACTGTGGTTCAAACTGTTTTGAAATTCATTGTAGTATATTAATGCATTGTGTGACCCATGTGGAGATTGTCCAGTCAGGTGTTAGTGGATGCTGAATTACCAGGCCGAGGTCTTGGTAGTTGAGAATGACTAATACTCTGGGGATGCCTGGATAACTTTGAAGGTCTGGAGTGTTTACAAAACCACAATTCAGAACTGAAATCAGAGGAAGCATCACCCAAAGTTAGGGGATTCTAAAATGAGAGGTTGGGTTAAAATGCAAACATGGTTAGAGAAAATGATACATCAGCCCGTAGAGTTTAGGCCAGAGGTATTCTTATTGAGTATTCCACCAGAGAAATATAGTAAAGAAGATTCACATTTGATTGTACAGATAATAACAGCAGCTAGAATTGTATTTGTACAAAATTGGAAAGAAGATAAAATCCCATCGGAAGGTGAGGTAATAAAGAAGATATTAGATTGTGCAGAAATGAACAGGATGTCATTGGGAATAAAGGACAAAGAGGACTCAATATACTACAGGACATGATGGCGATTTTACGATTGACTTGAAAAAACATAAATAGAAAGAGAAAGGAACAAAACATGAAATAAATAACTCAGATGACACATTATTAAATTAGGGGGAGGGAAAATGAGAAAATATTAAAATGCAAGTATACAAGTGGAAAAATGACATAAGTGGAATTAATATTAGAAATAAAATGCAATAGAAAAAATTATTTGTATGAAAACATAAAGTTGGGATTGCTGGAAGAACGCCATCCTGAGAACCCATCAGAGAAAATAAATAAGCAAGGGCAGCAATGGAAGGAGGGGGGGATGAGGGGTGAAAGGATGAAAGGGTAAAGCAGAGAAAGCAAGAGTGGGGAATCAGGAGTAGAAGAGAGGGTAAGAAGGAGGAGAAGGGAAGAGGAGAGGGGAACAAGAAAGGAGGAAGGAGAGGAGAAAAGAAGAAGGAAGAGATGGGAGGTTGAGAAGATGGAAGGAGCAAGGTTGTTGCAAAATAAGATGGAGGCATGGAAAGTGACCCAAACTGTAATATATATGTGTGTGTATGTAAAAATAATTAGACTAATGATGAATAGATAAATATTAAATAGCAATTATAAGAATGTATATTTGTGAATGAACTTGAAAGGGAAAAATAAAAAACGTAAATAAAATAAAATGAAATAAAATAAAATGAGAGAACAGAAAGTTGAGTTACTGGTTTTTGCCAGCCCCGGTGCGAATAGCATCGGAGTAGTGATTCTCTTGAAAGATAAAAAGATCAAGTGAAAAATAAGTGGGTGGCTGTAAGAGTGAGGGACAGCTGATCTAAGCATCTTGTTACCAAATGACCAACGGTTCCAGGAACTTAGATAAGTTGGGGAATGAGAAGCTGGACAATTTGAAGAATTTAGGAGATTGTATTTTGAGATGGATTGGTTTGTTATGGGAATAAAGTAGTAGGCAACCATTGGTAGGTGGGGCAGAAAAATGAAGGATGAGGTCAGACTGCAGTGGCAATGAGTAGAGGAATAAATTTTAGGGGAAGAGTGTAATTTGTTGCTTTTTCCCACCTCTAATACAGCTTCTACGGGTTCTGTGGGTGTGGCTTTATGGGCTTGGTGTGACTTTGTGGGTGTGACTTTGTGGGCATGGGAGGGGGAGGATATTGCAAAATCCCCATTCCCTCCCTACCCCACTTACCTGCTTTCAGGGCAACAAAAGAAGATCAGTTGGGAGGCAGTGGGGGCGAGGCCAGCCTATTTGCTGGTTCTCTAAATCACTCAAAATTTTCACTACCAGTTTTCCAGAAACTGTCAGAACTGGCTGAATACCACTTCTGATTTATATGTCAGCCTTATAAGGTAATCCAGACAGCACACTAAAACCATAAGTACTAATTTAATTTATTAAATTTCTATATCGCCCTTCTCCCTTCCGGGACTCAGGGCGGTGTACAGGCAGCACTAACACTACCTCTATTGTAAGGTTACAGTAACAGAATCTTGGCAAGTCTGAAAACCATTTTCCTCTTTATCTTTGCTTTCCAGAAACTATTCAGGGTCCCTTCTGAGACATTTTCTGCAATCCCATTCCAGCTTTGGACTCAGAACTCTCTTATCAGATCATTGATTAGGCTGTGGATCTTCCTCTATCTCCCAAGGTTATTTTCACATTCCATTACACTGCAGCAGCCTATTCTTTCAGCTGGAAACTACCTAGTTGATGTGTTTGTATTAGATGGGCACACTGCAGCTTCCTCCCTCGTGAGAATGTAAGGAGGGCATGCTTTTATAGGGTAGCACCCATCCCTTTGAACAACCTCCTGCTAGAGATATGGATGGTTCCTTTGCTTCAAGGAAGATTCAGGAAAATCTTAAAGAAGAAATTGTGCAAAAAAGCATTCATTCCAATTGTATTTTTCACATTTTATTGAGCCATTTGGAGGTTGGCAAGGGATCACTGAATGCCTATTTAGTTTAATTTCAATGTTACCATTGAAATGTGATTTGATTCATTTTATAGTTATAGTTTATTTGATTTATATACCGCACCCTTTCCCAAAATTTTAGGTATTGTACTTTGTTTTGTATGTTAATTGTGCAGTACTATAAAACTGAAGAATCAACTGGTATACAAAATAGCACATAGCTTATTTAATGTTAGTCCATCATATTAAGCCATAATACTTTGTTTAGGTGTTTGGGTATTATATATTCAGGCACTATACTTGTTAATCTTTTATGTGAATCCACTCTCGGTATTGATAATCGTTCTTTAAAGTTTGTGAATTCCTTTGAATGTTTCATATTTGTGCATCAGTTTGACCTAAAATGTGATCTGTTCTCCAGACAAGACCTAAACTTAGATAAATAGAATCCAGTTAAATAAATGAGCTAAAAACATTATACCTGCTTATTGAGGAGAATTATCCAAAGCTACATATTTGTGTCTGTCAAATGTATGTGAACCTTTGCATTCAGTAGCTTTCTCCAACGCTGGCCATAGGGGGCGAACATCTTGCCCCTGTGGATGGGGCGCGCAATTTGGGTGTCCTCCTGGATACCCGGCTGTCTATGGAAGAGCAAGTGACAGCCGTGGCCAGGAGGGCGTTTTACCAGGTTCGCCTGGTTCGCCAATTGCGCCCCCTATTGGATCGGGACGCCCTTCGCACAGTCACTCATACCCTCGTGACATCCCGACTGGACTACTGTAACTCTCTCTACATGGGGCTCCCCTTGAGGTGCACCCGGAGGCTTCAGTTAGTTCAGAATGCAGCCGCGCGAGCAATTATGGGGACCACTAGGTTTGCCCACGTTACACCGCTCTTGCGCGAGCTGCACTGGCTACCTGTCGTCTTCCGGGTGCGCTTCAAGGTGCTAATTATCATCTTCAAAGCGCTCCATGGCTCGGGACCTAGCTATCTGTGAGATCGGATCCTGCCCCATACATCCTCACGACCGATTCGCTCCCACAGAGAGGGACTTCTCCGGGTGCCGTCCACTAGACTTTGTCAGCGGGCGACGCCCAGGGGAAGGGCTCTCTCTGTGGCGGGCCCGGCCCTCTGGAACGACCTTCCCCCTGACATCAGAACGACCACTGACCTCCGCTCCTTCCGTACGAAATTGAAGACCTATTTCTTTCGACTGGCCGGCCTTGAATAATTCTCTCTGTCTATTGATTCCAAATGCATCTTAATGGGTTCTTAATCATTTTTAGCACGGGTAACATTGTTTAATTATGTTTTAAAGTATGTATTTTGTATTTATTGTATATTGTTTTTAGTTTCTCCTGTGCACCGCCCCGGGTCCCTGTGGGGAGAGGGTGCGGTCAATAAATCCGAATTTGATTGATTGATTGAGTACAGTAATTGTTGTGCCCTCCTCATATTTTTCACAAAACAGATCCTTGCACCTTCATGGTGGTTTGGAAAATATGGCTGAAACTCTAGAAGGGGACCACTGCTAGCCACCGTAGATAAAACTGAGCATTACGGACAAATTATTCAGTATTAACTAACCTCTTGTGCTTATAACTTTGACCAAAAGCCCTGCTAAGTGTCACTTGTTTGCGTACTGATCAAAAATCCTGAAAAATAGTGGCACTTGTATGTTGCTGTGAGTCAATCCATATTGACTCAATTAAATAGAGTGAAGAGAGAGGCAGGTGCTTATCCAGGTGCAGAGGGATTGCAGTTCCTTGTATTAATGCCCTGTCTGATGCTGTTTATTTGCATCGGTTCCCTCTCTATGATGTATTTTAAAGCAAAGAAAATGCCATAGTGGGATTTCCGTAAACTCATGTAGACAGAGTGCCATCTGCTGACAAACAATCATTTTAAGGAAGAAGATCAAATGTGTGAACCAT
The DNA here is from genome assembly GCA_039707465.1 of Rhabdophis nuchalis. Classification (NCBI taxonomy): domain Eukaryota; kingdom Metazoa; phylum Chordata; class Lepidosauria; order Squamata; family Natricidae; genus Rhabdophis; species Rhabdophis nuchalis. Next base: position 99,081,674 of record CM077648.1, read on the forward strand.
TGCAAGCATTCAGCTATCTTGCCTGACAATCAAACTGTGCCCCCACTTGCAAAAGGCAGGCACCTAGATGCATAACTTGCAGATTTTATCTGATGTTGTTACTCTTTTCAATTTGGACAGCTCAAATACTTTTTCACACAGGGGGTGACTTCAAAAAGATTGTTTTAATATTACTTACTTATTAAATTAATTAATAGGTTGCCCAGTACTACCTTTACATGAAATAATTAAAAGTAAAATACTATAGGTAAAGGTTCCTCTTACACATATGTGCTAGATGTTCCCAACTCTAGGGGGCAGTGCTCATCTCCATTTCAAAGCCGAAGAGTCTGAAGACATCTCCATGGTCATGTGGCCGGCATGACTAAATGCCAAAGACGCATGGAACGCTGTTACCTTCCCACCAAAGTGGTCCCTATTTTTCTACTTACATTTTTTATATGCTTTCAAACTGCTAGGTTGGCAGAAGCTTGGAAAAGTAACGGGAAAAGTAATGCCATTACCTGGCGCTAGGGATTTGAACCACCAAACTGACAACCGTTCTGATCGACATGCTCAGCGTTTAGCCACTGAGCCACCTTGTCCCTAGAAAATACTATAGAAAGCATATAAAGGAAGTATCCATAAAAAGAGTACCAACACCATCAAAACAGAAAAGTTCACCAACTACTCTAATCCTAGACCTCTGAGAAGAACCAGGTTTTAGGGGGTGGTTTAAATAGGGTCAAAGTGGGGGCTATGGAAATCTTGGATGCTTTTTTACATAGGGCAGGTGTTGCAAAATAGATTTCCTTGGCCCCATCAGCTATTTGATGGTATCCAAAGCTTGCTGACTCTGCATCATCATTTAGGAAGGACAGAAGCTGTGGAAGAGAGATGGCCATTCAAATAACCAGCCTATGCCATGAAGGGCTTTGTAGCCAATAACCATCACCTTGAATTGCACTGGGAAACCTACTGGTAACCAGTACAGCTCACAAAGCAGAGATGATGTGCACGTGCCATAGCATACTCATAATGGTTAGTGTCACTGAGTTGTGAAAAAGTCACAGCTCCTGAGTGATTTTCAAGGGGAGCTCCCTATAAAGCGCATTGCAATAATTCAAATACACAACGAACAGCTGTCCTAAGCCACCTGTTCCAGATAGTTCCTCTGTGAGAGACATGGGTGGTTTTAAAATTTGCTAAACACACAATAAATCACAGATGAATTTGTGTAAAGGTCTTCCTGGTCAGAGTTGCCACCCGCTTCCTGAACAGGAAGTATAAATCTATAAACACCCCAAATTGTACTAATAGAACATATTGTCACTCTACATCACAGGATATAGCAACCCAGTATCAACATGCAGAGTGAAACTACCAGTGAATACACTTTGGAATTGCTGTCCCTTTTCACATTTTGTTTTAAGGCTTGGGGGCCTCTCCCTACTTGCACCCAATTGTGTAAGTAGAAATATGCCCTAGCAAACTCTTTTTTCTGCCATGTCCCCATCAATTGGATCTGTCTCTCCTAAAGGGACATTTTATCATGTTTGGTGGATGTGGAAAAAAATCAGAAAATGTTGGATTCAGTACATGCACTACTTCAGAAGATTTTGAAGACTAATGTACAGTTGAAACCAGAGCCCTATATATTGGGATTAATAGATAGAAAAAAAGTAATGGAACTTTGTTTTTATATATAATAACTGCAAAAAGATTATTATATGCTTGAAAAAAGGAAAGGTTTGGCACTAGTCACAATGGAAGAATGGTTGGTGAGAATGATGGAGGTTTCAGAGATAGCTAAATTGACTTCTTCAATTACAGAGAAGACAATATCTACAATATATTTTTGTGAACAATAAACTTCTTATGGACTTTTTCATGAAATGAAAAAAATGAACTTTTGATTTATGGTTTTGATGATTAGAAAATGTTAGATAATAGAAAAAAGACAGTCTTTTTGTAATCATAGAGCAAAAGATAAATTTGTAATCACTTGTATTTGTTACACAGGAAATTGAAGTTTCTTTCTTTTTTTAATACCTTTTCTTTCTTTTGGCCTTTTTTTATTATGTATCAGTTTTTGTTAGTTTTTAATTTTCTTTTTGAAACTTTTAATAAAAATTATAGAAAAAATATTGGCTTTATCTCTTTTCATTCCCTGAGTATAACATCCACATGTTGCCTTTTGTACTAAAATCATCCCGTTTCTACAGTTGCCCAAGCTTCATAGAGAGGCTGGTATTAAAAATAATTAAAATTGTAAGCTACATGTATACAAATGAATAGAGAACCAAATAAAAGGTGGATTTTTTAAAAAAAATAATAGACTGATATCATGCTTGGTCCTAGTCAAAAATACTCACTGGGAAACCTAGGTGGCTGACAGTGTCCCTAGGCATATATGAAGAGTTCCACAATGCCAGGCCCATTATTAAATTTTGTATGTATATGTATATGTATATGTACATATACACACATATAACCGTAAAGCCTACAAACTTGAAATTTGGCACGTATGTTCCTCTTGGCTTCTAGGTGCTTGCTAAGAAAGGATTTTTTCAAAATAACCATCAGATCATTAGTATTTCTTATATAGTGATTAATACAGTCTGATGCTAAGGAGTTAAACATTCTATTCCCCCTCCCCACATGAAAGGAACTCTGTTCCATCTGCCAGTTGCCTCACATTCCGTTACCTCAGGTCAAACTGGCAAATGTTCCACTCCTTCACTCAAGAGCGGCCTGGGGCTCCTTACAGTACTAAACATCGGTACCTCACCAAAATGTCTACGCCTTCCACCAATAGAAATACTTCTGGACTCAAGGCAGCATGGGTATCCAGCTAGTAGGTATGTATTTGCCTATGGTATCTAAGGAAATAGATACAAACCAAGATTGCTTATTTATTTATTTATTTATTTATTTATTTATTTATTTATTTATTTATTTATTTATTTTATTATATTTCTATACCGCCCTCTCTCCTCAATGGGACTCAGGGCGGTGCACAGGAATAATAAAAGCAGAAGTCATAAATACAATCAAATATGATTAAAAATAAATTAAATCAAGTTAAGAACCCGTGCTAAAAATTCATAATTAAAACCCAAGTTAAAAATCACTAATGAAGGACTATGCCAGGCCAAAATCATTAAAAATACAAGGAATAGATACATAGTGTAAACATGTTGATAAGAGAAAGAAACTCAAAATGACACCAGAATTACTGACATCATTATGTCATCTCTGTTTGCTTTGCTTGTATCCTGTTGCAAAAACATAAGTTGCAGAGTTTGGTCTTGTTTTGTCACTTGGTCCTCATTGCCTCTGGGGCAGCTAGCTGTCATTCTATTTCATAATGGCCCCGGGTGACTTTGGGAAGCTGTTTCAGTGATTGTCACAATCAGTGTGTTCTGACTTCATTTGGGCTGTTTCATCCTGCTTAGTCTGTACTTCTTCTACTTGTTCATTTGGAAGTTTCACTGAACTCATATGGGTTTCTTGCAGAACCGCATGGTTCAGACAGCAATTTATACAAACAGAAGGAAAACATGGGGGAGAATTGAAAGCTCCTTCATTTCACTGTCAGTTGGCTACAATTTTATGTTTGATTACCTGAAAATAAGCAACAGGAATCTTGTGAAATTTAGCAATCTGATGCTCTTCCTTCTGTGCAGACAGGCAGGACAATTTATGTTCTTGATTATTTTGTGGTTTTATTCATAGGGAAATTTGCTCCCAAATTTGAATGCATTCCTCAAAATTGGGCAATAAAAGATTTTCTCCCTCTAATATAAACTTAATGAAATAAATATGAGTAAACCATTATTTAGACCTCCTGTTTGGTTGGATTACTCTCTGGTATTGCTACAAGCAAGCAACATTGTTATGGTTGGTTCATATGGGTAGGGAAGGAAGGAATATATCCAGAACTGAAATTACAGAATTGCACAATGCAAACCATAACAAGACAAGAAATAATTCATCCCAGCAGAAAGCACATACAGAAGGATAAAGAAGCCCACTTTTGACTTTTTTTTAACTTATGGCCAAACCATGGTGCCTTTTGAATTGAAGGGGGTGGAGCAGAGGGGTGTGTGAAGAAAACCCCACCTTTGCCCAAACTCTGCCAAAGAATTGAGATCAAAGGAGGGGCCGAGCCTTCAGTTGTAAACTCAGCTTTAAATATGTGTGTTCATAGTTTGCAGAAGATCCTGCAAACATTGTAAAATCGTTTAGGAAAAATACTGTTCATTAGTGCTTGGGGGGAAAAAACAAAAAGTCAGCAACATGAATGGAGATCTTTTCCAAGTAAGTCCACTATATTAAGAGGACATTTTATGAATGTATTTAAATGTTATAAATAAACACTAACATGTATTTTTAAACAATGCATGATGCTACAGTTACTAGTTATACAACTGACACTAACTTTCAATTCTATGCCTTCAACAGCAAGGTAATTATAGGCAGATATACTTCATTATCTGGTATATTAACTAGCTCTTAAATGCATAAATGCTGAATCTGACAATCCTAAATCTATTTTATTCTTTTATTTTATTTTGATTGTTCTGGAACAGGGAAAGGGGGAATAAACTTGCAGGCATAGCATTTTTTCCACGTAGATTTTCCTATGAACAATTTGTATTAAGATAAATATATGTTTACTTGAGCTACTGTGGAGAAAGTTGGGTATTTATGAGAATGTTTCCCATAACAAATAAATAAGGTGCTGGTTTTGCACCCAGTTATATATGTGTATGTTACGTCTGACCTACATAGTTTCTATCTATACATTGATATTTAAAATACGTGTTCATGTTAAGTAACTGCAGTTAAACACCCTTCTAAAATCTCATGTAGCCTTCTTAGAATCTGCAGATAAATCGTGATGAATGATATTTTTGATGAATTATGTGATAGATAGAAATATGCTGACCATGGACACCTAAAGTTATCTACAATTAACAACCCCAGATCCCTGAATTTGTGAGCAAAGGAATTTGGGAAAGGAAAATAATGTCAACTTACGTCTTTGTATACTGTGTCCAAAATAGAATAATTTCAGCCTGGTAATCTGTGTTTCAAGTGAGAACTCTGGATTGAATGTTTGATGATCATTTGTTTTCTTGACTGTCCACAATATTCTCAAGAGTTTTCTCCAACAGCAAGTTTGAAGGCTTCAATACTCTTTCTACTGTCTTTCTTCAAATCCATCTTTTGTTTTCATAATGGATCACATTATGAAATACTGTATAGAAATACTGTAGCTTGCATAATTCTGGTATTTGGAGCTATAAGCTAAATAGACCAAGATTTATCTAACAGATTTATCTATCAAATTTATCTGCATTTGAAAGCAGAAAAACCACTGAAGGTGGTCCAGCCTCTTCCTATGTATCTAGACTATGGAAACAAATGGCAGATTTGCCTTTCAATTGCATTGAGGTGGCCCTATTTCAGAGGATTCCTTCAGCTCGGATAATCTCTGAACTGAAATATTTAATATTAATGGACTTTTAGCTGCTGCTGTTTCTTATTTTTCAAACAGTTTAGCAGTTCCATGACTTTTGTGTATGGGACTTTAGCACTTTGCTATGGCTTCTTTTTAAAATGCTACTTTTCCATATTAATTAAAGTGGAGCAAAACAAATACCACAATGAAATTCACTAATGAATTCCTGATTTTCCAAGAATAAAAATAAAGGATGTACACAACATTCAATGTATCCTGCTGGGATAAGCTTAGCAGTTCTGGAATATGTTCAAGATTTTCCTCATAAGAGGGTATAAGTCTCAGTCTTGGGATGTGCTTAATTTCCTCACAATTCCTTAATTAGGAAGATTGCTTATAGCAATGAAGCAATGAAGAGCTTTATTTTATTTTTCTCGTCCTCATCCTAAAATATATTGACCATTCAATTTGTTCTCCAGCATGAAGATTTGAACCAAAATGCTTTGAGTTGATATATATATTTTCCCTCCTTTTTGTAACAAACATTTACTGGAAACAGACGTTTCTGTTTACCAAAAGCCACTGACTGGTTTTAGCTGAACCTTTGTCTGACATTTAATAAATACTGCTCATGAGCTTCAGAGGCTTGTTCTGGGCCAGTGGATTAATGTCACAAATGATATGCACTGGAACAAGTATAGGCTATTTAACAAGACGTTCTCTTGTCTCAGACTCAACACGTACAACGTAAGACACAGAACAAATAGCAGAAAGAAAGATTGGCAATATTAGTAAAACTGAGAAGGAGGAGGTAGACATCAGAATTGTTTTTTTAATGAATTTTAGGAAAGCAAGCTTCTTTTTTAATCCATTTTTTAATTTTTTTAATACAAATTTACACATATTATAGAAACAAAGTGTTGACCGGATCTTTCCTTTCACATCCTCTCATTTACATAATCCATTTTACATCATAAAACCACTGAAAGTAATTTTCACTTTTAGCCAAATTATTTTCTTCCATTATTTTCCATTTTTATGCTTAGTTTTTCTGAATACATAAACAATATCTTCAACTGCCCCTTCAAAAATTACAACAAATTATCATTTCATATTTCTCTCTTGGTCTATTTTGCTATAAACAATATATACCCTCTCATTAAGTTTTAACATAGAGAACATTTCTTTCAATATTTTCTACAATTAATCTACTATAATTTCTTTATTTCTTAATTTGTTACATAACAATACCAATCATACTACTATTCCCTTTAATCTACTAATACAACTCTTTTTCCCTTCTAATCATCATTGCTGTAAAAACTTAAACTGCCAAATTTAAGAACAGAGGAACATCTTTCAAATAGAGAAATTCACTGAAATTCACTTCACAACCATCTCCTCCCATTCGAGCCAATATATAGACAGAAATATATGAAGAACGGTTGCAGGAATTGGGTATAGCTAGTCTAGAGAAAAGGAGCAAGGAAGATATGACAGCAACATGCCAATATTTGGGGGGCTGCCATAAAAAAGAGGGCATCAACTTATTTTCCAAAGCACCAGAAGGCAAGACAAGAAACAATGGATGGAAACTAATCAAAGAGAGAAACAACCTGGAATTAAGAAGAAACTTCCTAACAGTGAGGACAACTAACCAGTGGAACAGCTTCCCTTCAGATGTTGTGGGTGCTCCACCACTCAAGTTTTGAAAGAAAAGACTGGACAGCCATCTGCCTGAAATGGTAGATCTCCTGCTTGAGCAGGGGGTTGGACTAGAAGACCTCCGGTTCCTGCCAGCTCTATCCTGATTGACTGTGCAATTCAAATTTTATGAAGCTTGCTGCTGTAGAGGCTGCCCCCATCTTCCCCAAGGAAACAAGCCAATGGCAAGAAATGTCATTTTAAACATCTTTAATCTTTAAAAACTTTTTTTCCTGACTGTTTATATGTGAGCTAAGATGGATGTGAATTGTAAAAATAGGGTATAAAACTGCTAGCCAGATTCAATTTTAGAGCTTAGAGTTGATGTAATTAGTTTCCAGACACCAAAGCCTTGTAAATAATGTCATATTTGTTATTTAGGAATCCAGGTACATTGAAGAGAACACTTCCCAGAAAGATGCAATCTCTCTGATTTTTTCCCTTAAAGAAGAAGTTGGAGCCTTGGCTAAACTCCTTCGCATATTTGAGGTATGTATTTTACATAAGCAGTTCTAGGAAGAGAGATCCAACCAAGGCTGCAAAATGACAATCCAGCCCTTATGGATGCAGTTCCCAGATATCATCTACTTTGTGGTTAATCTCAGATGACACCCCAAACTTTCCTGTGTTAAAAAGTCTGGCTGTTACTTTTTTGTTCCCTTGCTCCTAAAGTATTCTATGATATTGGCCATTTGGCAAGATAAAATGTGAGGAATTGCAGAAAGCATCAACTCAAAATAAACTGGGTTCTTTTTTGGAGAAGGTGCGGGGTATAAATTTGAATAAAATATTAAAATAATAATAATAATAATAATAATAATAATAATAATAATAATAATAATAATAATAATAATAATAATAATAATAATAATAATAATAATAATTTAATACTTATAAACCTCTCCCTCTCCCCATAGGGACTCGGGGCGGTGCACAGGAAGAATAAAAACAATAAATATATACAGACATTTTAAAAAACAAATTAAACCTACACCTGTGCTAAAATTCCCCATTAAAACTAAGCTAAACTAAAATAGCATTCCCAATAATTAAATATAATAATAATAATACCCCAAAGACAGAGAGACTATCCTAAGGCCAGCCAGACAAAAGAGATGTGTTTTTAATTTTAGACGGAAGGAGCGGAGGTCCGTGGTCATCCTAATGTCGGGGGGAAGGTCGTTCCAGAGGGCCGGGCCCGCCACAGAGAGAGCCCTTCCCCTGGGCGTCGCCCGCTGACAAAGTCTAGTGGACGGCACCCGGAGAAGTCCCTCTCTGTGGGAGCGAATCGGCCGTGAGGATGTATGAGGCAGGATCCGATCCCGCAGATAGCTAGGTTTTGGTAAATGGTTTACCAAAATCTGTTATCCAATTTCCCTCAGCCATTCTTCAAAATACTTGTATCCTTTTTGTCTATCACACTAATTTCTTTAGGGAAGCATGCTGGTTCAGCAGCTCAGGTTCAAGATGTGAATGCAATGCAATGGGGTGAGCTGAGCTCTTGTCCTTGCTCCTGCCACCCTAGCAATTTGAAAGCATGCAAATGCAAGTATATAAATAGGTACCACTTTGATGGGAAGGTAACAGTGCTCAGTGATGACATGACCAAATAGCTTTGGACAGTACTCGCTCAATGACCTTGAAATAGAAATGAGCACAGCCGCCTATTTGGCCACTTTTTTTTTTTTTCTAATTTCTTTAGATTATTTTTACAGTATTTCTTTTAAACATATCTCACTGTTATAAGATGGAAGTGCTGTTGGTTCTTTTTCAGTAATTATCACTCTTTAGCTTCACTGCTTGTTTTACTCATTTGTAAAAGGCATCCCCCCTCCCATTTAATAGAATAACACAATAGCAGAGTTGGAAGGGACCTTGGAGGTCTTCTAGTCCAACCCCCTGCCCAGGCAGGAAATTCTATATCATTTCAGACAAATGGCTATCCAATATCTTTTTGAAGACTTCCAGTGTTGGGGCATTCACAACTTCTGGAGGCAAGCTGTTTTTCTCTGGAACTGTAGAGGAATGAGCTCAAAGCTACAGGAGAATCAGTTATATTTTTCTGTTTATCACTACATTTGACATGGTGAAATATTTACAAAATAGACTCATTAAAATTTCATCCTGGAGAAAAATCTATATAGATAAGAGTTGACACTGACTTGATGACACATCATCATCATCAATCTTCATCTTCAACATCTAGTTCATGGGTCATCAAACTATGGCCCAGGTGCCACATGTGGCCCACCAAAGCCATTAATCTGGCCTGCATAGGACCATGAGGCTGCCCCTCCCACATCACCCCATCCACCCTTCAGCTGAGCTCAGGACTTATAGCACAGGACTTACCTTCGTGAACTGGAAAGGCTGGAACTGAAAGGCAAGGCCAACAATGGTGGTCTGCAGAGATGTTCTGGAGGTGGGATAGGTGAACATAGTGTGCACACATGCCCCAGAAGGCCAAAAAACAGGTGAAAATGGCCCATTTTGGCCAAGAAACAAGCTGTTTTTGCCTGTTTTTGTCCTACATAATGCTTCTGGTGGTGGGGTGTGTGTGAAAAACAGGGCACACAGACACCCCACGAGGCAAAAAACCCTGGCAAAAACAGCCCATTTTTCATCTCCCCCCGCCTCCAGAAGGTAGATAAAGAGAGAGAGATAGACAGGGAGGCAGAGAGGGAGACACACACACACACAGATTTCTCAAGCTCCTTGGGGCTGAGAAGAATTACTGCAAAACTGAACATCCTGAAGTGGACCACTAGACTCCTAAAAAACTGAAAAAATGATCTAGTAAAAAGAAAAGGCAGCCAAAAGAGCAACATGCAAACAAAAGCAAATAAAGCATCCCCAGGAGCAGAACAAATTAAAGTTTAATTTGTGTGCATTGTTCAATGGACTGTTAAATTGGTTAGGCCCACATAGTTACATGGCCTAGCCACGCCCACCCAGTCACATGTCCATCTAGCCACGCCCACCTAGCCAGTCTGGCCTCCCCAACAGTGGGAGGGACTGTGAATTGGTCCTCTGTTTAAAAAATTTGAGCACCCCTGATCTAGTTGATCTGATTTTACACGGTGCAAGCAAGCATCCTGATGATGTTTTTGTTTAAACATGTTTTAACATTCCTTCCTATTGTACTTAATAGAACTTTATATCCTTCTGCAATCAGAAATCTCATTGAACTGCTCATACATGAAAGGCAAACAAGACATTTAAAGGACAGCTTACACTAGCATTCTCTTTACTATAGACTACCACACATTATACTTAATTCAGATAATTCAGCTTGAGATGGTTTGTTTAAAGAAATCTGCCATCATTTTCAGACATAATATATAATTAATATAATTGCACTGCTCATATTTGGAACCCTCTTAAATCTGTCTCTTGATATGGTCATAAGAAACCACCTTAAAGTGATTTCTTAGAAGTTTTCTTCCCCTGCAAAAGAAGCTTCTTTTCCCTCTCTTTTCCACCAAGTGTTTCATAATTTAAAATTTCTTTTGGTGTTAATTTTTACCTCATTTTATTCTAAGAATGATGAAATCTGCCACAACTGGAGTTGTTTCCATCACTCTGAAAATTGCCTGGTTATGCACATTTCCCAGTCTGGATATTTTTTTAAAAATGGGGGGGGGGGGGGAACCCCACAACCCTAACAAAAGAAAATTCTATATGATATCATTTGGGATTTAAGTCTGAGAAGCCAGAAATGAAAGATGGAATATTCATATGCACTTTTTAAGTATTCCCGACTTCAGTCTTGAAAATTTCCTTAACTGTTCTGAGTGGGGAGAATCAAAAGCAGCTGTTTCTAATCGAACCGAATGAGAATGGTGGTGATGGGAACAGAAAAAGAAATTATGACAGCAACGCTTGTTGTTTTCAGTGTCAGATATATTGCCACATCTTCTGAATTATGCAGAAATATACATGGGCAGGGGGAGGAAGAAATGATATTCTCCCTCCCCCTGCCCATGTAAGAGCCATAAAGCTAATGATAGCATGATAATACCTCTGCTTGCTTTCTAGTAGCTAGCTTCCCTTTTGAAATCCCAGAGTTTATGTTTTTTTTTAAAAAAATATTTATGTATTTAAATAAGATATAGTATGGGCTATAAGTGCACTGTATATCTAGGAAAAAGTTATATAGAAACACAAATTGTGTAATGAACAGAATCCCATCCATTTTTTATTTAGGAAAATAAAAATTGAGCTGCAAATGGAGAGGAAATGCAGGGTGGTGAGAAAAGCAGGTAGATTCTTTTTCTTCTTCCTGAAGCTTCTGTTTCATAACCGAAGGAAAAAAATCAATGATTACCTAGGATGAGGTGTGTAAAATTTCTCCTTCTGTGTTCAATGACTTCAGAATGCATTTTCAATCAATGCATCTAACTCAAACTTTGCTCAAAAGATGTATGGAAAGTTTGAGTTAGGTCATTGATTGAAAATCCCTCAGCACCCCTCATACGTACACAGTATGTGTGATGAAAACAAGTCATTTTACATAACAAAATAGGTTTGTTCAAACCTTGAGATGTCATTTGGCCCATGAACAGGCAAATATTTGTAGCTGGAAGCTGCATTTAAAAGAAAAAAGCTGCTTCTGAATTACACAGAGGGCAATGAGGTGATACAATGATGTCACCAGAGAGTCTCTGTCAAAAATTTCATCTGTTTGATGAAGCCCATCTCTTGAGGATTGATTTAAAATCAAAAATATGTATTCATCCTTGTAGTGTCAGCTAACTATATTGCTCATTATTTTAGCAAATAAATAAAAAGAAAGCAAAATCATGTTGTACAACATGAGTTTCTGTAATCAGATCAAAAGATATACTCAGGGCCCAAACAAACAAAACTTGCATGTAGATCAGGTTCCTTACTGATTACTGATTAAAAATTCAGTTATTGATAGCAACAAAAACATTACAAATACTCTGTAGCAGCTCAAAGACTAATATACTTTGTCGATGTGCTACTTGGCTTATGGAATAGTATCCTGAGAAGCAGTATGTGTTCTTGGTTTTTGTTTTTTTGTTTTTCTCCTCAGGATGTTAATCAGATGGATTCTCTTGACATTAACTTGAAAGGAAGTTGAAATGCTGTTCTTCAATCTGATGGAGAGCTTGGCTGCACTTCTTAGTGGTGTATAAGAGTGGAGAAACAATATTCCTTTAACCTCTTTCTCCTGAGGTGGCTCAGCCTCCATAGACACGTTGGCCTTCCCCTGCAGAGCTCTTGCGAAGCTGTGATGAGTGTGCAGCTCTGTTCTGCATTCATCTCATAGAATCAGCTTGACACATGAAAATTCAGAGTTAGAGTACCTCATAGATGACAAGCTAGTCTTGTCTGAAGATGTCTAGTGGTGGAGACAGGCATTGTCTGGGCTCAGCAGCAAAGCAGCTTGTTAGCATCTATATGTGAGGTCTTCAAGGAATTCTAGGGTTATAGGCTAAACTGGGATTAAAAAAAAATAAAATAAAAAACCTACTTGGAAGAAGGAAATGGCAAATTATTTCCCAATTGTTGCCACGGTAACTAAACGTATGCCTCCATAAAACCAGCAGGAATCTAGCTCAACTTAAAGGATACTTTAGTATTTTAGAAAAGAATGCTTGATTATTCCCCTTCTAGAAAATTGTTTCACTTTTAAATATCTCTTAACATCAGGCACAAAATCAGCAATGTTTCTCCTTTAACATGTAGATCATTACAGTTAATCCTAACCTTTGGCTCCGCAAATATTTGTCCTCTTCTAGCTGACAGCCCAAATTTTGTAGGATACAATTCCTTCTCTGGACAGTATTATATTATAATATAATTCTTCTCCATTCTGTAATAGCTTTTCTTGCTTTCTATTTGTCATATTGAATGGCCATTTAATTAATTAGGGCCAAATGAGAGTTTGTCAGGAAATTATTATGGGTATTGAGGGGAAAAAATCAGTCCTATGTCTGAGTGGTATAATGTGGATCTCAATGTAAACCTCCCTGATTTAATACTAGAAAGTTGAAAAATCAAATCTGGGCTAAATGGACCCAAATATCTGCATTTATGCAACTTTCTTGGCACTAATTATAAAGAGTTCATGTCATCATTTGTTGAATGTTATATATTTCAGCAATATGTTATATAGTTCAGCTAGTATCCTTGCAATGTTTTGATCTTTCATTGTTTGTGCTGGCTAGAGATTATGGGAAATTGTAATCCAGCATGTTTAAAGGCACCAGTTTGGGCTAACTGGCCAAGACTTGAAATAATGGCCTTTGATCTTTAAAGTAACGTTTTACAGATTAAACTGAATTTATTTATCCCTCATGTGACTCAACCCTGTTTCATTTCACAGCAGTCAATAAAGCAAGCCCAGGTGCTTGGGAAATGATTTGATAGGTGGATAAAACTCAATAGGGGGATAAAATTTCCAAATCCAAACCTCTGGCTGATAGTATAACCAATCATAAAAATAAGGAAGGCCAATATAAGTTAGAGAACTACGAATTTCACCTTGATGTGTATATTATAACACACTAGCTCAGAGGTTCCCAAGCTATGCTAGCTGGAGAATTCTGGAAGTTAAAGTCCACAAGTCTTAAAGTTGCCAAGTTTGGGAACCTCTGCACTAGCTGATAACCGGGCGTTGTCCGGATATTTATTTATAGGGGGAAAATGTCCGGATTAAACATAATTTCTAATGTTGGATTTTCCCCCTTACCAGAGGGAGCCCCCTTGTGGAGTACTGTAAAGCCATTACTATGGCAACTCCACTGTACTGTTCAGTAGAAGCCATTTTAAAGCACAATAGGCTTTATCTTAACAGAACTTGAATCCAAAATGCACACTATCACTGTCAAAAGTACTGTGGTTTGACACTATAGATATAATTCATTCCTATGTATGTATGTGTGTATGCATGTATGTATGTGTGTGTTTGTGTGTACATACATACATACATACATACATACACACACACACACATACATACATACATACATACATACATACATACTATATTTATACACTACATAGCTCTTTGCATGCTTTCAAACTGCTAGGTGGGCAGGAGCTGAAGCAAGTAATAGGACTAATACACTGAGCTTGTGGATCAGAAAGGTTGGCAGTTTAGTGGTTCGAATCCCTAGTGCCACATAATGGAGTGAGCTCCTGTTACTTGTCCCAGCTTCTGCCAACCTAGCAGCTCGAAAGCATGTAAAAATTATGTAGAAAAATAGGAACCATCTTTGGGGGGAAGGTAACAGTGTTCTGTGTGCCTTCAGTGCTTAGTCATGCCAGCCACATAACCACCAAGATGTCTTCAGCTTTGAAACAGAGATGAGCACTGCCCCCTAGAGTCAAGAACAACTAGCACATATGTGTGAGGGGAACCTTACCTTTTTACCTTATAAAAACATGCAGAAAGTTAGGGGACATTTAAGAAAGATGGCTGCCCTTTCTCCCCTTGATTACATAAATATCAAAGCAGTAACTATCTGTCAGCATTTCGGATGAACTCAGCAATGTTTGCTTTAGCTGAAATACTCATGTTTGCAGCATAATTTAGCAACAGAGAAAGTGGTGATCATGTGCTGAGCCTTTTCAGGTGGGAGTGATGTTTGTACATGATTTTCGGAGCAACTCCAAGATCAAATGTGTTTGTTTGGACCAGTTAAAAATTAACCACATGTTCCTCTGCTGGAGGAAATGCAAAAATATGTGTACCTTCAAACATAATGCAGAATTTTCCACAAGAGGGGAAAAAAGGAATGCTTAGGATGTTTATTTAAATTTTTAAATTTTTTTTAAAGAAAGGTACTACATTTCTGCTGGATTCATATACTCTAATATCTGAGTCAAAATTTTCAATTCAATGTAGGTAGCATATCGGCATTAAAAAAACAACAACCCCAAATCTGATTTTTTTCTACATGGGCACAAACATTATGAAATCAGCACAGACAATTTGATAAGAAGATAATTTAATATTTATGTTTTTTCCAGAAGTTGATATTTATTGAATTCACAGGGGTAGGGGCTGAGAAGCACAGTGGAAGAAAAGATTATATATCAGCAGACAAAAGTAAATACATTTGTTTATCTTGCTGATCATCAATTTTTTAACTAGTAATACCATTGATATTGCAAATAAATTAGATACTTAATAAGAGAATAAAATATTGCAAAAATATATGGAAGTGAGCAATGCTGAGAGCTAGATACAGAGGTGGGTTCCTACTGGTTCAGCCAAGGAGGTAGTAACTTGGCTGGCCATGCCCCTGAACCAGTTCTATCTTGTTTTTTGCTTCTGTGAATGTGCAGAAGCATTTTTTTAACCTACTGTGCATGCATGCGTAGTTTGCATCACGTGTGTGTCCATGAGCACCCAAAGCACGTCTCTGAGCAAACCAGCAGTAGGTGAAGCTGGAACCCACCCCTGGCTTGATACCAGCTCTTCTCAAACTCTTTTTATGGCCTTTAACAGGACCTAAATGTACACCATAAACTGATAAAAATATAAACAGTATAATAGACTTTACCGGAAGTAATAATAAAATTCCATCTCCCTCCAAACCATGACAGATGAATGGGATTTTTGGATTGTGCAGGAAGCATCTTGATTTTTTTTCAAGATGAGGAGAGTGAATAAGTGGAAAAATATTGCATAGAATCTAGGCTTAAATTTCAAATCAAATATCTTGTGGGGTCTTTGATGCTATCTAAGCTTGGTTGTTTTCTTGCACACATTTCATTGCCAATCTAGGTAACATCATCAGTAGTAGTAGGGAATATGGTTTGCTCTCATTTTATATACCCTGTCTTGGCTTACCCTGTCAATATTGATAGAAGCACTCTTGATTGGGCTGTCCTTGATTGGGCTGTTGTTTACTATTAGCTAGATTGTCTGAGTGTTTTGAATGTCGGAGTGTTACAGTTAGCTTGTTTGTCTACTCAAACAAACTAACAAGAGAACAAACCACACTCCCTACTAAGGGGATGACAGAGAATGAGGTGGCTGGATGAAGTCACTGAAGCAGTGGGTGTGAGTTTAATTGGACTCCAGAAGATGGTAGAGGACAGGAAGGTCTGGAGGAACGTTGTCCATGGGGTCACGATAGATTGGACATGACTTTGCAACTAACAACAATAAGAAGTATAGATTTCAAGTTGCAGGCATCCTTTTTCCCCAGGATGTCTTTAATAATAACCAGACATGCAGCTGCTATGTAGTAGAGAATTAAAGGGGTTAATAATTTGTCACCTCCCATGACCCCCTTGATCATTGGCTCCTGCCAGTTATTTAAAAAAAAAATATGGTGGAGACAGCAAGTTTTCCCTAGCACTATTTTTTTACAACTGATTCCAAAGGCAATGGAAGAACAGAAGAGATGAAGATCAAATTTTCACATTTCCATCTAGCGTTCTCTGTTTCGCTCATTCATTTCATGAAACATCACTACTTCTTGAAAGAAAGAAAGAATCTTGCTATCTCACTATGAATCCCAAATCTTAATTCCGGCGATGGACTTATTGGAATTCTAATTAAACGTAGTATTCTTGCTTACAGTAAATTGTAGCATTCTTGCTTATAGCAGACCGTGAGTTTTAGGGTCTGGTCTTGATCATAATAAATCTTACATAGAGTAATTTAAACTTCACCCTTCCCTGGCTCTGGAGCCCTCTAATGATTTGTGAGCACCTAATTAAATAGCAAATACAAAGCATTGTCTGTGACCAGTGCAGATCTTTGGAGAGCTAAAACAACTTGACCTCAGGGCTCAGCTTGGTTAATAGAGGTCTTTGCATGGAGGCCATCCCTGTTAGGAGGATCTCTTTCCTGTGCCAGGGGATTTGAATGCACTTCTGACCTTTTCAACTTCTTGTGTTGGTATCTGGCCAAACAGTTTAGCCCATCTTTGGTGCTCATTGCTTAGAACTTCAAAAAAGACAGATCCAATAGTGCACATTGTTTCTGAGCAGATGGTCCTTTTGAATTTCTCTCTCTGCCTCTCTCTACTCTTGAATATATTTAATATTCAGCTCGGGGGGGGGGGGAATCACCACCACCCTATATTTATTGGTGTTGATATGTATTCAATGATATTTTAAACCACAGATCACTAATAGCTTGATTCATTTTTGTAGCTGTCTTTCAAATAGACGTTTTTCATGAACGCAACTATAAAAAAAAAGAAAATGTAAATTTAGCATAGAGCAGTGATGGCAAACCTTTTCAACACTGAGTGCCCAAACTGGAATGCATGTGCATGCATGTGCATTTGCACACGCTGGAGTGCTGGCTGGCATGCACATGTCTGGGCTTTTTGGCCATTTTCCAGGCCGTTTTTCAGCTATTTTGGGTCAAAAATGGCCTGAAAACAATCCCAAAAATGGCCTGAAAATGGCCCCAAAACAGCCTGAAAACGGCTCGAAAATAGCCTGGTTTTGGGCCATTTGGGGGGCCATTTTCTGGCACTCTAACACCCACGAAGACCAGCTGACGATGGAGCATGTGCCCACAGAGAGGGCTCTGCGTGCCACCTCTGGCATGCGTGCCATAGGTTCATCATCACAGGCATAGAGTGAGTATATATACCTTCTGGGTCTTTATTCCTTGGTCTACCTTCTTTGACCTTCCCCACCTGATTTTTAATATTGTTAAGTTCTTTTAATTAAAAATAAATCAATGAGAAACTGCAATGATATATTCCTGCGATTAGTCATCATATAAGTGACGAGACTGTATCTCAAAACAGCTATTGAAATGGAGCTACTTTCCATCTTTCAACCTGCCCAAGAAGGTTGGAACTATTCCTGGGATAGTAAGTTATACTATGTCATGTATCTGGGTCACATTTGGGCCAATGATGGGATTTAGTTACCTTCGCTATCGGTCCACAAATGTGAGCACGCTCACATGCACCACCTTCTGTGCATGCGCACCGCGTTCTGCACATGTACTGAAGGTCACGCATTACATTGGGACTGGTGGGCGGAGCCTCCAGCCACCGCTGCTGCTACTGGTTCGCCTAAACTGGTAAGAACTGGCTGCATACCACCTCCGATTTGGGCCTTCAACTGTATTACCCGAAATGATCTGAGTGTATGCATTTTTTTGAGGGAAAGGCAGATTCCGTCTCCAAACATTATTTATTTTGGAAGGTTGTTATCTGGCCCTCTGATGCCTCCAATATGTAATAGTAAGAGTTGTAACTGTAAATAAACTTTCCTCAAAAATACTTCATAGGAGAACATTAAAGAATCCACCTGATGCAACATCCTACTTCTCAGTAGCCAATGAGATGCTTACAAAAAGCATCTGACAAAAGATGAAAATAGTGGTTATCTTGCATTGATGTTCCCTAGTACTTGCTATTGAGAATCATGATGTCTCTGAGCTGAATGGTACCAAATAGCCATTGAGAATTAATGGCCACTGGTCTAATAGTAGGCAAGAAAGTAAGGTAGGACATTCATTATATTCAGATCTTGCGGAGGTATCAACTTAATGTTTATTATAATAGCTATATTATAATAGCATTTGCAGTCCATATACAGTTATAGTTGTATAACTCAGTTATCAATTTCTTTTGTTTGGGGCTCAACATTTTAAATACCGGTACACATTTTTATTTTAAAAAATAGCTAGAACACTTTATAAACAAATGAAGGTTTTTGTCATCCAAATATCTACACACCATACTCTACATAGATCACTGTCTAGGCCTCCTGCAAAAAAAAACCCCAAGGTATTATTTATTTCATTGTCTTTTAGGAAAAGGGGATAAACTTGACTCACATAGAATCCAGACCTTCCCGGCTGAATAAAGATGAATATGAATTTTTCATTAATTTGGAGAGCAAGAATATTTCTGCCCTTCCAGATATCATCAAGACCTTGAGAGATGACATCAGAGCAAATGTTCATGAACTTTCACGTGAAAAGAGGAAAGATGCAGGTAAGAAAAAGGTTTCAGCATAACCAATTCTTGTAAAAGAAAGTTTTAGCAAAGGATGTTCAAAAATTTCAGTTGGCTTCCATTTGTAAGGTCTGCCAGCCTGATTCATGTTTTTCAGACAAAGAAATGATGGAGGACACATTTTTGCTTTTAATCTTTTATGATAGTCCTTTGTGATATCCTGAAATATGCACACTGCAAATAAATATGTTAAAATGCATATTCGGATGAGTTATTTAGAAAAAATGATTTTAGTTATTAAAACATATTAACATGATTACATTCTGTCCTGCTGATTGATACAGAAACTAGATTCATGAATGATTGCAAACAAGACAGATATAGACACAAATTAGATCAATTGGTCCTAAGTTCTAGTTCCAGTCACCATATTTTTCGGAGTATAAGATGCACTTTTTCCCTCAAAAAAGAGGCTGAAAATGTGGGTGCGTCTTATACACTGAATACAGCATTTCTTGCCTCCTGAAACCTCACCCCTTCACCAAAATGGCCGTGCATAGCCTTTAGGAGGCTTCCAGAGTGCTGGTAAGGGCTGGGGAGGGCAGAAATGAGCAAAAAATTGACCGGGTTTTTTGCTCAATTTTGCCCCCCTCCCAAACCCCAGGAGCACTCTATAAGCCTCCTAACGGCTATGCATGCCCTTTTTAAAAAAAGAAATGGGGCCGTTTTTCACAAAAAATGGACTGTTTGGGGGAGGTTTGCAGAGTGCAAAACCTTTTTTTTTTTTAAATTTGCCTCTTCAAAATCTTGGTGGTCTTATACTCTGGTGCGTCTTATACTCCGAAAAATATGGTATAGTTATTTTTTTACTGGCCTGGCTGTTGGTTATTATTTTATCCTAGTTATTTTATCCAGACAACGTATCACATGCCACATTTATAAGAAGAGAACATAAAAATTCAAAGATGTGTATAACTTCCTAATTCTAATAAGCCTCAGTCAAAGAATTAGAATAAGGCTACATTCATGCACATAATTATTCATCTATGAGTTACCTGTATTCACTAGATAGAATGTAGAAGAAAATATAGTCAGGGGAACTTCCATGTTTAGTAAGCATTTGTTTCATGTACATTCATCCAAATCTTCTGATCATGGTTTCTTTAGAAGGCAGGTGTGATCCTAATAGGATTTCAGGAAAGGTTGGTTTAAAATGCTTTAGGTCTGCTGTGTCTTTTTCCTTCCTGGGAGCAACATGAAAGGGGAATAATATCTTTCTGAAATGAATCCTTATAATCTTCTTATCCTCTCTTTTGTGTCCTACCCATGACATTGTAAAGGGAAAAAAGGAAAGGAACACGACAGGCAAAATGTTATGGCTTGTCAGGGAGCCACAATAAGTTAAAATTGAAAGTTTAATTACTTTTGGAGGCTAAAGGAACATCTTGGTTCTTCCCTCTTTATCATAATTCTGGCATAAAGAAAAAGCTCATCTTAGTAAGATCTATTGAAATAAGTTAGTTGTATTTTCAGATAAGTCTCTTAAGATGAAACAACATTCTGCGCAGATCAATATCATGATTTAAAACAGCAGCAGCAGCAACAAAAATACCCAGGATATGCTACTCACATCCCAGGGGATATACATGGTCCACTTTTCTGCAGCCCTTGAACTCACAATGTCACAATCCACCCAACAGATCAGGGTGGCTTATAAAACCAACATATAAAACTATTGAGTTTTGTTTATTTGTTGATTGTATAAGGTTATCCCAATGTATTGGGTGGCCAGATACACAGTTGTACTGTTTGAAATCCCTTCCTTCCCTTACAACATATGCATTACGCCTCTGATTTTATGGAACTGTCTTATGAACCTAGAAACTCTGAAAATGCAAAAAGAGGCAAAAACTATTATTGCTCCAGCAATACCACTGGATCTTCCTTAGGTCCCTTGTAGCCTTTGGAGATTAGGGTTAGTATTTAAGAAACACTAACAAATGTGTGTGTACATAGACACCTCCTTACCAGACTACACAGAACTGTACAGCCCTAAATGAATACATGGTAATGTAGTACAAAGCTGAGGTTCACACAAATAATATATTTTAACAGGTGTAGTGGGTCTGACAATCTAGAAGGAATATTCTTTTCTGTTTCTAATCCTCGTGTACCACTTACAAAAAAACAACTTCCAATCCACAGAGTAAGACCATTCAAATGATTTGCTAATAGCCAGTATGATCAATATGTTTCCAGATGACCAATATGTTTCCAGATCTAAAGATATGTTGTTGTATATAGATGTCTGTAAACCCACTCTACTAGGTTTGTGCATGTGTGTGCTTCTCTGTGTGTGGTCTAAATGTATAATCAGAGACTAAATTAAATGAATAAGCATAGAAGGATCAACAAAAGAGATTAAAAAATGAAAAGCATGCAATAAACACACAAACATATACTAGTAAATAGAACTAGGTAATGGTCCAGGTTTGAACTATTTTAGCCCAATTGATTTCTGATGGTAAGACAGCAACTGCACAAGACCTGGGCAGATGGCGAAATACATGCAATCTTGGTGACAAATTGATAGTGATGGATAGGGTATCTTGCCCATCACTAAGAACATGATCATTAATCTAAGGAATATCATAGAGCAGTTAACATTTGTTTGTGGTACACTTTCCTCAATCACTCAGCAGGGAAGACTTTCCCACCCACCTCCTTTTTAAGAGAACCGTCTGCTTGTAAACCAGAAGTCTATCTCTATTATGATCAGAATTCTTACACCCACATTTAACATTTGAGTAAAAAGGCTTAGATTCACACTTTGGCTAAGTTTGTGTCACATTCTACAGTGAGATTGAGATAGACCTGAGTCAGTTGTACTTCCGTGTGTTGTAAGAATCTAGCCATTAACAGCGGAAAGTAGACTTTGTTTTACCATAGTACAAAACAAAGCACCAGCCTCAAGTATGATTTTATTTATTTGTTTTATTTGTTTTATTTGTTTTATTTGTTTTATTTGTTTTATTTGTTTTATTTGTACGAGATAATAGGTATAAGTATAAACATGGACATGAACATGAACAAGGAATGAATACAAGTAAATGGGGATAAAAGGACAGGGACGGTAGGCACAATGGTGCACCCCCTTTTACAGACCTCTTAGGAATGGGGTGAAGTCCATGCTAGAGAGTTTAAGGTTTAAGAATTGCCCTCTCTAGTTGTTTTTTGATGTTAAAAATGCTTCAGGGCTTCGCGAAACCTCAGAGACATTTTTAGAAAACTAAAATGTTAAAGAAACTGAAAAAAGTCAGAAGAAAACTGTGCATCAGACAGATCCTTCCATGTTAAAGGGAATATTTATCTCTTTATTTACATTTATTATAGTTGCCCACTCTAGAAGGCTTGGAGCTAAGTTATCTTCTGATGAAAAGGACTTTTCGTGGTTTGCCAGGTTAACCACATTTTGTTGTAACGATGCCCATAATAATTTCTCAAAACCCTAAATTTGACAACTGGCTCCAAAAGTTTCAGAACATCTATAGTAAATTATGGCTGATCACAGCGTTTTGGTATAGCTGCCTAGTTGACAATCAAACTGCTCTTAAGGGTTCAAATGAATTGTCATGAAGACACAATGTAGTGCTTTCAATATGCTTGGATCCCTTGGAGTCTGAATGAAATAATTAAATATGATTCAGTTTCAGTGAGAAAACAGAAATAATTTATTGCGGTTTGGAGACAAGCTGGAAGCTGAGGGTCTGTAGAAGCCTTGTTAGCTTGGGGCCCTGGGGCTCACCAGAACAGTTGGCCATGTTTAAGGAAGGCTCCAACCTGAGCTGAAAATGGCAATAAATATTGTACTCCTGTCATTGACCCCCTCCCCAAAATGGGCAACATTCTGGAGAATCCGTGAGTCTCTTTGGTTTCCTTGCTCTCATATAAATAGCTGATTAGCATCCCATTAAGCATCTGACCTCTAGCAAATTGGTCACTACTTGGGTGTCCACAGCAGGACCATAAAATGCTGCTATTCCTTTTGCAGACAAATCAATATTTATTACTAAACAACTTGCATGGGCCCTACAGAGGTCCATGGAGGGTCAGTGTTGCAACTGCCTATGCTGGCCGTTCATTAACAGCCTCAGGAAAGAAACAACATGTTCCAAAAAGTTCTATTTTTAAAGGAGTCCTTCACATGTTTAAATGGGATGAAATAAATTAAATTAAACTGGGATTCGTTCTGAATAGATATATATGTGTATTAAAATTGCCCTGCGTGTCTTATATTTTATCTCTTTCTTAACTTTGAATCGATCTTGACTACTGGCAAGTAGACTGTCCTTGCAGGAGTTTTTAGTAACATTTCAGAAGCAGCTTGGCACTGCTTTCTTCTAAGAAATGGCTCGGGGCCTAGCTATATACGAGACCGCCTCCTGCCCCATACATCCCTTCGTCCGATCCGCTCCCACAGAGAGGGTCTTCTCCGGGTGCCGTCAGCGGGGCAATGCCGGTTGGCGACACCCAGGGGAAGGGCCTTCTCTGTGGCGGGCCCGGCCCTCTGGAACGACCTATCCCCCGACCTTCTCACTATCTCGGACCTCCGCCTCTTCCGCCAACGTCTTAAGACGTACCTATTCCAACAAGCCGGCCTAGGATAGCCCCTACTTCTGACTTTTTAAAAATAAATCAATTTGGTATGGTTTTAACATGGGTTTTTAGCACGGGTCTAGTAATTTAATATATTTTAATTGATATTGTATTTTGTGGTTTTAATAATGCCTGTGCGCCGCCCTGGATCCTAACAAGGAGAAGGGCGGGGTATAAATTTAATAAAATAAATAAAATAAATAATAAAATAAATAAGGATTGAGAGAAAATGACTGCCTCATAGTCACTTGCTTAAGGCAAGACTAGAACTCCCTCTCTTCTAGTTTCTAGCCTGTCCCTTTAACCGCAACTGTCTTAAACTGGCTCTCATCTTCACTATAAACCCAACCATTCCAAACCAGCAAATGTTCTTGTAATTGTACAATGACAGTGAAGGAGCTACAGTTTAACATTTCTGGGGAGAACCAGGATGAGGAAAAATGATGAACAGAACCACATTTAGGCACATCTTAGTTTTCTGTAATAAACTCTCAGGATAGAATCAGAATAATAAAGCTAAGCATGAAAATAACCAAAAACTACAATGGAGATAATGACAATATTCCAGCGAAAAGTCAACAATGTATTCAAATAACATTATAAAATGCCAATCATTTAGGGGGGGAAATTGTATGTCCTATCTAATGCATAGGAAGTTGTAGAAAGATCTAAACAAGGATATTCATTGGCTATATGTAACCTGCTTTTTGATTGGGCAAGCTCCTGAAGGATTAGATCAGAGATGGAGAACCATGGCTCTTTTATGACTTATGGACTTCAACTCCCAGAATTCCTGAGCCAGACATGCTGACTCTGGAATTCTGGGAGTTGAAGTCCACAACCCTCGGATTAAACCATAATTACCATCCTTGATGGTTATAATCCAGGGCCTTGAAATTAGAGTTATTGGGAAATAAACAACAAAGCACAATATTGTGCTTGCTGTTACAGGCTTTCCATAGGCACTTTTTTTATTATTGTAGGAAACAACGCTGCTTTGGAAAGTCTTTTGAACAGACTAACCAGACTGCTTTTTATTGATATAATCCTGCCAGTGATATCTGCAAGTGCAACAAAATTTGAATTGTCTTTATTCTCAATGGATCTCTGAACTTTATTCAATTTTAAACTTAATATATTATGCAAAACAAAGAAATTTAAAACTTTATAAAAATGCCCCTTTGGGGGAATCTTGCCTCTTTTTATAACTGTGCCTCTTCCTAGGATACCTAAATTTGAGCAGGACTTTTCCCCTCAAAGTCCCGATCAGGATCCTTCATCAACAAATTGGTTACTTATATGAATATGATGCCATTAAACATGTCACTATTAATTACATGCCAAGCAATGTGAGTAGGATTGTATGAATGCAATAGGTAAAAGAGAACTTTTAAGATGAAAGAAGGTTTTCTTTAAATCTGTGTGCAAATTTTTAGAATTTGAATCAATAAATTAACTCTCAAGATTCTGAATGGCTCAAGTTACATAAACTGTGAGTCTTAGAAGAGAAACCTCAAACGTCTCATAAGAGAAACCTCAGTATTTGATAGTGTTACTGTTGGGTGAGGATCATAATAGACATGGATCCAACTGGGTGTCTTGCTTCAATTATTTTGTTAAAAACCTTCAGGGCACCATCCTTTAACCAAAGAGTTTGGAGATCTTTAAAATAGAGATTTTCATGCACAAATAGATTCAAACCTATGATATTTGCTATTGCTGCCATCTAGTGGCTTAAAAAAACACCCCCAGTAGTGTTAACTTTCAGAAGGATGTCCCCAGTTGTGCAAATAAAAAAGAAATAAAATTGACCTACTGGTATGTGAAAAATGAACACAGCTCAGAGATAAAAATAGAGATGGTTTATGTTCTTTGCTAAGATCCTGGTTCAGTAATCACACCAAAAATTCAAAGCATAACACAAAATGGATATTATATATAAAATACTAGCTGGATACTCGTGCTTCACGACAAAACAATGTGATTGGGCTATTCAGGAGAAATTTGGTTCACAATCCGTTGGCTCAATGGTAGTCGGCAATTGAAACACATAAAGGAATATTGCTCCCACTGCCTTGAGTGCGGAAACAGTTCCATAGGTTGAAGGTGTAGACATTTTGGTGAGGTACCAACATTTAATACTGTAAGGAGCACCAGACCACTCCTGAGTGAAGGAGTGGAACATCTGCCAGTTTGGAATGAGGTAACAGAATATAAGGCAACTGGCAGTTGGAACAGAGTTCTTTTCAGGGGGGGGGGGGAGTAGAACTCCTTTGCCTCAGAATGTGTTAATTACTGTATAAGAAATACTAATAATCTTATGGTCATTTTGAAAAATCCTTTCTTAGTGAGCACCTAGAAGCCAAGAGGAACATATGTGTCAAATTTCAAGTTTGTAGGCTTTATGGTTTTGGAGATTTCATGATGAGTGAGTGGTACTTGGCTTATATATATGTATATACACATACATGTTATTTAATATTCTGTAATGCAGGGGTCCTCAACTCCCAGGCTGCAGCTAATTATCTGGTTGTGGCCTAGTAGGAACCAGGCTGTGCATGTGGTGGGTGAGCACAGGCACATGTGTGCAGCTCCCCTTGAGCGAGCACAAAATGGCTTCCACTTGAGCACAAAGCTTCCCTTGCACTAGTGACGATGACTTGTGCTCAAGTGCAAATCTTCCCTCACATAAGTGGCAGTGGATTGCACTGATGTGTGACACTCCCTTTGTGCAAGTGGTCGCAACTTGCACTTGCTTGCAAAGCTCCCCTTAAACAAGTGTTGGCGGCTTGTACTCACACATGAAACTTCCCTCACCCAAGCAGTGGCAGCTAACTCTCTCACACAAAGTTCCTTTTATGAGAGGGGCTGATGCATGCACCTGCTACTCACACAAGCAGAATCACTCACACGGGCCCCATCTACCACTCACAAGGAACTATTCCCTCTCTCCTCCCTGCTGGGCCGGCAAACCACAAAGGTCCATGGAAAAACCTCTCTCCATAAAACTGGTGCCTGGTGCTGAAGGCCCATTAGAAAATGACCTTCAATATATCCATGTATTTTTCAAGTTAATTGAGGAAACCACTGAGATCTTTCTTAGCCATTGGGACAAAATTTACTGAACAAGTCTAGAAATTCCTGTCTTTAACCCAACATTATACAGTGGTTCCTTGCTACTCAACTGCTTTGAAACTCAAAGAATTTGGTACTCAATGCATTTTGACGTGAAGATTTTGTCACATTACTCATTGTTTGTTTGCTACTCAGCTAGAACTTGTCAGTGATGACTGCCTTCTGACTCACTACATTATTTCTTATGGGAAAAATTTGTTTGGTATTCACCATTTTTGGTACTCATCACTCCTCCTGGAACCAATTAATAATGAGTACCGAAGTACCACCGGGCATTAAGTTATCTATTATTTACACTTCATTGTAAATTTCAAGCCAATATTGAATAAAGTAACAGGAATATAACTACATATCCTATATGCTTTTATGAAGTGGCAAGGAACTAATCACAACTGATATTTCTTTTCTGCTTTCTAGTTCCATGGTTCCCAAGATCTATTCAAGAACTGGACAGATTTGCGAATCAGATCCTCAGTTATGGAGCAGAACTGGATGCGGACCATCCTGTAAGAAAGGATAAAATTTTGTTAAAGAAAGTCTCAATCTCTAGAACTGAGAATTTTGGGAAAAGAGCGCAAAATAAAGTTTTGAGGATGGTTGCCATAGACAGACAAAAGCCTGAATTATTATCTTCATTTGTGGATATTGGTAGGAAGCATCATCCTTGTGAAGTTAGAGGCATATTTAAAAGAAACAGTCAGAATCATATAAATAGGGGATTTCTTATAATCTGAATGATGCAGATGAAAACGTGCATAGATAACTAAACAAAAATTCTATATATTTCCAAGAATGTATTTCTTATTAATTTACTTTTCAGTGGATCTGTCCTCAATCCCTAGCATAGTGAGATACAATAACTATAACTTTCAGAATTACTTATTATGCAGTGTCACAATTTAAAGAAGTCTAGGTAAAAATATCCACATTGGAGGAGGGGAAAAATTCTATTGTGTAGCTCAACAGTGCCATCTAGAGTTCATGAGATTGAGAAACATCACAAAAATTTTACTCTTTTTTTTAAACATGTGAATTCAGAATAATTAAAAGTGGTGGATCTAGTTTTTGTGTATCTGATTAGTTACAACACTGATATCAGAATTCATGCTATCATTTTATTGGGAAAAAATGAGGGGCATTTATTAATTGACTCCAGGCTCCTATAATTAAGTGATGATAATTAAGCTCTGAATGCGGGAAATATCTTAATGGGAGATCGAATAAGCTCCCGTACTGCAAAGAATCTTACATATTGTTTGAAAATACTCAGTAGACAACAAGCAACACATAGAGTGGTTATATCTCTATGAAAGATATGGTATCTTCTTTTTTCTGCCTTCTTTACTTCTCCATTTTAACTCTTCCTCTAAATAATTCCTTTTAAAAAAATTCTAAACATTTGGTTCCAGTGTTTTTCAGAGTATTGATAAATTATGTATTTTGGGATTTCTAGTAAAAATCCAAAATAATGAAGGGGGGAGTGGAGAGAGGGACGGAGAGAGAGATATGGGAAAAAATATTTTAAGGCTATGATCAACTTGTGGTAATTGTAATATTTTTGTAGGTGCTAGGTAGGGATTTTTCTTACTCTTAGAAAAAGACAGAGAGAGACAGAGGGGGAGAGGAGATGTTCACAACACTACTGTTGTGTAGCAAATAAAATTTTGGATGAATGTCCACATAATTGCTTACCACTGATCAAGGAAAACAACATTCTGTATCCTTCTGATGTCAGAAAATGTAGTGTAGCCAGTAATTATCGCTATTAATTTAACTGAAGCTGGGTACTTGTAAATAAATTATACAGAATGCAGCAAAAAGTACTGCTATTACACTAATTGAGGAAGAGTGATTAGCCTTTCACTAGCTCACTAGTTTAATCTAAAATGAATAATGCGCCCCATATAATTATTTTGCACACGCAATATTTGGTCAGATCCTAGAACAAAATAAGGTGAATGGGTGTGTGTGTGTCATTGTACTGAACAACAAGTGAATAATATTATAGGTACAGAAGCACAGTAACCAAAGGCAAGATGAAACTATTAACAAAAGATAATGCATCCAAATGAAGGACTCATCTCAAACCCAACTCCTAGAAACAGTTAACCAATGGCCCTTTTCTTGTAGGGTTTGCTGTTGTTTGGAATGGGGAAACAAAAATACACCTTGGTATTTCCAATAATAAGTCAAACTGGAAATATTATCTGAAACGTCCTCAGTATATCTACAATAATTTTGCTACAGTCCACTTAGATCTTAGCTTCACCCTGGACAATTTGCTCTATGGAAGATTAATGTTTTTATATCAGTGCTTCTGTTTTGACGCTTGTTAGATATCCAGAGTTGTTTCATTAAGATGGGGAGCCATTTAAGTTTGCCGAGCAAATGAATAAAATCTGCTGTGGGGTTACAAATATTGAAAAATATATTTATTATTTATTTAATTCAATTTATAGGACCACTGAAATTGCAGATAGCGATAGCACATAGACCAGATGTTCCCAAACTTGGCAACTTTAAGACTTGTGGACTTCAACTCCCAGAATTCTCCAGCTCTGCTGGCTGGAGAATTCTGGGAGTTGAAGTACACAAGACTTAAAGTTGCCAAGTTTGGGAACCTCTGACATAGACTTTTATAGCGCTTCACGGGTCACTCTCTAAGCGGTTTACAGAGTCAGCATTGCCCCCAACAATCTGAGTTCTCATTTGGGTCTCATCTGGGTTGCAAACATAGGATTAAAATCAATACAAATCAGTGAATCAGTGCTATTCAGGAAGGCTATTCCAATGAGGGACAGGATGGAGCTGTATCGGTGTTTTAAAAACAATATAAAGTAACTATATTTTCCCAGGGCTGTACTATTGCATATTTTTTATTAAACTTGCCTAGGTCAAATCTTTGAACCTTTTGGTGAATCCTGAATCTTGATTGGAAGATCCTCCACTGCCTTCTGGAGCTTGATTTGCCTTAAATTAACTTGCAATACATCCATTTTCTTTAAATTGTACCCACATTTTTAAATGCTCACAAAGCAATCTATTTTGTTATCTCTTTCTAGGGTTTCAAAGATCCAGTTTACCGGGCCAGAAGAAAGGAGTTTGCAGATATAGCATACAACTACCGGCAGTAAGTATGCAGACTAGAAAAAAGAAACTAGCTCCTGAAATAACGTTTTTTGCCCAAAATCGGTGTTCCTTTTGATTAAACGGTAGTCTACAAGATCACTGTTAGACCACAGAGTGAAGATGATGGCCCACAACAGCATTCACACATTCACCATCAATCACCTAGCCAGAACCCTTCACTGCCTTAGTAAGTGCCTCTGCCTCTTCAACCATCAGTCAGCTGAATGTTTGTTTAATAATCAGTAAAGAAGTTTGAGGAACACTGTAGAAGGTACAGTAAAAATGCACATCTTGAATTAGACAGAAGTGATAAGGAGCATATTAAACACAGGGATAGGCTACTGGAGGTTTGCAAGGGTTTGGGAGAACCTCTAGCTAAGATTCTGTGAAGTTTGGAGAACTCCCAAATCCCACTCCTGGCTGGCCCCACCCACCCAGCCCCTCCCCTCCAGGAGTCCTCACATGACCCATTTTGGATGGAGGTAAGTGCAGAGCTCGGGAGGGTGAAAACGGGCCTACCGGAAGTTTGGGAAGGCCAGAAATGGGCCCGTTTATGGCCTCCAGAGGGCCTCCAGAGCCTGGGAAGGCTGTTTTCGCTCTCCCGGAGGATCAAGGAAAGCCTCCAGAGCCCAGGGAGGGCAAAAATGCCCCCGCCCCATGGTTCAGGAGGCCGACTAGGCCACACCCACCATGACCACATCACCCAGCAACTGGGCAGAGATGATAAACTTTATGAAGCCCACCCCTGATTATAAATCAAGGTTAGCTTTTCCCCGTTTATTCTTTGCCACAGTACTGCTTCGATGAAGATGTTGGAGGAATTGGCCCCATGGATGAGATGGATGTGAAAATGGCATTGGTCATTTGGTCAGGGAGAGGGATGATGCAAATTATGGCCCTGAAGGAGGAAGAAGAAAAATGAGACAAATTTATTCTGAGTAGAGCAGGTTGGATTGGACGCAGCATGAAATAATAGACTAAGAATGAACTCCAGGCAAGTTGTTTAGAGAATAATAGAGCAGTGTCTCCCATAGCTGGAGAATCCATGGTGCTTTATTCCTCAATCATTGGCCAAAGATCTCCAGTGAGGATTACCTCACTCTGCCTCAAGTACTTGATTTGGTTGTTGAACTATCTTGACCATCAAAACATTTGTTTTGTTGTTCAGTTGAATTTAAATTTATAAAATCCTTTTACATTTGGATAATTGTACTTTAGAATATTAAATTAAGATCTGGTCTATCAAAAAGAAGCACCATAACGGACAAAAAAGCTTATTTTCATTGGTAGTATTATCTGTAGCAGATCTGGAAGCCTTTGAGCAGAGAGGAAATCTAAGCATTTTGAATTCAAAGGAACAGAAGGAGGAAAATTTAAATAAATAGTTTGTTATCAAATTAAATAAAAATAGGCAAGCCAGACCAAACGAAAGGTAGAAAGTTTTATGTGAGTTCTAGAGTCATTCATATGGGGGGCCACTTGAATTACTGAGAGTCCATATCAAATGGACCATCAGACCAAATTTTCCTCCAGTCAAATTTTCCATAAAATCTTTATTTTCTCTTGCTTGCTTTTTTCCTCCTCTGTTCTTAAATCCCCCTCTGACTGCATTTATCCCCCAATTATAGCCTTCTGGTAATAAATGGCATTCAAACGAGGACCTTGCTCCAGCCCCCACAAAGCTTTGTTATCTAATTGTGCTGCAGCATCAGAGGCGACTACAAAGCACCAGGCACCGAATAAAACAGCATCTCATATGCTTCACATTAAACAGGGGAAAGAAGTGTGTATAATTTGCATGATAGCAAGGGCTATGAGCAAGATTAAAATAATGCATTGCGTATGTTCTTGATCTAATTGTGTCTATCGTCACTGTTCCAGCTGCATAATAAAATGTTCAATGAGCTGGTTAGTCTTCACACTATTTTCTGGACTGTGGGACTGAATAGATAGTGTAGTAGTGATTTTAAGCATGATCCAATTTGATAATTAAATCCTATTATCAACTAACAGGAAGTAGAGACAAATGCTCCCTCCCTCCCTCTTTCCCTTCCTTCCCTCCATCTCTCTGTTGCCAAACTGTGGACAATTCATTTACTTATTCTCTATATCAAGTAGGACTCTATTTGAAATTCATAATACAAGTAATCTTTAATAGCTAATAAAGCAAGGGGGGATGGGATGGCCAAGGATTGACCTTCCTTCCTTCCTTCCTTCCTTCCTTCCTTCCTTCCTTCCTTCGAAGGTCATCTCCAGATCCTTGTTAAACAAAATAGATTTGGCAAAAATGTAATTGGAGCCTAGCCATTGTCTTGGCATGTTGTGGGAGCCAAACCTGCATGGTGAGCTAGGAAATGGTCCCTTCTTTGAATGGACAGCACAACAAGTTATGGGAAAACAAATGCTACACTTTGCTAGTTCAGATTTGGAGTGTAGTAATTTGGAATTTTAGAGCCAGCGGTTGACTCTTCTGGTTTGTTTGGCTTTGCTTTGTCAACCTATCTGAATCTAGCTATTGTGACTTATGGTGTATTGTATGGATAAAACCATGCTTTAAAAATCCTTGAGTTGGCATGGATGCATGACAAAGGGTTGTAGTGATGGGAGCTTTAATAGGTTCAAATGAAGTCACAAAGCCAGTGGGTGAATTCCCCCCCCCCCCACACCAAGCCCACTTTCTGAAGTTGCTATGAAGATGAAACAGGGCAAACTATGCACGTCCTTCACAAAAGAATAAGATAAACAGGAAATCAGGAAAGGTGTACCATTTACTGCACACGTGTATATATGTAGGGGAAAACAATAAACACGCAAACAATAGGAGCTGTGGACGTGAAATTATAGTCCTTTAAAGGACAATCTGTGGAGCAGGAGGGACAATTTAGGATGTTGTTGTGTGGCTCATTTTTAAGACCCTCGTTCATTCATCTTTCTGTCCCCCCTGTTATGTATGCCCACACTTACACCCCCGTCTCTTCAGTTCTTCCTTCTCACCTGCCACCCTGAGCCTTGGTCTATTGATCTCAGCAGCTTTCAAATTGGTGTCTGACAGAGCCTTAAACCTCTCCTCTTTTCTTAGGCCCACGAAGGTGGCCTAAGGATTAATGAGAAATGTCAATGCTATAGGAACCACAGCAGTTTCATCACACGCGCATACCCATCTCATTCAAAATCATGTTTAAGGCTCCAGAGATCAAGGAGGACTGGTGCAGAGACACAGAAAATTGAACAATTATTGGGGGGAGCTGCCCCTAGGATCAGGCTGAGGTGAAGGGACGAGAAATGGTGGGGGTATCACTCATCTTCTGACAAAGAGCTGCCACTTTAGAAATCCCTCCTATTATCCCCATGGTGCCACAAACCCTATTCAATTGCTGGGTAGGGGGGGAAAGCTTTGATTTGGGGCAGGATGAGAGAAAGGCTTAGATAAGTCGCCTGCCCATGTTTAAAATTATTTTCTGAGCAGAAGAGCCCCTCCCCCCACTGCCCCTGGTTTTAATGTCAAGGCAACAAGTTGAGCAAGTCAAAAGATTCCTTATGGGTTCAAGACAGAGCCAAGCTGACTGTTGGGGACTTATATTTAGAGAAGAGACAGATCTGCTAATCCTGCTGAGCCATTACTTGGGTCGACTTTTAGCACCCCAGTTTTAAGGCCAGGAGAGATTGGAGGCATTGTTTAGTTAAGCCAGGCGCTTTGTCCACCGGCCTGGTTTTCAGTGTCGATCACATGTATATCAGATTATTTCGTCTTCGGATCATTAAAGCTGCAAAGCAAGAACAGCATGGGAGAAATTAGGCCAAACTGTTACTGCATAGTGAGAAAGTAAGGAAGTTGGGAAAGGTGGGGATGTTTCTTAAGAATTAATCCCCAACAGGTGTTTTTGCTGTCCTAAATCCAGGTAATTCAATCATAAATAATAGAGTGGATAAGGGGAAAAGTCACTATCAGACCTTCTGGGATCCAGGCAGGGATACTGTCTCCTTTTCTGCATCTTCTCAAATATTAAAATTGCTCATGTTACTCCTTTGTTATGAATTGAATGTACATATAGTTGTGTTAACTGTGCTAAACTGAAACTAACATTTAGATGACCCCAATTGTTTTGGAGGGAAATGTGGAACATTTAGCATATTTTTCAGAGTATAAAATGCAACTTTTTCCCTCAAAAAAGAGGGTGAAAATCTGGGTGCATCTTATACATTGAATACAGGATTTTTGACCTCCCAAAACATTGCCCCTTTTGCAAAAATGGCTGTGCATAGCCCATTTTTGTGAAAAATAGGCCATTTTTCGGTCATTTCTCCCCCAGTCCTCAGGAGCATTCTATAAGCCTCCTAAAGGCTATGCATGCCCTTTCTTTTGACAAAAAATGGGCCTGTTTTTGTGAAAAATGGGCTGTTTTTGGAAGGTCTGCAGAGTGCAAAAACTTTTTTTTTAGATTTGCCTCTTCAAAATCTTGGTGCATCTTATATTCCCAAAAATATGGTATATTTGGGTGGGATTTTTCTAGTTCGATGGTTGGTTAAGGCCCTGTGGGCCTAAAATATAAATCACAGGAATTTGACTGCAGTTCCTCAGTTCCATTGTTGAGTCAATAAAAACTGTTATGCTGGCCTGGTTCTTGCCTACTGAAGCCCACTACACAATAGTCTTATGCTGGAACATTTTGGAAATTGTTCTAGAAGCCTCCTAAAGGCTATGCATGGCCATTTTAGTGAAGGGGGTGGGGTTTTGGGAGGCCAAAAATGCTATATTCAGTGTATAAGACGGAGCCAGATTTTCACCCTCTTTTTTGAGGGAAAAGGGGGCATCTTATACTCTGAAAAATATGGTAATTTCCCTGCCTAATCTGTGAAGATCTGCCACAGCCCATCAGATCTTATGAACTGCATTTCTGGTGTTGATGTTGATAAAATGGAAATGTATTTCTTATGGTTCAAGCAGTTTTTTTAAACTTCCCTTTCAGTGGGCAACCTATACCCAGGGTGACTTACACTGAGGAAGAGAAGAAGACATGGGGGATAGTCTTTAGGGAGCTGAAGACTCTCTACCCTACACATGCTTGCTATGAACACAATCATGTGTTTCCACTCCTGGAAAAATATTGCGGCTATCAAGAAGATAACATTCCCCAGCTTGAAGATGTCTCAAACTTTTTGAGAAGTAAGTAAATACTGGTTGAAAAACCGACATAAATGTGGCTTGTGTATCAGAAGCAATCAGACTGCAATTCTGTCCATATGTGTCTAGAAATAAGTAACTCAATGATTTCTGAATAAGAAGGTTGAACTCAACTTTAGGACATAGCTAAATCTAAAGTCACATGGTCATCTAGAACTTTTCTGCTCTTTCAAGGTTGCACTGGATTTCGCTTACGGCCCGTGGCTGGTCTTCTTTCATCTCGAGATTTTTTGGGTGGCTTGGCTTTTAGAGTATTTCACTCTACGCAGTACATTCGCCATTCATCAAAACCAATGTATACACCTGAACCGTACGTATTTCGTCTTGTAAAGTATTATGTATTATGCTTGGAAGCCTGGAGTAGTATGCATGATCAAAGGGGAAGTGGACCAAGGCAGTACAGAATTGTGCATAAAACTTTATAGAACATGCATGAATATTCTCCAGAAACTATTGATTTTTATTTAGAGATCATGTGTCTATAAGTTGGCAGACCAAAGAATAAGGAAGAAACGGAAGGAAGCCATGTTAATTCTATCTGATTACACATATATACGTTTAGCAAGGTAAATCAGGTAATCTGATATATTGCAGATATCTTTGGCCAAAATTCTTGCAATCTCTTGCTTTTGGCTGGTTAAGCTTGAAAGAAGTTAGACCATAACCTACTATTTAGACCATAACCTACTATTTAGACCATAACCTACTATTAGATAAAGTAGAAAAATGTGGGTTAGACAGCATCACCATCAGATGGATTCGCAACTGGCTGACCAACCGCACTCAACGTGTGGTCCTCAATGGAACTGCATCTACATGGAAGGAAGTATGCAGTGGAGTCCCCCAAGGCTCTGTTTTAGACCCAGTACTCTTCAACATCTTCATTAATGATTTGGATGAGGGGATAAATGGGGAACTCATCAAATTTGCAGACGACACCAAGCTAGCAGGAATAGCCAACACTCCAGAAGATAGGCTTAAGATACAGAAGGATCTTGACAAACCTGAACATTGGGCACTATCTAACAAAATGAAATTCAATTGTGAAAAAAGTAAGGTTCTACATTTAGGCAAGAAAAACAAAATGCACAGGTACAGTATAGGTGATACCTTGCTCAATAGTAGCAACTGTGAGAGGGATCTTGGAATCCTAGTGGACAACCATTTAAATATGAGCCAGCAGTGTGCAGCAGCTGCCAAAAAAGCCAACACAGTTCTAGGCTGCATAAACAGAGGGATAGAATCTAGATCACGTGAAGTGTTAATGCCACTGTATGGTGCCTTGGTAAGGCCACACTTGGAAGACTGCATACAGTTTTGGTCGCCACGATGTAGAAAAGACGTGGAGACTCTGGAAAGAGTGCAGAGAAGGGCAACCAAGATGATTAGGGGACTGGAGGCTAAAACATATGAAGAACGGTTGCAGGAACTGGGTATGTCTAATTTGATGAAGAGAAGGACCAGGGGAGACATGATAGCAGTGTTCTGATATCTCAGAGGGTGCCACAAAGAAGAGGGAGTCAAACTATTCTCCAAGGCACCTGGGGGCAGGACAAGAAGCAATGGGTGGAAACTAATCAAGGAGAGAAGCAACTTAGAACTAAGGAGAAATTTCCTGACAGTTAGAACAATTAACCTCTGGAACAGCTTGCCTCCAGAAGTTGTGAATGCCCCAACCCTGGAAGTCTTTAAGAAGATGTTAGATAGACATTTGTTTGAAATGGTATAAGGTTCCTGCCCACGCAGGGGGTTGGACTAGAAGACCTACAAGGTCCCTTCCAACTCTGCTATTGTATTATTGTATTATTAAGTCCAAAACATCTGTAGCAAATCACATTGTTTCTCCTAGCAGTAGTTTATTGAAATAACAGGATTCTTCTAATGGATCTAATGGATTTGTCCCTCTTAGAAACCCATCTCATCTGAATGTTTTCATGCTGATTTATATTTTCTTTTAGGGATGTTTGCCATGAACTCTTAGGACACGTCCCTCTGTTTGCTGACCCTAGTTTTGCTCAGTTTTCTCAAGTAAGTAAAAGCTAAATTTTAATGTTAACAGTTGACTAGCAGGAGGATCACCCAGACAGGAGATAACCCATTATCTCCACAGGTGGTATTCACTTACCTTCCCTACCAGTTCGCAAATGTGAGAGAGCATGCATGCATTCAACCTTCCGCGCATGCACTTTTGGCAACAAAGGGGTCTAAAAGGGTGGGGGCCACCTGCAATTTCTGGTACCAGTTCAGGTGAACTGGTCCAAACTGGTAGAATACAACCTGTAATTATCTCTCCAAGGAATCCAGAAAGCTTTGAAAAACCTGACTTTGGTCCCAGGCCCGAGGTTGATGCTTATTACATGTCTTTTGCTTTGCTTGAGTAATTGAATAACTTGTCTTTCAGTCAAGAAATTTCCCTGATGCTTAAAAATAATCTTTTTAGATGGCCTGCTGAGATCATAAAGATGATTTTATTTGAAGTTGTGATTTAGTAGCATTTTGAAATCTACAGTTGATAACTTTATATCGAAATGTCCACACTTATTTTATCCTAAATCAAAACTGTTAGGGCTTATTTTAAAGGGGGGAAGTTGCTAACATGGAAGTGAAGGCACACCCATTTTATGCATGTTGTACACATGCACTTTTATTTTTCCTCTACACGTTATATACATAACAATACCTGTAATTCCCTCTGATGGAAATAAATACATTTTACAAGCAGAAAAGAGAAATATAATCTTGATAATTTTCTCTCCATATAATTTCACTTTCAGATTTTTTTTAAAAGGTATAAATAATAATAATAATAATAATAAATTTTATTTATAACCCGCTCTCTCTCCCTGAAGGGACTCGAGGCGGGGCACAGGGAAATTAAAACAAATTAAAACAAGCAAAGTACAAGGTTAAAATCAAATTAAACTTACCCTGCGCTAAAAAACTTCTATGAAAATAAAACTATGTGTGTGTGTGTGTCTGTCTGTCTGTGTGTGGGGGTGGTGTGTGTGTGTTTGTGTGTGTGTGTGTGTGCAGGGATTGTGTAGATGAGAATAAAAATAAGAAAATGAAAATGTTTTGCTTTTACAGGAGATTGGATTGGCTTCTTTGGGAGCTCCAGATGATTATATTGAGAAACTTGCAACGGTCAGTGTTGAATTCAGTCATATCCTGCAATTAATATGGAGTGAAAGTTCTTGGCTGGTTGGTTTCAGAATTATCTTGAAACTCTTCCTTGAAAAATAATTTATGTTTACATGATACATTTCAATATATTAATGTAGCTAATCATTAAAAACTCATTAACTATAGCAGTACTTTTATAAGCTTGAAATGTTTACCAAAAGATTATAACCATTAACACATTGGCATTTTATATACAGTGAAACAAACCATAGAATTTTTGAAGGTTAGTTATATGCAAAGAGTCAGGCTCCTACCCATATAAACAACTAACCATTTTAATATATATATAAATGGCTGTGTGTATGTATGTGTGTGTGTGTGTATGTATGTATATTCCAGCATAACTCTGGAATGCCTCAAGCAATTTTAGCCAAACTTGGTACACAGATGACTTATTCTCTGGAATCAAATACGTAAGGTAAGACAGCCCTAACATCCCTCGGGGGGGGGGGTGTTCTGTTAAGATACAGCCTGTTGTGCCTTAAAATGGCTTCTACTATACTGCTGTAAAATGGTTTCTACTGCACTGGAGTTGCCATGGCAACAGTTTCACAGAACTCCACAAGGGGGCTTCCTCTGGTAAGGGGGAAAATCCAACATTAGAAATTACATTTGGTCTGGACATTTTCCCCTTATAAATAAATACCTGGGTAATGCTGAGTTATCAGCTAGTTGATAATAAAATCATCAAGAAGGTAGCCATTCGTGAACTATTCATAGAACAAAATTTTCATTAACATAAATCATTTCATTTCTTTTAATTTATTTTCATAGCCCTGTTTTAGCATCACCAGAAACTCTGTAGGCAACAGTAACAATAATTCTGCACCTTATTTTATTTTCAGGTTTACTGGTTCACTGTGGAATTTGGCCTCTGTAAAGAAGGCAATGCAGTTAAGGCCTATGGGGCTGGACTGTTGTCATCATATGGTGAACTGAAGGTATGAATTCAAGATTTCTGCAAATGAAGTTGATAAAACTTTTTCCAAAATAAAATTTGGCATGGTGATGTTTATGTAGCTTTGTTTCAAATGCAACCCAGTTTAAATTTGGTAGCCTTTTTATAGTTTTATATTGTCTTCTTGGTCCTTGAAAGGCTAATTCTCCAAATGTTCAAATATAAGCTATTCTGTTTCTCGGGGAAAATGTTATTGTGATATCAGTGTGCAAGCCACATCTTTACTTTCTATCTTGGGGGAAAGGAATGTTCCAAAACAGACTAGTCATCAACATGGAAGCCAACGTCTCCTTAATTCTGAGCAGTTGGAGTGTCAGGTACAGACTTGCACCCTCAATATGGACAGGCCCAAATTCATGGAGCTATGTGGTCCTAGAAAAAAATAATTAAATAAACAGACCATGTACTGCTGTCTCTTCTTCCTTTCCCTAATGCCTTCTGGAGAAAGAAAGATACTATTCTGTGCAGGTCTTCTCCAACTCTTTCAAAATTAAAAGGAAGAAGATAAAGGTATAAGTAACAACTGCAAGTTGGGTGGCTAGGTACACTGAATCAATCAATCAATCAATCAATCAATCAATCAATCAATCAATCAATCAATCAATAAACTACAACTCTTCAGAAATAATATCAGAGTGCTACTTATGAACTATTGGGTTCATGTGAAGGAGAAAACATGAGGATCTCAGACTTTAAGGTGTGCCTATAATAAATATGACAAAAGAATAAAGAGAAGTTCAAAGTTCATTACCATCTTTTTAGATAGGTTCTCAGTGTATGCCACCACTGTTGAGTAGAAATGAGATTGTCCTATATTCTCATAGATCTGTTAGAAAAAGGAACAGAATTAGGAGACGCTAGTTGTGAAACTATGTTGTTACCTATGCCAGGAATTCCTCAATCCTATTGAACTGGGTGGATTCTTCCGTGGCTATGCTGGTAGTCAGAAAGAACTGGCCAGAATTGATTGGCGTAAAGCTGCCAAACTGGTGTTTTCAGATGTATTGGAATACAATCTTCATTATTACCAGCCAATTTATCCAATATCTTGCTAACTCTAACCTTAATGGGAGGTTTACTCCAATCCCATCTGGATGTTGTTATAGAATGCTGTTGTGAGAAGGTGGATCTTTTTTTTTTTAGCATATGAAGGATCAATAAATCCAGAATATAACCCTTACTAATTAAAATATTAAACAATACTGTAAGAAAGAAATTGAGTCTGTCCATCCTTTTAAGTGGAATATACCTGTTTGGAGTTGCATCCCATAATTGCATTCTGTAAAGACATTCCAATATGGGTATGTGTTTCCTTCCCCCACCCCCACCCAGTGTTTTTATGAATTCTGAGGTTATGACGATGCAAGCTCTCAGACAATTTATTGCATTTCCACATTCTTAAGACATTTCTCTTGAGTACAATACAATGACACTCCCCACTCATGTTCAATACTGGAAAGAATTGTTAGACCTTACTAAGCTTAAACAGTGGCAGCAACAATAATTTTTATTTAAAATTTAAAACCCTTCCGTCCTTTTCCTTTAGTACTCTCTGTCAGATAAACCTGTCACTGAACCCCTCATCTTGGAAAAGACTGCAGTTCAAAAATATCCAGTTACTGAATTCCAACCTATTTACTATGTAGCTGAAAGTTTTGAAGATGCAAAACAGAAGTTAAGGTAGGATCTGCTAAGATTACTTGCAAATGGTTTCATGGGTATCAGGACCCTAGGTTTACTATCAGCTGCCTTATAAATCTTTAATTGAAATAGGAATTATAAAGTTATTAATAAAAGCTCACCTGTGAGATAAATGATAACCCATCGAAGTTGGACCAAGGGATACACAGTGAGAGAAGGCTGAGAAATTGAGACTGAAGGAAATACATGAAAGAGCAAAACCGAATAAAACAGTCTGTGTTTTGTCCCCATATCAAAGGAAAGACATAGTTTACACTCCATCTCTAAGACATGCATAACAGGTTTTTATTAATAAATGTTCTTATTGTACATTTTCCATTTATTTTACATCACAATTTCAATTTCGCAACAGCTGTATACTGGTTGTATCAAGTCGTTTTTAAATATATACAAGATGTTATACATCCTAGTCATAACCATTATTCTCTTAATCATATAGTATAATCTCTTTTTAAATACATGGTATTGTACAACCTAGTTATGTCCATTATTTCCATAGTTGTGCCATAACATTTTATACCTTTATCACACTATACATTTTAATGTTTCATCACGTATAGTCTGATAATACTATTGCTTATAATATATAAGTATATTTTTATACCTGTATTTGTTTCTAATTTGTTAATCTTCTTTCACTGTTGATTTTCTAATTTCTGAAACTATTATCCAGCCATTTATACCATAAGTCCCATATTGAGTAATATTCTGTTTTTCCTTTATCTTTAAGTTCTATCATTAACCTGTCCATTTTGGCACACTCTAATATTTTCTTTATTACCATTTCGTCTGCAGGTGTACTTCTGTTTTTCCAATTTTGTGCATATGTAATTCTAGCTGCTGTTATTACATGTAGCATTAAATATATAATTATTTTCTTATATTTCCCTGGTAGTATACCTAATAAGAATAATTCTGGTTTTAGATCTATAGTAGTTTTTATTTATTGCACAAGAACTCAACTTTATCGTTCACCTTTCCATTTCAAACAAATCATAAAACTTACAGTTCCTAGCTATAAAAAATGACATTTCACTAAAAAAAAACCTGAACATATGGCTGCCTTTAAATGTTTGCTTTGCATTTACAGAAAATATGCCTCAACGATTTCACGTCCATTTTCAGTTCGTTATAATCCATATACTGAAAGAATTGAGGTTTTGGACAATATCAAGCAAATGAAGAATTTAGCCGATGCCATTGGCAGTAAGTACTTAATTTCAGAATTTTGGATGGGTTTGCTCAGATGCCAACCAAGAATGTTTTGCCTTTTAATTTTATTCAACTAATAGTTCCTTGTGTACAAAGAAATGGATGTTTGACCTTCACTACATTTTGAAACTTCAAGCACCATATGAGATAGATGGAATCAAGTATCACGACTTTCAGGTTCATAACAAATTGAAAAGCATTTTTTTTATTCCAATTCTAGTAGCATATTTAAAATAAATATTTTTGTGGTTAGATTGCAATGGCAGATGTATTCATTCTCTGCTGGAATTGGGAGGAGTTTCATAACGAATTGATTTTTGTAGACCATATGTATTTTTTTCCTGTTTATCAGCCTCAAC
The DNA here is from genome assembly GCA_039707465.1 of Rhabdophis nuchalis. NCBI lineage: Eukaryota > Metazoa > Chordata > Lepidosauria > Squamata > Natricidae > Rhabdophis > Rhabdophis nuchalis. The sequence goes on from CM077648.1 coordinate 99,124,263, forward strand.
AACAACTGTTTAATAGTTTCCTATTAAAGATCCAAAGATCTAAAAAATGTTTACTAATGGTTGTTTGTACACAAAAGGATTCTTGTGTGAGTGGGAACTTCTATGTTTGATGGAATCTATAGACAATAAATTTACCCAATTGAGTCCAGAATTTATGTTGCTAAGTGAGAAATTTCTTAAGTGAGTTTTGCTCCATTTCACAGCTTTTCTTGCCACATTTGTTAAGTGAATCACTGCAGTTGTTAAATTAGTAACATGGTTGTTAAGTGAATCTGGGTTCCTTGTTGTCTTTGTTTGTGAGAAGGTCGCCAAAGGGAATCACGTGACCCTGGAACACTGCAACCGTCATAAATACAAACTAGTTGCCAAGCTTCTGAATTTTGAGCATGTGATCACAAGGATGCTTCAACTGTCATAAATGTGAAAAACAGTCATAAGTCACTTTTTTCAATGCTGTTGTAACTTTGTATTGAATGGACAGTAAATGAACTGTTGTACGTCGAGGACTACCTGTATTGTCAGCCTTGCATTCTCCCCATAAGATTGTACTATATTTTCTTTTGTTTGCCCGGTAATCTCTCCATCATTATCTCTACTGACAGGAGAAATTGTATAGCTTCACATGCACTGCCTTGTAGAAAAAGTTAATATGCAGATGTAACATGTATAGAGCAAAGTAAAGCTTTTATTTGTCTTGATTTCTTTGCAGATGAAATGGAACTTCTTTGCAATGCTCTCCAGAAGATAAAGTGAAAGAGAGGCCTCTGGACCTGTCTTGCTTGTTATTTTTTCTTTTAACCAAGTCAGTTGGCCCATAATCAACATATAATGCAGAAAAGTAACAAAATCTAATATATAATGTGTTTATATATACCTACAGATAAATCTCTGCAAAATTAATATACCGTATTTATTCGACTATAACGCGCAAAATTTTGTACCCAAAAAAGAACTCAAAGTTTGGGTGCGCGTTATAAACGAGGGTTCGGGTTTCTGCGCGGCGGCGGCGGCGGCGGCGGGGGGAGAAGCAGAGCCAGAAAGAGACACGGTTTCCTCAGTTGCGGAGCCCTTTGCCCTGCCGGCGGGCTGGTGAGGGTGGAACGGTGGGGAGCGCGGCGGCGGCGGCGGGGGGAGAAGCGGAGCCCAGAAAGAGATGCGGTTTGCTCCATCGCCTCTCAGCTGCGGAGCCCGGCCGGGAAGGCAGCTCCTCCCCCCCGCCTTCGCTTCCACACACACACCCGTCCCCCTCACTGGCAGAGCTCTCGCTGGCTTCGGGAAGCAGAAGCGCCGAGCCCAGAAAGAGACAGGCGAAAGTCATGCTTTATAAAAATCGGTATAAAATAAAAATTTTATACCGATTTTTAATCGAAAATTAGGGGGTGCGCGTTATACACGTGTGCGCGTTATAGTCGAATAAATACGGTACATAACTCTAGCTAGGAACTAGGTGTTTCAAACATGATTTCTATTTGATAGTGTTGGAAAAGCAAAATGCAGGAAAATAGAAAAGCTTACCTTAATTCATCATTTATATAAGAGCTATGCATTTTTGAAGTGCAGTTAATCAAGCGCTTTTATTCTTTCCAATCCAATATACATTGACAAAGTGTTCGAGACTCTATCAACAGGGCAACTCTCTGAAAGTATTATGGAAGGGGCGTAGGAGTTGGCACAGGAGAAGAAATGGCAAAAGAAAGAGTGAAATTGAAAATGGTTGCATAAGGTCTTAGGTTGCACAAAACATCTCTCTGTACATTTTTTAAAAATTCCAGTTCATCTCTGGAAAGAATTCAGAAAGCTACATTGTATCCATACCTTTTGAAGTCTTTATTAATTTTACATGTACTTTCTTAGAGTGCTAATTATCTATGAATCAGGTGTGAAGATTATATTGATGTTAGGTATCATATATCATTGTATAATAATGTACAACATGTTAAAGATAAATATTTTATATTGATCAACTGGGATGGATGTAAAGTTCCATAGGTAATCTATCGGGGATAATGGTGACATGCAAAAACCTAACATGCTGTGCAAATATTTTTTTCCTCTTCAATATTCATGTCCCATCTATGACTATGCCCCAGTTTATGTATTGAACTGATGTATTTTTGCTGGTAGAACCATTTCATTGGCAGAATATTTCTTTGGTGCATATGTCTGGGAAAAATCCAATTTTTACTGCTATCTTTAAATGTATATAGATTATTTACATTGATCATCTGAAAAAGAATGTACATTGATACCCTTATTCAAATGATTCAAATACTGGCTAATGTAAAGCTAAACATTTTAAACAACTATAATTACATTTAAGTTCTTCTTTGCTAGCTAATTTGTAGAAAAAATAACCCAAATGCTGATCATATTTTTCTTAAACCAATATTTAAAATGTATAATTATTTCAATAAATACAATATCTTTGGGGTTTTTTTTTGCATGGAACCTAATGGTTTTCATAATAGTTATTCTTTAAAATTAATATATTCATTACAATTGACATATTTTAAATTCATTTTCAGTGAAACTTTGATGGTTCATGTTAAACTAGGAATGGATGTAATTGAGTTAATAAAAAGATTTGTTAAAATATATGTATAAGTGGTTTTATGATATAATATTTATTTATTTATTTATTTAAATTTATATCCCGCCCTTCTCCAAGAAGGACCCAGGGCGGCGCACAGGAAAATTTAAAAACATACAAAATACAATAAATATAATTTAAAAAACTATTAAATAACCTATCCTGCGCTAAAACCAAATTTTAAAAACCCAATTTAAAACTACCTAAAAGTCCCCATGGGAGGTTAGGCTAGGCCGGCTTGTTGAAACAAATATGTCTTAAGACATTGGCGGAAGAGGCGGAGGTCAGTGATGGTACGTAATTCAGGGGGTAGGTCATTCCAAAGGGCTGGGCCCGCCACAGAGAAGGCTCTTCCCCTGGGTGTCGGAGGAATCCAGGAGGACACCCAAATTGCGCGCCCTCTCCACGGGGGCCAGTGTTTCGCCCCCAATGGCCAGAGTTGGTGTAATCTGGCTGAACAGGGGTGCCGGAAACCACAGCCACTCAGTCTTGGCAGGGTTGAGCTTGAGTTTGTTACCACCCATCCAGATCCGTACGGCCTCCAAGCACCGGGACAGCACTTCGGCGGCATCGTTGGGGTGGTTTGGGGTGGATATGTACAGCTGGGTGTCATCAGCGTACAGATGGTACTCCACCCCAAAACCACGGATGATCTCACCCAGCGGCTTCATATATGTGTTGAAAAGGAGGGGCGAGAGGACCGACCCCTGAGGAACCCCACATAAGAGAGGCCTCGAGGTCGACCTCTGCCCTCCCGTCAACACATATTGCGACCGACCAGAGAGGTAGGATGAGAACCACCGCAAAACGGTGCCTCCCAACCCCAACCCCCCCAGTCGGTGCAATAGGATACCATGGTCGATGGTATCAAAAGCCGCCGAGAGGTCTAATAGGACTAGGATAGAGGAATAACCTCTATCCCGCGCCCTCCAGAGATCATCAACCAACGCGACCAATGCCGTCTCGGTGCTGTGACCGGGTCGGAAGCCGGACTGGCGCGGGTCTAGATAATCAACTTCCTCCAGGTGTCGCGGAAACTGTTGGGCTACCACACTCTCGACAACCTTCACCAAAAAGTGAAGGTTGGAGACCGGACGATAGTTCTCTAATAAAGCTGGGTCCAGGGACGGCTTCTTGAGGAGGGGCCTCACTACCGCCTCTTTCAAGACGGCAGGCAAGGACCCCTCACTCAAAGATGCGTTGACAATGCCCTGGAGCCAGCCTCGTGTCGTCTCCCAGGATGCCAGTACAAGCCAGGAGGGACACGGGTCCAATAAACATGTGGTCGCCCTAAGTTTCCTTGACAACGTGTCCATATCCTCGGTGGTAACAAAGTCAAACTCCTCCCAAGAAGGAACCTCAAGACTAGTCTCGGACAGTCCCACAGGACCACTGTCGATGGAGGGTAGCTCATTCCGAATCCGAGTGATTTTCTCCTGCAGATAAATCCCAAATTCCTCTGCTCGCCCTTGCAGAGGGGCTTCCCACGGCCTCTGATGAAGGAGGGAGCGGGTCACCCCAAACAGGGCGGCAGGGCGGTTATCTGCGGATGCAATAAGGGTGGCACAATACTCACGTTTGGCCACCCTTATCGCCACTAAGTAAGCCCTAATATGGGTTCTCACTAGTGTTCGGTCGGCTTCGGAGCGAGAGGATCTCCATCTGCTCTCTAGGCATCTCTTGTGGCGTTTCATCCCCCGAAGCTCCTCGGTAAACCAAGGAGCCTGGGTGATTCGCCGCCGCAAGAGAGGCCGCAAGGGCGCGACTCGGTCCAAGGCCCCCGCGGCCGCACTTAACCATGAGGCCACTAGGTCCTCAGTCGAGTCGCGGGGCAGGGTCACAGGAATTGGCCCAAGCTCCCTCTGGAACCTTTCCGGGTCCATTAGAAGCCTGGGGCGGAACCATATAGGAATATCCGGTTCCGCCTCCCCGCGGTGAGGTGTAGCGATTGGAAAGTCCAGCCGAAGGAGAGCGTGATCTGTCCATGACAAGGGAGTGATGGCTAGGTCCCCTATTCCCAGATCACAACTCCACTGTCCCGAGACAAAGATGAAATCCAGTGTGTTTCCTCCCTCGTGAGTGGGGCCTAAAAATATAATCTGGTAGACCACAAGTGAAATTGTGAATTATGTTGATGTTACAGGAAAATGGGATTTTCTATTTGCATAATATATATGATTTGAAAAAATGAATTATGAAGATAAGCTGAATAAATACATAAGAAGCCACATGATTTTCATTTTATATGATTCAACTAATGATCTCATTAACATATTAAATCAATGCAGTCTGCAGCCTTTACTTTCTTTATATGGGATTAAGTTTAATTGGATGTTTAAGATTTCATTGCTTGGTAGCAGTATGAAAAGCAATTGCTAGCCTCTTATGAAGGACTCTTTCAGATCATAAAACATTGCTTAACATTGCTGAATTATGTCCATGTTTTTCAAGGTTGTGGCAAAAAAGAGCAAGTTAATTAAGATTGGATGTTCCCCTTAATTATAAGGATCAGTAAAGCTCAGAGGTATCTGAAAAAAAATCACCTGGGATTAGGGTTCTTGTAATGGTAGTCAACATTGGCATTAATACAAGAATACATTTCAAAACATAATTAATTAATACTTTAATCTCATTAGACTTATTGAGAAAAATGACTAATTCACATTTTATGAGACAGACTTATATTCCTTGTATGTCTTCAAACAATTTTTGTTCAGTAAAAACCAACCAATCTCTTTCAAAAGGAGAAATGTATACCTTTATTTATTTTATCAATATTTTAAAATCTGTCTCCCATCACTCTCATAGAGAAATTCTTAGAATTCTTCATCTACTTTCTGGGATTTTCTTCATGCATTTCTGAATAAAAATGCAATTAATTGACCTAATGTTTAAAACTCCAACTAGTATTATAAATATCCATAAAATCATAAATGTACTTATATATTATATGATTAATATTTTTATTATGATTATATTCCACTACTGAAATCATAGCACTATCACCTATCAGTTACACTCTTGGAATTTTGCTGATAAAAATTTTATATTGTTATTACTATGTTACTTAAACCAATTAGATCCTTTTAGCTCTCCTGGATTTCCAAAAATAATGTAAACAAAATAACAATTATCAACAAAATATTTATTTTCCTTCTAAAATACTTTTAGAAATAACATTTCTATTTCCCATAAAATAGTTAATATATATCAACTTTTAAAAATTATGGCACTTTAATATATGCATACTATATATTACAGTTTAAATTACATTGTATTCACATTTAAATTAAATTGCATTCAAATCAAGGATTTAATAACAAAAAAAATTAACAGCCCTCCTCAGAACCAGATTTTTGTACTAACTTGAAGGAATTGTGGTTCACAATGATATACAGAGACACACAAACACATTTATCGCCTCTTGAATGAAAACTAACTGGAGAAGCAAATCATAAGTACCAAAGAGAACTAAACCAATTTAATCCACCGGTGTGAATTCAGCTGTCAATGAGCATTTTTCAGTACCAAGGACAGCACCGCTGTGCGGCTACGAATTTTGCGATTGCCCATGTAGGGCGAAAGATGAAATGGTGTCCAACCGCTTTGAATTGGTATTGAAGTGTTTCAGTCTTGAGCAACGGAATCTTAAGGGGGCTCTTCGGTACCTTAAACACATGTTTGGGATCCGTGTTGTGGGTGAAATAAAACTTACTTCAGGTTCATAGGCTTTGCAAAAACTGTGCAGGTGTTGTTTGCATTTAAGAGTTTATTCCTTGAAAGGATTCTAGTAAGATTCTCTTCGTGCAATGTGACAAGCCTGCATTGATTTTCTCCGTGATATCTTTGTATTTATTTGCCAAGACAAACTCAAAGAATTGGGCATATCTCACCCACATTATCCCTCTCCATGCAAATAACAGACGAAGGATATTTAAAACAACAACAACCCCAAAACGGCAGGGGCTGAGAGCACTAAATGAAATGTCATAAGAAAATAGGTGTTGTGGAGGAAGGGGTGGGGTGGGGTATCACATTTATTAAGGAGTCTATTGATTCAATTGATTTTAAGGTGTCCTTAAAAATACAACTTGTAGATGTCTTTGACAGAAAGCCAAAAAGCAGAAACCACGTCTGATTCCATTTAATTTGCTTGATACTAAATTCGAATTATTTTTCGCTGCAAATCTTCCTCAGAGCCTTTTTGAGCCAAATTCTTCCCTGAAGCCACCATCTACCTTTGTGGTCAATCCCACTGAATTCCGTGGAATTCCTACCAAATAAACCACGCACTTAAACGTCACCTTTATCCATAAACCCCCGACAAAGCAGCACAACGGCTGCGTTCCTATTATCTGCTTTTTCACATAAATTCTAGGATGCTCTGAATCACAGAAGATCAAATAAAGTTATCTAGGTTTCCCTACAACATCGGAACTACAACCAATTTAATTCCAGGCAAACCCAGAGTGGGCTTCTTACCCACTACAGCAGGTCAGTTTAATTGACCGTGCCAACTTGTACCAGAGCAGGTCGGGAGCGGGGAGGAGGACTGATAGTCACACAATCAGAATAAAACCATATAAATGTTTTAAGCCTGGGAATTCTGAGAACAGCTATCGAATTTTCTCCCTAGCCTATTTTTTGGGGGGAAGGGGAGTCTTTTCTAGACGTCATATGGTTCTCAATGCAGCTAGTAGTCAGTTAAAAAAATTGGCAAAATGGATACAAAGCCCGGAAGGGCGGGAAAAATCCAGCATTATACCACAATGCAAGAACCGCAAAAGTTACTGTCAAACCAGTTTGAGGGGGAGAGTTATTGTCCTCGGAAACAGAATCCGTTTGATGGTTAAGACAGTGGGCTCGATCACGTGCCAAATACCCCCCCCCCCCAACCTGGTACCTTCCGGATGTGCTGGATTCCTCCCCCATCATCCCCTGACGGCGTCACGTTGACATTGATTGGAAGGCATTCAATTGAAGGACGGGGGAAGCATTGCGGGGACCCACCTCCCCCATACTGGAGAACCCTGTCTCAGTTCTCCCCGGCCCGCTGCAAGTACGCAACTCCACCGCCGGGCTCCTAGAAGACGCGTTTGGGCAGCTGGGCAGATAGATCCTGTCGGGGGAAACCCGCCGTCTCCTTCGCCAGAGATCTTACCGGCCAGGAACGCTTTAGATCGCGCGCAAAGGCGACAGAGATGGAGCCCTCAGGGACGCAGCAGTCTCGGGATCTGGCTCGGAAAAGAGAAGAGCGGAGCGCTACGCTGACCCTCACCTTCGCTCTGAGCAACAAGAAGGAAAGCAGCATCTCTAAAACACTTCGGGTTTTCGAGGTAACTTCTGTCTTATACCAACAGTTCGCACCTTGTATCTTCTGAAAAGCCCTTCAAGTTTGGGGTTTGGGGCTTCCCAGTTTGAAAGGAAAAAAAAAGGAGGAAACTGTTTGAGGGGGAGGGGGTTGGACTAGATGACCTATAAGGTCCCTTCCAACTCTGTTAATCTGTTAAACTTTTCCGGACTAAGAGCCTGATGAATGAAAATGATAGTTGGAAGGAAATAGGTTGTAGAAAGCTGACACTGAAAGCAGCTCCTTACAGACTTCATCTCAGTTTCATAGTTCAAGTTAGCCTGGCTTCCCTGGTGCATGGAATTATTATATCAATAAATACCCAGCCTGTTTAGAAGGCAAATGATAAGGGGAAACTGCGTTAATATATTCCACACATATCTTTGGATTGATTTTATTTTTTTGCAACCAAGCTCTTTTGATGTTTCATGCACATTCATTCAGTACTATTTGTGCTACTAATTACATTAAATTCCCATCATGGGTTTCTTCCAAGGCGTTCAAGGTAGCATAGATAGCAATAGCACTTCGATTTATATACCATTTCACTGTGCTTTACAGCCCTCTCTAAGTGGGTTAGAGAGTCAGCATATTGCCCCCAACAATCTTGGATCCTCATTTTACCCACCTCAGAAGGATGGAAGGCTGAGTCAACCTTGATACTGTTTCTTCCTTCTTCCTTGTGTTATCCTAATGACAATTCTGTGGGGTGACTTTAACAGAGAAACTAACTAGTCCAAGATTTCTTTGGAGCTGGATGGGAATTTAAATCTAGTGCTAGTTGTTTTAATTGTAACATCATACCTCCTACTGCATCTACGTGGGCTCATGACTGTTCTTGTACTCTTTCCCATGAAATTCTCCCAGATTTAAACCCATCTTTATCTTTTTCCCTATGTCAGCACTCTTCAACTTAAAGGAGAAGTAGAAAACAAAAATGATAATTCTATTTCTCAGGAGTAACTTTTTTGAGCTATTGTACATCTAAAGGCAAAAGATATAGCTGGCTTAAGGTTTGGTTCACACTTTGCACACTCTGAATCTTTAGGAATTCAGATCTATTGGAGAGTTGTGTGGTTGTATCTTCTACTCTGTGTGAAAATAAGCAAGAGATCTTATGAATGGTTTATTAGGAGAATGATTAATATTTTAGGAAGTGTTTGATTGGTGCCTATGTTTTGAATATTAAAGAGAAATATTCTTAGAAGAAGGAGGAGGAGATTTGCACTTCTTTTTCTTTCACAAGCTAAAATGGTAAAATTATGTCTTCCTATGTTGGGCTTTTATAGACGTTTGAAGCTAAAATACATCATTTTGAAAGCAGAACAGCTAGAATGTCAAAGAACACTGATGGCAACCTTGAATTTTTTGCAAGATGTGAAGTTCAGGACTGTGAGGTTAGCAGCCTTTTAAATTCCTTGAAGAGAGTAGCAGAGGATGTGGAAGCTATCAGAGAAGAAAAAGGTATGTCACAAAAGGCTTTTACCTTCTTTCTTCCTAATATACCTCTTCAGTGTATATCTGGAATTCCTAGCTATAATTAAACCAGTGCTTCTCAATTATTTTCTGTCATGCCCCCCCTAGGAAGAAGAAAACATTTCGCGCCCCCCGTGCGACTGTAAATAGTATCATTTGTCTATAAAATTGTTATAAGTACACCTCTGCATAACACTGTATCCTTATTAACGTATAAGGGAATAAAAAAAGAAAGAAATGTGGATCAATTTACAACAAAGAATAGCTTTATTAACTGTAGCAGAAAAGATTTAAAGTGCATTAGAAATTTAAAAAAAATTAAATCCTTTGCCGAGGTCAAACGCGCCCCCCTTTACGGAGCCTTGCGCCCCCCCTGGGGGGCCCGCCCCACTATTTGAGAAGCACTGAATTAAACCAACATGCAGAGATTTTAAAGGCCATTAGCCAGAATTTTAAAGATAATGTGTGGTTCAAGAGCTATGTTTTGTCTGTACAATAATTTCTCTGTATAGGTTTAGATACTATTTATTACTGTAGCAAAACATCATGTTGATAAGCAGGGATCTTTCAATTGATTACATAGGAAGATTGTCATTATGTTCATCAACACCTACAGCTGGTAAAGTCAAGATTATTTTCATAATGATCTCATTGATCAATTTCTTTGTCTGACAATTGTCTAGCCTATCCACATAAATGTTGAAACTACAATTACCAGAATTTCTAGACCGTTTAGATTTGGGGCTTTGTAGGGTCAACATCTCTGAAGGTATCATGTTAAAGAAAAATTGTCTATTTGATACCACTGGACAAGTAAATGACACTTGCTCTTCTGATGGAACCTACAAATGTCACATTCTTACAATGTGCAATTGATATTGTTGTCAACAGTTCCATGGTTCCCAAAGAAAATAAGAGATCTTGACTATTGCCATCATCTGATCACCAAGTTTGATCCTGATTTGAATTTTGACCACCCGGTAAGTTACGTTTGTATCTTTCCAAAGTATTTAGGCTTGGAGTTACCAATATCCCTATGAAATCTTATACCAATAATAAAACAGAGGCTTCTGGGTACAATATTTAACCATCCAGTTGAAGATAGTTGCTCTTTTTATTTTTCCTGACATAATTACTCTTCTTGCAACCACTGTTCAGAATATAGATTGAACACTGGTTGTCCATGCTAATGTTGTTAATTTTTTTTAATGAAGGATGAATTATTGTGATGGGGTTATGTGGAAGAGAGATGAAATTGAAACAACATGTGCTTGTTGAAATCCAAATAGATCTATGCATATTCTATGAAGGCAACATGAGAACTGGACAAGACTCTTTTAGTCCCAAACATTGACAAATTGGGTTTTGTTTGTAGCTATTGAATCAAACTGAACAAAAAATGAAAACATTTTATGAAATCCTAGATGGACCAAAGAGGTTGAAATTAAGGTAGGGTTTTCTCTACATGTCAATTGTCACTTGGCCCTTTGAGGAGTCTATGATGCTCTCTGAGTTTGGTTACTTTCCTACAGATGTTTCATTACCCAAATTAGGTAACATAATCAGTGATAGTCACTAGTGCCAGTGACTGATGATGTTACATAGTTTGGTGAATGAAAAATCTGCAAGAAAAAAACCAAGCTCAAAGAGCAACAGGGACAACCCCCCCCCCCCCCCATTTCAACCTTCAGCTACAATTATTCCCCTTTATTGGTACTTGGTTCTTTCCTCCCTTTTTATAGCCAAGGACAAACTTAATTTTATGTGAGTTTGGTTTCATATGTTGCCTCCACATTAAAGTGGAAAGGCAGGGAACACCGCATCCACACAAAACAAACAGATTAACAGAGTTGGAAGGGACCTTGCAGGTCATCTAGTCCAGTGTTTTTCAACCTTTTTTGTGCAAAGGCACACTTTTTTCATGAAAAAAATCACGAGGCACACCACCACCATTAGAAAATGTTAAAATTTTTTAACTCTGTGCCTATATTGACTATATATAAAGTAATTCTCTTGAATAAGAATCAAATAAACACAAAAAATTATTTTATAATTACTTTATTATGAAATAATAAAGTATTTTATAATTGTTCATATTTGTGAGCCGAAGCCGCATGTTACGGATGAAATTGGAATTTTTCCCACGGCACACCAGACAATATCTCACGGCACACTAGTGTGCCACGGCACAGTGGTTGAAAAACGCTGATTTAGTCCAACCCCCTGCCCAAGCAGGAGACCCTGCATCTGTCTCTACCTAGGATTGAACTCACAACATCCTGATTGGGAGGTGAGAGCTCCACCTCTAGGCCACAAAAGTGGTCAGTAAACAGCTTACCATGTCTCTGTTTATCATCTTTTTAAGAGCATCTCTTGTCCCAATGTTAACCAAGTTTCAGATTTTGTTTTAAAAATAAATCTCTTCTCATTGTTGCAATTAAATCCAAGCGTGAAGCTTTGGAATGGAATTGTTTGGACTTTGGCAAGCAGCACTTTTCTTCTTTGTCTTCTAGGGTTATGCTGATCCACAATATAGGAAAAGGAGGGCTTTTATTGCTGACCTGGCATTTAACTATAGACAGTAAGTGCATCAAATAAATAATTGAACAAAAGGGTAAGCTTTATGTAATCTGAGTACCTTCATCCTTACAAATGTTTAAGGTACTCAAAATAAGGCATGGCTCTACTTTTCAGAGTGCAGCCCTGATATGTCATCCAAAGCCTGGCGTGGCCCTTAAACTAACAGTTGTGCAATACTGCAGAGCTGGCAGCAGATTCAGACAGTGAGGAGGTTGGGGAGGAACATGGGCCAGTCCTGGAGTCTGGGGAAGGCTCGGATGAGGGCTCTGTGTTGGAGGCAGAGAGGGGACCAAGAACATCTGGTAGTTATTTGCTGCCTCCGGAGTCTCCGGAGTCTGACATCAGTGAGGTAGAAGAACAACAGGAGCCTGTTCCCACAAATGTCAACTCAGTCCAAATGAAGAAAAATCTAGGAAAAAGCATTTGAACATATTCAGAGACTCTGCCTTAATTAGCTCCTATAAATGAGGCTAAGAAAATCCTGGTGTAGATTCTAGGTTCCTGTATTTACCCCAGCTTAGCATTAAAGAGAGCCTACTGAAACCTGCTGTCTTAATTTTGCCTGGCTGTGTGTGTGAAACCTGACATTATGGATCACATAAATGAAACATGAAAAGCTCAAAAATGGAATCTATTTAGCATTAGCAATAGCGCCTAGACTCATATAATGCTTTCACAGTGCTTTACAGCCCTCTCTGAGCGGTTTACAGAGCCCCCAATAATTTGGGCCCTCATTTTACCCACCTCGGAAGGATGAAAGGTTGAGTCAACCTTGAGCCTGGTGGGATTTGAACTGCCAAATTGCAGGCAGCCAGCAGGCAGCAGAAGTAGCCTGCAGTGTTGCACTGTAACCACTGCACCACAGCTGCTCTTTTGATTCTCTTTGCCTTTCCAGGGGTGACCCTTTGCCACGAGTTGAGTACACAGCTGAAGAGACTGCTACTTGGTGAGTGTATGACTTGAACCTACAGCGATTGCTGCATGTGGAGAATTGACAGTGCCACTGTCTTCCCACTCTTGCAATTTTCATGTTCGTGTACAGTACAGGTAGTCCTCAACTTATAATTGATTGTTTAGCAAGTGTTCAAAGCTACGATGGCCCTGAAAAAAAGGTGACTTGCAACTTATGACCATCAGAGCATCCCCATAGTCACATGATCAAAATCCAGGTGTTTGACAACCAGCATGTATTTACAATTGTTGCAGCCTCCTGAGGTCATGTGATCACCATTTGCAACCTTCCCAACTGGCTTCTGACAAACAAAGTCAATGGGGGGAAGCTGGACTCGCTTAACAACTGTGACAAATAGTCATAAAATCAGGTGTGACTCATTTAACAACTGCCTTGCTTAACAATGGATATTCTGATCCCAATTCTGGTTGTAAATTGAGGACTACCATCTTTCTCTGAAAATAAGACAGGGTCTTATTTTCTTTTGGCCCCCCAAATAAGCACTTGGCCTTATTTTCAGGGAGGTCTTATTATTTTTGAGACGCAAGAGGCGGTGAGTATGGTCACCTCTTGGGTGCTGCTGTGCTGCAATATTTTTGAGGAGGACTTATTTTTGGGGAGGGCTTATTTTAGTGCATGCGTGCAAAAGCCTAGTTGGGATTATTATCCGGGAAGGTCTTATTTTCAGGGAAACAGGGTACCTGTAATAATACTTTAATCTTATTTTGCTCTACTTGTATTGCAGTTTTGATAAATAGTGACTTATGGAACTTTTGTGAACTACAGTATCTTAAAAATAATATATATATATCTGTCCTTAGAAAAGAAGAACAGTCATATTACTTAAGTACGACTCTGATTTATATTTATTTTAAGTGAACTTTTTTGCTAGTTAACAATTATTATTTTCAGGAAAGAAATTTACCAGAAGCTGAGTGCTCTCTACCCCACCCATGCCTGTAACCAATACCTGGAAGCCTTTCATCAACTAGAAAAATGCTGTGGCTACCAAGCAGACTGTATCCCACAACTCCAGGATGTCTCTGCATTTCTGAAAGGTTAGAGCAATTGTAGGTGTCAACCTCTATAAATACTTGCTTGCTATTGGCTGCCATAGTAACAGGGATGGAGGGGTTTTTCTGTATTTGGGAGGGGAATCATGCTGGAGGAGATATTGCAGGACGAAGAGGGGGTTTTGTTCTCACCATCTTCTGCACATGCTGAATGCTCTCATTTAGATCTGGTCAAGGCCAACCATCTCTGCATACCTTCTGGATGAGACCACCTGAAGATGCACCCCACATGACACCCTTGGGAATTGGGGATTGGAGATTGAACATTTAGCTTGGAGTTTCTTGGGGGGGGGGAGGAATTTGGGTAAACCTTTGATATGCACAAATTTGCGCCTTTTAGCCTTAAATCTTGCTTTACTTTCACTGCTTTCACTTCATATCCAATAAAAGTACCCTTTCTCTAAAACAATGGAGTTGGGGGTTTCCTTTCTTGGATTTTGAAAGAGGCACATCTGACAGAAGGACTGCTGGTGTAGAAACACACTTCAAGGAGCCTCCAGGCCAAGCAATGTGACATGACTCACTAGTACTTCTTTCTAGCCCAATAATTAGCTTTTTACTCTGAAGGTTTATGCAGTTGAAGTCGCTTGTGATTCTGAGAAGGTGTCCAGTTTTTGAAATTTGCCAAAGTGCAATAAGCAGCAGAACTCCAGAACTACCTCTGGAAACTTTCAGACTGGTGTTAATTTTTTTAAAAAGTTACATTGGATACAATTTCAAGCATAATTTTGGCCACTGGCTTTCATTTTGTTTATGGATGATAGAACAAGAAGAAATCCCTACACTATTTGAGGGATGTACACCATACAATTATAAGAATGTAGGAAACATTTTAAGGCATTCAGGAATAGTAGGTTATGGTCTACTTTATCAAATGCCTTACTATAAGTCTAAGTGCTATTGCTATTGCTATTCCATGATTAGATGGGAAATTACAACCCTGCAGAAGAATCAAGAACAAAAGGGAAGAATTCATTCATTTGAAATGCATGTGTGAAAGAGAGGCATTTTCACAAGGACAATGAACATGAAAGTGGAATAATAACGTAACAGCAGAGTTTGGTAAATTGCATCATTCCGAAGATATAAGTCTATTTTCATCATGAGTTGAACTGCAGTGTAAATTTCTCTTACAGAAAGAACGGGCTTTAGCTTGAGACCAGCTGCGGGGCTACTATCTGCTCGGGATTTCCTTGCTGCCCTGGCATTTCGTGTTTTTCAGAGTACTCAGTACATAAGGCACTGGTCGTCCCCCATGCATTCTCCAGAACCGTAAGTAGAAGTGAGCTGATAAATGTCATGGTTTTCTCAGTGCGTCCCTAAAGCCTGCATTTTAGGCTGCTAAACCTGCTCCTCATGCCATGCCCTGGAATTGCCAACCATGGTCCCAAAAGGTTTGGTGATTCTAGTCTGAAGAAGGCAAAAACCAGCATTGCAGTTTTTCCAGAATTGGGGCACGAGGGATGTACTGTACTTTTCGTAGTATGATACACTTTTCCCCCCTAAAAGAGGGTGAAAATTTGGGTGGATCTTATACACTGAATGTAGCCCTGCCCACCCGCCGGCCACCATCCTTTGGCTTCTGCCTCCCAGCAATTTGCCTCCTTGCAGCAAACAGAAAACAGTTTGCTTCCATTTTGGCACAGCCTGATTAGCACAAGCAGCTGATTGATGGTTGGATCGGCCTCCTGACCATCAGCTGTTTCTGGCTGCAGGGATTGCCATTGCCTATTGCCACCTCCGCACGCTCCCTTTTCAGCCTCTGCATCCCATTTTTGGCCTCTGCGTGGCCCATTTTCGGCTTCCGTGACGCCCGTTTTCCACCCATTTGATCCCCACTGCCTGGAATGGGTGGAAAATGGAGCAGAAAATGGGGTGCATGGAGGCCAAAAATGGGGTATGCAGAGGCTGAAAATGGGATGTGTGGCTGAAAATGGGGCGCATGGAGGCATCAATAGGCTATGGCAATCCCTGCAGCCTGAAACAGCTGATCATTGGGAGGCCAATCCAACCGACAATCAGCTGCTTGTCCTATCAGGCTGTGCTGAAACTGAAACTGAAACGGGCTGTTTGCTGCAAGGAGGCAAATTGCTGGGAAGCAGAGGCAGATTTTTTTCCTTGTTTTCCTCCTGAAAAGCTAGGTCTACTTTGTAGCATCTTATACTCTGAAAAATACGGTAATTCTTAAAAAGTAGCTTGGAGACAAAAAAAAGGTAGGAAACTTTTAAGATTCTTGTTCACTTGGCACTCACACAATTTTTACTGTCAGCCTCAATCATTTATGATTTGTTCACACCCAACACTCTTTTCTGGCCGCACACCCATTCCTTTTATCCACCAGTTTTCTTTTCAGCCATATTTTATTACATTCTGCTTCTTTTCAACTTTTGGCATCAGAATCCAATACCAGCATGGGCTCTGCCAAATTCTATCCTTAAAAAAAAAAGTTTGTATAAACTTCTCTGAAATTTAAACTCCACATGGGGCTGTTTGTGTGAAGTCCCACCCATTCATATTTTCTACTTCTCTTTCTCCCTCCTTTCTTCCAGCTGCATTATCTAAAAGGGGACCAATATGGGAAGGGACAGGTATTCTTCCTTCTCTGCTTTGTAGTTTGTTTTCTAGTTTTTCAAAGTGGAAAATAAATCAGAATTTTTACAGCCTCAGATAGTAATCTGGGCAGCTGCCAAAGAGAAGATGAAAAAGAATAATTTGTAGTATGAGCCTAGTCTAAAAAAAACCTCTTCCTAAATGTAACTTTACAAAGGCTTGATGTTGTTGCTCACTAGCAGCCAGCAGAGTTGGTAGCAGAGTCAGACAGTGAGGAGGTTAGGGAATAGCATGGGCCAGTCCTGGAGTCTGGGGAAAGTTTGGATGAGGGCTCTGCATTAGAGGCAGAGGTGGGGCTGAGGCCGTCTGGCAGTGATCAGGTGCTTATGGAGCTAGACAGCAGTGAGGCAGAGGAACAGCTAGAGCCTATTCCCAGTGTGTACATGCGCAGAGCTGCCAGACGAAGGGAACAACTCAGAAATCAGGGTCGACTTGGGAGTAAAGTCACAAGTGGAAGGTGATTGGCCTCTCCCATAGGAAATAAAAGAGGAGCAAAAGGGGAATGGGCTTTTGCAGGTCGTTAGATTCATTTCAGGAGTGTGAAGATCTGTCCGTGAATCTCAGAGACTCTGTGCCCAGTCTTTCCTTGCACAGCACCTCATTTGGAAAATATTTACATGGCAGCTTTCCAAGATAGATAAGGCCTGTAGTCATAAATATTCCTTTGAAAGACTGTTTGCCAGGCCTTGCTGAATGTGAATGAGAGGAATTCACATTTGTTTAATAAAAGGGGTTTAGTCAGGGCCAGGACTCTGCCTTGTGCTTTTTGGGGAAGCCTAGATCAGAACACTTGGACATGCATACAGCTCATAAAAAGAACCTTCTCATTCTGAATTTCTGATGAAATGTATTATTACATCTTCTATATAATAATGAATGGTATTGGTATTTTGGTTTGAAATGGTCCTGAGCAATCACTGAATCGCCAAGGGTTTTTTAAAGAATAGAATAGAATAGAATAATTGGAAAGGACCTTGGAGGTCTTCTACTCCAACCTCCTGCTCAGGCACAAAACCTTAAAACATTTCAGGCAAATGGTTGTCAATCTCGTCTTCAAAACTTCCAGTGTTGGAGCATTCACAACTTCTGGAGGCAAGTTGTTTCGCTATTTAATAGTTCTAAATGTCTGGAAATAATTTATCTTTACCTTTACCCCATTGCTACTGCCTTTCTTTTTAACATTTCAATAGATTTTATTGAGTTTCATAATAAGATAAAAATACAAAAAGAAACAAAAGTTAGAGAACAGAGAGAGGGAGGGAGGGAGGGAGGGAGGGAGGGAGGGAGGGGAGTGCAAAGAAAGAAAGAAAAATAGTGGTGACTTCCAACTTTTTTCAGTGCAATAAAATTCAAAAAATTAATAATAATTAGAACCTCAACCTTTTGCTTTACATCTCACAACATTTCAAGCCATGTTTATAATAACTAATTCATTCTAATATCAACATCTAAAATCAAAGTTCTGGTTTTTTTTTTCAGTTTCAAGCAAAACTTTAGAAGTAGTTTCCAAATAAACTAGATAAAATGTAAAAGGTAAAAGTTTCCCCTGTCCAGTCATGTCCAACTCTAGGGGGCGCTGCTCACCTTTGTTTCGGTTCTGTCCTCCCAGGAGGGAAACAGCCACAGATGGACAAAGCAACTGGTTTGCAGCATCCATGATTGGTTGTGGGATGTTAGTGCAACCACAATCATCTGAGCCTGACTGCCTTTTTGTAGATAAGGAAGGCCTTTTTCGTTGGTCCCCTTCATTTCGGCATATAGGCAACTACAGTGTTCATGTCAATTATCATCTCATCAGATGCACAAGCTGATTACATATTTCCCTTTGTACTTGCATCAGGCAATTAACATCAATATTGAACCCATCTCAGAACTCTCAAACTTTACTGTGCTAGAAGGGGCTCCCCATTATTTTCCCCTTACATAGCCAAGTGTCTGAAGATGCCTCCATTTGCATAGCCAAGTGTCTGAAGACGCTTCCAACCAGCATATCTATACTCCTAGGTCAGAGGTCTGCAAAGTTGGCTCTTTGAAGACCGGTGGACTTCAACTCCCAGAATTCCCCAGCCAGCATAGCTGGCTGGGGAATTCTGGGAGTTGAAGTCCACCGGTCTTCAAAGAGCCAACTTTGCAGACCCCTGTCCTAGGTGAATGGAACAATTAAAACAATCAGTTTTGCCACCTCTGTGAATTCCATCACCTCTTACCATCCATTCTTATATTGTGGGAATTAGTGTGTTTTTCCATGTTTGTGCTTCTTCATTCCTTTTTAAAAAAGGAACTGTGCAACCATAGTTCCATGATCACCAAACTTCTACCCTTGTTGCCTCCTCTTCCTCAATGCTGCCTACCATTGTATTATGCCAACCAGCCAGTAGAGGCTATAGCTGCACGTGTACATATGAAGCATGTTATATGTCCAAGCATTGTGGTGAGCTGAATTGATTACTTGCTTCTTTGGGGATGTGCAACCAGCTAAGGCATTATTGTGACAAAAGACTTCATCCAGAACTCTCACTGACTGTCAAACTCCAAAACAGTGGCTGATTCACTTGTCTAAGTCTCATGTTAGAGAATAACATATATTTAAAAATATCTCATAATGGAGCTGCACCTTCGTTTGGCTGGCCACTTTACCCGTTTCAGCATGGCTGGCTGTAGGATCATTTGGAAACCTTTCCAAATTAAAAGCTTTCATACAATGTCTCCTTGGACATTGCTGCTCACTTCCTCGACTTGATATGCCATGTAGGCTGCAATAGTTTTGGGTCATCTTGGGAAGTGATTTACGGATGCTCCAATTGGTTTGAATTTGGATTGTGTCTGCTCAATGTACTCCTTCGGTAAACATACAAAATCGGTGGGAAATTGACTCCTGCATAGCTTTTGAAATCCACATGTCATCTGAGGAATCGGCTATGTCAATGTTGTTCAATATAGCAGAAGAGACAGTTGAAACAGCAGCAAGTCGGTTCATATATAGATCATAGGATTTCTGTGGTTTGATGTGGCAATGAAGAGTTTTCACTGAAGTCCGTAAAGCCAGGGATACCATTATGGCAATTTTTAACCTGTTTATTTTGGCAGGGATTGTTGCCACGAACTGCTGGGCCATGTTCCCATGTTAGCTGATAAGGACTTTGCTCAGTTTTCACAGGTAATTATGTTCTTCTTATTCTGATGGAAGGAATGCCCTTGGCATGGTGATGGTTCACATATTGATTGTGTTCATGGAATATGCTTGTGTAATGAAATCATTAACCCATGTTTTGAGTTCGTATAATTCTCTGAACCATTAACTAACACCGCACAACAAAGCAAACAAATGAAAACAAACAATAATCATTATCAAAGTTAAAAGAATTAACTTTATGTGAATATCAGAATGGGAAGTTACCAACTCTGCAAGCATCAGTCAAAGCCAATATATATATATATATATAAATATAAATGTATACTTGGAAGCTGTCCTTCTTTTCTTGGAAGCTGTCTGCCTTTTTTCCCTTTGGGATGATTTGTCTAAGCTTGGATCTAGCACTCCATTTGCATCTCCTACAAGAATTATTTCTTCCTCTGGGATTCTTATTAACATCTGCAAAAATCTTTCTTTTGTTCAACTCTGCCAGAGAGTATAGTTAATATTGAGTTAGACAAAGAAGCTTGACCTAGTATTAGATAGTGTTGTATCTGACTCCATATTTGGCAATTTAGGCTAGATAGGAGACAACCAAAATTTCTGTCTAATGCTACCTTTTCAAAGCAGAATTAATTCTTAAGGCAAAGTTTTGCAAAGCAGGAATTGAAGGAATACTTGGGAATTTAACAGAGAAGGTAAATTCTGCTAGCCAGCTATGAGGATTCTGAACATTCCTCATGAAACCAGAAGGGGCCAGTGTCGTTCTTAAGTGTAAACAAAAGGCTGAGTTTATCTAGACTCATTGTACATTTGCATTTATTTTTTAAATATATTTCTAGAGGAATTTATAAAGCATAAAAGCAAAATATAATCAAGATTTTAAAGTAGGATGATTTAGAAAATTAAAAATATGTAGTAAAGTATAAATTAAAAGTGTTTCCATCAAGAAGTGGGAAATAATACAATAATACAATAGCAGAGTTGGAAGGGACCTTGTAGGTCTTCTAGTCCAACCCCCTGCATGGGCAGGAATCTTATACCATTTCAGACAAATGGCTGTCTAACATCTTTTTAAAGACTTCCAGGGTTGGGACATTCACAACTGCTGGAGGCAAGCTGTTCCAGAGGTTAATTGTTCTTACTGTTAGGAAATTTCTCCTTAGTTCCAAGTTGCTTCTCTCCTTGGTTAGTTTCCACCCATTGCTCCTTGTCCTGCCCCCAGGTGTCTTGGAGAAAAGTTTGACTCCCTCTTCTTTGTGGCACCCTCTGAGATATCGGAACACTGCTATCATGTCTCCCCTGGTCCTTCTCTTCATCAAACTAGACATACCCAGTTCCTGCAGCCGTTCTTCATATGTCTTAGTCTCCAGTCCTCTAATCATCTTGGTTGCTAACTAAATAATGATGCTAACAATAGCTCCTCATGAGCAATGAGGAGAAGGAGGAGAAGGAAGAGGAGGAAGATAGATCTCAACTGATAGAAAAAAATTATATATCCCTTTTAAAAAAATAAATCCACAGCTGCTCTATCCCAAGGCCTGAGACAACAACTACATTTTTGAAGACCATCAGAATATCATTATGGTGGAATGTCTATGGAGATTCTCAGACATCCAGGTCATGGTTGTCCCAAAGGTGCTTTTCAAGAGGCAACTGGACTTTTTGGTTTTTCTTTGAAGACATTTTGCTTCTCATCCAAGAAGTTTCTTCAGCTCTGCTCCATTAAGAAGCTTCTTGATGAAAAGCGAAATGTCTTCAAAGAAAAACCGGAAAGTCTATTTGCTTCTTGAAAAGCGTATTTGAGACAATCATGACCTGGATGACTGAGAAGACATTCCACCAGAGACATTCCACCGTAAATATTCTACCATAATGATATTCTGGTGGTCTTCAAAAAATGTGGCTATTAAAAAGCACTTTTGGGACATTATGGTGGAAGTCACATGGATTTCTGATGAGGGGAATGTGGACAAGTGTTATGGCAGAGAAGGCCACTTCCTAAATCTTGATAGTTGGCATAGTTTACTTGAAGGATCTGAAGTGTACCAACTCTGCTTGATATTAATGGATGAACATTGGATAGAGGTGATCCATCAAATAACCTGACTCCATGCCATGATGGACATTATAGGTGAAAACCACCATTTGAATCATACCTAGAAGCTCACTTGTAACAGTGTCGCTTGCAAAACTGTGCAATTACATGAGGATATTGAAATATGCCCACGCTGCATTTTGGACCAGCTGATTGTTCCATAACTTTCTGGAGAACAACAGTAGCAGCAGCAACTGATAATGGTAGACTGTCTCCTGTTATACCTCCTTTCAAATGTTGCACAGGCCACTGTCATTTTCAGTAAGCAGCTGTTGCCTGGGTTGGGTTGACCAATGCTGGGATAAATTGCTTCAGGATAAACAATCTGATTTACAGCTCTGCGCTAACCTTGCCAGATGTTCAAATCACATGGGGTGGATTATCTCATATTAGAAAGTATATGCTCCACTTCCATAACATTCTTTTTCTTGGCTAAAGAAGAAAGATGAAGTACTCCTGGCTCTATATTGCATTATTAACAATCATGAAATAATAAATTGACCTAAGGGAAGTTGCAAGCAGAACAAACCATACAGATGTTTATCCTAAAGATGACAATCTTGCTTAGAGTATAAATATTCCTGGAAAAAGACACTGTATTCCCGTAAGCAAATTCATGGAGAATGTCTTCAACAATTGCTATTAGACCTCAATGTTTTAGGGGACTATAGAGTATCTCTTGATGAAGGACAAGATTGTGAGAGATCTTTTGGCTTCCTGCACTTACTTCAATGACCACTATTAGAAAAAGTATGCTGGGCTAAATGGAGACAAACTGACCATTTACTTGGGGTTAGTTCACATGACAATGGTCTGCATAGTCTGATATATTCCTAATTTATTTCCCCTTATTAAATTAAAGGCAGAGGGTCCTTTTACAGCATGTTGCTTAATTCTTTTTCCTTGACTAGTCTGTTGTGCTGCTAGCTGGATCCTAAAGGAGAGAAGTAGAGACACAGAATGATAAAGAAAAGTTTCCATATTTTAATTATAGCACTAATAGTTATTGTTACAATTATATTAATAATTAATTTTAATAATTAATAATTACATATTTATTCTTTAATTTATTTAATGAATTCTTTTATTTAATTAATTCTTATTTAATAATTACATAATGTTCATTACTGTAATTAATGTATTAATTATTGTACAGTGAAAATAATTGAAATATTATATCATGAAGTATTAAATAACATGAATACTTCATGATTTAATATTTCAATTATTTTTTAATTTGTTTTATTATTTGTAAACCAAGCAGAATCACTTTGCAGGGGAGGTGGCATAAACATTTAAATAAATACATACCTATACCTATACCTATATCAGAGGTGGTATTCAGCAGGTTCTGACCAGTTCTGGAGAACCTGTAGCACAGTGGTTCTCAACCTGTGGGTCAAGACCCCTTTGGGGGTCGAACAACCTTTTCACAGGGGTCGCCTAAGACCATCAGAAAACACATATTTTTGATGGTCTTAGGAACTGAGACACCATTCCTCCAAGCATTTTCTATCCTTTGTAAATAAAAATTGGTTCTCCAATACCTTAATCTGTCTTGTATCCTGTTCCATTTTACTTCTATATTCTCTGTATTTCCTACTTGACAACTTAATACTTTCTCCTCTAAATACTGCTTTCATCGTGTCCCAAACAGTTTCAAATTTAACCTCTCCATTATCGTTGAATCTCCAACTTTCCTCCCATTTTTTAAGAATCCATGTTTTATCTTCCTCCTTTTTAAACAATTTTCCATCATATCTCCAACCTCTTTCTTTTTTTCTAAAATTAAAATCTATATCCATCGTAACTTCTGCATGGTCGGAGTCCTTGAAAACTCCCACATCTATTCTATCTATATTATTCAACAGGTCTTTAGAGACAAAAATATAATCAATTCTTGAATATGTATTATGTACCTTAGAGCAAAAAGTGTACACCCTTTCAGTACCTTTCAACTCCCTCCAAACATCTACTACAAAGTATTTCGAAACATCCATTTATTTAAAATTTCCCCTTTATTTGTTTCTCTAAAGCGGGTGGGGTTAGTGCTATCTATTTTATCTCTAATCATGTTAAAATCCCCCGCCACAATCACTTTCCCTACACTTTCAGTTTCCAAAATCTTAGTTATTTTATCAAGGAATCCCTTTTGTTTTTCATTTGGTAGATGTAAATTAACCAGTGTCACTTTTTGCTCGTTAATATTCCCTATAATTATTAAATATCTTCCTTCCTCGTCTCTAATTACTTGTTTTTTTTCAAAATATACCCTATTTGATATCAATGTTGCCACTCCTCTAGCTTTGGAGGTTCCGAAAGATTTTTCATAAACTTGCATACCCTTTATATTCATTCTATTGAAATCCTCAGATTTTTGATGAGTTTCCTGCAAAAATAATATGTCTGGTAAGTCCCTTTTAATTTTAAGCTCCAATCTCCTCCTCTTTATTTGGCTACCTGTGCCCTTCACGTTCCATGTCATTATTTTTATAAACCGCATTTACGCGGTAACTTTTTTAATCCTAGCCCCTTCTCTTCCTTTACGTGCCCACCCAACACCAAACGAAAATAACATACAAAAAAAAAGACATAAGACACAACAAGGACAAACTTAAAACCCAACAACAACAAATAACAATTAATCTTCACCCCCCACATCCTCATTCGAGTTGCACCTCTATATAAAGAGTGTGGGGGGGGGGAACATGCCCATGATCGGGTCATTTCTTTCGGGTTATTCTTGTATTCCACTTTCAAAAAAAGAAGATAACACTGGCTTGTCCCCGCACTCAGCTTCCTGCTTTCTTCTAAGATCCTCCTCCTTGGCTGACGCTCGCTTGGTTTCTTCACGGGTTTTCTTATGTTTGGACATTGCCGGAGAGATTTCTTTCCGTTTTAAACTTTTAGGATCTTGACCACCAACTGCTCCTTTTTCCTCCAATGTTGGAGATTCCACTTGTATTCCACCCATCTTAAGCATATGATCTTTAATTTCTGTTAAATCCTCGTCTTTCTCAATCAGCCCGAGCTCCCGTATCAGTCTTATGGCATCCGTTTCCGAAGTAATAGTTTGCATTCTCCCCTTGTAAAAAAATTTCAACTGCTGTAATGGTCTCCAATTATACTTAATATCATTGTCTCTCAGGACTTTTGTAATTGGTTTTAAAAAAAATCTCCATGCTCTTTCTTCTCTAGATATATCTGGAAAAACTTGAATTTCCTTCCCCTCAAATTTTGGGGGTTATTAGCAAGGATGGCGAAAAATAAAAGTGAAAAGAGAGAAATCAGCTCCTTGATAGATGAAAAAGGTACAAGATGTTATAAGAGACTGGAGAAATGCGAAGTAGTTAGGAAGTTTTTTCAAAAATTATACTCAAAGAAATCAATTGATTTGGAAAAATTGAAAAATCATCTTGAAAAGTATGCTGTGAAAATAGATCAAACATATAAGGACTTGATGGAAGGAGATATTACACATGATGAGATTAACGAAATAATACAAGGGATAAAATTAGGGAAGACTCCAGGTGAAGATGGGTTACCTGCTAAATTTTATAAAGATTTTAAAGAAATAATAATACCAAAATTGCAAAAATTATTTAATGGAATTTTACACGGTGGAGAAGTCCCGATGTCATGGAATAGAACGGTAATAACTATAATTCCTAAACCTGATAAAGATTTGGAGAGGATCGAGTCCTATCGACCCATTTCTTTAATTAACCAGGATGCCAAAATATTTACTGCCATTATAAGTAATAGGTTAAATAGATTTATAGATAAGTATATAAGCTATAATCAGGTAGGTTTTGTTAAAGGTAGATATATGAGTGATATAATTAGAAGAGTATTAAATATTATAGATGTAGCTGAGAGTAATGGGGGTAAAATAGGTATAGTATCACTAGACATTTTTAAAGCCTTTGATTCTGTACAATGGGAAACTATTAAGGTAATTATCGAGGCATTAGGCTTCGGTAATAGGTTTATACATGTTATTTCAAAATTGTATCAAAAAAGTAGTGCAAAAGTGAAGGTGAATGGAATAATGACGGAAGAGATTAAATTGGAAGCAGGTACGAGACAGGGATGTCCCTTGTCCCCAACATTATTTTTATTAATTATGGAAGTTTTGACTAAATTGATAGAAAAAGATGAAGAATTGGAAGGATACAAGGGATATAAGATAAATTTGTATGCGGATGATACCTTGATTATTTTGAAAGATATAGAGAAAGATTTGAAGAGGATAAATAAACATTTGAAAGAATTTGAAGAAATGACAGGTTTAAAGGTAAATTGGTCAAAATCTGAATTATTAATGAACAAAAATGATAAGGAGTGGGAGAGTATGCAAGAACAATTTGGGATAAGAATTAAAAATACACTGAAATATTTGGGAATAACACTTTCACTTAAAGTTAGAGAATTGAAAAAAATTAATTATGATGTGATGTTGAATGAAATAGAGAAAAAGATAGATAAATATAAAGAGATAAAGTTGTCTTGGTTTGGCAGAATTGCAATGTGTAAGATGATGCTATTACCAAAGTTTAATTTTTTATTTGAGATGCTACCATTAAATTTGACAGAGAAGGATATGGAAGGATATCAGAAGAAATTAGATAAATTCTGCAATGGTGGGAAAAGACCTAGATTAATGAAGAAAATGTGGTATCAAAATCAAAAGGAAGGTGGATTGGGAATTCCCAATCTACTTAATTATTATTGGGCCTATAATATTAGAACTGTAATAAAAATACTTAAAGGAGGAGACGGTCATTGGGGAGATCTAGAGTTAAAGGATATTAAGAGATTTGGCCCTACATGGTTTTTAGATAAAATAAAAACAAAAAAGGCAATTAACAGTTATTGGTTAAAGGGATTGAGTAAAATTTGGAATAAATTTGTTAAAATATTGATTCCGGATATATCCTTCTTGGGGAAGACACTTGGAAGTTGGCCGATTAAAACAAATATAAGTCGAGATAAAGTAATTGAAGATGAAAATATAGGAAGTATAGTAAATTGGTTAAGAGCATTAGAAATTGAGAGCAGAAAAAAAGAAATAATTGAAAAATTGGAGCTGAACTGGTTTGAAAAAATACAGGTAGAAAAATGGTCTACGGAAGTAAGGGGAACATGTAAAATAGGCAGAAGTAAAACTGAATTTGAAAGTTTAGTATCTCAAATTATCAAGGATGAAATTGGGTTAAAGGGACTCGTTAGTAAGATATATAAGATTATAAACTTTGATGGAAATCCACAAATGGTAATGAAGACGAATTGGGAGGAAGAATTTAAGATTAAAATATCTTAAATTAGACTCGGATTGGAATGTGAATTGGAAAAGTCGAATTATGAGGATTATGTCTATAAGGATTAAAGAGCACAACTTTAAGGTTGTTTGGAAATGGTATTGGACTCCATTAAGGTTATCATTGATGGATAAAAAAATCAGTAATAAATGTTGGAGGTGTAATATGGAAGTGGGAACTTATGAACATATGTGGTATAAATGTGAAAAAACTAAAAAGTTTTGGCAACAATTGGAGGAAATGATGTTTGAAATGATGAAGAAAAGAATAACATTGAGATCAGAAACTATATTATTACTGATAATTAAGGAATTAGAATTAACAAAATATGAGAAAGAACTGATTAGAATTATGATTATAATGGGTAGAATTATAATAGCAAGATACTGGAAAATAGAGGTAAATATTAAAATAGAAGAGTGGTATTGTGAAATGTGGAAATTAGCTTTAAATGATAAAATGACTTGTGATATTAAATTCAGAGAGGGGGTCTATAAAAAAGACATTTTCTGGAAGATTTGGAACCCATTTGTGGACTATGCACTTGGAACTTTGGATGCCTCGACACCTGTACCCAGGGAACGCGGATTTTGGAGATCTTAAAGACAATTGAAGATATCCAAGGAACCAACTCTTCCTTTTGTTTTGTATAGCACTGGGTGGATTATTGTTTAAAAAAAAAGTAAATTTTATGTGTAGATGTATAATTTGTGGAAAATTATAATAAAAATAATAATAATTTAAAAAAAAGAAAAGAAAAAAAAAAGGAACTGAGACACCAATGTTATGGTTGGGGGTCACCACAACATGAGGAACTGTATTAAAGGGTCATGGCATAGGAAAAGTTGAGAACCACTGCTGTAGCGGATATTTGAGTAGTTTGGAGAACCAGTAAATATCACCTCTGACTGGGCCCGCCCCCATCTATTCTCTGCCTCCTGAGTCCCAGCTGATTGGGAAGAAATGGGGATTTTGCAGTAACCTTCCCCTGGAGTGGGGAGGGAATGAAGATTTTACAGTATCCTTCCCCTGCCACGCCCACCAAGCCATGCCCACCAATCCACATCATGCTCACCAAGCCACGCCTACAGAACCAGTAGTAATGCATATGCATATATATATACATGTGTTAGCATTGCAATGTAAGCCCTGTTTCTCATGTACATGCAATGGGAGGTTGCCCACACAGCACACAAAAGGGCAGAAGTTGTGACATGCTGAAGATACTACTGAAATATAATATAACCCTGCAATTTATTTTCGAAAAGGCTTTTATGGAATGGAATGGAAAAATGGCTTGTAATTTTAATAAAAATCAATATGCTTGATTTAGGATATTGGGCTGGCTTCTCTTGGAGCATCTGATGAGGATATTGAAAAATTATCAACAGTGAGTAGAAATCGCATTGTCAAGCACCTATTAAATCAGGAGACTCAGGCAGTTCACATGAGTTATTGCAAGCTTAAGCTCTGTACATGAATCTGGTCAGCTAAAGGTGAAGAGAAATGAGCGGGAGATAAGAAAGGCATTCAAGGTGGGCTGGATCTTTTGCAGGCATGGCCTTTCTCTTAGGCTCAGCCTGGCCTCCTACACACATTTTCATAGCAGAAATATAAGGCCAAAGAGCCACATGTATACAATAACACACATGAATGGAACATATCATATAAATATTCTATACTTTCCAAACACCCAGGGTATAATGCTTATTTTCTGCAAGAAAATCATATTGTGCTGTTCTTACATACACGGAGAGAGGGGGGGGGGAGGGAGGGAGGGAAGAGAGAAACAGAGAGATTCTATCATCATGTCTACTTCTTACAGTATAGGATCCTTTCCCAAATCCACCCATCCAGGATACAATAGCATGGCTTTTTTCCAACCTACTGTCCTTCACCCAACAAAATAGGAAGTGTTTTCTAATACACTTGGAAGGTGCAAAGTTGGAAAAAGTGGTTAGATAGGTGCATTTCCCATTGGGACATATTTGTATTTCCCCTTCTTTACAGAACTGAATTTTGATGGCCCCAATTCATCTGGTGGCTATTGTGCTGTTGTTGCTTTCCCACAATGGATCAAATATGGTATCAAGTAGAGATATAGTGAGAACATTGAAAGGTTGCCAACACTATATTCTCTCATCCCAACAAAGCAGTGTCAAGGGAGATGAGCAAACAACTCCATTAATCCAAGGATGAGTGGTCGTAAATTCTGGATTAAGAATTGGGGAGGTTTTATTATTATTTTTAACTCCAGATGAGTTCTCATAATCTGCTTTTTCCCCCCTTCTCTTCTTCTTAGTTCTATTGGTTTACAGTTGAGTTTGGCCTCTGCAAACAAAATGAATCTATCAAAGCCTATGGAGCAGGCCTCCTCTCATCCTATGGAGAACTGATAGTAAGTTTTTTAAAAATATTTTTGTCTGGTTTATGTCTTCCCTAAAAACATCAACAGCTCTGCAATGGAGTATGCAATATTTAGAAACAGATGGGCATTACCAGCAGGGAACCCTCGAAGGTAACTCGGAGGCAAATGTTTATAGATTTGTTTTAAAATGAAATAAAACTCTTCACAGGCTCTTTATAATGAACACGATACTTCTCATCAACCAACTGCAATGAAAACCCAGATTGGTTATTGTTTCTGTGTAGTATAGCATAAAAACGTGTCATACCTGGAGAAAGGAGCAAGACCTCAATAGTCATCTTGACTTTTTTTTGATGTCCCTCTGTCCCACCCAATGGATGCCCTCAAATTAAGTTAGTTTTGATTTACAAAACCGTTTTGTAAATCTTATTTACAATGGTTATTTGGTGACTTAGCATACAAGCCAGAGGTGGTTCCAGATCCCGTTGCAAACGGTACGCTGCGATGGAGCCGGCCATCCACCTCAGGCACGCATGCTTGCACACATATGTGCACACCACTGCCCTGCGATGCTCCAGCTGCTTGGCGGAGGTCACACAGGTTCCGTACGCTGTGCATGCGTGCGCAAATGGCACAGTTGGCTTAAATACAGGTAAGGAATGAGGGCGGGTGGATGGCCCCACTGAAACACCATTCTGGCACAGTGGCTGCTGCTCCC
This sequence comes from Rhabdophis nuchalis, assembly GCA_039707465.1. Lineage (NCBI taxonomy): Eukaryota > Metazoa > Chordata > Lepidosauria > Squamata > Natricidae > Rhabdophis > Rhabdophis nuchalis. Next base: position 99,154,532 of record CM077648.1, read on the forward strand.
AGCTGCCACCGGTACGCCCGTCCAGGGGCATACCACCCAGAACCCACCACTGATGCAGGCCTACGGATGTTAAATTTTCCCGAAATTGGTAAAATTTACAGTAATTCAGTTAAATAGATGAAATGTACAGTAAGTCATGCCTATTTTTAAATCCTATTATTTTTAATGGACCTGTTTTAAATTCAAAGTATTTTTATGTGTTTTAAGTGCCTGTAATGCAGGGGTGTCCAAACTTGGGAACTTTAAGGCTTGTGGACTTCAACTCCCAGAATTCCCCAGCCAGCTCTGCTGGCTGGGGAATTCTGGGAGTTGAAGTCCACAAGCCTTAAAGTTCCCAAGTTTGGACACCCCCGCTGTAATGCATGTACTGCTGGCCACTGCTGGATGATATGCCAGCATCCACCCTCTAACTATGCTGGCTGAGAACTACGGAAGATGTAGTCCAGCGTATCTTTAAGGCACCACTTTGGGTGGAAGATTTCACTTGACTGCCCTAGCTGAAGTTGTCCAAAATGATTCCAGTTGTAACATTGCTGTTAAATAGACTATCTGTTTATAAAGCAACAGCTAGCCAGGATTTTTAAGAGAAGGCCAATTTCAGAGTTCATTTTCAAGTACCATTTGGCCTAAAAACTCAGTTTTGTCCTTCAAATGGGAGGTGACATTTAAATCTACTCTATCTGAACCCATTGCGATGGATGCAATGTCTCTTCAGAAAACCGACCATTTCATTCATTTCATTTCATTTTATTACATTTATATCCCGCCCTTCTCCACAGAGGACCCAGGGCGGCGCACAGGAAATTTAAAAAACATACACAATAGAAGATAGACAAATAATTTAAAATATATATTAAATAATCCCCAATCCTGTGCTAAAAACCAATTATTAAAAACCCAATTTAAAACTTTTCTAAAAGTCCCCATGGGAGGTTAGGCTAGGCCGGCTTGATGGAAAAAATATGTCTTTAAACATTTGCGGAAGAGGCGGAGGTCGGTGATGGTCCGGAGTTCAGGGGGTAGGTCGTTCCAAAGGGCAGGGCCCGCCACAGAGAAGGCTCTTCCCCTGGGTGTCGCCAGTCGGCATTGTCCGGCCGACGGCACCCTGACCAAGAACACACTCGGTTTTGCACTATATTTTTACTGTATGTTCAGCTGTTCTGCATTATATACAATGAATTTGATGTTAACACCCAGGTTGGAGTTGATCCCATGTACAGTAAAATGTAATGGCCCATGTTTCACAGCTGGCAGGCGTTTTTCCTCTGCACGCTTCGTTTGCTGAAAAACAAACCTCCCTTCATTGTGAAAGGTTACGTGGGGTCATCAAGCTCTTTTTAAGCATATCTTCCCACTGCAAGAATGAAAGATTCAGAGAGAAAAGCTGGGTCTGAGATTATAAAAACTTTTCAGCATGTATTCGTAAGCCTGGAACATTATATATCTGTATATTATTTCAAATGGATCTGGTTTAAATTTAAGGAATATTCACAAGGAGAACTGACTCTACATCATGCAGTTGCAAATGAAATAATTGAGCTTAAATCCAGCTAAAATTCAACGTTTGGAAGAGAATTAAGGTTGCTTTTCCTCCTAAGCTCCCTATTCTGACTTTGAGAGATATTATAAGTTTCAAAAGATAAAGATCGTCCTCGGGCTAGCTTAACTCCCCGTGATTCCTGTACGTGACCAAAGATGAGGAGTCTTGGCAGCTGCTTCCCATTGCCTTCATTAGAGTTTTTTTTTTTTAGCTTCCCCGTTTAATTTTCCCCTTTGGAATTCCTTAGCGATATCCATCCAGCTACAACTACATCTAATTCTGCATAACTTTTGAGCATGGAAAAAATTAGGCAGGGGTTAAATTAGAAACCAACAGCTTTGACACAACAAAAGTTGAATTTGGGCGTTATTGAATCATATTAAAATGCCATCACCATTTCTGGAAAGACATTCTTTTCCTTCCTTCCTTCCTTCCTTCCTTCTTTCCTTCCTTCCTTCCTTCCTTCCTTCCTTCTTTCTTTCTTTCTTTCTTTTTCTTTCTTTTCCTGACACTTCCAATCAGAGTCATAATATGAGGACAGAGGCAGGGATATATCTCTGAAACAGCTTTTCATAGCCTAGACACAATCCAGATTAATGGATGTCAGCTGCCAAAATCAAATCTCAAAGCAATAGTTATTCTGCTTGGGGCTCCTGGGAACTGAAAACCCAGGTATCTGGAGAGTGCCAAGGCTGGGTAAAACTGCTTTGAAGGCTCTTCCCTCACCTCTTTTTGGCAATTAAGAAATACAGTAGCAAGGACTACCATGGTTGTAATGGCAGACTGAAGACAGCTCCACTTTTGTGGAGTTAATAACAGTGTTGAATAGAGGAACTGATGAATTGATCAGCTTCTTAGAATTCCTCTTTAGGTCAAGGAGAGAACAATGATCATCCACACATTCATGCCACACAGAATTTCCCAATGAAGAGATAACAAAAATAGCCATCTCCAACAGATTTCATAGTTCTGGGAGCCAGGGAGAAAAACATCTTGCTTAAGCATCTTTATAGATAGATAGGATAGAATACAATTCTTTATTGGCCAAGTGTGATTGGACACACAAAGAATTTGTCTTTGATGCATAAACTCTCAGTGTACATAAGGAGAATAAAATACATTCATTGACAATAAAAAGATACAACAGTAAGTGATAGTCACAGGTTACTAATAAGCTATCAAATCGTACTGTTAAACAAATAAAACAATATAAATGGAAAGATACAAGCAACATGGTTATAGTTATAAGTGGGAAGAGATAGATACTAGGAAGGAAGAGAAGAAGAAGAGTAATACAGGAGACATTGAGTTCGTCCACTTCCTTTCTTAACTAATCTAGGAAGTTGCTCATTATTAATTTACTAGAAGTTAAGAACCTTCCAAACAATATGTTTTATTACACTAGGAGAATCTCCTTCTGCTCTGGATGAAAGAAGATCCATGTAAATTTAAGAATTAAAAAGAAAGACTTTCCTTTTTGGAAAACAGAGAAAGAGAGGGAGGGAGGGAGGGAGAAAAGGGGGAGAGAGAGAGAGAGAGAGAGAGAGAGAGAGAGAGAGAGAGAGAGAGAGAGAGAGAGAGAGAGAGAGAGAGAGAGAGAGAGAGAGAGAGAGAGACTAGAATGTAAATGTTGAAAAGTTAATGAGGTATAATGGAAACTTTTTTCCTTGGTATGTTAATCATTTTATAAAAGAATATATGAGGACTTTGAAATTAACTTTAAAAAATGCTCCTGTAAGAAAGATTTGCTGCCTGGAAAATAAACCGATGATAAGAGGGGATTTTGAAGATTGACTAGAAGACATTTGAAAAAATTAAGTACAATTAAAAGGGGGAAAGATCCAATGGAGCAATACTATTTGACTACAGAAGAAATTAGGCTGTTAGGGAACACTGTACTCTGATATTAGGTAGGATTAACTGGTGCTATAACAGAGGATATAATACAATACAATACAATAGCAGAGTTGGAAGGGACCTTGTAGGTCTTCTAGTCCAACCCCCTGCATGGGCAGGAACCTTATACTATTTCAGACAAATGGCTGTCTAACATCTTTTTAAAGACTTCCAGGGTTGGGGCATTCACAACTGCTGGAGGCAAGCTGTTCCAGAGGTTAATTGTTCTTACTGTTAGGAAATTTCTCCTTAGTTCTAAGTTGCTTCTCTCCTTGGTTAGTTTCCACCCATTGCTCCTTGTCATGCCCCCAGGTGCCTTGGAGAAAAGTTTGACTCCCTCTTCTTTGTGGCACCCTCTGAGATATCGGAATACTGCTATCATGTCTCCCCTGGTCCTTCTCTTCATCAAACTAGACATACCCAGCTCCTGCAGCCGTTCTTCATATGTCTTAGTCTCCAGTCCTCTAATCATCTTGGTTGCTCTTCTCTGCACTCTTTCCAGAGTCTCCACGTCTTTTCTACATCGTGGCGACCAAAACTGTATGCAGTATTCCAAGTGTGGCCTTACCAAGGCACTATACAGTGGCATTAACACTTCACGCGATCTAGATTCTATCCCTCTGTTGATGCAGCCTAGAACTGTGTTGGCTTTTTTGGCAGCTGCTGCACACTGCTGGCTCATATTTAGATGGTTGTCCACTAGGATTCCGAGATCCCTCTCACAGTTGCTAATATAGAAGAATCACAGATTTTATTGGATAACAGAGAGAACAAAACTGGTTGAATGTGGATTTGAACTTTTTTTAAAAATTGCAAGATTACAAAAGTAGCATTGTTAAAAAGACCCTGTGGGTTTGAAAATAGATTTAAGAATGTCAGAATATGACATGGAGAAAGATGACACAATGGATTTACAAACAAAACCAGTTGATATCTTAATAAATAAGAACAATTACAAATAATAACTCAGAACAATTATTTGGAAAGCTTTTTTATTTTGAACTAAAGGGATCTACTGAAACTATTCCTGAAAGGAGATAAAGAAAAAATTATAAGAAATCAGTCTGCAGGATGTTATTTGATAGGCTTAAAATTTTTATTTTTATACTGATTTTAATAAGTGTACTTTATAATCCCTAAATAGACGGATTGTAAAGTATACGTATATGACCAAGACCAAATAATATATACCAGTTTCTGATAACTATGAATTGGTTTTTTCTTTTTACTAAAACTGAACAATGAAACTTTAAAGATCCGTTTATAAGTGGGTAGAGATTTATTTTGTTTTATTTCTTAAAGAAAGTAATCAGATTATATAGTGGATTTATTTGCTTAACGCTAATGTGTTAGTGCAGGGGTCTGCAAAGTTGGCTCTTTTAAGACTGGTGGACTTCAACTCCCAGATTCCCCAGCCAGCATAGCTGGCTGGGGAATTCTGGAAGTTGAAGTCCACCAGTCTTAAAAGAGCCAACTTTGCAGACCCCTGTGTTAGTGTGTATGTGTGTTTTACTAATTCTAATAGCTTTTACTACATTTTTGTTGATTAGTATCAAATGATGAATACTTACAATTTGATTTGGGGATGAAATATTGGAGGAAGAGTTTTTAAAAAATATTAGAGAAAATGTTTTATGTTTTAATCCCTGGAGAGGTGACTGAGGAAAAGGGAAGTCATCTTTTAGCAATTTGTCTTGCTCTTTTTCTTTTTCTTCATTTTTCTTTTTATCTTTTTTCTTAGTTTGTGTTAGTCTTTTATCTTTCTATTTATAAATTTTCATAACGTTATTATTAAAAAAAATAATATAGTAACCACAGTGCTCCAGGTACAAAATAGCCTGGCCAATATACTTCACTGGAAACATGTCCTTTGAAAATACCTGTATAGCACATCTCTACTATTAATTAAAGCAGCCACATCATTTCTGCATGCAAGACTACAAATGTATTTGTTTTATGAATTGATTAGTTGAATAGCTGGTTGGGAATAAATATTGTTTAATTCTTTATCATGATGGTTAGTGTAATAGGGGCAGTTTGGTGTAGTTGTTAAAGCATCAGCTAGAATCCCAGAGACTGTGAGCTCTAGTTTCTCTTTAAGCATGAAGGCAGCTGGGTGACCTTGGGCCAGACACTCTCTCCAGTTCTTGGAAAGCAGCAATAGCAAACCAATGAAATCTTGCCAAGAAAACTGCAGGGATTTGTCCAGGCAATCACCAGGAGTCAAAACTGAACTAGTAGGGACCCAAATTTTTTTGCAAAGAAACAAACACAAATGTAATAGGATTTCCAATTTACAGTTTAAACAGTTCCATGTAGAATTTAAAAATTAAAACTGAACACCTTATGGTTTTGATGAGAGGTAGGTTTTGCTTAACAATACTCCCTCTCACCTGTCTTTAACAATGTACAATAATCAGAAATGTGCAAATCAGATAAAGTCTGAATGCTGAAAAAGCTGAATTAAATGTTGGTTTACACAGAAAACTGTTGTGATGATGTGGGGAAGCAAAATTCAAAATATCTTTTCTTGAAGCTCCATGGATTTAATGGAAATTTCACTCTACCATCCCATCCATCCATCCATCCATCCATCCATCCATCCATCCATCCATTTATTTCAGCTTCTTGGTTGCTCCCAATTAACTGTTGTGTTGTCAACTGAGTTGACGTCAATCTAAAATCAATTCTTCTGTTGTTCTTCACTGAAAGTATGCTTTATCAGAAAAGCCGGAATATAAACGCTTTGATCCAGATGTGATGGTGGTCCAACCTTATCATGACCAGACCTTCCAGCCCATTTACTTTGTAGCAGACTGTTTTGAAGATGCAAAGTCTCAACTACAGTAAGTATAAAGATGGTAGGTTTATATCACCAGTTGATCTGGATTTATATCAGGAGTGCAAATCTTGCAATCTCTAGATGTCCATGTTCAAATGTGTTCTTTAGAGTTCTTGTGATGCTAAAGCTGAGTTATGATTTTCAATTCAGAGGAACGAAAACTATTAGACATATGGGAATAATCATTAACCATATTTGGCAATTTTAATTAATGAAATGTTAATTAAATTTAAACTTTATTTGAAGGAAAGCAACTCCATCTATCCTTTTTTGGGGGGAATGAACTCGATGTGACTTTCAAAATTTAAAAAGTTGGGTAATCTTGGTTTAGAACTTCTTTCATTAGCATTAGCAGGGATCCCTTGTCTTTATAGGCAGTTGGCATTAGTACTTTTAGAGTCTGTAAACATACTAAGGATGCAGTTATAAATTACTTGCTGGTGAGACCCATTAAGAGAAAGATTCCTATGGTGGACAAAACACTTATGATAATAGTTCTAACCACTTGCTTCCTTAGAAAATTCTGTGCTATCTATGTTTATATCTCCCTTTTCTGGGCAATTAGACATACTGGGGTGCAGCTATTCACCTATTTTATTTTTCCAGAGGGTCCCAGATGTCTTCTGGGGGGAAAAGGTTATACCAGGGACTTCCCATTTTTTAAAATAGTTGAAGATTGTTATTAAAAACCCTAATGATATATCTGTACATGGATCAAAGGTAGGGGAAGAAATGTGAGGTTCCACTCATATTTTGGATAGCACACCAGTGGTGGGTTTCTGCAGGCTCGCACATACTCGCGAGAGCCGGTTGGTGAAATTTAGAGAACCGGTGAGAGGGGGTTCCACCGGCGTACCTGGAAGTAAATCTGGCCTGCCGCTGCCAGTGACCCAACGGGAAGGAAAGGAAAGGAAGGAAGAAAGGAAAGAAAGAAAGAAAGAAAGAAAGAAAGAATTTATCATCACAATTGAGTCCAAAATTTTGGTTGCTAAGCAAGAGCGTTGTTAAATGAGTTTCACCACATTTTAAAAGATGGCCACTCCCACCCTGTCACATGACTGCCAAGCCACGCCCACAAAATAGGCCACACCTACAGAATAGGTTCTAAAAAATTTGAAACCCACCACTGTAGCACACCCACCTTCAAACAAAACAAACTCATAAGGAGTAGATTCATGGTAATTGTTAAAGCCAATATTGTTTTAGTGTTAGAGGTAAGGGTACATTATGTTGTCAAGCAGACCAGAGACACATTCTTTGTTCTTTGCTCTATAGGAAATATGCTCTTACAATCAAGAAGACTTTCCCTCTTCACTACAATCCCCTTACCTGCAGCATGGAAGTTCTTGATTCACCACGGAAAGTATCGGAAATTGCCACTCACTTGAAAGAGGAACTGGCAACTCTCTGCCATGTTTTGGAAAAGCTTTTTGTAAAATAATAGTCCTAATTTATAGGAGATAGAAGACAATCATTAGAACAGTGAGGATCTGTACTTATTTAAGTAAGTTGTCTGCAACACTGGTGGAAAAAAAACCGAGTAGGCAATTAGTCCATTTAAATGTAGATAATCAATTTAAGGTTTTGCCAAATAGGAAGAATAAGAAGACTTGTGAATTGCAAATCAGACATTTGGGTGGGTGGGGGGAGAAATGTTCAAGGTAAATTTGTTTGCATTCTTGCTTTCTTCGTTGGAAAACAAGTACCCTTCTTGCAGTACCATTCTTGCATTACATTTTCTTGGAAAACAAGTTTACTTCTTGTAAACAAGTCATTTGTTTTTCTTTATTGTCTTGATTTTTTGATCTACCTGAATAGTTCAAAGGCCCTCAATCACTCATTGTTAAATGCCTGTGCAATGTCCACAAGTCAATGTTCTTTAGGAATTGGGGTTGAGAAGAAGACCTTCTTAGGCTTTATATCTTGTTTTTTTTAAAATCAGTGTTATTATTAATACCATCATCATCCTTTGAATCCTACCTAGTAATAGGGATCTCTGGAGATGTTTCAGGTGACAAAATTTTAAAATAGAAGAGTCCTGACAAAACAAGAAGATTATATCATTGCAAACATGAATATTTTTATATAAAACTACTAGCTGATAACTTGGCACTGTCTGGGTATTTATTTACCCCAACCCTCCTTCCATGAACGTCACCGCAATTTCTAATGTTGGATTTTCTCCCTTACCAGCCGGAGCCCCCTTGTGGAGTACTGTGAAGCTGTTACCATGTCAACTCCACTGCGCTGTACAGTAGAAGCCATTTTATGGGGAGTACAGTAGAAGCCATTGAAAGGCACAACAAGCAGCATCTTAACAGAATACACACCCCAAGGGGTGTTAGGGGTGTTTTACCCCAAACTCTGTTTGTCACACATTCATTTTTATCTATGTTTAAGGAAGAAGATGCCACAGTAAATGAGAAAGCACAAACCATGAATAATAATGTTTAGTAATCATGTTTATTAAAATTGGCACAAGCTCCCACATTTTCGGTGGGAGTGGAGAAGAGTTCTGCATGCAACGGACATAAAGAAAGTCCCCATGAGCCTCTCTGGAAAGGTGTTCCATAGTTAGATGCCACCACGAAAAAGGCTTTCTGAACTTGACAGTTCATGACTAAATAGTGATTGGCAAATCTGTCCTTCATGAATTTATCTGATTGATCTGTACCTGGCTCAGTTATTATACTCCATTAATTCAATAGTAGATAATTAACGTAGTTCTGATTATTTTTTCTCTTTTCTGGAATAATGTCTTCTTTTATTTCTTTTTCAGACTTTAAAGTTTTTAGCTGCAAAGCAAATTAATTGTATCTACCTGGTTATCCATTCTTTTGTTGAGATTAGTTGTCTGGTCAGTTGATCTCTACACCAGTCTTGCCAGTTCGTCTAGTAACACTGCATGGTTATTTATTTATTTTGTATTATAAGTAAACATCTGATAGTAAATAAATAGATCACCCAGAACTGCATTGTTATTAAAGTTTAAGTTGTATTATTTTTAAGATCACAACATAATATAAATTTTAATCCTTTTAACTGCATGTTTTCCCACGGATCCATCTGTATATTACAACTAAAATTCTTGGCCCATTTTTACCATACATTCTTTAAGCTGGTCTTCCGCTGTTTAAAATATCAGCAAAAATTTAGAAAGTTTAGCAATTACATGTTCATTATAGGTGCATATTGTACTTCAAACTATGCCTTATTTTGTTCCATAAGGGTTTTTAAAATCTATTTTGACTCATTTCGTTAACTGTAAAGAGGAAGACCATTGACGACTGTATCCTTCTGCTGTTAAATCTCTTGATTTAATATTATATTCCCCTTGAGGAATTTCCAATAATTCCTTCTGTTTGCCTGCTGCTTCTTTTCTAAGAAATGTTTGTTATGCTGAGATCCACAGAAGTGGTTTCGGGCACCACCTGGGTTTAGATCTATTCCATATTCTCATCAGGGCATATCTAATCAAATGATTTTTAAAATCAACTTTAAAGTTTATATTATAAGTAAAATCAAAAACATTTATTAACTGGATCAAATGTATAATTGTTAAACACATTTTTTTCTGGTCATGATTTTTTTTTAAAGAAGGACGTTTGGTAGAATAATGATGTCAAAATGCAGAAATTCTAGTGTGCATAGAAGACTTCGTTACTCAGAATATATGGATTGAAACCCAAACCAAACCATAGGCTGAATTGGCACTATTTTCAAAATTGAAAACCTAACAAGACTATACAGTATTTTGGCTTAAGATGTGTGAACTCAGCCAATGGGGTTTGTGAAGCACATACTATATAAGTATATAATGTGAGTTACAAGTGTATTACATGAGTAGAAACCATACCTTAATGTGTTGTGAGACCACAAGTCGTGGTATTACTCTGATCACAATATCCTGAATGGCACCTATAGTGCTATCCACATCTGAATCAGCCTTAATTAAGGCAAGTTGCAACTGTATAATATTGTAGTATTGCAACAATAATTACTTTTTGTCCACTAGGTGACAGCATTACATCGATATTTTCCACCACTTCCATTTCACCTTAGCTTTCTTTCCTTTAGTGTTAATTCCCAATAAAAAACTATAAAACTTTTGTAACTTCTGTAGGAAACTGTAGAAAGAAAGAAAAACCACTTTAATGATTGCGAGGTCAGCCCCATTATGACCTTGGTTTCTTTAGTTTTCATATTCCTTGCATATTGAAAAAGAGCTTATAGTCTACTGTAGCACGAAGCCAAAATAAATTAGTTTTGTTTCATTTACGAACGATTGATTGATGAAACGAAGTATAGCTGGGAACTTCATTCTCATCTTTGACTTATATTTGAAACTTCAACAATCATAAGATACGTGATTCTCACCACAGGAAGGTGTTTGAGCTCCTTGATTAATTTGGTGGCTCCATTCCGCAGTTTTCCCAGCTCTATTCTAAACCTTTAAAGCACAGAAATCAGAATTGTATGCAATATCACAGATCCTGAGATTGTATAAACAAATGCATTTTTATTTCCAGCTCTCTTCCTAAAGATTTACAGCATAGAATTTGCCTTTTTTTTTTACAGTAGCTCTACACTGAACTGACCTATTTATTATCTGATTCATTATGTCCCCAAGGATTTTTTTTTTATTTGTTAGTTTCAGAGAGCTCAATGTGTATCAAGAGTTTTTGCCTTAATGCAATTAGTTAAACTGAATTTACTATTTGAGTGATACTTAACAGACACTCCATATTTGGTATGGTTTTACTACCCTGAATAATATCAGCTTTTTTACTAGTCTGCATAGTATCATGTGCAAACTTGACCAGTTCTTGCTTTTCTTTAAGTCAAGTACCCTAACACAGATCTTTGCTTTCTGATTTTTTTGAATTAAAAAAGCAGGTAATAATTTGCTAATCATTCAAGCCCAATATTCATCTGTGGAGTATGTTTGTAGACCAATGTGCTTATCAGAGGAAGTGAAAGTAAATTGAATTATTCAACCTGAGCCCATTTGACATGCTGTAACAGTTGAGACATCAGACTAGGAGCTGGGAGATGGTAATTTCTATCCTTGCTTAGGCACAAGGCCAGCTGGGTGACCTTGGGCTGGTCAATCAGTCTGAGCCCCAAGAAGCAGGTAATGACAAACCACTTCCCCAAAAAATCTTGGCCAGAAAACGTCAGGGATTAGTCCAAGCAGTTGCCAGGAACCGACAGTGACCCCAAAACTCCAAAAATCAGCTAGATGTTGTCAGTTCAACAATTAATGTTGTGGAACCTCCTCATCTGAGAGATTTCCATACTATTAAAATAAATTAAAATGACAACGGTAACAACAGGGTAAATGTCAAAACATGTTAAATATACTACTTAGTGTTTTGTCAGTTCCCCTGCAGACACACACAGCATCACCAAAAAAGGAAATAGATACAAAAATGGGGCATTTATTTAAAGCAGTGATGGTGAACCTATGGCACGGGTGACACAGGTGGCACGCCGAGCCATTTGTTAGGGCACATGAGGCATTGCCCTGTCAGCTCCAGCGCGCATGTCCAGCTCACTTCAGCCTTCTTTTGAGACCATTTTTCACCCTCCAGAGGCTTGCCTGAAGGCTCCTGAGGGCTGAAGGCTCCTGAAGGCTCCGGAGGGCGGAAAATGACCCTATGAGCAAACCAGAGGGGGAGAAGCGCGTGCATCTGTGGCACACCCGTGCACACACACCCCTGCACTTTCCCCGCTTTTGGCACGTGAGCCAAAAAAGGTTCGCCATTACTGATTTAAAGTAAAGGTAACGGTTCCCCTCGCACATATGTGCTAGTCGTTCCCGGCTCTAGGAGGCGGTGCTTATCTCAGTTTCAAAGCCAAAGAGCCAGCGCTGTCCAAAGACGTTTCCATGGTCATGTGGTCGGCATGACTAAACGCCAAAGTCGCATGGAACTTTGCCACCAAAGGTGGTTCCTATTTTTCTTTTTTTATATTGAAAAAGTTTTATTGGTTTTACATTTTTTAACAGGATAGGGTAATGGTTACAAAGAAATTTTGAGAGCATTCACGTCGGGGTCGTCGGACCTTCCAAGACCTCAAATTACACATTAAAAAAGTTAACATAGAAAACATTTTCCATACCACTACAAGATGAGAGCAAGTACATTTACCTAAATTCTCCCTTCCATGCTGTCAGACATTTACAAAAAGTCCGGATAAGAATATTATGCAAAATTGTTCAAGAAAAATCAAGGCAAAGTTATTTTTTTGATCTAAGTCTTTTGGCTATTGTGTCTTCTTTCTCTCCTCCCTGGCCCCCCTCGGGCGGGGCCGTGGCCCCCTCCGTCCCCCCTGGATCTTCCCCCAGGGCAGAGGAATGTTTTTTAAGAAAGGCTTCCGCCTCAGCAACTGTTTTAATCCTCACTCTTCCTCCTTCCCAGAACACCAGCATCCCTTCAGGGGTCATCCACTTGAACCAAATCCCGTGATCAAACAAGGTTTTAGACAAGAAGGAAAAATTCCTTCTTGCATCTCTAATTTTTCTAGGGATCTGCTTCAAGATAGTGACCGTCTCTCGTTGATAAGTTAAGGGTTTCTCTCTCTGCGCTTTCAGGACTTCCTCTCTGGTTGACCTTCTAACAAATTTCACATGTATCTCTCTAGGCACTTCATTTATCCTGGCATATGCTGAGTTAATTCTGTAGGCTAGGTCAATGTCCCCCCTGATCTCATCCTTAGGTTTTTGTAAATAGTCTGCTAAAATTATGCTCATAAGATCAGGGAGGTATTCACCAGATTCCTCAGAGACATTTTGAAATCTCAAAAAGTATGTCATTCTTTCCATATCCATCCTAGACACATGCCCATTTATTTCCACAACCTCCTTGGTAACATTTTTAATTTCCCCCTTGGCCCCCTCCAACCCCCCTTCCAGTTCTTTATTCTTCTGTGTGTTATCCAGCACTTGTCTTCTTGTATCCAACAGCTCCTTCTTGAAAATAATATTTTCAGCCCTCTGGGCCTTTATTTCTGATATCAAAGTTAGTATAGAAGTTTCAAGAGAAGCCATCCTTTGTTCCAAATTTACAAGTGCTGCTTCTTGTGCCATGGTTAAAAGTTAGAGTCACTGCCACCAAGATGGCGTTTTCCGGGTGGGGCTGGTGGGGCAAACCAGGAGCTCAGTTCAGTTCAGGGCTGTGAAGTTGCAAACAATTCAGAAACCAAAAGAGACACAATTTCCCAAATAGTAATAGCGAAGGTATTCCAGAGAAGAAGTCACAAATCCATCAAAAGAAATTTTTTTCCTATTTTTCTACTTGCATTTTTTACATGCTTTCCAACTGCTAAATTGGCAGAATCTGAGACAAGTAAGAGGAGCTCACTCCATTACATGGCGCTAGGGATTGGAACCACTGAACTGCTGACCTTTCTGATGGAGAAGCTCAGCGTCTTAGCCACTGAGCCACCTTTATTTATTGGTTTGTTTCAGTGGTGGGTTTCAAATTTTTTTAGAACCTACTCTGTAGGTGTGGCCTATTTTGTGGGCGTGGCTTGGCAGCCATGTGACAGGGTGGGAGTGGCCACCTTTTAAAATGTGGTGAAACTCATTTAACAAGGCTCTTGCTTAGCAACCAAAATTTTGGACTCAATTGTGATGATAAATTCTTTCTTTCTTTCTTTCTTTCTTTCTTTCTTTCTTTCTTTCTTTCTTTCTTTCTTTCTTTCCCCCTCTCACCGGTTCTCTAAATTTCACCAACCGGCTCTCGCGAGTAGGTGCGAGCCTGCAGAAACCCAGCACTGGTTTGTTTGCTTGCTTGCTTGATAAGAAAGAAAAGAAACAAATTGGAGGGAAAGGAACTAATACAACTGAATACAGTTTAAAAGCAGCATAAAATGGATGTTTACTCTGCTGACAATAAGATCTGATGACACAGTTGAAAATTCTGGTAGACAAGGAATCCCAACATCTGGCACTCTTTTGGTAAATATGCTTGAAAGTCTCATAAATCAACATGCCACCCATATTTTAAGCATAGGCATTGCTATGATATTTTAATTATCTTAATGCTCTTTGAGTAACCGAACAACAAAAAGAAGCAAAGTTTTTAAAACACACAAACTGAATATGGCTTTCTTGTCAACTTTATACCTTCCTGATATGTTGGAGTATAACTTTTGAATTCTCAGACAATTGGATGTTGCTCAAGGCACAAGACTGGAACAGACTGCTGTAAACAATGAGTTCCATTAAATATAATTATAGGTAGTTCTGAGTAGATGTGGACAGTATTGTAGAATGAATTACAAATACAAACCTATACGGGTATCTTTTTACACCTATGAGTAATTTGCACTGTAAAAAAACTATTTTTTGAATGAAACTACTTGCAACATAAATGGACAGAAGATTCTTTTTCCAAAATTAGTTCTTAGTGACTGGGAAAATTTCACAGACTTAATATTGGCTGATTTTTGCATTTTGTTTTATAAAAAGCAAAAATCTCTCAAAAGGAAGGGGGAAGGTTCAAAAGAGCATAGATTCCAGGGACTCACCTACATCACATTGGTGGAGATCCCTAAGTGATAGAACAGTGTGATTCTGTATAGCAATCTGATACTCTATATCAGGGGTCTCCAACCTTTGCAACTTTAAGTCTGAAAGACTTCAGCTCCCAGACTTCTCCAGCCAGCAAAGCCAGTTTTGCTGGCTGGAGAAGTCTGGGAGCTGAAGTCCTTCAGACTTAAAGTTGCAAAGGTTGGAGACCCCTGCTCTATATGGTAGAGCTACATAGTGGTGGGATTCAACCAGTGGGTTCGCACTTCGCTCCGAGTGTGACGAGTGGGTTTGAAAACAGCTCAAGGACTTACCTTCTACTGTAGTAAAACAGCTGAGCCGTGGCAATGTGCTTTGCCAAGCCTATCAGCTGGGGTTAAGAAAAAAGGAAATATAGGTCAGTATAGCACAAGGGCGGATGGGTGGGTCCACCTGATCGTCGGTGGACCCACCGGTTTGCCCAAACTGGTCTGAACTGGCTGAATTCCACCCCTGAATCTACATAAGGTTTACAACATGGGCAGCCTGGAAAGACAGGCCAAGAAATACACTAATAAAATAAAACAGATGAGAGTATTGCACAAATCGTTTGCCCAAAAACCCTTCTAACCACAATATGTGAAAAACCATCCAGGCCAATCCAGGTTATCCTCCTTAGCTGTCCTGTCCAGCCTAATCCTGTGTTTAGGGCAATATTTTTCAACATGACCATGGAACTGTCTTCAGACAACTCTGGCTCCCTCTGCTACGAAATGGAGATGAGAACCACCTCCTAAAGTCAGGCACAGCTGGACAAGGGTAACTTTTATCTTTCCCCCTCCCCAACGTCAGCAATTTTATGACGTGCAGACTTTAATGCCCAGAAATTCCTAGCCAGCATGCTGCCTGGGCAATTCTACAGCTCTTAAGAAGAAACACTGATTTAGGGCAATGTAGAGGCATTATTGGGATGTATATTTGATCAAGTTTCCAAAACCTTCTCTTGAACACAGCATCAGCAATGCTTAGTTTTGCTGTCCAAATTTTAGTTCATAATCATCCTCAACACAGATTGACTTTGGAAAGAGGTTTTTGATTTGCGTGCCAAAGAAAGATTTAGGAGTCACTGACCCACAGAGCAAAAAGAAAGAAAAAAACCCCCAACATCCCACAAACCACCCTCTGCTGCCTTTATTCCATTTACCTTTGGGTGGTTGTTTTCTTTTTTTTACTAACTCAGGCCCAACTCCCAGAATTAAATGGGAATCCTTGTTACTTTGGCAGAGGATTTCCATCTTCAGTGGGAACAAAGAAAAATGAACAGTTAGTGATTTTGAAGATCTGCTGTAATTCCAGTTGAAACATTTGAAAAAGTCAAACAGACAGGGATCTTTCTCTCCTCTGTTCTCTGGTGGTAGAGAAAGAAGCAAAAGAATGAAGTTAGGGCAAAGAACTGCCTTGTGGGTAAAAACATCCATGAGGAGAAGTTTTTTAGGGAAGCCTTTTTTAAGAAGGCCCATCTCTGTGAGGGCTCTGTAAAATGATGGAAGTCATAAAGCCTCACATCTGTAGGAAATCAGGTTGGAGATGAAATTTAAAATACACAAACCTGAGAGCAAGTTTAATATAAGTGAAGATTGGCATTCTGTTTGGCCACCATTTTAATTCATGGTTTGTTGACTGAATCACAATTGGTTGCATTCACACAGTACCCTAACCCAGGGGTCTGCAAAGTTGGCTCTTTTAAGACTGGTGGACTTCATCTCCCAGAATTCCCCAGCCAGCTCTGCTATGCTGGCTGGGGAATTCTGGGAGTTGAAGTCCACCAGTCTTAAAAGAGCCAACTTTGCAGACCCCTGCTAACCCACTCGGCTGTATTTGCATGTAAAATCAGAATTACAAAGAAAAGATTTCAATACTCTTTTAGCCAAAGTAAGTTAATTCAGGGACCACTTGCCCCTCACATTACTCCTTTTTCATCGTTGGAAAAAGAATAACACCTCTTAGCTTCAGTATATGACAATTTGATTCATTGGGTGATATTTAACCTTTCAGTGTACTGTGAAGAGGAAAACAGGAGGGATTGTGCTAATGAGCCTCCACATCTTGATTTCTTAGAAGCAGACAGCTTTAGCAATTAATGCATATAGGCCTGGAATAAGGCCTACCATTACATCAGCAGGCATTAAAATGGGATCTGTGTATGTATGTGCTTGTTTGTTTGTGTATCTGTATAGATGGATACACAGATAGGTAAATAGATGATAGACAGATAAGATAGATAGATAGATGGATGGATGATGGGTAGGTAGATGGATGGATGGATGGATGATAGGTAGGTAGGTACGTAGGTAGGTGGATGGATGGATGGATGGATGGATGGATGGACGGATGATAGGCAGGTAGGTAGGTAGATTGATGTATGGATGGACGGATGATAGGTAGGTGGATGGATGGATGGATGGATGGATGGATGGACGGATGATAGATAGGTAGGTAGATGATAGATAGAAAGAGATAGATAGATAGATAGATAGATAGATAGATAGATAGATAGATAGATAGATAGATAGATAGATAGATAGATATTTTTAATTTAAAAATCACCCTGAAAGAGTGACTCTGGGCAGTGTCACCTCTACAATAGAGGTCTTTTTCGTGGAAATAACCTTTACTTTATAAGGAACACTCTGGCAATGAGTTGTGAATAAACAAAAAGCACTTTCTAAGCAAACCAATTTGTTTATATTTCAGATTTTGGCCTTGCTTATTAGCCAAAAAGTTAACCTCAAGCCAAGTATTGTTACCAAACAGAAAGATAATGTCCTTATTTCCTCTTGGAACTCAGGAGGTAGGTCATGTTTTTCCCCCAAGGTGACATTCAAGAGTAAATAACGTAACTAACAAGCATTATGGAAAATTAAAATGCTGTTCATTTCTTTGGTAAGCTGTCGTCATTGCTTCCAGTAATGTAAGAGGCTCACTCAAATCATCACCCAGTCCTCAGCAATTCCTGAGAATAAAAGTCTCATGGAAAAGTCAAGTGTAATAGGAACTCAATTAAGTCTTGGCCCTATGCTTTCTGAAGTCAGGCCCCGCTCTTTAACATTACCATCAATTAGTCCTTTCCTTAAGAGCTTCCACTCTCAGCTGTAAGAAAATAAAAAGAGACCAAAACATTACTACTACAATTGAAAATTAATCATCCTTATTTTTTGCCAATTGATTGCATTAGTCACTTAATTAATCAGTTGAACAATTGAGTAAATCTATCTATCTATATGTGTGTGTACATCTGTTGTTAGGGACCTTGACTTTAGAAGAAAGCATGTACTTAAAAAAGAACTTGACAAACAAAAATGAATCAATGAACTAAATTTATACCCTAAGCCCTCTTATATTTAAACTAATTTCAGTGAAATCTTCTCCTGTGTTGTTTGCCTGCTTGTTTGATTAGGACATTCTATTCTCCTTTTCCGTATACACAGACACTTGGGTATCCAGAATGGATCATTAAAACCAGAAGTTAAAATAATATATATATATTTAAATGGTTACATTTCAAATAGAGAAATGTACAGAAAAGACCAAATTTCTGGGCATTTTTTAAAATCAAGGCTGAATTTCAGTATGACCCCTTTCTGACTTTAGGAAAAAAAACACCTTATCCTGCAGCCCAATTGATTTAGATACCAAGTAGGGAAAAGAGATACAGGTAGTCCTTAAGTTACGACCATAATGGAGCCCAAAATATATGTTGTCAAGTGAAACATTTGTGAAGTGAGTTTGCCTCATTTTACAACCTTTCTTGCCACCATTGTGAATCACTGCAGTTGTTAAGTTAACTGTTGTTAAATGAGCCTGGCTTCCTCAATGACTTTGCTTGTCAGAAGGTCGCAAACCTTCTGACCCCAGGACATATGGTAGCAATGGTCATAAGTATGAACCAGTTGCCAAGCCTCGGAATTTTGATCATGTGACCATAGGGATGCTGCAATTGTTATAAGTGTGAAAAATGGACATAAGTCACTTTTTTCAGTGCTATTGTAACTTCAGATGGTCACTAAAGAAACTGTTGTAAATCAAGAACTACCTGTATTTAGAATATTGGCCCAAACTGGCTTCAGCATTCATGAAATTACCTTTTGTGTTATTACCCCTCAGGGTGTGTCTGTGGGTGGGTGTCTGTGGGTGGGTGTTCCAGCCTAACTCTGGAACGCCTGGGCCGCTGAAATGACTTGGTGAACAGATGACTTACCGTACCTTCTGGAAACAAATATTGTGGAGATAAGACACCCCTAACACCCCTCGATGTGTGTGTGTGTGTGTGTGTGTGTGTGTGTGTGTGTGAGCATAACCTTAGAATGCCTGGGCTGCTGAAATGAAAAGGAATGAATTATATCTATAGTGTCAAATCACAGTACTTTTGGGAGTGATAGAGTGCATTTTGGATTCAGCTTTGTGTGTGTGTCTGTGTGTGTCTGTGCCTGTGTGTCTGTGTGTGTGTCTGTGTGTTCCAGCATTACTTTGACTTGATACTATAGATAGAATTCATTCCTTTTCATGTCTAATGCAGGATTAGCATAAATAAATACCTGAGCAACATTGTGTTATCAGCTAGTGTATATATATAAAGCAGGCATCCTGCCTCTTTCACATCCTGCCTCTTTAATTTATTTCACAATAAATTAAACATAGTGTAACTAGGTGGAGGAATGTTACATCGTGGTGAGCAGTGGATCAGTATTATATATTCAGAGCAGTAAGAAATTTCTTCATTTTTTGTTTCCATATGATGATCACCTGATTACATATCTGTCCACTGTGTCCATTACCAGCTAACCATAGAACTGCTTTATTTCTTCTGCTACTCATTGATTCCAAGATTACTATTCCTACTGGTTTCATATACATGTCAGAAAGATTCAGGGATAAAAAAATCTTTTTAATTGTATCATGCGGATATCCTGAGAAAATGAAGTGGTGCAAGAGATACTGTACCTAGAAGACTACTTGAAGAAGACAAAGAGTAAATCCAATGGAGCACTAATAAGAGGTTTCATTGAGGAGTAGCTTGTGGTAATAAAGGCAGCAAAACTTGCTTATTTCTTTGCCTTAAGGTGTCCCAGTCACTTTGTTTGCCATGATTTGATTCCTCCGAGGAATGAAGGGGTTGGGAGATCCCATGCAGGGTCATTGTGAGGATTGCGCTATACCAGGGATGTCAAACTCGATTTCATTGAGAGCTGCACCAGGGTTGTGCTTGACTTTGGAGGTGGAGTGGGCGTGGCCAGATCAACACCACTCATGTGCCCCAAGTGCTCTGCCAGAGAAAACGGGCTCCCAATGGCCTCCTGTCACCCTTGGCAAGCAAAAACGGAGTTTGCGGCCCTCCTGAGCTCCATTTTCGCTGACAGAGACACTGTGGGCCAGTCCTTCACTGTTTCCAGGTCAGCCCTGTGGGCCAGATCTAAGCACCCCGTGGGCCAGATCCGGTCCTTGGGCCTTGACTTTTATACCTCTGTGCTATACTAAGGATCTGATCAACAAAGTGACTTGGATCCACTTGAAGTGTGACTCCAGCTTGGCTGGTCCTTTAGAGATGATTAGGGTGCAGTCTTATCCAGTTAACCAATTATCTTAACCAATTTCCTTGTAATTTTAATACAATGACAATAAAGATTATTATTATTATCTGACTGTTTAACTCTTCTTGAGGAAATGGGAAGGGAGAGACCCAACTCTAGTTTTTGCTACTTGGGGGTGTTCCAGATTTTGGTTATAATCAACAATGGAAGTTATTTCTGCATCCTAGGGGAAAGCAAGCTTTCAATTTGAGAAATAGTCATACCAGCTGGAAACTTCTCCAGAGTTTCAATGAAGCCTTTAGCTTCCAGTTGTGAATTTTCTTATTAGGTCTTTCAATCCTTCAGAAAAGAATAGTTACCATAATGTAAATCCCACACAATAAAGATGAATATGAGAATGTGGCTTAGAACACGCACTGAGGATCTTGGCACACAGTTATATTTTTATGAGAAGATTATCTCTGCAGACATACATTCATACAAGGAGGCCTTGGGTCAGATCAGATTGTTAGCAATTCTCTAATTAAGCAGCCAATGGAGCAATAGTTGAAGGGGGGAAAATATTCTGTGGAAGTGTTGAGAAACTGACACTCGATGTGTGTGCGAGTTCATCTGCTTGTAGGAGGGTTTGGAAGTCTTCAGGTTCACTTCTCAGCAGCAACAGCAGCAGTTGTGAAATCTCAGGAGGCAAATGGGCCACCCAGAGTGCGTCAGTATCAGCTGGACAGCTGTGATGTCTATGCAAATGCCAAAGCATAAATGTCCTGGCAGGAAAAGCAGAAACAGCGGCCAGCACATACAGAAGAGTTCCTGGGTTTCTGTTACACTTAAAATTGAAGCCAGTTTTTGTAGTGATCCATCCCAGTGGCAGAAGTTGAAAGAGCCGCAACAAGTTTTGCTTAGGCAAATGTATCTTACAGAAAACAGAGACACCAAGAAGGCTGCTGGGCCTGTACCTACGCCTGGGATGCCTAAGGTTACAGCCTGCCTGGGATTTGTCTTAATGTTGATAGACAAAAGACAGGCAAGTAGAACCTTCCCCACTGGGCTAGGAGCATCAAGAAACCATTCTGTGACTGTAGAATCACACAACGTGCGCTCCTGTGGAGGCTAGGCTATTATTTCTGAGAGTGATTTAGGGACATCTGCAGATGAGACCATCCCATGCTCTTGGATGACTTTTGGAGAAAGAGTCATGTGGTGGAGGTTGGAGACTCCCTACTACGAAGGAGGCCACGATATGAAAACTGGACATATCATTTTAGGTAGTCGTGGCACAGTACAACAGGCTGCTTCTGCTGACTGCGGGCTGCTAGCAGTTCAATCCTGACTGGCTCAAGGCTGACTCAGCCTTCCATCCTTCCGAGATCAGTAAAATGAGGGGGGGCAATATGCTGACTCTTTAAACTGCTTAGAGAGGGCTGTAAATCATTGTGAAGCAGTATAAGTGCTATTGCTATTACTTGTCAGTACTCAAATCATGACAAAAGAGACTGCCAGAACTCATTAGCAATAGCACTTAGCATTCAGACTTATATACCACTTCACAGTGCTTTACAGCCCTCTCTAAGCAATTTACAGAGTCACCATACTGCCCCTAACAATCTGGGCCCTCATTTTACCCACCTCGGAAGGATGGAAGACTGAGTTAACCTTGAGCCTGTTGGGATTTGAACTGCTAAATTGCAGTCAGACGGCAGTCAGCAGAAGTAACCTGCAGTGCTGCACTCTAATCACTGCACCACTTAAACCCATTATTATTTTAATATGCCAAATGGGAATCAGCAAGAAGAAGTGTTGAATGGAATTTCAAAGACCAGCCCAGGGTTAGAAAATGTAGGAACTAAAGGCAAAGTAGCATTAACTACTTTGCCCTGACAAAGGTCAGGCTCTTATGAGCATGGTATCTCATACTCATGATTTCCCCCCCTCTTTAGACATACACTGGTTGCAATATAAAGATGAAAGATTAATTTCAAAAACATTTCACAAAATTTTGTTGGAGTATGCAATTAAAACCAAAGTAAGGAACATGTGTGAGGAAGAAGAAGGCAAGATAGTAGATGTTGTGTGTCATTCATGAGCCAAGAAATACAACACAACAATCACAGAACCACATCCTTTTTTGCCCTGCCCAATCAGCAATCATCAGCTGGGCAGTGTATCTTAATCACGATCATCTGGAAATAACATTTAAAGATCACTGTGACCCTTACCAACAAATTAAAAAAATATGGGATTATAGTTCTCTTTTTCTTTCTTTTTCTCTATGTACTTGTTCCATTAAATATTCATGTTTGTATTAATATTTATGTCCTTGGATACACAAAATTCACTCACTTCTTGAGACTATCATTTCTTCTTTCATCGTCTATATCCAAACCGTGTGATATATTTTTTTACTTTTGAGATATCCAGGTTCTGCTACCATGTTTCCCCCCAAATAAAAAAGAGTCTTATTTTCTTTTGACCCTCAAAATAAGTGCTTGGCTTTATTTTTGGGGATGTCTTATTATTTTTGAGGTGCAGGAGGCAGCGAGCGTGGTCACCTCATGGCTGCTGCCATGTTGCAATATTTTCAGAGAGGGCTTATTTTCGAGGGAGGGCTAATTTTAGTGCATACGTTCAAAAGCCTGATTGGGCTTATTATCAAAGGAGGTCTTATTGTCAGGGAAACAGAGTATTT
Organism: Rhabdophis nuchalis; assembly: GCA_039707465.1. Lineage (NCBI taxonomy): Eukaryota > Metazoa > Chordata > Lepidosauria > Squamata > Natricidae > Rhabdophis > Rhabdophis nuchalis. The sequence continues at coordinate 99,177,599 of CM077648.1, forward strand.
TCATCTCTAGTGTCATTACTGAGCTTTTCCCTCCTGTTGCATTGCTCTGCTGTAGTCAATTCAGAAGGAGCAGCTAAACGTCTTGTAGATATCTGGGACATTTCTACTATTTTAGGTTTGAAAGAGAATCCTACTGATTTATAAAGATCCTGTATTTCTTTCTTTGGTTATCTTGAAGTCAATCGAGCAACTGAGAAAGTTGGTTTATTGATATAAAGAAGGATGATCCAATGATGAAGAAAAATAACTTTAACAGATGCCTTCCAAAGTATCTCTATAGCCAGTTATTATTAGCCCTACTGTTGGCACAAAACTATATAAACAGAGACTGTTGTAAGGGTATTGAAATGTACTTTATTTGCCGACATTAAAACTCTGATCAAAACCACACTGGCACTCTTAAATGCCGCCTTTGTTATCAAAACTCCCTTGTGCATTCATGTCTGCATCTTGTCTTTGTTGAAATTCATGTTGTCTGTGGCTGACCAGTGCAGCTTAATTTCATTCTTGTATTTTTGATCTTTTTATCATTGCTAAACTAAATTCTAATTCTAATAATTTTAAAATAAATCTCAAAAAATGGTTAAAAAACCTTTTCTCCTTCCTTCCTTCTGTCAGGGTTCCAAATAACATCCAAAATTAAATTAGAGTCCAAGACAAAGTATTGCTCAAAGTTCCAATTTATTAAGAGAGTCATGTTGGCACATCTGGAAAAACCCGAATCTGAAAGTTTCCTGGTTTTCCCCACCCAGTTGAAAGTTCAAGATCTTGGCTCCACACCCACAAGTCCATCACATGGTCCAATCTCCCACTGCCATGCTGGCAGTTCCACACATCCAGTTCCGGTCAGGTGCAGAGGTGTAGAGACAAAGGATGACCTTGGATTCTAGAAAGGAATCTTATTTTGACAACATCACATTCTACTCCTTACTATTCTCCCTCCCAATTCCCCACTAATGAAACAACATATTAGAATAGACTATTAGTGTGGCAGGCCAAAGATCCCAAAAAGAACCGCCTGCAGGCCTGATACCTTCCTTCCTTCCTTCCTTCCTTCCTTCCTTCCTTCCTTCCTTCCTTCCTTCCTTCCATCCATCCATCCATCCATCCATCCATCCATCCATCTACTATTTAAAAAAAAGGTGTACTTTCACAGGTTTATGCACATTTAGTGCTTTGTCTATTATCATACAGGCTATATTAAATGGGGGAAATGCCGTGGTGGGATTCAGCCAGTTCATACCACTTCGAGAGAACCGGTTGTTAACTTTCTGAGCAGTTTGGTGAACCGGTTGTTGGAAGAAGTCATTAGGGCAGAAAACCGGTTGTTAAATTATTTGAATCCCACCACTGGGAAAAGGGAACCTGAAATAAAGGTATAGGAGAGGCAATGGTTTCAGGTGTGTTAATGATGAAATCCACCTGGATTGAACAATGGTAGAGCAATAATATGAAAAGAGTGTGCTGTTGGGAGAAAGATAAATCAAAATAACCCAGGAATGGAAATCTAAAATAATATTAAAAATGCATAAAACGGAGCTAAGGCTGGGTTCAGCCACACTTTTTCCTTGTCCCACTCTTGAAGTTTTGAAAATTTACATTTTAAGTATGAAAGCTGTTTTTAGATTAGGTTCGCCTTACTCAAAACTATATGAAACATAGCTCAGTTGAAGAGCAGATGCTTTGCATTGAAAAAAATTCAAGATTTAAATGCTGGTGTTTTGAGACATTGGGAGAAGCTGCAAGGTAGATTCATCAAAGTAAATAATCTGAGCTGTCATAAGCAGTAAATGAATCTGATTCCTTGTCTGACCATAAACCATTAACAATATGGAAGTAACTTTTTTTAAATTTCCTACCATTCTTGACACACGTTTCATTAACAAAGTGTCCATAAGCACTATAAGGCATCTGAAAATATTAATTGCACCTTCTACATTTTGAAATAGTTGTAATTAATCCATTTGGTCACTGGAGCTTGCAGATTTCTTCCTTGAGCAGATGAGTAGAATTGGACTACATAATCTCCAAGGATCATTGTAGTTCTCAAATGTCATTCAGTGTGGGAAATTTCAAACCTAAGATACTAGAATTTGAATCTGAAGCGTTTAACATATAATGGGGTTTTTTTCAGTTTTGACTGATTGTTCCCATATGTATCCAAAGACTAACATGTAATCTGTTTTTCACATATAATCTATTGATGGGGTTGAAGATTTAACAGTAAAATGGAAATTCCATGATCATTGTAGCTGGCCAGAATAGTCGTCTATTCTGCAAACACAAGGATTGTCCAAATTCAATGTCAGCAAATCAAACGCATCGCTTAGAAGCCTGAGCTCTATCTTTCCTGCCTTTCGCCTCTGCTCTTTAACAAAGCATTCTTCATCTTATGTTGCTTGAATCCTCTGCATACTTCTTAGTCTACAGTAAGGAAGTGCCAAATTCCACCCATGTTTCAGCAATGTTGCCAATTCTTTAAAAAAAAACCCAATAACAAATCTCTTTTAGATAAATGATTCTTCCCAGCGTGATATGCTGTAATTTAAGACGTCATCAACAGCAAGCAATGGCCAGAAAGATTTCATCAACCAGGACCAAAGTATAAACCTAACCTTTTCTTTAACAAAATTTGGTTGATATCCACCTAAATAGCATACAAATTAGCCACATATGTATATTACATTACATATTATTTTTTTTCTCAAAGTTATAATCAGTTGCAGCCTTCAGACTAAAATTCCGTGTAACGACTAAGTGGTTACTTACTTTTGATCCTTGGAACACTGCATCATTGTGACAAGTGGATGAGCTAATTCTGAAGTTATTTAATGTGCCTGAACCAAGGTTGAAAGTTAATAGGTAAATAGGAATTTACATTTATTTCTGAACATTCTATTGGAAAACTGAGGAATTGATTTGGCCAATATCTGAAAAAAAGCAACCCAATTTCTAGGGTTTCTATGGAAGAATATGAATGAAGTTATTATAAATACAATGCAGCAGAGACAAATAAATAAGTGTGATAGATGCAATGGCATCTTGCATTCACTGTCCAATTTGGCATTGTGATCTTAGTTTTACAAATATAGACTTTGGGGGGAAATGGTAACACAAACAAGTTTAAGTCATCTTGGACCAGGGCATTTTATGATGCCAGGCTACATCTGTCCCTTTGGCAGTCCATGTTCGGCCCACATAGATTGCTTTTATTTTGAAGGTAAGCAAAGATACATATGTGCTAGTTGTTCCTGACTCTAGGGGGTGGTGCTCATCTCTGTTTCAAAGCTGAAGAGCCAGCGCTGTCCGAAGACATCTCCGTGGTCATGTGGCCAGCATGACTAAATGCCGAAGGCGCACAGAACACTGTTACCTTCCCACCAAAGGTGGTTCCCGTTTTTCTACTTGCACTTTTACATGCTTTCGAACTGCTAGGTTGGCAGAAACTAGGACAAGTAACAGGAGCTCACTCCGTTATATGGAGTTACGAATTTGAACCGCTGAGCTGCTGACTTTTCTGATTGACCAGCTCAGCGTCTTAGCCACTGAGCCACCGCGTCCCATATTTTGAAGGTAACTGCTATTCCCCCCCCCCCCCAGTTTATATATGTGCCTATGTGCATGCCTGCACACCTTCACAGCCATATTGGTTCAGTCCTCCACAACAGTTCCAGTTTCTCATGTGGCTCCTTAGGAAAATTATACATGCCTGGCATAAAAGAACATATCCCATCATTTCTTCAATACCTGCAAATGGGTGCTACAACACCTTCCCTTAAGCACTTCTCCAGATACCCCTTTGTAAAGACTAAAACATATGAAGAACGGTTGCAGGAGCTGGGTATGTCTAGTTTGATGAAGAGAAGGACCAGGGGAGACATGATAGCAGTGTTCCGATATCTCAGAGGGTGCCACAAAGAAGAGGGAGTCAAACTATTCTCCAAGACACCTGGGGGCAGGACAAGAAGCAATGGGTGGAAACTAATCAAGGAGAGAAGCAACTTAGAACTAAGGAAAAATTTCCTGACAGTCAGAACAATTAACCTCTTGAACAGCTTGCCTCCAGCAGTTGTAAATGCCCCAACCCTGGAAGTCTTTAAAAAGATGTTAGATAGCCATTTGTCTGAAATGGTATAAGGTTCCTGCCCACGCAGGGGGTTGGACTAGAAGACCTACAAGGTCCCTTCCAACTCTGCTATTGTATTGTATTGTAAAGGCCCTCTACTCTTTGGGGTCAAAATGCTAAAAAAAAAAAAAAGTCTAACCTTAGTAAGGAAAACTTTTTCTTAAAACTTTGCATATTGGTATCCAAGCAGGCAAGCCAAGAATTGTTTTCATTCTATATGATCCCAATGAGACCAAAAATCTCAGTGAAAATCCATATATGACTAGGCTTTTTAGACAATGGCTCTTCCAGACAGATTGAAAACTGTCCAGAGAAGTTGGAGGGGCCAAACCAGCAGGAGCAAACAATGATTTAAGCCAAAAGTTAAACAAATAGACCAGCTCAAGCTTCAACTGTAAGCAACACAGATTCCAAGTGCAGTGATGTGTGTTCAACATAACACTTCTTCAGATCTGCACTTTTCTGGATTTTGGTGACAAAATTTCTGTACAACAATGCACATATTAGGAAAAATTATACATCCACAGCCACTGTGGTTCTATGCATTAGATGAACATGCTCCCAAATATGTGCACTTTCCAACTTTTAAATCTGACTTGGGAAAAGCGAAGAGGTCTCCAGCAAACAAGGCTGGAGGAAAGCAAAGCCAAATTAAGGAATGTATTGACTAAAGCAGCGTTTCTCAATATCAGCAGGTTTAAGATGTGTGGACTTCGGCTCTCATGCTGGCTGGGAATTCTGGAAGTTCAATCTTAAGGTTGCTGATGCTAAGAAACTGTGCCTTGGTCTCAGGGATTCTCGGTTGTAAGAAACACATCCAGTTTATAAGAACATTTCTAAGCATGCTTTGGATATGTTGATTTTTCCGGGGTTTTTCTACCATATCATTTTAAGGATTTCCTTCTTCTTTGCCAACATTCACAACTCATGTGCAGAACAATAAGGAGACTCTAGACCAGGGGTTCTTGTGCTGGGAGTAATTATTCTCAAAGTGGTAATTTGGGCAAATCCGGGCTAGTTGTAATTGCTTTTGATGAAGTGAGATTCCGATTTGGGACTTGTTTTTCCAAGACACTTGAATAAAATAACAGAGTCTGGATTTTTGGGGTGGGGTTGGGGGTTGTGAATAACGTTATTGGATCAAAATGAATTTAGAATCACCATTCTGAATGTTTCACTTCAATAGTACTGGATAAATGGCACATTTATAGTATTTTTAAATGTATACATAAGGTAAAAAGCAAAGATTCCTCTCACACATACGTGCTAGTTGTTCCTGACTCTAGTCTAGGGGATGGTGCTCATCTCTGTTTCAAAGCCAAAGAGCCAGCACTGCCTGAAGACATCTCCGTGGTCATGTGGCCAGCATGACTTGACTAAATGCTGAGGGCTCACAGAATGCTGTTACCTTCCCACCAAAGGTGGTCCCTATTTTTCTACTTGCATTTTTACATGCTTTCGAACTGCTAGGTTGGCAGAAGCTGGGACAAGTAACAGGAGCTCATTCCATTATGTGGTGCTAGGGAAATGTATACATAAATATGGATAAATAGATATAAAAATGTGTAGTATCATATTTATAAATGTATAGTATATTTGTACTGGTAAAACTGGATAAATGGTACATTTCAGGTAAATAGGCAACCATTTATCTCAAATGGTATAGGGTCTTCTGTTAGATTGGGGGTTGGTCTAGAAGACCTCCAAGTTTCCTTCCAACTTTATTCTTCTATATTTCATGTTCAGAGGTGGGTTCAATGGCATCCCAGATTACTTTAACTATACACCATTAAAACATGTTTTCTATAAACATTTTGGATGGCTAGCAATATTTTGCAAACAGCTATCTACTTTCTCAGATTCTGAAAAGGCTATGCCTTGACTACAGAGCATTGAGTACCATCTGATACTGAACTCACCAAAACAGATGACTTTTTCCATGGCTTCATATTTTTGTCAAACAAAATGGAACAAATGCCAAACCCAGGTGTATTGAATTGCTTATAACTTAACCTCTCCTCTCCATAATCCTGGCTGAAATCTACCACTCAAGTTCTTAAAATAGGTCCCCAAATCTCAACCTATTAAGGTAACTCAGAAGAATAACAGATTGATGGTGTATAGAGATTCCGCAAGGAAAGAAGTCCCCTTCATCGAAGTATTGACATGGATCATCCACGAGGGTGGCCAATGCAACGTTTATCCCATGCCAATAACTAAACATTGATTGATGCAATGGTCCATATAATTTACTTTCTCTAGGGCACTTAGATTAGGCAATAGGTATTTAATTTTTTTTTAAAGAGCCAGTTTGGTATAGTAGTCATCAAGCTAGAAACCAGGAGACCATGAGTTGACCTTGTCCATAAGGCTAGCTGGGCAGTAGAACAGAAACAGAATAATAAAGTTGGAAGGGACCTTGTAGGTCTTCTAATCAAATCTCCTGCAAATGTCTCTCCAGTCTCTTCTTAAAAGTGTCCCATGGTGAAGCACCCACAACCTTGGGCCAGTCACTGTCTCTCAGCCTTAGTAAGTAGGCAATGGCAAACAGCTTCTGAACTCTTGCCAAGAACACAGCAGGGACTTATCCAGCATTTGCCAGAACTCAACAGTATTGATTCAACACTGACTCAAGGGCCCACATAAACAATTGTTTATTGCAACCGTATTCAATGATAACTTATTTGAATAAGGGTACACATGTATCTCTTTCAATACTGCAGGCATTTGTCCCTCCAGTAGTGAGGAATTTATTACTACTTGCATTTAGCTACTCTCTAATCTATTCTTGTACTAGTAGTGAAGCATGGGTCAAGATTACAAGTGACATTAGTGAATTTGCTGAGGAATCTGTCCAGGCTTGATCAAGTACCAAATAGTATTGCCAGAAGCAAGATGACCACGAGTGGAAATATGAAAAAACTGTTACTTAGGCAAAAATGGTTGAAATGTTTTATTTAAAATCCAGAAGAGTGAGGTAGCTTTAGGAAGCAGTTCAAGCAGATGCCTCTCTAATTCACTCACCCATAAGGTGGAAGTGCATTATTATCAGATTTGCAATATTCTAATATTAAAACCAATCTCAGTAAAAATAATTTAAATCTTACTATGGAATTGATTTCCTGGTCTAGTCTACCTGATGAGGCTGGCACCCAATCACCTCATGGGACTTTTCTCAATTCAGTTTTTCCATGTCTGGGAAAACATAAGAGATACATACAAAGTGCTTGGTGGTCTCGTCACAGCAGCCTGCTATACGTTTTTCCAGACACTTCATAAAGCACTGCTGAGTAACAATCCACAATCACAATAAATGTTAGATTTTACTCCTAACAATCTGGACCCACAACACTAAATCCAAAAATCAAATCACAGACCTCAGATGAGTAATATTTATTAGAAGGAAGGTTAAAGTAGCAACCACACAAGAATTCCAACGAGCATCTCTTCATAGACAATTTATGACTTCAACTCCCTTATCTGTTTTCTTGGACTCTTATAAGGAAAGTGGCTGGAAGTGTGCCACTTTTGTGCAAATATTCCAGTAAGTCAGTCGAGGTGGTGGTGGGGACATTGTCCTAACTGTCACACATTCTGATGAATGCTTCTGCGGAACTTTCTTTCCACACATAAATGATTAATCAAGAGGACTACAACCTAAAAGGTTGCTTCCTGCAATCCTCTGACAGTGAAAATGGAGCTCAGGAGGGCCACCCGCAGCCCTCCCTAGCTCCATTTTTGTTGACAGAGGTACCACGGGCCGGTCCTTGGCTGTTTCCAGGGCAGCCTCATGGGTCAGATCTAAGCGTCCAGTGGGCCATATCCAACACCCCAGGCCTTGTGTTTGACACTCCTGCTCTACACAGTCTTTGTACAATCAAGAATTTCAGAATCTTAGGTCTCTGTAGTCCTTTTGATCCTTCTGCCTCTCAGAACTACTATATATAGTTGTATTTCTAATACTACATCTAAGTTGAATTTCAGGACTCTTTTCGCCTGCTACACAGGACCATCCCTCTCAGTTTCCTCTAAGACACTTTTGCAATCCAGCAATGGATTTCTGTAACAGCAATATATTTGTTGCCAATGTAAAGTCACAGTAGTCAGCCAATGCAGAACAGACGGTTTTCATGAAAGGATAGTAAATCTTTCTGCAAGAAGGAAATCTCCAGCAATGACACCAGCTCAGCTTCATAACTGGCGTTTCCCCTATTATTTCCATATTGGTAGAGAAAATAAGGAGTTTTACATGAACTGTTTTTACTGGGTCATGATTTGGTAACATGTAATGTCAAGTGACCTTTTAGAAAAAAGCATGTTAAATTAGCTTTGGTATGTATATGTATATGTATATGTATATGTATATGTATATGTATATGTATGTATATGTATATGTATATGCATATGTATATGTAAATATGATCCTCTTAGATCTAGCAATGAGTCTTCAGAGGTGGAACATTTTTACATAATTTGTATTTGAATGCCAGTTGCAACACTCTGATAAATATCAATATTTTAAAAAAGACTTTGAAAGAAGTAACTAGGTTTTACATATAATAAAGAGGAGAACTGGATGTTCTGAAACTGACCACATGGAGGAAACTTAAAAGTTCAAGTTTATTGGAAACTGTTGTAACTTTCTAGTAGCAACGCTGTGATTTTGTGTAATGGTAAATTTCCAAACATTTTTCAAGATCCATTTGGAAATGATTAAGCTCATGTTACCTCCCTCTGTTCTATTATTTTAAAAAGTGCTTGACTGGGCTGGGATCCTTTCAGGCATTTCAAAGTGCTCATTGGAGAAAGGAAGTGACTGCTTTTATTGAGCTCAAGTTGTCTTGTTTCATTCCATATAAGAATTAGATGCAGACCCAAAAGATATGCATAGACATCCATTGGAATGATATCACAGGCAGCATCGCCACATCATTACACATCACACAAAGTGTGCAATGATGTCATGATTATTTTGGCATCATTTTGGCATCATTTGCCTCATCTTTCCTACTTGGGATGCTCATATGGACATGCTATCTCTATTGGGAAAAGGTGTCTGGATTCACCCAATGTCAGACCTGCAAGCCATCTTTTCTTTTTAGGTTTCAGGCATGCCATACTTTCTACTATTCCAGTGGTGGGCAAACTCATTAGTCAACAGAGCCAAATATCAACAATACCACGATTGACATTTCTTTTGAGAGCCGGAAGGTGTGGCCTGTTTTGTGGGAGTGGCTCAGCGGTCATGTGACTGGGTGGGCGTGGCCAACTTGGAAAATGTGAAACTCACTTAACAATGGTCTTGGTTAGCAACCAAACTTTTAGGCTCAATTGTGGTCATAAGTTCTTTCTTTCTTTCTTTCTTTCTTTCTTTCTTTCTTTCTTTCTTTCTTTCTTTCTTTCTTTCTTTCTTTCTCTCTCTCTCTCTCTCTCTTTCTCTCTTTCTTTCTTTCTCTCTCTTTCTCTTTCTCTTTTTCTCTTTCTTTCTGTCTTTCTTCCTCTCTCTCTTTCCCTTTCTTTCTTTCTCTCTTTCTTTCTTTCCGTCTTTCTCTCTCTTTCTTTCTTTCTTTCTCTTTCTTTCTTTCTCTCTCTCTCTTTTTCTCTTTCTTTCTGTCTTTCTTTCTCTCTCTCTTTCTCTTTCTTTCTTTCTTTCCCTCTTTCTCTCTTTCTTTCTTTCTTTCTCTCTCTCTCTCGTTCTTTCTCTTTCTTTCTTTCTCTCTTTCTCTGTCTCTCTCTCCTTCGTCCGCCCATCTCTGTCACTCTGTGTGTCTGTCTGTTTGTCTGTCTGTCTGTCTCTCACTCACTTAATCAATCTCTATCTGTCTCTCCCTCCCTCCCTCTGTCTCTTCCTATCTCTGTGTGTGTCACTCTCTCTGACTCTCCCTCCCTCTCTCTCTCTGTCTCTGTATGTCTGTCTCTCCCTCTTTCCCTGTCTGTCTCCGATTCAATCCCTCCCTATGTCATTCTCTATCAGTGTCTCTCTCCGTCTCTCTCCCTCCCGCTCTTTCTCTCTGCCTCTGTCTGTCTCTCTGTCTTTCCCTCCCTCCCCCTCTGTCTCTCTCTGTGTCTGTCAGTCACTCCCTCTCTCCCCTCTCCCCTCCCCACCCCAAGAAGCAGCAGAAGGGCCGGCATGCCGGAGGTTACAGACGCCTCCTCCCGCAGCGGGTGAGCGAGCAGGCGGGGTGAGCACCCAAGGCTACCGTCATCTTAAGCACCACCGAGGCTGTCGCCCGGCAGGTCGCCTGGCAGGGGCGTCAGGCAGGGAAGCCAGTCGCGTCTCCATCGGCTCCCTCCGACAAGCACCACGGCGCACGTTCTGGGGCCGCGCATCTACCTCCTTCCCAGCCACGCAGCCCCAGAACGTGTGCTGTGGTAGCTGTCGGAGGGAGCCGGTGGAGATGCGGCCAGCTTCCCTGCCCGACGTCCCTGCCGGGCAACCTGCCGGGCAACCTTGGGCGGCAAGGCTCGGGGGTAGCAGAAGCAGCAGTAGTGAAGCAGCTCGCCGCTTTTCCACACCCAGGAAAAAATAGATGCGTGCACGTCCCGCCGAATTACAGCGCAACTTCCCACCGCTAAGAAGTCTCCGAGACTGTAATTCCGCGGGACATGCACGCGCCTATCTTTTCTGTGGAAAAGATAGGCATGCGCATGCTCCGCCCAATTACACTCTCGGAGACTTCGTAGCGGTGGGAAGTTGCGCTGTAATTCCACGGGACGTGCACGCGCCTATCTTTTCCATGGTGTGGGAAAGTGGCGAGTTTCTGCATGGCCGCTGATCACTCCAGACGCCATCGGGGAAGACACGCAATGTGAGGTGGACCTCGCGGATGGCCTCGCTGCTGCTTCATGCGGTATTATGCGGACAGACAGTGACAGACAGACAGAGAGAGGCAAAGAGCGAGAGAGAGAGAGAGAGAGAGGCAGAGGGAGGAAGGGAGGGAATCAGAGAGGGACTGAAGAGCCACATGCAAGGGGCCAAAGAGCCGCATGCGGCTCGCGAGCCACGGTTTGCCGACCACTGTACTATTCATTTTCTATTGTGGGAAAATGGGAGGGGGGATTATACGGAGTTGGGTGATATGCAGCCATGACAAAATTCTTTCTAGAAAGCTACGGTCATCCTTTGTCTCTGCACCTGTCTGGAACTGGATGGGTGGAACTGCCTGCATGGTAGTGGAAGATTGGACCATGTGATGGACTTGTGGGTGTAGGGGTAGGATCTTGAACTTTCAACTGGGTGGGAAAACCAGGAAGCTTTCAGATTTGGGTTTTCCCAGATGTGCCAACATGGCTCTCTTAATAAATTGGAACTTTGAGGAATCATTTGCCTTGGACTCTAATTTCTTTTGGATGCTATTTGGAACCCTGACACCCAATTACTTTAATTTCTCCCTAAGCAGATGTGATATTCAGCAGGTTCTGACCAGTTCCGGAGAACCAGTAGTGGAAATTTTGAGTAGTTTGGAGAACTGGTAAAGACCACCACTGACTGGCCCAGCCCCCATCTATTCTCTGCCTCCCAAGGCCCAGCTGATCGGGAGGAAATGGGGATTTTGCAGTAACTTTCCACTGGAATGGGGAGGGAATGGGGATTTTACAGTATCCTTCCCCTGCCATGCCCACCAAGCCACGCCCACCAAGCCATATCATGCTCATCAAGCCATGCCCAGAGACCCAGTAGTAAAAAATTTTGAACCCCACCACTGTCCCTAAGGGACTGGTTAGAACAGAAATATTGCTAGTGGTTTGTGCTACTGAATTTTGAAAATTTTAAAACAGAAAATGGAAATGTGGGAAGGGTATTTCTTCCAGTCAAACAAATATTTCTAGGATTTATAGACCACCTTTCCACAAATACATGGCATTAAATCTGGATAGGAAGAATATTGACATTTTTGGACATTGGTGTTGAGAAAAACTGGATTATCAAACAAATCAACTGAGAGTTTTACTTTGGGCACAAATGACCATATTGTCATACTTTATACCTGTTATGTGAAGATGTAGCTCTCTGGAGAAGACTTTGATGTTGAGAATGATGGAAAGCAAGACATGAAGAGGACAAGCAAGGTAGATGGACTTGATTAGAACACCAATGGGTGTACTGGTGGAACACTTGAAGGACCAAGCTGAGTACACATAATCCTGAAGAAGATCTATTTATGTACTCACTACTGATTCGATGGCATACCTGCAGCATCAGAATTAACCAATATATAAGTTCCATCAGAGCTAAAGAGCAGGGAATGCTACTACACCAAGAACGATGGCTGAAAATAATAGATGAACTTATAGTACCATCTTAAGACATTTAGGAAATCATTGAAGGTTTATTTTCATAAACACTAAATATTGTATATTAACAAGTAAATCTGACAAAGTCATACAGTTTCTAAAAGACAACAGAGAACTGAAATTTATATTCACTTTATGTCAACATAAAGCTCCTGCCCTCTGGAACGACTTACCCCCTGACCTACAGACGACCACAGACCTGCACCTTTTCCGTCAGGCCTTGAAGACCTATTTATTTCGTGTGGCCGGCCTGGCGTAGTTTTAATTGTTTTTAGTAGGGGTTTTAGTAGGGTTTTAGGACAGGCTAATCCTTTAATATATTTTTAATGTATTTTATGTTTTATCCTATTGATTTTTATCGTTGGCTGTACACCGCCCTGAGTCCCGAAAGGGAGAAGGGCGGTATAAAAATCTAATTAATATTAATATTAATATTATTAATAACAACAACAACAACAACAACAACAACATAAAAAGAAATCTATATAAATAAAAATGTAACAAGAGTTTGTTCAAAACCGCTAATCTCCGAAAGTACTGCACCGATCGCTTCCAAATTTTCACACAACATTCCTTTCAAGTACGGCACCAATGATATACATACATACATATATATATATACACATACACACACACACACACACATACATACATAAAACTAACACATACTTACATACATACATACATACATACATACATACATACATACATACATACACATACATACATACATACATACATATATATATATATAATTGTTTCCACATTTATTTATTGATCAGCTCAAAAATGTAACACACACACACATATATATAGTGTAGATGTCACACCTGTGCCAGGTACACGCACGGAAATGTAAAAAATTGTAAAAAAGGTAGGTAGATGGATACAGAGAGAACATTGGGCCACAGGTATTATGTCATCCTTTATGACATAAAATACTCTGTCCATAGGTAGGTAGGTAGGTAGGTAGGTAGGTAGCTATAGGGATAGAGAAAGGGGGGAGAAATACAGTAGGTAGGTAGGAAGGTAGGTAGGTAGGTAGGTAGGTAGGTAGGTAGGTAGAGGGATAGAGAGAGGGAGAAATAAAGTAGGTAGGTAGGTTGGCGGTTATACAGTGGCTGTGTGTATGTGTTTGTGTGTGCAGGTGTAGATATACACACCGATTGGTTGGCCATTTAATCAGACTGTGCCACAGCAACATGTGGCCGGGAACGGCTAGTGCAGTGATGGCTAACCTTTTTTGGCTCGGGTGCCAAAAGTGGGGGGAGCGCAGGGGGGTCGTGCGTGGGTGTGCCACACCCATAATGCTATGTGCGTGACCCCCTGCTTATGACATGCTTTTTTCGCCCTCCCCAGGCTCCAGAGGCTTTCTAGGAGCCTGGGGAGGGTGAAAACAGCCTCCCCCCGTGTAAAATTAAAAGTGTTTTGGCAACGTTTCGACGGGATCACACCCGTCATCATCAGGCTGGTGCCTTTGTTTTCTTGCGAGTAAACTGTGATCGAAGTGGCAGTTTTTCTATAAGTAGAGGTGGAGGGGTTGGAATGCTGGCTCTGCTGCTTTAAACGGATTGGTTGGCTGATTTGTCACATCCTGATTGGTAGATGGAGTTGATGTTTGTTGGGGTTGATTGGTGATGGTGTCCTGTGTTGTTCTGAGTCTGCTGTCAGTTTTTGTGGCTGGGACTCGTTTAATGGCCAGAGCTAGTTTCCAGATGTCTGGCAGGCGGGAGGCATCATCACATTTATTCATGTTGTGGGTGTGTTTCTCTATTTCAATAGCTTCCATAATTATTCTCTTGTTGAAGCGTTCAGTTTTGGAGAGTAATTTGGTTTTTTCAAAATCAATTTCATGTCCTGATGCTTTGAGGTGTTGGAAAAGGGAGCAAGTATTTTCTTGTTTTTTGACAGCATTCTTATGTTCTGCAATGCGTGCATTAATTCTCCTATTAGTTTGTCCAATGTATGTGGCTGGGCAGATTTTGCATGGTATTTCATAGACTCCTTGGTTTTCTAACTAGATCTTGTCTTTGGGGTTTCTTAAGATGTTGGCTATTTTTTGGTTAGTGTCGAAGGATGTCTTGATATTGTGTTTGTGGAGAATATATATATAGAGTTGAATTTTTGCTGATAAATAAATGGAGACTAGTATAGATCTATTTCAAGCCATTTAGCTCTCATCAGCTAGCCACACCCTTGCTGGCATTTGAACTTGAGCTGTTTTTACATATTAGGCAGTTGTATTAACCTGGTGTAAGCAACTGCCTGGAAGGCTCCTGGAGTGGGCGAAAGGGAAGCAGTATGGGCACAAATATGGGAGGGAGCATACTGCTTCCCTTTCGCCTTTCAGCCTCACTCCAGGAGCCTTGTACACACACACACACACACACACACACACACTATCTAAAACACATAATATTATATAGTAGTATTATATGATTTATACATATAGAAAATTATATACCTAATATATAAATATACATTACAAAAAATAAAGGTTTCTCCTGTCCAGCCATGTCTGACTCTAGGGAACAGTGCTCATCTCCTAGCTGAGGGAGCCAACATATATTCATATTCATATTTATTAAATTTATATACCGCACCTTCTCCCTACTGGGACTCAGGGCGGTGTACAGGCAGGTAAAAATCAATAACATAAAAATACATAAATACATAAAATACATTAAAAATACATTAAATAGTTGGCCTGTCCTAAAACCCCTACTAAAACCCCTGCTAAAACAAATTTAAAAATACGCCAGGCCGGCCACACGAAATAAATAGGTCTTCAAGGCCCGACGGAAAAGGCGTAGGTCAGTGATCGTGTATAATGTATATACATGTATAATGTTATATGTATGTTTACAATAGCCTTTTATAATTTATCCAGAAAGCAGCACTTCTTAGAATAATAATGACAGAATAATGGGTGGCTGGAAGTTTGAATCATTACAAATGATTGTAAACAATCTGGAATGACTTCAAGGAGAGACAGCAATTGACCAATGTGATGAGGAGATGCGAAGAGAAAATGGTGAACAGTAAACAGATTTAAGAAACATTCTGTTGGTTTCCTTTAAGGGACAAATTGTTTTTCGTCTCAGGTACACTTACAAAAGTGTAAATTATATCTGTTTGTCAACCTCACACAGATGATTTGGCGCAAGTGATAGAATTTATTATTTACACAGGTTGTTACTATAAATAAAACTAATTTTTCTGTGCTTGGATAGTTAGAAAATCAAAAGGTTTTTTTTGTTTCTTTTGCCTCTGTTTCTCTACTTATTCTCAGACTTACTGTCTATCCTAACAAAATATATTCCTGCATTAAGGGCAATTCAGTCGAACTCTGATATAAAGATAAAACCACTAGAACCAATAGAAACAACAGTAATCAAAACACTGGTACGAACCATCTGGATGCTGTTTTCCCAGAACTTTAACAATTCATAACTTTTTCTATTAACAAATTCAAATTTGATACCAACACATAGCTCTCCTTGGTACATGAGTGTTGCATTTCTTTTCTTTTTTTTACACAGTATATATGTACAGAGACATGCATACATATGATGTGAAAAAATAGTAGTAGAATTGGCACAAATTATTGCCATGCTAGGTTTATTGCAAATAAAGCATGGGGAATTGGAGTTTTTACTATAGGCAATAAAGCATGGAAAATGGCATCCAACCAGCTAGGCCAGCCTTCCAGATTTTGGAAAAATCAGATGAGTGTACATTTTAGAAAATTCTCATCTTGGATAGAAACCAAGTACATTTTGTATATACTGGTTCAAGGTTAGTTTAATTTGGTTGTTCAGGACAGATTGCTTTGAGAACTTTTATCTCAGTAGCTCCACCTTTCTGATAGAAAAAAAAAGTTTTGCTATTGTATTCTATTATGTCATTTTGCCATTTCCATCCCACCCACTCACCCACCCCAAAATGTTAGGGGAGGAAGAACCTTCGCTTCATCATTAGTCATTAACCTCCATGTATAGAAATATTCTTTTTTTAAAGGAAAAATTCATTGTAATTCCAATTGGGATTGTCAGAGGTTTAAGTATGGCCCTAGTTGGCTCAAAACATTGTTATCCAAACTGCAGTTTTTGATAACTGGTAATATCTAGCTGATAATAAGCAGAGAAGAAATCTAGCACAACTGGAGAGCTACTGTATATTTGTCTTATCCAACAATTTTTTAAAATCAACAATCCCTAAGGTGCTTCTTGTAGGAGTAATACCCTTTTAATATAAAGAAGCTACTACTACTACCGATATTTGATAAGGCATGTTTCATAAATACCAAAAGACAATAAAAATCCAATAGAGTCTACTTCAAACAAATTGAGCTCCATCATATGGAATAAATTTGAAGAGTTGGATATAGTCATTAAACGTGTCAGACCTGGAAGCCATCTTTTACTTTGGAGCTTCCGGACTGCCACATTTAGAGCCTGGGAAATTGGGAGAGGGACTTGTAAGGAGCAATGGAAGATTAGCCATAACAACATTCCTTCTTGAGAGTCAAGGACAAATGGCCTTGCACCTGGATGGGAGTGACTGGGGATTGTCTCCAGGTGTATTGAAGAACTGATTGGATCATGTGATGGACTTGTGGGTGCAGGGGATGGATCTTTGACTTTCTTTTGGGAGGGAAAAACCCGGACCTCTCAGATTCGGGTTTTCCCAGGTGTGCCAATATGACATGTCTAATAAAGTGGAACTTTGGGGAATTGTTAGCCTCGGAGTTTTCTTTCATTGGAGGTGTTTTCTGGAACCCTGACATTACAATTCAGAACATTCCCGATAAGATTCAACCACACTTGCTGGAATGCAATTGTGCTCTGTTGGTGCTAATGAATAGTCAGCTGTACCCGTGATGAAATTTCATCTGCAGACACTGGCATTTAACATGGAAGTACTTGCAGAGCTGACATCGTGACAGATTGGGAGCCTCTGAGATCTCCTTGTAAAGACCAGAAATGTGAAGCTGATTCAGAAAACAATTCTCTTTCTACTATGTCCTATTTACACAGCCACTAAGGTTGATCCTGCTCATATATTTGCCAAATCTATGCTTCATTTTTGTCATATCACTTCTATTGCATCCAGATTCAGGCCATGGGACCAATCAGACATATTAAAACTGAAGAGGACAGGCTCTTGACAGTTGGAAAATATTATAATACTATGTTACAAGGTTCCACAGGGTCATCCCAAGCCACATTCAGGCTTTAGGAGTGCAACTGGAAGTATGCAGTACGGGTAGTCCTTGACGTATGACCACAATTAAGCCCAAAATTCCTGTGGCTAATTGAGACATTTGTTTTGCCCTAATTCTTGCCACCGTTGTTCAGTGAATCACTGTAATTGATTAGTGAGTAACCTGGTTGTTAAATGAATCTGGCTTCCCCATTGACTTTGCTTGTCAAAAGGTTGCAAAAGGGACACAGCAATGGTCATAAATATGAGCCAGTTGCCAAGCATCTGAATTTGGATCACATAATCACGGGAATGCTACAAAGGTCATAACTGTGAAAAATGGTCATAACTAACTTTTTGGAGTGCTGTTATAACTTTGAATGGTCACTAAATGAACTGTTGTAAGTCAAGGACTACCTGTACTCCATTCATTTATATTTAAGTAGAATAAAATACAGTTCATGTGAATACTCTCTAAACTCATAATTAGCAATTTTATCTTTCTGTTATATTAAAGTGCATCTCAGTGTAGCTGACCTCTCAGTTCAGCCGACACCTGTTGGGTTTCCTGGTTGACTTCCCCTTCAATAAATAGCGAGGACTAAGTTTGTTTTGCTCCCACAAGAAACTTAAGTCCTCCCCCCTTTGACTTCTGTTGACTCTTATCTAACACCAATTTGCCTTTGGCCATTAATGGATTTTTGTGTATAGAAGCATTGTAATAAACGTGAAGAAATTTGAATTAAACTTCTGTTCCTGGTTATTTGCACCTGATAGGAACAAATCTTCCTCCTTTTCAGTAAAAAAATATTGAAGAAAGCCTGACATAGTAGATTTTGAAAAGAAGGAGTGCTTCAGAAAATCCCAAATCAATATGCCTTGTAGATACCTGGCAACTCAAAAGATTAGTCAGAGTGGTATGGATCCTGATTTATTCATTCGCAGAGGTATCTCATCAGCATTTCATTTTATCAAATAAAGGTTATGGGAAAATTCAGTACATGCATTAATGGCTAAAACCAGAGTATTGTGCTCACTGGTAACTTTTAGAATTCACTACAGTTCTATTGATTTAATCAAATGACTAAATCAATAAAATTTCCATTCTATTCTAACTACAGATATATTTTTCAACTCTCCAAATATTTGGATACCTTGAATTTAGGTAAATAGAGAATAGTCTTCTGAAAAGCCAGATGAAATGCGTTGCCACCAAATATGCTATTTGGTAGATTTCAATAAATTCTAATCTCTCAAAGATTTTATTCCTGTAATGGCCCTATCCTGAAACAGTGGATAATATTATATTGTATAGTGAATTTTATAAAGGTCTTTGGCAAGACGTTATCCAGTATATTTTACAATCTGAATCATGAAGAGATACTATGTTACAGTTTTATTTATAAATGAAAATCTTAAGATTATAGTGGCATAACCATATTTTTAACAATGGCTAAGAAAACAAGGCAAAACAAAGAGTATAAGTTTTAACTGCATTATATTTATTATTTTAGAAATAGCAACAGCATTTAAGCTTATATACAACCCCCCCCCCCCCATAGTAGGCAGTTTACAATATAAGCATTATTTGCATATTGCCCCCAACAATCTGGATTCTCAGTTTACCATCCTGGGAAGGATGGAAGACTGAGTCAACCTTGAGCCCATCAGGATTGAATTCCAGGCTGTGGGCAGAGTTTGCCTGCAGTGCTGCATTTTAACCACTGTGCCCCCAGGGCTCTTATTATTCATTATTTTTGTTTGTTAATGCCAAGTTTAGATTATAAATTGATTGATTAACATCTTTCTATATGAAAAGGTTCAGTTAAGTATTTGGAAACTACTGTTTCCTTATAATAAATATATTTATAATCATGGAGATGCTTTTCAAGTTTTCATTCAGGATCAACTTAACATTACCTCAGAGAAATAAAATCTTACTTTAAAATCTTTATATGTTTAGAATTTATCTTAATAACGGTATTTGACTCTTTCCATTTATCTACTCTGAACTGCTCTTAAAACTATTTTGTGATGGTGCCCAGAAGGAAGTTTCCATTATTTGAAGACCCCAACTGAAATATCCCTGTATTATGAAATTGTCACAGAAACATATATAATTAATAATGTTGCCAAATTGGGCATTCTCCTCAGTCAGCTACTCTATGCTCTTTGCAGAGAATGCTGGGAAATGTAGTTTAACAGCAACATCTGGTGGATCAAAATTCCTGACTAGGACTTAGACGATGAGTGAGGGCTAGGGCAGTTGCAAAGCAACATAGTGTGGTGTGGGTGACAAAGGACATAGAAGTACCATTGCTTTAGAGACACCAGCTGTGTTCTGAGCAAAATGTTCTTCGTCAAAGAACTATCTATTGGAATTCCTTAGATAACTAGCTCCAGAAGAAGCCACTAACTGAATGATTTTTATATTGGTTGGATTGCCAACTTTTTTGTTCAGGAATGCTGTTCCTTTGGACGCAGGTCAGGAAATGAAGGCCGGGTAGAAGCTTATAAATAAAGGGCCAAAATCTGATGCTCTCAGGATGAAGAAGACAAGAAAGTTAGGAACAGAACCTGGAAATACCTTGAGTTTATTGATTTTTCTGATCCAATTGTATTACCCCAGTAATGTTGGTAATTTGCAATAAGTATATTAGGAAGTGAAAAAAATGTGGATATTATGACTCACAAAATAGAGACTGCATAGCATTTTTGAACAATGGTTAAAAATGTGTTACTTTCCAGGAGATAATGTTTTGTGAAATTGTTTGGACTATAGTCTTGGAATTTGTTCGTCCTATATGTCATTTATCTCTGCTCTTCCCAGAAAATTTTGCCAAATTCCCAAAACTAATTGGTGTTCTGCCAGATTCAAAGTTAACTGATGTGGATATTTAAAAATCTATTATCCTTTCTCTGATACAGGCATGGATGTCATTATGCTAAAAAAAGTACTTTTCTTATTTAAACTTCATTTTTCATTTTATTCAATTTATATACCGTCCTATTTTCCCTGGGGGGGACTCAGGGGGACTTCAAATAGCCATAGATAAGGATGACTGAATTATGCTCCTAGATCTGATTACTTTGGATATTTTGATAGCAAAGTCCTAGAGATGCCTACTAAAAAAAGAAAAAGCCCAGTTGAGATTCAGTTCTACATAATGTGCCACCTCATTTTTTTCAGCATTCCTTTTTAAACATTTGCCACAATGGGACAATAAGATATGATCAACTGTTAGAGCAGGGGTCCCCAACCTTTGCAACTTTAAGTCTGAAGGACTTCAGCTCCCAGACTTCTCCAACCAGCTTTGGGAGCTGAAGTCCTTCAGACTTAAAGTTGCAAAGGTTGGAGACCCCTGTGTTAGAGAATAATTAGATCAATTAAATTAAAAATCTCATTCTCCATTCCAGTGCTATCAACAAATTCTACATCATCATCATCATCATCATCATCATCATCATCATCATCATCATCATCATCGTCTGTATTTTTCAGGAACTGATGCTTCTTTCTTTGCTTCTTTCTTTTTTGTGTTGTCCTACTTAAAAACAGGGGGTGCACAGTTCAGTAGTTAAAGTTCCTGAGTTGTCAGCTGCAAAGCTGATAGTCCGGGTTTGAGATGAGTACCACACAAAGGGGTGAGCTCCTGTTCTGGTCCCCAATCTTCCCCACTTCAAAGCATGGAAATGCAAGTAGATGAATAGGTACCACTCTGATGGAAAGGTAACAGCATTCTGTGTGCCTTTGGCATATAGCCATGCTGGCTTCATGATTACAGAAAATGTCTTCAGACAACACTAGCTCCCTCAGCCTAGAAATAGAGATAAGCACCACGCCTTTGACTCAAACATGATGGGCATGCTCTTGTTTCTTTTTCTCTCTGATATTTCACTTACAGGTTAAATCAGTGATGGCGAAACTTTTCGGCACCGAGTGTCAAAAAGGAAGCGCACGTGCACATGCTCGTCGGAACCACAACCCCGGAAGAGGAGCTGCCCAGGGGCCATGCACGCACTGGAAAATGGATTTCTGCTTTCCAGCATACACATGCGCACCAGCCAGCTAGTCTTCTAGTTACAGGACCTTGTCTTGGTTCTCTCCCAACATCAGTCAATCACCTATAACCAAAAGAACAAGACAAAAAAAATTAAAGCATTAAGTCGGAAGAGATTCAGCAGCTGATTAACAGGGGTGGTTATTTGCTCTTCTTCTGTGGCAGAATAATGCAAGCAAGGTTGGGGCAATCATCTTTTAATGTTCCATGCCTTAAAAGGGCTGTGCCCCCACCTTTCCTGTTTTAAGAGACAAAAAACTTGTTCTGCAATCCAAAAGGCTTCCAATAGGCATTAGAGAACAAGACAAAGTGGACAGTGCTCGCGCGCATGCTGACAGCTTAAAAATACAGGGGGGGGGGGGAATGGAATTAGAAGATGGGGGAAAAAAAGTGAGATCTACAATTCCAAGATATTTAGATGTATCACCCCAGAACTCTTCCAAATGATGCAATGAGATAGAAAGGGGAGGGGGAGATACAATGGGATTAATTATACTACTAGAATGTATTTAATAAAATAAAAAATAGTTATGCCTTGGTCCTGATGCAATGTTGGAAAATATTATGCTAAGTGTATTTAGATTAATTTCTGGGAAGGGTAACTCCTTAACATTTTTCAACTCTCTTGACCCCAGTTCAGGCCTGCAGAATGTTAACTTTACAGGGTTCAAAACTGCAGTGGACACCTTCATGTAAAGAGAAATTCCTTTCCCTGCCAAGTGCTAAGATATGACCTCCAAATGACCAGCTGTGGTTATACTACTGCAGGCATCAGGCCATTTATTTATTAATATTTCTTATATTTCTTGGAATATTTTTTTTAATTCTTATGTATATATAACTGCCTATATAATCAGTAGGCTCAAAACACAGAGAGGAGGGGGGAGGCAGGGAGAGAGAGAAGACAGACAGACAGACAGACAGACAGACAGACACACACAGAGAGAGAGAGAGAGAGAGGAGAGAGAAAGAGAGAGAAGAAAGAGGGGGGAGGGAGAGGGAGAAAGAGAGAACAAATTCTGGCATTAAACTACACACTTGATGTTGCAGTGGCACAATGGTTAGAATACAGTATTGCAGGCTAACTCTACCCACAGCCACGAGTTCAATCCTGACTGGCTCAAGGTTGACTCAGCCTTCCATCCTTCTGAGGGAGAGGGAGAAAGAGAGAACAAATTCTGGCATTAAACTACACACTTGATGTTGCAGTGGCACAATGGTTAGAATACAGTATTGCAGGCTAACTCTGCCCACAGCCACGAGTTCAATCCTGACTGGCTCAAGGTTGACTCAGCCTTCCATCCTTCTGAGGTTGGTAAAATAGCGACCCAGATTGTTGGGGGTAATATGTTGACATTTGTAAACTGCTCAGAGAGTACTGTAAAACATTGTGGAGTAGTATATTAGTCTAAGTGCTATTCAAAATGGCTGCCAATGCCAACCAAGAGCCTTGTTTGTCGGTTGTCATGGCTTGGCCATGGTCAAGATAGTTCAGGTCACATTTAGTTTTGGAGGCACCTGTATAACAAAGAGTTTGTAATTCCTGTGGCATTCCTGCACAGTAATATGCTAAGTACACCTCTGTATAGGAACATAGGGAAAAAAACATTATGTTCTTTAGACTGTTAGCTAATCCTGAGATACCTATTTTACTTAAGGTTTTTTTTTAACTTTTCAATTCTATAGATTCAATCTCTTACGATCTTCTGCTATCAAAAGGAATTGGCCAAGATCCCTTCAGCCATCATAGCATGGCAATTCACTTTACAAACTATATTGCAGGTATGTTGGCTTTGTTGTAAATAAAACTGATAATCAGTACGTAGAATAAACACAATGAAATAGACTGTGGATACGGTGGTCCGTATTTCAGCAACATAATTTGGACAAGGCAGTTAAACTTGCATTAATTTTACATCATTCATAGACATTAACTTCATTTGCATAATTATAACATTCATGACAATTTATATCATTTGCAAAATGATATTATTATGCATTTATATTATCCATGAATGATGTAATTTGGACACTTGGAAGCAACCCTTCTCTGCAAAATTAATGTTCCACAATATACTTAAATTTGCTCCTATTTTCCTATGTGATACTTTATATTTGCAGAAGGTCACAGATTTGACAAAGGGGAGTGCTTCAAATGTAATGGTACCGAGCCCTACACAAAAACCAGCATGACGCTCAAATTAGCTTGCAATGCTGGTTGAACATAAGTGTTCTAATTATCTGTGTGTTGCCATGGTGACCTGTTGATAAAAGAGTGATAGAGGTTTATTAGCGCGCTAAGAAAAAGATTCTCTTTTTCCAAGATGTCTCTTCTACCTCATAATATTGGTGTGTGTATACTGTACTGAAGTCGTACCTTTTATTGAGTCCCTCTTTGGATTGTCATTCTCCACATGAACTACAAAAAAGGCCCCCTCAGACCTCCAACTAATGTCTCTTCAAAAGCAAACAGCAAAAAAACAAGCTTTCTGACTGGATGGGGACAGCAATCACATGAAACAATTTTCAGAAAATGATTTCAATAAAACATGACTCAGCCAGAAAAAAATATTCACCTGAAAAAGTAAGCTTAGTCAGATGGCCTCGCTGCATAATTCAATAATCATTAAATATAAATGACTTAATTTTTAAGTTGTGGGTATTTCTTTATACAAATGGGAATTGCAATGTTTTGCACTCTAGAGCAGCGCTGTTCAGAGTTGCAATCATCATATTTTTCAGACACGCCATTCCCCCCACCCCATCTTTCTAAGAACCAGCCATCACAAAATATATTTACTAGCAAGTTAAAAAATGCATACATACATTGTAAATCTGATTCTCTCTGATTTAAAGAAAGTCTCCTCAAAAGTCATGAGATACTTCAAGAAGAGTCACTCTTCTTGAGAATATGATTATCAGGGAAGAGTAAAATTTCATTTGGGCTGTTCAAAAATACTCCAAATTGGGTTTTTAAATGGACACCAGCAAAAAGCTAGCAAAAGCTTTTGTTAGAACAAACAGAAAGTAAGAGATAGAATAGTTTGTTTTACTGATTGATTAGTATCAATAGTTTCAATATTTAAGGGGCTGCCACAAAGAAGACGGGGTGGTGTCAACTTATTTTCTAAAGCACCAGAAGGCAAGACAAGAAACTAATCAAGGAGTAAAGCAACCTAGGACTCAGGAGAAATTTCCTGACAGTGAGAACAATTAACCAATAAAATGGCTTGTCTTCAGACGTTGTAGGTGCTTCTAAAGGCTTTTAAGAAGAGACTGGACAACCACTTGTTCTGATTGGCTGGCAGTGAACTGTCACCTGAGCCCAAAAGCCCAGGGTGAACAGTGTTTCTCCCAAAAGCCCTTGAGGAAGGCCCTGGGACTAAAGAGGCAGGGTCCCATTAGCCAGCACGAACATCTAGGGTCCTAATAGCTGAGGCGAGATGGTAGAGGTTAATGGTGGGGGTGGAAACCTGGGGACGAAAAAGGGGTGGCGAAGGGTACGAGGAGAATAGTCCCATTCCAGTGCATTGATAATGGCGGTCAGCTTTCTTATTTCTAAATATTGTCTCCATCATGGTGGACTTTCTTAAATTCACTCCCGCCTGAAATGTATTGGTGGGAAGTAGAATCCATGTTCAGTCAAAATCCTTTTTGTTACATAGTTTGGAAGGCAATCTTCCTTAGGGATTTTTCAAAGTCACACATGTTGACTAATACCTGCCAATATACACAGCTCAGCAGGCGAGAGGTCTCCCTCCCTTTGGTGTAGGATTCAAAATTAAAGACACCAAATAAGCAGTTCCTCTCTTATGGTCATGCCACCCCACAGGGCATCTTGCTCTCCTCTGCTATCTCCCTCCCACCATCCCCAATTCTAGCTTTCTCCTTTCCCTTCTCTTTCCTATCCCGTCTTCCGCCCCTGTGTTACTGGTGGTCCTTTGCACGCTGACCAAATGTTTTCCCCATGCGATCATGCAATTATTATTTTTAAAGTGGCTCCTTAGAACAGATGCTCCAGGATCTTTGCCTTGGCAAACTGCTTTGCTGTTGCTGTCTTTTTGATCTGAAGCAGGAGAAGGAAGCATTAAGGAGGATAAGGGGGAGAATAGGATAAGAAGGATGGAGGGGGGGGTGTAATTCTGGCTTTCAGTACAGACTGTTTGGCAAGGCTGGGCGGTTGAGTTTCTCCTGCTTCTCTTCACTGGTGCTGCTTGCAGATGTTTCACGCTCAGCCTTTCTTCTGAAGTCTGAGCTCCCCTTCAGTGACCCAGTCTGATGCTCCCACTGCTTTTGTTTAAGATCATATTCAATGGCATGTCAGCATTGCAAGTTCCAAAGTGTTTTCTGTCTGTTGCCAGGAGTTACCGCTTCATCACCTTTTTATTCTTAATGGCCAGATTGAATTTGCTTGCTGGCTCTTTGTCACACATAAATATTCAGCTTTAAAACAAAACAATTAATTTAATTTAAATTACATTAAACCTTTTGTCTTCCCCTAGCATCTATGTTTCAGGCAAATATATATTTGGGATTCAGAACAGTAGACACCAGAACTAGCTTTTATGAATGTTTTGGTTTGAGATATAAGATGATAAGTGCCTCTTATATCTCAAACAAGTGATATTAGGAAATGATGATAAATTCTATTGTTCTAGCTGTGTTTATCATATTTGTACTTTTTAAATCTACAAGGAAATGAAAATCTGCACTTTTCGTGTTTTTGTAGCGTGGTTCACAACTTTAAAGTATACAGTATTCAGAAGTATACTTTTTCCTTAAATGATGCATTCTAGTTCCGTTACATATCAGTAAAGCAATACCTCTCATAATTATCTCTGTTGAATTAATTTATTATTTATCTCATTTAGACTTTATTGCCAGATGTAACCAAAGTCTGACAATATCATGTTTTCTTGAACATATTCCTTTCAACAACATATTTGTTGAAGATTTTATTATTACAATCTCTAAAAGAAATGCTATGCATGACAAAATATCAATTAAACATACGAAGAAGTAAGGAAGTAAGTAAGTAAGGAGGGAGGGAGGGAGGGAGGGAGGGAGGGAGGGAGGGAAGGATCTACATTTGGTTATCCATTCCAATCCCAATCTCTTGTTTGTATAATATTGGAGAAGGAAAAGAAAGTCTCAGAGGAAAAAAGTTTTAATTTGGAGAGATACAGTTTACGTTTCCACGACAACAAAACATACAGACTTTAACAGACTTGCAAAAGTTGTCACCAAATTATTTAGACTGGAGAGAAAATACAGTTGTTATCTTAACTAGATTTTTTTTTGTTTTTTTGTTAAATGCACATGTATGGAGATGAAACCAAATGTAATTTTTGTCATGAACCTCTACAGATTTTTGGAATGCAAACCCTCAGCATATGATAAAGACCCAGTCCAGGGGTGGGTTCCTGAACTGCTTGGTACTCACTTAGCTCATGCGCGCGCCTGCATGCAGAATTGACAAGAAATTGTCCTGCGCATTCGCAGAAACATGCTGGCAACGGCAGAAGAGACCAGGGAACTGGTTTGGGGGTGTGGCCAGATTGAGTCGCTGCCAGTTCTGTGATCCAGGCCAAATCACCACTAGCGGTTCATTCGAACCAGGAGCCTACTCCACATTCAGCCCATAAAATAGGCACATCACTGCTTTATGTTCACAGGATGCAAACCCCTACCTCAAAAATCTTTCTAGATTAGTGGGGGGGAAATACATCATTCTGGGAGCCTGAACACAATTAAAGAAGAAAATAACGAAGTAAACATATTTAAGCATTAATACCATACCTCTTTTCTGAACTGCTAATCTAAACTTTCCTATGAAGGGACTTTGGTGCTTTCAGAGCTTGCTTTTTTCTTACAGATGTTTCATTATCCAAACTAGGACTAATACTGATGATGTTACCTAGTTTGGGTAATGAAATGTCTGTAAGAAAACAAGCAAACTCAGAGAGCACCAAAGACACCTCACTCCAACCCTGAGTACCCCAAATATTCTCCTTCATTGAAACTTGCCTGTTTTAGATTTTAGTACATTAAGGGTCACATCATTTCATAGCGGAATTCTTTCTGTAGTTACTAAAATGTGAGACATGAGAATTGTTTCTTCAGAAAATATATGAAAGATTCTGGATTGCTTTTAGAAGGAAAAAAGTCATACTGAGCAAGCAGTAGGATTTTGCCTGGGGAACTGAACAGGCGGAAGAGAGAAGAGTGAACTGTATGTTCAAAGATGCTATTTATTGTATTAGACCAGGGGAGTCAAACTCATGGCCTGCAGGCCCGATACCTCATGCACTAGCTGCGCCCACCTCCAGTTTAGCGAAGGGGGAAAAGTTGAGATATGTCACATGACGACAATATGACACCACAAGTTTGACACATCTGAACTAGAGGGACGAAAAAAGCCATGCTCCTAACAATTGTTGAGAGCAATGGATATGTCTTGAGATTAGGGGACTGGAGGCTAAAACATATGAAGAACGGTTGCAGGAACTGGGTATGTCTAGTTTGATGAAGAGAAGGA
Source organism: Rhabdophis nuchalis (assembly GCA_039707465.1). Lineage (NCBI taxonomy): Eukaryota > Metazoa > Chordata > Lepidosauria > Squamata > Natricidae > Rhabdophis > Rhabdophis nuchalis. The sequence continues at coordinate 99,205,824 of CM077648.1, forward strand.
CCAGGGGAGACATGATAGCAGTGTTCCGATATCTCAGAGGGTGCCACAAAGAAGAGGGAGTCAAACTATTCTCCAAGGCACCTGGGGGCAGGACAAGAAGCAATGGGTGGAAACTAATCAAGGAGAGAAGCAACTTAGAACTAAGGAGAAATTTCCTGACAGTTAGAACAATTAACCTCTGGAACAGCTTACCTCCAGAAGTTGTGAATGCCCCAACCCTGGAAGTCTTTAAAAAGATGTTAGATAGCCATTTGTCTGAAATGGTATAAGGTTCCTTCCCACGCAGGGGGTTGGACTAGAAGACCTACAAGGTCCCTTCCAACTCTGCTATTGTACAGTATTATTGTATTATTTCTTAATTGTCCATTGTGAGCTGTTGGGTAATTGATTCCTGCTAAGTAAACAAAGGTTGTAAGAGGAATAAAAAACAGAGAACCAATATAACAGTAATATCAAAATATCAGAAGGCAAGCACAGGGCCCTGACAGCACAAGTGATATTCTTATCTATTCTTTTAGACAGCAGAAAAGAATCAGAAAGAGAAACAAAAATACTTTAAATCAATGCTGGTTTTACAAATGGTTTCAATAAGACAAATTTAATTTTCTGAGCTCCTGGTCTGAGTCACTGAGATGATGGGCTGTGACATGAGGTAATTGGCCTTCATAAGGACTAATAAAAATGGACTTAGCTGAAGCATTGAGAAATTCATTAGGTGGGCTTTAAAATGAATCCTGTAACAGATGTAAGGACTTCAGATGAGGACTTTCTTATTGCTGAAAGTTGGAATGTTTTGAAAAACTGAAAGAAAAAAATACAGAAAGAATACTGAGTCATAAAATTCATTATCTTCTTAATGTTGTCATCTTCAAGATGTTTCCTCAGCCAGCATATTCTGGGAGTTGAAGTGCACACATCTTAAAATTAACAAGGTTAGAAAACACTTATTTACAATATAAGGTAATTAAGAAAAAATAAAGTTTTAGTAATCTATTATGCATTTGCCCTTTTGAATCTATACCATTCCAGATACTCTGAATGAATTCTTGGCCTCACAGTTTGAAAAGAAATGAGAGAAATTGGGTGATAGGATCAGAAACTAAACCTTATGAAGAAATATTGAAAGCACTGGATATGTTTAGCCTCTTTTATTGTTTTATAATAACGTATTCTGTTTTTATGTTGTCTCTGTTACTGTAAAGCCACCCACAATTGGTTGAAATCAGGCAATGTCTAAACTGAATAATTTAAATTAAATTCAGAAAATGACTCAGAGGCATTATTGATATTAGGATCTCGAAATATCTGACAGGATGTCACCTAGGCGGTCAAGATTTGTTTTCATGCAATCCAGAAAACAGGACACAAAACAATGAATTTTAGTTATGGAAAGGCAGATTATAATGTAATGCTTTTTTTTAAAAAAAATGACTTCTGAATAGAAAGGACAGTTTGAAGGAGACAAATTACTGGAAAAGATGTTAGCTTCCTTTTATTGGAAGTTATATGTATATACAGGAAGGGGTTTTTTTTTATATGCATTAGGCGGAAGTAAATAATCATTTGGCTGCAATATTTTAATTTGGATTTCTGCATGAAACATAGATTTATTTATTTATTTATTTATTATTCATATTTGTAACCCACACCCATCTCACTACAAAGGGACTCGGGGCGGTGAACAGAAATTTAAAATAAATATACATAAATACAAAATATTACTAAACAATAACTAAATTAAATCAAGACCCTGCGTAAAATAAATTAAAACCCATAGATTAAAACTTTGATTTGTTATAAGACAATAGGGTGCGGAGTAGTTCATGCCAGGCCAGCCAGATGAAAATAGTATGTTTTTAAGTGCTGGCGGAAAAAGCGGAGGTCCGAGATGGTACGGAGTTCGGGAGGTAGGTCGTTCCAGAGGGTTGGGCCCACCACAGAGAAGGCCCTTCCCCTGGGAGCCGCCAACCGGCACTGTCCGGTCGACGGCACCCAGAGAAGACCCTCTCCGTGGGAGCGAGTCAGTCGTAGGGATGTATGGGGTAGTAGACGGTCTCGTAGGTAGCTAGGCCCCGTGCCATGGAGCACCTTGAAGATGGTCATCAAAACCTTGTAACGCACCCGGTAGGTCACAGGTAGCCAGTGCAGCTCGCGCAGGAGTGGTGTTATGTGGGAATGCCTTGAAGTTCCCATGATCACCCGCGCGGCCGCATTCTGAACCAACTGTAACCTCCGAGTGCATCTCAAGGGGAGCCCCATGTAGAGAGCGTTACAGTAGTCCAGACGAGAAGTCACGAGTGCTTGAGTGACTGTGCGAAGGGCCTCCCGGTCCAGTAAGGGGCGCAATTGTCGGACCAGGCGAACCTGGTAAAATGCCCCCCTGGCCACGACTGCCACCTGGTCCTCCAGGGACAGCCGGGAATCCAGGAGGACTCCTAAATTGCGCACTCTCTCCACGGGGGCCAATACTTCATTGATTGGCCTCAATGCCCACTTCCAGTGCTATGATTCTAGAAATTTAGATCAATGGGTGATTATTTAAGATAACTTTTTAATGCTGCTCCAGATTTAAAATGATTTAATCATTGGGAATACCAATTTTTCAAACAATGACAAAAGCTTACTTTTATTACTCTAATACCTGAGTTAAGAGTTCTTGTCAGGTTGGACTTGCACGTAGTTCTTCTGAATCCAAGAGACCACATGAATAATTGTCTTGCTCCTTGTAAGAATTCACCTTGGTATCCTATTACTTTCTTGAAGTATAACAGCAATAAACCTAAGTTGTTCTGGATCACCAAGGTTTATAGTAAGCAAGAATAGGGTGAACAGCACTACTTTTAACGTATGTTAAGGAAATCTAGTGATTGATTTGGTGGTTTAGGAGGAGAGATGCCACCAATTTCAGTTTTTGGATTACAGGGTAGTTCTGTGTTATATCAGCACTAGGCAAAAAGTAGCATGTGCTATAACAATACTCTAAATATTTTTCTTTTTAAGCTTCTTGTCATAAATGGATAGGATTTTCCAGCCCATATACACACACGAGCCAGGTAGCTTCCCATTTATGTGGAAAGTCACATTCTCCCCACCTCAACTGAAACACAAGCCAACGGTTTTCCACTCTTGTAATGCAACTCTGGTTTATTTTTCCTTTAACTCTGAATCAACTACTTAATTAGAACTAAAAGGATGTCTCAGACTTTGCCAACCTCAAGGAATTGTTGAATTTTTCCTACCCCAATTCCATCTGCTATCATGTCTTCTACCTAGGGATGAGAGCATTGGGGACCCAAGGTTGTGAAAGCTTGAAAAAGCATACAAAATAGAACTTCCATTCTTAGATAATCCACATAGATATTCAATGATATTTTCCTCATTCTGCTTACATGCTTAACAGTACTGAAGTCGAGGAGATGCTAGTCTCAAAGATGGAGTCTTTAGTTTCAAGAGTCATCTCCATTATAGTTGCACAATCCGCCAATGCACCTGTATGATAAGGGAGGGACAGAGAGAGACTTCTCCGGGTGCCGTCCACTAGGCAATGCCAGCGGGCGACGCCCAGGGGAAGGGCCTTCTCTATGGCGGGCCCAGCTCTATGGAACGACCTACCCCCCGACCTCAGAACGACTACGGACCTCCGCGCCTTCCGACAAAAGCTCAAGACTTATCTCTTCCAACAGGCCGGCCTGGCCTAACTTACCTTCCTGCCTTCTCAGTCTGAACATCTAAATTGTTTTAATAGGGTTTTTAAGGGGTTTAGTTTTTAGGATTTTAGGTCTTTTAGCGCAGGGATAAATTGTTTAATTTGATTTTATATATATTTATGATGTAGATATGTTTTGTACATTTTTAATTCCCCTGTGCACCACTCCGAGTCCCTTCGGGGAGAGGGAGCGGTCTACAAATTAAATTTATTATTATTATTTATTATTATATATTCCTTATCAAATGACATCATTTGTTTTTAGCTTCCTTCCAATTCCTTTCATTGCATGACCCTAAGTTTGGAATGAAATAAAGAATGATTTTAGTCTGTTATAAACCTCTATTGGTTTTTGTTTGTATCTCCCCCACTCTTTTACTTTCAACACTACTGATAGTGTTAGCTGTCTTGTAGAATCATCCAACCACTGACTATCCCAAAGGTGTTTTTTCAAAAGACAACTTCTTTGTTTTTCCTTGAAGATGTTTCACTTCTCATCCAATAAGAAGTGAAACATCTTTAAGGAAAAACAAGTCTAATTGCCTTTTGAAAAAGCATCTTCGAGACAACCGTAACCTCGATGACTAAGAAACTCTCCATAGACATCCAACCACTATTGTGTCAATGTAGCAGTAATGCCTTTGGATCACTTGAATGATGCTATAAGTACACTTTAAGTTGCCAATGACAAAGTGACATATGTTTTGAGTTGTTTTCGATTCTTTCTTCCTGTTACCACTCCCTCCATTTGCTGTGGTAAGTGAAATATCTACAACTGTATACTTCCAGAAAGGGGACGTGGGGACTCAGTAGCTAAGATGCTGAGCTTGTCGATCAGAAAGGTCAATAGTTTGGCAGTTCAAATCTCTAAAAGTAATGGGAGCTCACTCGCATAAAGCAGTGAGCTCCCATTACTTGTCCCAGCTTCTGTCAACCTAGCAGTTCAAAAGCATGTAAAAATGCAAGTAGAAAAATAGAGACCACCTTGGTGGGAAGGTAACAGCATTCCATGCGCCTTCAGCTTTAGTCATGTCAGCCACATGACCATGAAGACATCTTAGGGCAGTGCTGGCTCTTTAGCTTTGAAACGGAGATCAACACTGCCCCCTAGAGTCGGGAATGACTAGAACATATGTGCGAGGGAAACCTTTACCTTTTTATACTTCCAGAACATTTTGTTTAAAACCATGCTTTTCAGGAGATCCTAGCAAAGATAAATAATTAATAATATGAACACCTTGCTGTTTTAGTTTAAAGTTTAAGATCTTGCTCAGGCATGCAAATATACAAATTCGAAAAATGGTTTATTTTCCCCCATCACAGAAGCAGGAGGGAGATGGATTATCCTTTATGTCAGGGTTTGGTGGCTTCAGCATTGTAGAAGAATGAGAGCAAGATTATATGTACAGGCATGATAAAAAAAATGGGCAAGGATGGGCTTTTATATTTTATGGTATGTATGTGTATTCTGGAAGTCATGCCTTTGTCCAGCCACATGATAGCATGAATTTCCAAGGGCTAAAAAGAAAAGTTTGATGATGTCCAGACCAGAGTTTCATACATTGGAATTGTAATGAAGGTTTATGTACATACTGAATTATTGCAAATATGATGGAGCTACTTGAGCTACTCTGCAATTTTTCACTAGTTATATTTTTCTGTAACTTCATGTCAGCCCTTTGAGGTAAGAAAGATCTGGAAGCTGGCACTGTAAGAACCATTGGAGCTCTAATTTATTGGTATATAACAGAGTTGAAAGCCAGACTACCTCCCCACTCTTATACCAAAGAGAATCAAGGAGGGGAAATCTTGAGTTTCTTTTTACTTCCTTCTTCTTCCTGTGGCTAAACTCATGGTTACTAATGGCTGTTAAATTCCTTCTTCAAGGAATTCTATATTCTTCTACACCTACACTAAGTAATAACTCATTCTGCTGTTGACTTACTCTGAAGCAGACCATGTGTGGTCCACATAAATATTATATCTACTATCAACGATATGAGACTTTCTGGTATAATTGACATTTATGTCAACTTATTGCTCCAACAATATTCAATCCTTGTTCACCTGGCTTTAATTTTCTCTACCTTCCATTTTCCAGATTTATTTAAAAATAGTTAAATCTGCTAACCTTCTTTTTTTTATCACCTGCCTGTACTAATTTTCTTCAGAACATGATTTATTAGTATGGCATGAGACGTTCTCTAGTTCCTGTCACATATCTAAGAAATATTTGATACCGGGAGCAAATTTGAAAGATGACTCACATAGGAAATTCTCAAATTAGTTGAGCAGTGCCAAACATGGAAGTAGAGGTGGTGATATGAGAATGTCCTCATGGTTGGCACAAATTATGTGATTCAGTTGCGCAAAAGTCCAAGAGGCATAATTTCATCCACATGGAAGCAGTTGTAAATATCTGTATGAATTTTTCAATACATGTGTGGGAGAGAATGAAAGAGAGCATGCAATGCAAGTAGGGTGTCATTATAATTTGCGCATGTGGATAAGCTACTCTGACAAACCAGGGTATATTTATGGTGCATGCTTTGTTGCTAAACTTTCTTTGTTGTATTCCACAAAAGAATCACAATTTAGCAGTTGCAAGAGTGTCCTATAATGAGTATCACTGGAATATTGGAACATCCTTGGAGTGGAAATATGAAGAAATAAGTACGTTGGACTAAGTTTATAAATCATTTGATTTTTACATTGTTAATAAGCTGCTTTCATTTTTATCCAAAACATAATGCAATATTTGTGTTATTTCAATGTGATCAGTACAAATCCTGTCCTACCTATTTATGGCTGGGCTTGGAATTATATTTTTAATATATAAACTTTATTAAAGATTTTTAAGAAGGAGGATAAAAGCTAATAAAAGTAAAGGATCCCCTTGCACATATGTGCTAGTCATTAGGTGGTCCCTATTTTTCTACTTGCAGTTTTACATGCTTTCGGAGTGAAAAGTACAGCAAAAAAATAATAATTGAAAAGATGAAAAAAAAATAGAAAGACATAGCTTTACAGCAGTTATAGCCACAATTATATATTTATGTTTTAGTCTATGGTTGCAACTTAGAGTTGACTTATATGATCAAAGTTAAAACACATGTGTAGTTATTTCTGGTAATCCTTAATAGACTTTTACTGATAAGGACTGAATGACTAAGCTTTTGGATTTTGCTTATAATAAAGAGATGAGATATGGGATGAAGAGAACATTTGTTGTATTTTAAGAGCTGGTGATAAACACACAGAGAGAAACATATTTGTTTGTATTTCTTATGAAGGGGGAAGTTACTTCTTTATATGGTTCTTCTTTTCTTTTCTTTTTCTTTTTATTCTTATTTTTTTAGTTTGAATTAATTTAGTTTGTATTAGTTTTATGCTTTCTAACTGTAATCTTCAATTTCCCAACAGTGTGAACATTGGAACAGCTTGCCTTCAAAAGTGGTTGGTACCCCATCGCTGGAGGCTCTTTAGAAGAGACTGAATAGCCACTTGTCTGAAAAAGTATAGGGTCTCCTGCTTGAGCAAGGGGTTGGAGTAGAAGACCTCAAAAGGTCCCTTCCAACTCTGATGCTCTATGTTCTAAAAAGAATCTAAAGGTTTCGAGAATCTGGGTTAGGGAAGGAAGATATAGAGTATTCTAGTTTAGTCCAATTCAGTAGAAAAGATTTTCAGGAGTTCATTAACATCAAAATATATTCATTTAAAGATGCATATCTCAGAATCACTTACAGCTTTTTTCAATGTCAAAGCCTACAGAATTCAACCCCCAGTTACACTAGTTGGAGATTCAAAAGGTTAGTTTACCACATCTGGAGAGTGTCAGGTTAGAGATGTTTGGCTTATAACAGCTAGATTTATGCATCATACTAAGCTTTTGTTTATTATTTCAGCCTTAGATAGTTAACTACACCACAATGGCTAGTTTTGCCCATAGTGTTAAGCCATAGATAATGGGTTAGATCCACAATAGCTAGATTACACATCATGCTAAGCCAAAAAAATTTAAAAAAGAGAGACCCTGCATTTTGACACAGTGTGACATATACGTCCAGCTAATGTTACAAAGGCTGTTGATTAAAAAGTCTCATAGTCATATCTTTATGGGGAAAACAGCATTCTATAACTTTGGTAACAGTTCAGACACCATAGAGGTGCAGTTTTTTGGATTGTACAATAAAGTTAGTTAGGAGAAGAAAATACTTTGAAATTACTTATTTTTTTAAATTAATATTTCCAGTATGCAAACTATGCATCTCTGTGTATACTGTAGATATATGTACAAATCATAATCTGGTCAAATTATAAAACACACATAGAGATAGCTGGGGTTTTATAGTCAAAACAAAGTAGTTTCCCCTGAGATCCAAGGACATTCCCACAGGTGGCTAAAGAGAGTAGGGGGGAAGTTTCCAAGTAACCAGACAGCACCTTGATTGGACGATGTGACTGATTGTTTGGGAAGGGGGGGAGATTTTTGCTTTTAATTAAGTGAAACTGTGGGAACTTTTAGAGTTGGTTATCACCAGCCTGTGCCAATATGATATATCCAATAAATTTGTTCCTGGAGGAAACTGCTTGCCTCAGAGTTCTGTTTGCTACGGGTGTATTACTTGGAACCCTGACAATAATAATTCTTTAGCCATTGTGTAACGGGTGCTTTGTGCAATCCACAAAATGAACATCTTTCAGATTAATGCACATATTTTACTTATGAATTTTGTCACCGCGACTCCAAACTTGCTCAGAAATGGTAGCTGCACATTTAATATCTTTACTCACACACTCCTGAGACTACGTCCAGATTTGAGTGGTATTGTGTAAAACACCAGGATAAATTCTTTTGTTAGCAAAGAACAAATTCTAGTATACATTCAACCACACTGAAAAATATTCAGACAACATTAAGAGAATAGCTTAAAGCCCACAAAAGCTAGAAATTTATAGCTGTGGTTAGAAAAGATGTCCTTAACTCACCCTCACTGTCTGAAATAAGTCTCTCTTTTTTTAAAATGAGCTTCTATTCTTAAACCTGCTCTCGGTGGAGTTCCCTTGCTGTTGGGTGGTGAGTAGTTAATTTATGGGCAGTCTTCGATAGAGATCTTTGCTTAGATGCAGTTTGAGATGAACAATCGCAACAAACTTCACTGAGGATTTCACTTCATTGAGCTTCAGAGAATGTTGCAGTTTTGTTTAATAGTATTGCTTTCAGAACTTTCTGCTTAATGGGGAATAAATTGAGATTGGTAGCTTTCAGTATTTCCAGTTTCAGAACCTTTTTCATATTTATAGGTTTAGTCCTAAAACCCCTACCGTTGTGCAAAAGCTAATGGAATACATTCTAGCTGGATGAACATTCATTTCGTACTACTCTCAGCAGAGAAATTCCCCTGAATTGCCTACCAATTTCCATTCATCTTGATGAAGAATAATTTGTTTTAGAATGTTTTTTTTCCAAAGGAAAAGAAAGTTTAGCAGGGTAGTGTTCTTCCTCTTATTTAGATGTGGGGTAACCAAGGATGTGGTTATGGATATCCTTTTTTTCATTCTACATTTGTATTTCTCGGTATTAATAACCTCACATTTCCATTAAATTTCCAAGAAAAACATTATGAGGGGTGGAATTTTTTCAGTAGTACTGCTGTGGGCAACAGAGGTGGGATCCTACCAGTTCAGCCCAGTTCGGCCAAACCGGTAGTGGTATGGTGGCCTGGGTTGCTGGAACCGGCAGCAATCCATGCCTGCCACACCCCCAAACCAGTTCCCTGGTCACCACCGTCGCCACCGCCATCTTGTTTTTGAGTTCTGTGCATTGCAGAACAATTTTAATTGAATTGTGCATGCGCGTGCAGTGCACATCCAGTGCACGCAGAGCGCACATCCAGCACCTACAAAGCACGGGTATGAGCAAACGAGCAGTAAAGCCAGCCAGAAACCACCCCTGATGGTCAACCACATAATTGTGAATTACACGAACTGTGTACGTCGAGGACTTCCTGTATTTTGACTTTCCTCCAATGAATTCAGAAGAGTCTTCAGAGAACTAACTTATATTCTGTGGACTCGATAGATGGACAAAAATGCCAAATCCATCTGTATGATTATGTGACAAACCACAACACAGGTAGTCCTCAATTTACAACACTTCATTTAGTGACCATTTGAAGTTACAACTGCACTGAAAAAAGTGACTTATGACCATTTTTACACTTATGACCATTGCAGCATTTCCATGATCACGGGATAATAAATTCAGACACTTGACTTGTACTTATGACTGTTGCGGTGTCCTGGGGTCATGTGTTCATGTTTTGCGATCTTCTGACAAGCAAAGATAATGGGGAAGCCAGACTCACTTAAAAACCATGTTACTAACTTAACAACTGCAGTGATTCACTTAACATCTGTGGCAAGAAAGATTATTAATTAATTATGGTCATAAATCAAGGATTATCTGCAATAATTTCAAGGAGATTTAATTTAATTTATTAAATTTCTATACCACCCTTCTCCCTTCCGGGACTCAGGGTGGTGTACAGGCAGCAATTAAATCAGTGATATAAAATATAAAAATACATGAAATATATATTTAAAAATATATTAAATAATACGCCTGTTCTAAAACCATTAATAAAACCTACTAAAACCATTTAAAAAATTACGCCAGGCCGGCTGCACGAAATAGATAGGTCTTCAATGCACTGTCATTGTTAGTATTTATTGATTCCTCAGTCAACAATACTGAACAAGTCAGGCCATGGCTATCAAACATCAAAAACATCTGCCAAGCTATTCCTTTATATGAATACTCTGAAGCTGTATGGGAAAAATTATATAGAATATGTGTAAAAACACTAGAATATGTGGGAAAAAATCATTGCTCAACCCTATCCTTATATACAGCCAAGATATTGCAATGGAGTTTGGAATGGACAAATGTGCCACCCTCATCATCAAGAGAGGAAAAGAATGAAAACTGAAGGAATTAAAAGATCTCCTACAGAAATCACATCAAGAATTTAGATGAAGAAGATGAGCATCCTTCAAGCTGACAAGACCAAGCATTCTGAAGTCAAGAAGAAGGCTAGAAGTGAATACATGATGTGAATGAAAAAGTTCTGAAAATCCAAATTCAGTGGAGGAAATACCATTAAGCAACTAACAGTTGTTAACATACTGTTGGAATAGTGGACTAGACTCAGGCAGAACTAAAAAAAACTTAGTTCTAAAAACTTAGTACTTAGGTCAGACCTAAAACTGAAGATGGCGCATTGTTTCTGTCTTGCACATATGATGACTGCCAAACTTTCTTCCTCAAATTCATAAGTCACCATTGGCATTTTAACAGCTAAAGGGGATGCTTGCCATTACAAGAGTCAATAGTTTTAGAATTACTAGATGAAATAAGGTATGAATGTGTCATGGTTTTATAAGCTCTGCCCTTTAAAGCAATCAAAATAAAGAACTGCTGATGGAAACTAAACCAGAGGTAGATGAGAAGATATGTTCCCATGAGCTGGTCCAAACCACCAAAGGTATCTTAGCAACAAATAATGATTTACTCAGGTCATTTCAAATGGTTCTTATTAATGTTTGGAAAATGTTGTTTTACTGCAGCATGTTCTCTTTGTCTAAATAGAACAGAAGGAGCCAGCAACTCCTGAGTTCTAATCCTGGCTCTCACTTCAGATCTTTTGTGGCTTTGGGCAAGAAAGAATTGTTCAGCAGTAAAATGCCTGCCTTAGTAGGAGAAATAATCTAGCACTGGTTTTTCCATTTCTCATTTATTTGATTCCAGTTATAGAGATGCTCAACCCATACAGTCATTGCCCTTTCATTATGTATATGGCAAGGGATGAGATTTGGTCTAGAAGAAAATACGGTCAGAGCTAGAAAGCAGCCCATTTCTTAAAAGTAACCTTAACAAGAAGAATTAAAATCCAAAAATCTCTCATCCCAAAATTGCCATGGCAACTGTCTTCCTTCAGTAAGATTTAATTGGGTAACTGCACTCTCAGATTGAGTGTGACTGCTAATGACTGTATCGATACAATCATACTGTATCGTTGTCTTGGCAAGAGTATGGAAGTTCTTTGCTATTTGCTATTCTGTCTGCCAGAATACTTTTTTTTTTCATTTTTCCAGGCTAGTCGATAGCCCTGAATTCCCTTGGTCCTAACTTGCTTTGCTTCAAAGCCCAGACAAGAAAAGTCAGGCATCTGAATCACTAAAGATCATGTTGTAATTTGGATCTGAGAAAATTAAGAATGGTTCATATTTTGCCCCAGAATGATTCTAGAGTAGTTATGTTTAATGTGACTTTTAGACATATATTTTGAATGTGCTTCCATACAGCCAGGTGAGACTGTCAGTATATGGAGAGTGCATGACTGAAAGAGACATGGCAACAAGGTCAACCAATGAGGGCTGTTTGGAAACGGTATTTGCTGTGTGAGCAACAGGGAGACAGCAAGGAGCCTGGGAGTGACTTAGATCAATTGGCTCTGTAGCTCTGAGTCTGTGCTGAGCTCTAAACTAGTCTGCTGCTCTAAACTGAAACTGAAACTGTTCTCTCCTCTGCCTGTGTTTGCTTGTATTTGCTACCCCGTTGGAAAATCTGCTTTTGGTATTGTATACTTATTTCATGTGTTATATTATACAGTATTTAAAGAGAAGTTAATGAATCCTGCTGAATCAGTTACCTCTGTGTGCTTTCTGGATGTGATTGCTGCAACAAACTCTGACAGAGACTTATCACTTATTAAATTCAGTCTATCCTTATCTGATGACATTCACCATGCTGGCTGAAGATGATGGGGTTGTAGTCCAGCACATGCGCATGACACTATGTTGGGAAACTGGAACAAATAAAAAAGATCCCACTTTGTTATCAACTCCAGTCAATTAAGAAATTATAATACAAATAGTAATGAATTATTTTAAGATAATAAAATACTGCTTTCCCTGCCTTCCTTCGAGCAGGCTTCAGTTTTTCATTTTACTATTCTCAAATTAATACAAATGTATTGTGACCTGGATTGATGACCACCAGTGCTTGGGGATGAATCTGTCTTTTTGGGTTATTTGGGAGAGTCTCAATGAAGTCAAGCAGAAGGCAAATGATAGGATCAGGGCCTCCTTTGGTGAGCCTTTGAGTACCATTTGATTTACCACTAAGCCTCAGCTGTAATAACTGCTTTGGGGGAAGATGTTAAGAAAATCCAGTATATCTAGTTCTAGTCCAGTATATCTAGTCTTATGCAGATCACAGAAATCCATTTTTACACACAAGCACACATTCCCAAAGGTTAGGTTCTAAATCAGGGGCAGTCAACCTTTTTATACCTACCGTCCACTTTTGTATCTCTGTTAGGGGTCCACTTGGAGAAGGGCGGGATATAAATTTAATAAAATAAAAATAAATAAATAAATAAATAGAGTAAAATTTTCTAACCATCCACCAGTTCCACAATAATGGTGATTTATAAAGTAGGAAAGTCAGGTAAATTTTAAAAAAGGAAAGTGCTTCAGTATCGGACAAAACCCCTACCGCCCACCATGAAAGCTAGAATGCCCACTACTGGGCAGTAGGGACCAGGTTGACTACCACTGTTCTAAATGAAAAGGTTGGTGGTTTTTTTAAGCTTCTTTTCATTTGGTTTCTGATAAACAAACATTTTCCAATGAAGTGTTGAAACTGAGTTGAACTAGTTTTCTGCAGCCAAAGCTTCCCTCCTAAAGTATAGTATTGGCTTCAAGCCCCAGGCACCCTCGCCCTTTCCTAGCTCCTCTTTCTTAAATTATAACAAGCAATTATTAAACCATACACTTGGTTCAACCTGCTCCCAGTAGTGGGATTTAACTGGTTCACTTTGCGCGGGCGCATGTGCTTCGTGCTCACATTGCATTTGAAATCAGCACTAAATCTTACCTTTTCCTGCAGCCCCGGTTAGTAACACAGTGGAGACATGGCAATCTGCTCTGCCGTGTCAATCAGCTGGGCTTCAAACAAAGGAAATGTAAGATGGAATAAAGCAGGAGCAGGTGGGCATGGCCACTGGCTGAATCCCACCCCTGCCTGCTTCCCTTGACAATTACTCTGATTGTCCAATGTTATCCTTTTTTTCTGGTTTGAAATGAGGAAGAAGAGAGAAACACACAGCATCCAACATTTTTCTAAAGGCACAATCATCCTATACCAGAGAACTGAGAAAAACAACTTATTTTTCTTGTTGTTCCTTCTTTACATTGGTTATGATGACTACAAAAACCACAGGCTAAAAATATAGGCTAAATTCATCCACAGGAAGCAAGATTGTAGATGGCTTTAAAAAAAATCCAAATAAATATTTTAGATAATAGCTAATTTTAAATGCAATATGGAGGAAAAATATGCTTTGCTTGGTTTGGGTTTGGTTTACATCATATATGTAAGATAGGTGGGTAATGAATGAATGAATGAGTATTTTTTAATCCCAGCTATTATCATTTGTGCTTCAGTGTTATGTGTGCACTCATCCCTTTTGACTTATTCAACAAACCATGATTAATAATAATAATCTTTATTGTCATTGTAATAAAATAAAATAAAAATTACAATGAATTACAATTAAGATAAACACAATTGGTCTTATGGCAATGTGCAAAGCTAATCATTATAGGTAACAAGCCTAAGGGGGGTGGGGAAGAGTAATTATTAATCTCAAATCTATTTTAGCACTTGTGGCACAGGTGGGATTCTCCCGGTTCGGGCCAGTTCGGGCACGGTGGTAGCTCTGAAGATCAGCTGAGAGTGAACTGGTTTGCTCTGACCTTCATGTGGATCTGCCCACCTGTCTCCAGGTTAAACTCACCTATATTTCCTTGATTTTAGCCCACCTGATTGGTGCGGCAGAATGGATTGCCACACCTCAGCTGTTTTCCTGTGAGCTGCACACACATGTGCAGCACACGCCAGGCATGTCAGGCGCATGCACACGCAGCAAAACTGGTTGTTAAATCAGTAGGATCTGACCCAGTGGTGGGTTTCAAATTTTTTAGAACCTACTCTGTAGGTGTGGCCTATTTTGTGGGCGTGGCTTGGCAGTCATGCGACAGGGTGGGAGTGGCCACCTTTTAAAATGTGGTGAAACTCATTTAACAATGCTCTTGCTTAGCAACCAAAATTTTGGACTCAATTGTGATGATAAATTTCTTTCTTTCTTTCTTTCTTTCTTTCTTTCTTTCTTTCTTTCTTTCTTTCTTTCTTTCTTTCTTTCTTTCTTTCTTTCTTTCTTTCTTCCTTCCTTCCTTCCTTCCTTTCTTTCTTTCTTTCTTTCTTTCTTTCTTTCTTTCCTTTCTTCCTTCCTTTCCTTCCCGTTGGGTCACTGGCAGCGGCGGGCCAGATTTACTTCCAGGTATGCCGGTGGAATCTGTTAGATTCTCTGCACGGTGGAGAATAGAGGGAGTCCGAGCCAGGTTTGCTCAAAAACACAGCCCTTTATTTTAGGCAAGCTTACAATAGAAGAATGGTTCAGTTAAAGAAATAGGCGGTAGACAGGGGCTCCCGCGCTTTGACAGCTCTTCATATTTGGAGCTGTCAAAGGGGGAGCCAATCAGGCTGCAGCAAGGGCCAGGCGCGCCTCAGCCAATCAGGCGCGTCTGTCAGTTGGCTGCCTTGCTACAGCCTGTTGCCAAGGCTCCAAAGGCAGCCTGGAAGACCTGCGGCCAGTCGTAAGTCGAGACCGGTCGCAGGTCGAGGATATAACACCCCTTTCCCCCCTCGGTCTGCGCATGCTCGAGGAATTGTTCGTTCTGATGCACGAGCATGCGTAGTCTTGAAAGTAGGCGGGGCGGCGCCGGGAACGCCCAGACCGCCTCAGTTGCTGGTGGGACGTCGGAGAGGTAGGTTGCTCCTGTGCGAGCTTCTCCCTTCGGGGAGTGGAGCTCCAGGTGGTGACGTCATCGAGGCCTACCCGCGGAGGCGGAGTCGTCAGAGCTGGTAAGTCGGGGCGAGGGGGCGCGGCGTTCGGAGCATAGTTTGCTGGATGCCGGTTGGTTGCGGCGGTGCAGGGCGGGTCCTTAGGCACAAGGGCCCGCGCGTCCCCCTCGGCTTGAGACAGCTTCTGAAGTGTATGCCGGAAGGCGGCGTTCAGTTCGGCCGGGCCTGAAGAAGCGAAGGCCCCGAGCGGTTTCTCTGGGAACGGGTTGACTGGCCCAACCGGGGCAACGGGGAAGGGCGGTTCCGACGATGGGCCCGCAGGTGTGGGAAGGCGGCGCCTTAGCTGATCCAAGTGGCGCCGCCACTCGGACCCGTCCGGGAGGCTGACCCTGAAAGAGCAGGGACCCGTTAGCTCGGTTACTGTGGCCGGAACCCACTTAGTGTCCCCTGCATAGTGGCGGGCGTACACAGGGTCCCCGGGCTGGAAAAGGCGGGGGGGGGCCCCCAGGTTGCAAGGCTGCACATCGTTGTAAGCCGGGTGCAGCCTGTCCAAGGTTGTCCGCAGGCGGCGACCCATCAAGAGCTCGGCGGGGCTTTTCCGTGTGGCAGGGCAAGGTGTGGAATGCTGACCTAGCAGGTAAGCAGCCACCCTTGCGGGCCAGTCCCCTTTGGTCATCCGTCCCAGAGCCTCCTTGGCCGAGCGGACGGCCCGTTCAGCCCGACCATTGGAGGCCGGATGATAAGGGGCCACTGGCGCGTGGCGGATCCCTTGCGAGGCCAAGAACTCCTGGAAGGTGGCGGACTGGAACTGGGGCCCGTTGTCGGACACCACGATGTCCGGCAACCCGTGCGTCGCAAAAAGGCGGCGCAGGGCCCTGACCGTACTCTCGGCCATAGTGGAAGCCATCAAGATGACCTCCACCCAACGGGAGTAGGCGTCCACGACCACCAGGAACGTTTGGCCCCGGAAGGGGCCTGCGAAGTCTATGTGGAGCCTGGACCAAGGGCTCCGGGGCAAGTCCCACTCCCTGGGCGGGGCGACCGGAGGGGCGGGGCGGGTGGTTTGACAAGGGACACAACCCCCGACCCAGGCAGCTACCTCCGCATCCAAGCCCGGCCACCACACATAGCTGCGGGCGAGCGCCTTCATCCGGGCTATGCCGGGGTGGTCGGCGTGGAGCGTTCGGAGCACCTGGTGACGGAGGGGGGGGGGAACGATGACCCGATCCCCCCAGCACAAGCAGCCGCTGTGGAGCGAAAGCTCCGTCTGGCGTGCCTTGTACGGCCGAAAATCTTCGGCCACGCCGCCCTGAGGCCACCCTCGCAAGACCCAGGTGGAGACCTGGGACAGGACAGGGTCGGCCTTCGTCCGGGCGGCGACGTCCGAGGACGTCAAGGGCAGGCCTGAGTCTGCCACAGACAAGACGGACAGTGCCGGCACCGGCTCTTCGTCCGCCTTGGGGAGGGGGCACCGGCTCAGGGCATCAGCATGCCCCAGCTGCTTGCCCGGACGGTAGTACAGCGTATAACTATACGCTGCTAGGAACTCCGTCCATCTGGTCATCCTGGGAGAAAGGATGGGGGGGGTCGGACGGTCACCGGCCAAAAGCCCAAGGAGAGGCTTATGGTCCGTGAAGACAGCAAAAGTCCGACCATACAGGTATTGGTGGAACTTTTTGATGCCGGACACCATAGCCAGAGCCTCCTTGTCAATCTGGCTATAGTTTCTCTCAGTGGGAGACATTGTCCGGGACCAAAAAGCAATGGGGGCTTCTGAGCCATCTGGGAAGGAATGGCTCAGGACGGCCCCCAGGCCGAAAGGGGAGGCATCGCACGCCAACGTCAAGGGCAGCCTGTCATCATATTGCACAAGGACTGCCTCTGACGTCAGAGTGGCTTTGACAGCCGCGAACGCATGCGCCTCGTGGCTGCCCCAGCACCAGGCCGCCGATCGATCGAGCAATCGATGAAGCGGCTCGGCTAACGTTGCCTTGTGGGGAAGAAAAGGCGCGTAGAAATTTAAGAGGCCGAGGAACGCCTGCAGTTCCGTCTTGGAGGCAGGCGTAGGGGCGTTCCTAATGGCCTCGACCTTCTTGGGGGTGGGGTGGATGCCCCGGGCATCAATCAAGAAGCCCAGGAACTCCACCTCCGGCGCGGCAAAAACGCATTTGCTGCGCTTCAACTTTAATCCCGCGCCCCTGAAAACGCTGAGGACCTTCCTCAGTACTTTGGCGAGCTCTGAGATGCTGGAAGCAGCTATCAGAACGTCGTCAAAATACGGGACCACGCCTGGGAGCCCATGGAGCAAACGTTCCATGAGGCTCTGGAAGATCCCCGGGGCGACGGACACACCGAATTGGAGTCTGCGACAACGGAAAGCCCCCCGGTGGGTGACGATGGTCTGCGCCTCTGCAGCCGCCTCGTCCACCGGGAGCTGTTGATAGGCCTGGGCCATATCCAGTTTCGCAAATATGCGGCCTTGCCCCAGGGAATGGAGCAGGTCTTGCACCACTGGGACTGGATATGGGTTCGCCTGGAGCCCACGGTTGATGGTCGACTTATAGTCGGCGCAGATCCGCACCGACCCGTCGGGCTTGATGGGGACCACTATGGGGGTCTCCCATCTTGCCTGGTCAACGGGCTCGAGCACGCCCTGCGCCACCAGCCGGTCAAGTTCGGCATCGACCTTGGGCTTCAGGGCGAGCGGCAGCCTGCGGGCCTTGAGCCTAATGGGTGCAACCTGAGGGTCAAGATTTAAGGAGACAGGGGTGCCCACGTAAGAGCCAAGCCGACCGTCAAGCACGTCGGCGAACTCCTCCAAAACCCCGGAGATGGGAGAGGAGGCGGGAATAGAGTGAACCCCCTGCACTGACAGGCCAAGGGCGGGAAACCAATCCAGGCCGATGATGGCCGCCAGGGGATCAGAAACCACCAGAATAGGCAAGGGCCCCTTGAAACCCCCGTACTCCACCCTCAGGGAAATCTGGCCCAGGGTGGGGATTGACGATCCCTGATAGTCCCGCAAAACCGCGAGTGGGGGGGACAATTTGTCTAAGGAAAGGCCGGGGCGTAGCTTGGCCAACTGTGCCCGGGAAATGATGGACCGAGACGAGCCAGAGTCCACCTCCATGCGGACCCCCACCCCCTCCAGTTTCACAACTGTCCTGAGCCGCGTACGGTCGGGCAGGGCCTCCAGCAGAGAGTTGTCGTCGGTCAAGGCAAAACAGCCGGACGGCTGCGGCTGCTGGCGTCTGCCCCGGCGGCGTTGGGTGGGTGGGTTGGCCGCAGGCCCTCTACGTTCCTCTCCGGAGCGGCGTTGGGGCTCGGGGGAGGGTTGGTCTTCCGCGGGCGCGGCGGCGCGGCAAGCGGCGGCCAGGTGTCCCTTTCGGCCGCAGCGGCGGCAGATGGCTTCCTTGAACGGGCAATCGGCCCGAGGGTGCTTTCCCCGGCAGCCCAAGCATCTGTAGGTAGCCGGCATGGGCGGCTTGCGGCCGGCGGGCCTAATGTAGGCGACCTGGTCGTCCTCGTCGGGGTCCTCGTCCTCCTCAACCAGGCACGCGCGTGCGGGCGGGTGGCGGTCCAAGTCTCTATCCAGGGCTGAGGACTCGGACATCTCGAATGCCCGAGCCTCGTCCAACCCCTGTTCTAGGGTCAGCTCAGCTCGGGCCAGCAGGCGCCTTCTGAGGCGGACTTCCCCTAGGCCCCAGATGAATTGCTCCAGCAGGGACTCGGCCAAGAAGTCCGCGGCGAAAGCGCACGGAATGGCGGCCATGCGGAGCGCCTTCAGGAATTCGGCCACCGACTGGTCAGGCTTCTGGAGGCACTTTCGGAAAGCGAAGCGGTGGGTCATCTTAGACGGCACCGGGGCGTAGTGGGCCCTGAGCCGTTCGATCAATGTGTCCCACGGCATCTCATAGACTTCTGTCGGCGCGGCCACGGTGCGAGCGGTGGCGAACAACTCCGTGCCGCCGCAGCCGAGGAAATGGCCCAATTTTCGCGCCGGGGGCAGCGCCCCGTAGTCATTGGCCAGCACGAAGCATTCGAATCGTGCCATGAAGGACACCCAGGACTCCTTCGCCGAGTCGAACGGAGCGAAGGGAGGAACGGAACCCATAGCGATCGTACCGCAAAAGAAAATGTGTAAAAAAAATTTTTGTGAGGAAAAATTTTCCTTCCCTCAGCAATCCGAGCTCTGCCTGGCCCCAGCCCTCGTCGCCAGTGTTAGATTCTCTGCACGGTGGAGAATAGAGGGAGTCCGAGCCAGGTTTGCTCAAAAACACAGCCCTTTATTTTAGGCAAGCTTACAATAGAAGAATGGTTCAGTTAAAGAAATAGGCGGTAGACAGGGGCTCCCGCGCTTTGACAGCTCTTTATATTTGGAGCTGTCAATGGGGGAGCCAATCAGGCTGCAGCAAGGGCCAGGCGCGCCTCAGCCAATCAGGCGCGTCTGTCAGTTGGCTGCCTTGCTACAGCCTGTTGCCAAGGCTCCAAAGGCAGCCTGGAAGACCTGCGGCCGGTCGTAAGTCGAGACCGGTCGCAGGTCGAGGATATAACAGAATCCCCTCTCACCGGTTCTCTAAATTTCACCAACCGGCTCTCGCGAGTAGGTGCGAGCCTGCAGAAACCCACCACTGATCTGACCCCTGGCTTATGTTACTGTAACAACATTTCATGGGAGTGAGTTTTAGCAGTTAAGATTAGAAGGGCTTGAGGTGGTTACGAGATAGATAGATAGATAGATAGATAGATAGATAGATAGATAGATAGATAGATAGATAGATAGATAGATAGATAGATAGATAGATAGATAGATAGATAGATAGATAGATAGATAGATAGATAGATAGATAGATAGATAGATAGATAGATAGATAGATAGATAGACAGACAGACAGACAGACGATAGATAGATAGATAGATAGATAGATAGATAGATAGATAGATAGATAGATAGATAGATAGATAGATAGATAGATAGATAGATAGATAGATAGATAGATAGATAGATCCCACCCCTGGATAAAAAACATTCTGCAATTCTCTGCATTATTACTGGTATTTTAAAATATTTTGGCTCCTCAACTCCAGTAGACTCTGGAGCATATATTACTGCCAGCAAACTATATTGGACAATAATGGGAATTCTAAAGAGAGCCTAGTATTTCACAAATGGGAAAGTCCATGGAAAGGACAGAATCTTTATTTCTGACTTCTAACTTGATCCCTATTTGTACACATTCTAAATAAAGGCTCCCATCCCAGCTTTCCCAGAAATAAATCAGGTATGGGTATCTCCCATATGACATCAGGAATTTGACCATTGGATTGTGCTTGCAAAATTCTAATCATTCTCTCTATTCCTGCAGTGAAGATATAAATGCTATCATTGATTATGTAGTCAAAACAACACCAGAGGTGGGAGGTAGACCAGAGTTGGAGAAACTCCAAGTTATCCAATAGCCAAAACTCTTCAACAGAAAAATCCTAAGGGAATGGAAATTTCAACATGCCATATAATTCAAACTGAACAAGCTCAGTAGTCATTGAAAGCAGAAGAGTGGGTGGGAGGAGTAATAGAGTGAAGTATTGTGGAGGAGAACATGAGTCATCAAGATTAATATGACCAGGCTAGAAAGTGGTCATATATTTCTAAACAAAATATGCCTAGTGCTCTGTTGGCTCTCAGAAGTTGAACATGAGGAGGTCTAATGTAGATAACTGAGTAGTATATTAACAACCCTTTCATTTTATATAGCTCAGAAACAGTTGTGGTTGGAAAGCATCGCCATGCATGCAGACATCTGCGATACTCATTTTAGGAAAATTGGACATTGATCAGACTTGCCATATGGCATCAATAAGGCAAAACTTCCATACGCTCTAAAATATCTACGTGTCAGTTGCTCCTGATCAAAATAAGACTGTTATTCTTTGGCATAGTTTCTTTCCAATTAGCTACCTTTAAAAAACTGGCCAGATCTTCCTTGTTTGGCAGGCAAAAGTTACCTCCAAACTCTACAGGCTATAAAGGAGATTAGAACACTTTTGCGAAAATTATTAATTTTCCTAGAATCTCTAATCTCCACCTCTTACATGTTCGGGATGCATCCTTTACTCATTCTGTTTATTACCTAGGTCTTTGACAGCCAATAAAAACCACATAGCACATAGGAAATAATAGGATAGGCCAGCTGTATCTAACTTGATTTCATTGAGGGCTGCATCAGGGTTGTGTTTGACCTCGGAAGGGGGGCATGGCCAGCTTGACATCACTTGTGTTGAGGCCCGAGTGCTCTGCCAGCGAAAATGGAGCTTGGGAGGGCCAAATGCAGCCTTCCTGAGCTCCGTTTTTGCTGGCAGAGGCCACTGCAGGCCAGTCCTTTGCTGTTCCCAAAGCAGCCCCATGGGCCAGATCTAAGCACCGCATGGGCCAGATCCGGCCCACGGGCCTTGAGTTTGACACCCCTAGGATGCAAGGAAACAAATAGCAATGATATACAACAGTTTATCTACTATGGATGATTTTTTGGAAATAAGTTATGTTAACCATTCACAAATGCACCTTAAGTCTTGCATTGTAATGAGAGTGATTTTTTTTAAAAAAAATGAAATAGTATAAAGTCAGAGTAAAACTAAGACAGAAAATGAATGGATCACTGCTTAATCAACAAGTGATCTTCATATATGGTTTTTTAAAACTGATTTACCTGTATACTTCTATAAAATGTTACATTTGAGGAGCCTAGATTTCTCGTGGATAGTTACTCTGAATGCCATTTGTGATGGAAAGACATATGATTTAATAAATCAATATAGGTAACACCATCTTTTACTCATGAGTGTTGGTAGTCATAGCAACCATCCAGTTAACAATGAGTGACTAAAAGAAGGCCTTTTTTTTCCATTTCCCCAATTATTATTATTTTTTATTCAAATTTATAACCCGCACCTTCTCCTAAAAAAGGACCCAGGGCGGCACACAGGAAAATTTAAAAAACAATACAAATATACAAAAATACCATTTTTAAAAACCTATTAAACCCATACCCTGTGCTAAAACAATGTAAAATCCCCCTAATTAAAAATATACAATAGCAGAGTTGGAAGGGACCTTGTAGGTCTTCTAGTCCAACCCCCTGCGTGGGCAGGAACCTTATACCATTTCAGACAAATGGCTATCTAACATCTTTTTAAAGACTTCCAGGGTTGGAGCATTCACAACTTCTGGAGGCAAGCTGTTCCAGAGGTTAATTATTCTTACTGTCAGGAAATTTCTCCTTAGTTCTAAGTTGCTTCTCTCCTTGATTAGTTTCCACCCGTTGCTTCTTGTCCTGCCCCCAGGTGCCTGTAGCTAATAGCAAACTATAGCTAATAACAATCAGGAACGGGAGGTTATACTAGGCCGGCTTGTTGAAATAGGTGCGTTTTAAGACGCTGGCGGAAAAGGCAGAGGTCTGAGATGGTGCGTAGTTCGGGGGGCAGGTCGTTCCAGAGGGTAGGGCCCGCCACAGAGAAGGCCCTTCCCCTGGGTGTCGCCAACCGGCATTGCCTGGCCGACGGCACCCTGAGAAGGCCCTCTCTGTGGGAGTGGATCAGTCGAAGGGATGTAATTAGAATTTTGAGACATTAAACATTTCAGAACATGGGATTAAAACAAATATTGATTATAGGGCCCTAGACAGGTGCAAACAGTAAATTCTGCAGGCCTTTGGAAGTTCAGCATCAGGTAGTTAGGTTGACCTGTCCTCAAGGCCATAAAATAAGAGATTAAATATGAAGCCAATTATTACATCTTTTTTCTCTCATAGGAAGATATCACTGCACAGGGGAAACATTTGTCAGTCTAACGGAGTTAAGACTACAAAAACAGACTCTAAGAATCGCATAAGGCACTGCTCTACTGTAGAATAGATATTCACTGATTTAAAACATTCCTGCTCTGTGAATGGAGGAATCTGTATTTCAGTCTTTCTCTATGTAGTGGCTGTCTCAGATGTATTTGACCAGACATTTTGTAATTAGTCATTAGCTGTTTTGAGCAGATGCTTCACAAATCACTCAAAAATACTTAAGACATCTCATTGTTCATTACAGTGTCTCAATCAACCAAACTAAATTTCTCAGTGAGGAAGAAAGTAAAGAAAAAAATATTCCTATCTAAATTCCTGCACATAATTGATGTATTAATTGTGAGGAGTGGGAGTATTGCTGCGTCAAACAGACTCTCAAAGCAGATTCTTAGCCAAATATAAAGAGTTGTCTTAGGGCATGTAGTGTACCTTGCCAGAAGGAAAAACAACAATTAACAATTTTTAAAAAAAAAATATCTTACCATTACCAAGTGGGTCATGACCACTCAGAAAATTTTCAAGGATGAAAATTTTGCTGTCAACACATTATCTGGAACATCTGGTCCACTCAGTGCTATATCACACTGTTATTTTATAAACATCCAGCCACTATGGTATTTGGGGGTTTCTATAAAGCTGAGACATGAAAAATTGTGAAGGGGCACTGAGAGGGAAAAACGTCCCACAGATACTTACTGGGTGGGAGTTGGGATCAAAATGAGCTTCCTTGAGATGCTAGAATTTAATTTGCCATCATGTGTTTAGTCTTCTAGATACTCTTGGTATGTGATTCTTAAGCTTCCTCGTTATTTGTCCTGCCAGCTAGCCAAACCCTAGTAACTGGAGTTAATAGTTCATCCCTGGTGTAGAGTAGAGATGCACAATTTGAAGAGATGTAAGAAGAGAGAGAAACACTGAACTTTTTAGTGATATGTGAGTGGCTACATCCCGCAAAACAGTTGAGCGCAGGACAAAGACTAAATCAGATTTAATATCATGAAGATTCAATTAAGGTTGTTAAAAGTAGTTAATATATTTACTCCCAAGTTATTAAAAAATATCCTGTTCTGTAAGTATGCCTCCTTTTAAAGAATTCACCTAAAGGTCTACTGTTCCTCTTGCCCTCCCCAAAATTGCTCTCATTCCATGTCCTCTATGCATACATAAACTTCATTTGACTATAGTTTTTCAGTAGACTTTCTCGTCCAAACTGAAAAGAGGAGTACAAAGTACAATTGATTAAAAGATTAACAGTGAGAACAATTAATCAGTGGAACAACTAACTCCCCCCCCTCCCCGAAGTTGTGGATGCTCCATCACTGGCAGTTTTTAAGAAGAGATTGGACAACCATTTGTCTGAACAGTAGGGTTTCTTGCCTGAGGAGGGGGGTGGATTAGAAGACCTCCAAGATCCCTTTCAACTTTCTTATTCTGTTGTTCTGTTAAAAGTATCAGAAGAACATAAGCATTATATATAATTACAGAGAAACTTCCTTTTTGCTCATGAGAAATGCTCTGTGAGCAACATCTGGAATACATGTAGCCCTCATTAAATTGTCTTATTTTAAACAAGATGTTGTGCGTTTGCACAGAACTCAAGAAAGCATTAACATGGTTACATCATAAATGTCAGCTGGTTCATGTAATTCACAAATATATACTTCAGTTGATATGATTGCTAGTATCTTTCTTTTGTCTATTGATGGTACTTTCGCTTAAATAGTACTACCTATCTAAATGTTGGATAAATCTGAAAGCCCAAGAAAGCCACAAGATATAGTACATAAATCTTATGGAAAGAGGAAAAACATAAACTGAGGGTGATAATATGTCCAATGAGTAGGGAATGTCTTTAATAGCTTGAGAACACTGGGCGCCTTGTGAGGAGAATGTTGTTGTTAGTTACAAAGTCATGTCCAACCCATCGCAACCCCATAGACAATGTTCCTCCAGGCCTTCCTGTCCTCTACCATCCTCTGGAGTCTGTTCAAGCTGACATCTTCTGCTTTGGTGACTCCATCCAGCCACCTCATTCTCTGTTGCCCCATTCTTCTTTTGCCCTCAATCTTTCCCAGCATTAGGCTCTTCTCCAGTGAGTCCTTCCTTCTCATTAGGTGGCTAAAGTATTTGAGCTTCATCTTCAGGATCTGGCCTTCTAAAGAGCAGTCAGGGTTGATCTCCTCTAGGACTGACCGGTTTGAGTGCCTTGCAATCCAAGGGACCCACAGGAGTCTTCTCCAGCACCATAGTTCAAAGGCCTCAATTCTTTGGCACTCAACCTTTCTTATGGTCCAACTTTCACAGCCATCCATTGCAAACCATAGCCTTGACTATACGCACTTTTGTTGGCAGGGTGAGGTCTCTGCTTTTTAGTATGCTGTCTAGATTTGTATGAAAAACAGTTGGAAGGAATTTATGGTGAAACTGGGAAAATATTTTAATTACAATATTATGTTAATGTTGTCACTTATGTAAGAAAATTATATATTAATTGGGGGAGGGGGGTCTTCAATTTCATTTTTGGAACTACCAGACTCATAAAAATTAGGTGGTATGAGAATAGTAAAAGCTGACTCATATACCATTGCTGTGTAACATTATATTCTAGAATGCATATTGCAAATTGCACTTCTAAGAACTAAGCAATACATTACTATGTGCAGGGGGGTGGGGAATGATAAATGGGGGTGGGGTAGGGATAAGTTCCCGGTTCTAGCCAAGAATTTCTGAAAAAGAAAAGGTTGTCAGTTGAAGCCAGTTATTTGTGGCAGAAGAAAGTGGAGCCCAGCAAGCAATTTGCCATATGTTCAGAGGGAATGTGGAAACCAGAATTGTTTGTGAAATAAGCATGAAGCTGTGCTGTGAATTTGAGGTAAAGTCTCAAGAAGACAACAAGCCCAATTCTGAGAAAATTCAGCCAGGAGAAATGTCAGCGTAACTTCTTCAAACAACCTAGAAACATAGAAACAACATAGCAGAAACATCTAGTGTCAAATTAAGAGCAATCTACATTGTTTGGGCTTGACTGGGAGGGTAAAGGTTAGGGAAATTCAGTCCCAGGAATAAGCTATTGAGAATTTATTAGTAGAAATGGTTCTTCCAAACATTAGGAACAAGGACTGGCCCTCACTGATCAAAGAATATGTTTTATGGAGATTCTCAATCATCTAGGTCAGGGTGTCCCAAAGGTGATTTTCCAAAAGACATCTGGACTTTGTTTTGTTTTTTTTATCTTGAAGACATTTCATTTCTCATCCAAGAAGCTTCTTCAGTTCTCTTGAAGTAATGAACTAAAGAAACTTAAGAAGCGAAATGTTTTCAAGGAAAAACCAAGAAAGTCCAGTTCCCCTTTTCACGGATGTGTCATTCTCCAACACTGAGGCCCAGAGGTGGGTTCCTACCGGTTTGCCTGAGTAGGTAGTAACTTGGCTGGCTATGCCCCTGAATTGGTTCTATCGGCGGTGCCGTAGGCAGCACCATCTTGTTTTTTGCTTCTGTGCATGCGCAGAAGCATTTTTTTTACTACTCTGCATGCGCACATAGTGTGCATCAAGCGCGTCCCTGAGCAAGCTGGCAGTAACAGAAGCCAGAATCCACCCCTGCTAAGGCCCACTGGAGAATTTAACTAAAAACTTGCCAGGGATTCTACAGACCCCATTCTCAAGATTTGATGTATTAGGTGCAATAGAAGAAATAAGACAAGTCAGGGTAGAGCTTTCCTTAATATCACAGAGATTCTGGCAGAACTTTGGAACGGATCGATTAAAAATGTCCCCAAATATGTTTTCAAATACATTTTTAAAACTTATCTGAATATAGAAAGTACCGGTAGTAAAGTAGTAAAATCAAAGAAAAACTGTAGTGAAGTACTCTTTCTGATGCACAAGCTTATTCCAACCCTCTGGCCTGAATTAGAGCCAGGAGTGTCCAGGACCAATGGTCAAAAAGTCAAGATGGAGGCCACAATGATCCAGTTGAAATGCTGCTTGTTTGATTTTTTTTATGAACTTCACACATACAGTAAAAATAGATGGTGTTTCCATGACACCATTGCAGCTGCCATGTTAACTTTATTGACTATATTCTGAGTACACACCTGAGTAGAACTAATCACCAGAAGGCTTTGAGGTCCTTTCATATTATCTTCTCAACATGATCACTGCCACATCATAGCTTCTTCCCATGGAGGTAATATTGGAATCCTTTGAATGGTGAAGGATGAAGGTTTTGCTTCCAGATAAACAATGCTGGCTTGGCCAGGAGTTGCAGGGAGAGGACATTCACATTTTCTGTTACATCTTCCTGTGATCTATTCAACACTGGAGCCAACCTGAAAATACTAACACAATTAAGGGCTCCTTTTATGTTGTTGTTAGTTGTGAAGTCGTGTCCAACCCATCGCAAACCCATGGACAACATTCCTCCAGCCCTTCCTGCCCTCTACCATTCTCTGGAGTCCATTTAAGCTCACGCCTACAGCTTCGGTGACTCCATCCAGCCACCTGATTCTCTGTCATCCCCTTCTTCTCTTGCTCTCAATTTTTCCCAGCATCATTAGGCTCTTCTCCGGTGAGTCCTCCCTTCTCATTAGGTGTCCAAAGTATTTGAGTTTCACCTTCAGGATTTGGCCTTCTAAAGAGGAGTCAGGGTTGATCTCCTCTAGGACTGACCAATTTGATTGTCTTGCAGTCCAAGGGATTCACAGAATTATTTTCCCCCCTCGTATCAAACTTGAGTTACCTTGGCACATGGTTTCACATTTTTCCCTCAGGACAGAAAAGTCAAGCACACCCCTTATCAGAATTATCCTTCCTGCAATTGGATTCTCTAAAATCAAGCTTACTTAGGGCAGAAACTTGAACTTTGCAGAAGGACTTTTCAAGAAAGCAAAAATCTAAGCAAAAACGTTCTTCTCAAAACCTCTAGTGAGGTTTAAGAGCCACAGAACATGGAGTGTTGGTTGGAAAAGAAAAACAAGACAGAAAAATGATTGCTTGGAAGCAATGGCTGACTGGATCTCCAGATTGGAGCACTTTTCTCAGGAGGGAAAAGAACACACTACTTAACTTCACGGCAGATCCCTGAATAATGTGAACTGGCTGTAACAAAATAAACAGCGTGACCACCAGAGGGCTCACCATTTATTTTATTAGATTTTTTTGTGGACTTCATTTCTTCAACCATACTCCAAACATATAAATACGTGGAAGCAAGAAGACATTCAAAAAAACTATAGAAAGCCACCATGCACAAACCTATTAAAAAGCAGTCTATGAAAAAAGTCAATTTCTATTTTAAAAAAAAATGTTATAGGAACAGGAGTATATTTTAAAGGCCTTTTTATAAACTTTTACAGCAAACACCATAAAGTCTTATGGAGTAAGCAGAAGCTTTGTTCTAAATAATGTGGTTGCAATTGTTTATTCAGGTGTCATGTCCTACTGAGGAACAACCCAAGAATACTGGACACTGTGCATAAGAACATATGGAGGGTCCTA
Source organism: Rhabdophis nuchalis (assembly GCA_039707465.1). Classification (NCBI taxonomy): domain Eukaryota; kingdom Metazoa; phylum Chordata; class Lepidosauria; order Squamata; family Natricidae; genus Rhabdophis; species Rhabdophis nuchalis. Next base: position 99,234,810 of record CM077648.1, read on the forward strand.
CTGGATCTGAATGAAGTTCTGCCTAATTCAATATCCAGTTTCTCACAGTAGTCAAACCGGATACTTCCAGGAACCCTATAAGAAGAATGTGATCCCAACAGCTTTCCCTCATTTTCTTCACACCTTATATGCAGGAATAGATATTAAATAGATATTGCAGTTATCGACATATATATCATGATATAATTTACTTGGCTTCAATAAGGCGTTTGATAAAGTAGACCATAACCTACTACTAGATAAAGTAGAAAAATGTGGGTTAGCATCATCACCAGATGGATTCGTAACTGGCTGACCAACCTCATTCAACGTGTAGTCCTCCATGGAACTGCACCTACATGGAAGGAAGTATGTAGTGAAGTACCCCAAGGCAACTATTCTTCAATACTCAAGCTGTCCTAAATGTTTCAAAACTATTCTCACAGATAAAAATAATATATAGGGGAAAACACATGCACAGACACTGCATTAGCAAAAGTAATGGCTGCAATATTGCATGTCAAAACAACTGCATGCAACAATGTGCATGTTAGCAAAATATGCACAGCATGTGTATATGGAAATTGCATGAAAAGGTGTATACATTTTTGCATATACTTTTTTTTAAAGCCACAACTGATAGATGTTTGCAGGTTCATACATCCCTATATTGTATGTATCCCACATGTATGTTCAAGGTTGCAATTTGAGGTACTGGATATCTTTTGAAGAATAAGCTGAGTTCAGTGGAATTTACAAGTGTTTAAGTGTAGGGTTGGGCTATAAACCATTTCTAAAGCCCACTAAATTAGAAGTTGCAGCCAATCATTTATGGCAATAAATTCTTCATATTTATTATGAGAGAAAAGAGAAATTAACCCAATAGAAGGCAGAAACTCAGGTTTTTCACTAATTTCTTCTTCTGGAGTTTCACATAGGACAAGAGTTGGAAGTTGCTAAGCAACTTTTGGGGAACCTCTCAACCTAATTTACCTGAAGAGATTTCTATGAGGATTTTTTTTTAAAATGGAGTGGGAGAATTCGTTGCTCATGGTACCGCTCAGTAGAAACTGTAGCTTCTTTGATCTATAGCTCTATGGCTTATATTTATTTGCATCAGCAATCTATTTTTGAAATGCAATATAAGGACAGACTAGGAATTGAGAGATAATGAAAAGAAAACACCTCAATTTGGCAGCAAATTAAAAAAAGAAAAAGCCAGGGGGCTCTCAAAATTGCCAGCTAATAACTAGGACAGTGATGGCTAACCTTTCTGTCCTTGCATGCCAAAATCATATGCGCGCGACAGCACACGTGTATTTGTGTTTGTGTGTGTGTGTGTGTGTCCACATTCATAATGCAATGCTCCCAGACCCTCCCCCCCCCCACACTCCCTGCCCCTCCACACAAAAATTTTAGCAACCGGTTCTCTGCCTGGTTACTGGGTGGGCATGGTTATGGTGGACATGGCCTACCTGGCCTCCTGCACCATAGGGGGGGGGGGTTTCACCCTCCCCAGGCTCTGGAGGCTTCCCTCGAGCCTCTGGGAAGGTGAAAATGGCCTCCCACAGGCTCTGGATGCTCTCTGGAGGCCGTAAACAGGCCTCTTTCCAGATTTCCAGAACTTCCGGGAGGCCCATTTTTCACCTGGCCAGAGCCTCTGCACGTGCCCAAAAATCAGCTGGCCGGCGGAAGACATGTGTGGTGGAACTGAGGTAGGCAGTGGCTTACATGCCGGCAGAGAGGGCTCCGTGTGCCACAGGTAGCACATGTGCCATTGGTTCACTATCATGGAACTAAGGTATCTAAAAGTTGTTATATGGTTCAATATTAATGTTGAAATTATTTGTGCTGGCAGCCTGGGCTGAAAGAACGTAGAGGGGGGTGTTTGTTTGTTAAACCCCCCCTCGGATTTAAAGCGGCATTTAGAAATGGCTCCCAGTTGCGAGGGAGCGGATATTTTGTATCCGGACTGCTTTAACTAAGTGAAAGTGATTTGCGGCTTGTTTCTTTAAAATGTATCTAAGTCCGGCTGGCTTGATACAATTTTTCTTTTGTTGTTTTCTCCGGCTGGCTCTCAGACTGGGCGGTGGAAGATGGTTCCCTTTGTTCCTGAATGATTATTTTTACTTTTGAAAAATGACCAACATCTCTTGTGAACTGGACTCTCTCTCTATACTAATGAAGACGTTTTTGGATTAATTGATTCCTTCTCTGGAGTGCCTTCCATGCTATAATTATTGACTGTGAACAGTGTTTCTCTGCTGGGTCTTGAACTTTTTACATTCATTTGAACTGTTTTTCTCCTGACCTGCTTCAACGGCCCCACCCAAAAAACGCCATCTTAGTGGCACTGACTTTAACAGCTTACCATGGCATCTAAATCAGAACTGGCAGGATTGGAACAAAGAATGTCATCTTTGGAATCAGTGTTACAAGCTCTGGTGCATGAAATTAAAGCTTTGCGAGAAGATAATAATAGTTTCAAGAAGGATCTTCTGGAAACATGGAAGCAAGTGCTGGAGAACACACAGAAGACGGAGGAGCTGGAAGGGGGGCTGGCTGGGGCAAAGGGAGAACTTAAAAATGTCAACACTGAAATTGCAGATTTGTCTGGTCATATGTCTAGGATGGATTTTGAAAGGATGTCATATTTTTTAAGATTTCAGAATATTTCTGAAGAACCTGGTGAATGTCTTCCTGAACTCATGAGTACAATTTTAGCAGACTATTTACATAAACCTAAAGATGAGATCAGGGGGGACATTGACCTAGTCTACAGAATAAATTCGACATATGCCAGGATAAATGAAGTACCCAGAGAGAACCATATTAAATTTGTTAGAAGGTCAACCAGAGAGGGAATTTTGAAGGCGCAGAGAGGGGGGGCGTTAATTTACCAACAAAAGGAAGTCGTCATCTTGAAGCAGATCCCAAAAAAGATTAGAGAGATGAGAAGGAAGTATTCCTTCTTATCTAAAAAATTGTTTGACCACGGGACCTAGTTTAAGTGGGCGATGCCGGAAGGGATGCTGGTGTTCTGGGATGAAGGAAGAGTAAGGATTAAAACAGTTGCTGAGGCAGAAGCCTTTCTTAAAAAACATTCCTCTATCCTGGGGGAAGATCTGGGGGGGACGGAGGGGGCCACGGCCCCGCCCGCTGGGGGCCAGGGAGGAGAAAAAGAAGATACAATTGCCAAGAGACTTAGATCGAAAAAATAACTTTGCTTTTTTTTATTATTATTAATATTCTATAACTTTTATATCTGGATGTTTGCACACGACTGCTAGCATAGAATTGAGAATCTAGGAAACATGTACTTATTTTCACCTTGTAGTATTTTTGGAAAAACGTTTTTTTTGATATTTTATTATGAAGCCCTAGAAGGGCCAATGATTCCGACGCGAAAGTTCTTAAAATGTTTCTGTATTCCCTACCCCTTTGGAAAATTGTAAAAACCAATAAAACTTTTTCAATTAAAAAATAAATAAATATTAATGTTGAAAAATCAGACAACATTTTATAATTTATCAGTATCATAATGAATAATAATAATAATAATAATTAATTGGATATAATGAAGAGTTTTGTCACAGCCTTGCATATGTGCTTGCTCTCTGATATCTTTGGTATTTGGAGTTCAGCATAAAAGGAAGCACATATTCTGGATGACTAAGGTGCATTTTTCTTTCTACCAGATGATATGTAAGGAAAGTAAATGTCCTCTCCTCTGCTTTGCTCAGTTGGTTTTGATTCCATATCATGAGCAATATTGCACAAATTTTGGGATACAACTAATGTTTTGCATACAGAAGGTGGTCCCACTCCAGGTAAGAGTAGGAAAGATTCCTAACTCCTCGATAGCAACTACTAGATTGGCCTTAATTTACTCCTGTTGAATCCTCTCTCTCTCTCTCTCTCTCTCTCTCTCTCCAGTCTGACAGCAGTTTCTAGGAAATATGCAGACATTCAAACATGTGTAAATAAATTTCTTATCAGGTCATTGTAAGATAAAAAGTGAGAAAACTTGCCAACTTGTGATGCTGTTACTGTGAAAATATGTAAACCATCCTTCCACAAAGTTAAAACATTTTTTTCTAAACCATTGCCCTTTCTTTCATTTTGGACAGAGTATATCCTGAGAAAATTCTTCCATTTAAAGGTTTGCATAGAAAGCATCATAAGAACATAAGAACATAAGAATAGCCTTGCTGGAACAGGCCACAACCCATCCAGTCCAGCATTCTGTCTCACACAGTGGCTCACCATTTGCTTCAGGGTATTCCCAAGCAGATGTCTTCACCTGCTTATGATTCCCTGCAAATGGCATTGAGAAATATTCTGCCTATCTCTCCAACCCGGAGGGTGTCCTTAGGCATCCATAATGATAGCCATTGATACCCTTGTTCTCCATGAACTCGTCTAATCCTTTCTTAAAGGTGTCGAGGCTGACATTCACCTGCAAACCGCCACCTGCCACTGGTGATGAAGACGGTTGTTCTCCTGCTCCAAGAAGATGATCCCAACCAAGACAACACAAACACCTGGCTTAAGTTCATAAATATAAACATAACACATTCTTCATGACCTTTTTCCAACTGTTTGGAGATTACGTTTGCCCAATGCAGTTGGATCAAAAATGCCTGTCTCTTTCCAAGTGGCTGGTATCACTTCCAGCAGGACTATCTTCCAACTTGATCCTCTCTAACCAGAAACAGGTTATTTTGACCAGTATAGTTGGACAATAATTTGTGGAGTCAATAATAACAGAGATGTATACATGCTTTGGCATTCTTAACATCTTTCTGATCATGGGCTCATAATTATTTCAATAATATTCACTTGCTGTTTTCCGCCAATATAATTCAATCCCTTAAAAAACTAGATGGCCAAATACATCTGCAGTCCTGGTTCAACTTCATATAGAGCAGCAGCCTAAGACCAAGGCATCCAGCAATCTAACCACATAGATCCAGAAGTAAGGCAAAAATAGAGCGGAGTGGAGTGAAGTGGATTAGAGTGGAGTGGAGTGGAACGGAACGGAACAGAACAGAACAGAACAAAATAGAATAACAGAGTTGGAAGTCCAATCCCCTGCCCAGGCAGGAAATCCTATACCAGTTCACCAGTTTTGGTGAACTTTTTCACCAAGTGCTGAAACGGGAGCGTGTGCATGCATGCAGGAGAGCACTGGCAACTGGAATAGCAGTTCCACAGCGTGCATGTGTGTGCCGGGAAGTTGAACGTCTGGTTCTCGGCATGTACATGCATACCAGTCACATGGTCTTGCGGTTTCCTGCGGCACATGCGCTCCTGAAGACCATCTGGCTGGCGCATGCATGCATGCTGGGAACTGCTCTTCCAGTTTCCGGAATCCGGAAGAGCAATGGTCGACAGCTGGCATGCCCAGAGAGATGGCTCTCTCTGGGCATGCCGGCACGTGTGCCATAGGTTCGCCATCACAGCCCTATACCATTTCAGACAAATGATTATCCAATCTCTTCTTTAAAACTTCCAGTGTTGGAACATTTACAATAGATGCGAGGCCCTGCCACAAACTGATGGTCCTGCTTTTCCTGGAGCAGCACATGCAACCTCTTCTTTTATTCTTCCCATTTGTCTGTCAACATGGAAATGTGTTCCTCAACATTACCATCTCCCCAAGGTGTAACACACACACACACACACACCCATGATATCCCCAAAGACCAGCCTATCAGGTTACCCAATTCTCCATACCATACAACCAATGAGCATGGCTCTGGAACAGGGCTCTCCCTGCCTTTACTATCCTCAGCAAAGCTGTCTGCCAGTTGCTAAAGCAATTTGGAGAGAAATTACACAGACACTTCTTTCCACTTGGCTTAGCATGCTAGGGATCCATTGGCCTTGTTCCAGCCTGGGTAGAGGTGTCCACAGGGGGACATCATATGCAACACAACTGAAGCCAGCCCAATTTCATATGTGTTGCATGTAAACAGGAAAGGGCCTTCAATTCTTCAGTGTACTCATCATCTTGGTCTTATGATTCCCCCTTGAAGATGTCCCTGCCTTGAAACTTTTTCGTACCACTATCCTTTAGGATCAATGGTAACAGAGGGATGCTATGCTTGCAGAAGGGCCAAACACATGTCATGAATCACTTTTTTTTACAGTGAATCCAATCCTAATATTCAGTATAAAGGTCTATGACTAGCAAAACAGTGTTCAGCTTGTAGGCAATATAGAGTTTTTCACACCACTACTTAACTTTTGGTTTGAACTGTTGGTGGAATGAATTGTTCCCCACTTAAGAAATAGTTTTCCCCCAATTTGCTGGAGCACTGCACATTGATTTGTTATGTATACGCCACATTTCATGAAAAAGTAAAATATTAGGTCTTAAGTGTTTGACCATTTCCTCTTTTTGCAACTCTCCAAGCCTGATAAAGGACTGCAGTTGTAAAATCTCATGAAAGACTTCTTGCTGGGACTTTGCTGGAAAAGAATTCCCTTCAACCTAAATAAAAGAGGTTTTATCGGGACGAAGATGATCTTGGGAAGCCTAGGTCAGAACACTGTGAATGAAAAGGGCCCCAATCCATGAAGTTTGATTTGGGAACTTTGCTTAGCTTTCCATAGCATTGTATTTGATGGCAGTCATTCTTATATTTGACTATAATGTACAATATGGGAAACATGGAAACTCGGCTTTAGTTCGTGAGTCATCTGTAAATAGACTAAAACATGCCCTTTCCAGCATATCCATCTATTTGTGAAGAAGGAAAGAATATCTCCTCAATCTCCCATAAAAAAACAGGATGGCAGCTTAATTTTATTTCTATGCTGACCATAGCATAGTAGGGCTGTGCATACTTCAAACATGCTTGGATATATGCAGGAACATGAATGTAGCACTTCTTTTAAAAAAAAACATCCCTTCCTATGGATCCATCCAGGCCAGGAGTGTCAAACTTGCGGCCCGCAGGCCAGAAGCGTCACATGCTGGCCACCCCCACCCCCAGTTTATCACAAGGGGGGGAAAGTCGCAATACGTCATGTGACAGCGATGTGACAATGCAAGTTTGACACTCCTGACCTAGGCAACTACTGCCTTGTAAATCACAAGCCTGAAGCTTATGACTGCTTTAGTAAATTGCCTTAAGAAATATTGCTGCTTGCATGGCGGCTTAAGATATGGGTGCTTTAATGAGGTGCTGTGCTCATGTTACTGCAGCTTCTTCAGCTTTTCTGAAGCATTTTCAAGCAAACCCAGCCTCTATTTGACAATACTGTTCACACACTTGAAAGAAACTGCCTTTTGAAATCAGATAGTATAACTTTATATTCCAACAGTTCTCATGCTTCGGAATCTGTTTCATTCGTCCCAGGGTGGTAAAATTTGCAAATATTTTGCAGAAAACATTTTTTCAGGTTTATAATTTCATCCAAATCACAGAGGAAGTAGTTCCCTTCCCCCCTTTTTGCTAAGTAAGAAATTCACAACAACCTGCAAAGAAAAAACACAACACGTGCATTGCAAGAATGAATGCTTTGATTCTTGCACATGATAATTATCTTCGTCCTAAAGTGTATATAATTTAAGCAGATTATATCTATTACTTTGGATTTGGATATTTTCAGCTTGATTTAACTGATCAATAATATCATACCCTCCTATTTCTCGCCACTATGTTCTATTTATAAATCAGAAAAAAACTGAGAAAAGAATAAGGATGTAAAAGATGTGCATCCAATAATTGACGAGATGTGACATATCAGCAAGTTTGATCATCTCCCTCCAAGGATGCTTACCATTTCAGGTACTTTTTCACAGATATTTGAGGGCCAGCTTGATCTATAGATATGGACAGATGATAAAGTGTGTTGCCCTACCATGAACAGCTCTACTGCCCAATTTTTTTCTGCTGCTGATAGGAATTTGAGAAGTCTCACTGTTTGAGATCTCAGGTATCTTATGTGAAGTCAAGCTATCCATCTAACTAGCTACTATCTTCTCATGATTGGGAGTAGGACCATCCACCTACACCTTGGTTTCTGTCTTAGAAAGGACTTTCTAGACCTGGGGTTACTGTTAGGGAATAACTTGGTATCTTCAAACCACAGACCCTTCCTGAAGACCTCTCCTAATAATTTAATACAGAATGTGCAGCTTCTTCCATCCTCAACTACCAAATTCAGTGACAGTTTCCTGCCATTTTGAGTGAAATACATAGGTAAAGGTAAAGGTTTCCCCACACAGGCATGGTAGTCGTTTCTGGCTCTAGGGGGCAGTGTTCATTTCCGTTTCAAAGCCGAAGAGCCAGCACTGTCCAAAGACATCTCCATGGTCATGTGGCCGGCATGATTAAACGCCAAGGGCGCACAGAGCTCTGTTACCTTCCCACAAAGGCACAAAGGTGGTTCCTATTTTTCTACTTGCATTTTTTACGGGCTTTTGAACTGCTAGGTTGGAAGAAACTGGGGCAAGTAACAGGAGTAATAACTCCACTATGTGGTGCTAGGGATTTGAACTGCTGAACTGATGATCTTCTGATCAACAAGCTCAGGGTCTTAGCCACTGAACCTCCTGTGAAATACATACCATGACTTCGGGTAGGCTTAGCGCTGCCACATGTTTATTGGACCCTCCTGGTTGGTGCTGGTCACCCGGGAGGTTACACGAGGCTGGCTCCAGAGGATTATCAATGCTTCTTTGAGAGAGGGTTTCTTCCCCACCGCTTTGAAAGAGGTGGTAGTGAGGTCCCTCCTCAAGAAGCCTTCCCTGGACCCAGCGCTTTTGGCAAACTATCATCTAGTCTCCAACCTTTGCTTTGTGGTGAAGGTTGTTGAGAGTGTGGTGGTGCGACAGCTTCCCAAGTACCTGGATGAAGCTGTCTATCTTGGTCTGTACCAGTCGGGTTTCAGGCCTGGGTACATCACGGAAACGGCATTGGTCACATTGGTTGATGATCTCTGGAGGGCTCAGGACAAGGGTTGTTCCTCTGTCCTGGTCCTATTAGACCTCTCAGTGCCTTTTGATACCATTGACCATGGTATTATGTTGCAGTGGTTGGAGGGGTTAGGGGTGGGGGGCACTGTACTTGGAAGGTGGTTCTCCTCCTTCTTCTCTGACAGTTCGCAGTTTATGTTGGCGGGGGGGCAGAGGTCGTCCTCAAGGTGCCTCACTTGTGGAGTACCCCAGGGGTCGGTCCTCTCGTCCCTTCTTTTCAACATCTATGTGAAGCTGCTGGGTGAGATCATCCGGGGTTTGGGGGTAAAGTTCCATCGGTACGCTGATGATACGCAGCTGTATTTTTCGTCCCCAGACCACCCTAATGTTGCCCTTGATGTGATGTCCCAGTGCCTGGAGGCCGTGTGGATCTGGATGGGGAAGAATATGCTCAGGCTCAACCCCTCCAAGACTGAATGGCTGTGGTTCCCATTACAGTCAGCTGGTTTTATCACTGGCTATGGGGGGTGTGAGACCTTAGCTCCCACAGGAAGGGCTCACAACTTGGGTGTCCTCCTGGATGCATGGCTGTCCTTGGAAGATCATATGACGGCTATCACCAGGGGGGCTTTTTATCAGGTTCCCCTGATCTACCAGTTGCGTCCCTTTCTGGATCGGAATGCCCTGCGCACAGTCACTCATGCCCTCGTCTCTTCCCATCTTGACTACTGTAATGCTCTCTACATGGGGCTACCCTTTAAGAGCACCCGGAGGCTCCAACTGGTCCAGAATGCGGCTGCACGGGTACTTATAGGGGCGACACAACGCTCCCATGTAACACCCTTCCTGTGCAAGCTACACTGGCTTCCGGTGGTCTTCCGGGTGCAATTCAAGGTGTTGGTTACTATCTTTAAAGTGCTCCATGGCTTAGGACCTGAGTACCTACAAGATTGCCTTCTGCCACTGGCCAGTACGCTCCCATAGAGAGGGTCTCCTCATTGTGCCGTCAGCTAAACAATGTCGACTGGTGACACCCAGGGGGAGACCCTTCTCCGTGGGAGCACCTGTCCTCTGGAACGAATTGCCCCCAGAATTATGAATTATCCATGACCTACACACCTTCCGCCGTGCTCTTAAAACTTTTCTTTTTCAACAAACCGGGCTGGCGTAAATACAAATTTTATTAATCTTAATTGGTTTTGTTTTGTTTTTAACTTTTATGGGCCAAGTTATTTAATATGTTTTAAAATTGTTTTAACTTTTGTATATCTGTATCTTATTTTGGCTGTAATCCTTCGGGAGTAGGGTAGTATAAAAATATAAATAAATAAATACCAAAACATTTTTTTACAGATGAAGGATTTTTGCTTGTTTTTCAGGGATGTTATTACTCATTGTGGTATACATGTTATACTTTAACATTTATGTTTTGTGAAATACATACCAAAACATAAATGTTAAAGTATAACATGTATACCACAGTGAAGAATAACACCCCTGAAAAACAAGCAAAAATCCTTCATCTGCAAAAAAATAAATACATCACGAATGAAGGCAAATATATGTGTCCAAGGATAATATTGTACGATCCAATCTGGTTTGGTCATTGGAACCAGAGGTTTAGTCTTCCAAGCTTTCAGACTCATGCTGAAGCCCATCCTCAGGAGACTTCCTTGAGGATGGGAGAGAAATTCTCTGAAGATGGGTTCCAGCATGAGTGCAAAAGCTCAGAAGACTAAATGTCTAGTTCTGGTGACTGACCCAGATTACATCTTGAAAAAAATCAGAACATCTTGACTGCACCCACCTTACATGATCACTAGGTTCTTTGCTTTCTTTGCCCATTCACACCATCAAACTTGCTTTATCAAAACAAAACAAAAAGCTAAGTGTTGTGGAACATCAATGAATAGGTGTGGTAGAACAGGGCTGTCAAACTTGTAGCCCACGGGCCGGATGCGTCACGCGCTGGTCACACCCAAGACCAGTTTAGCAAAGGGGGGGAGTCTCAATACGTCCCCTGATAATGCCGTGACGATGTGAGTTTGACAGCCCTGGTGTAGTAGGAAAAAAACCCAAATGTTTCACTTCTGTCAAGATGCATTTATTCCAGTGGGTTTTATAAAAGGCATGAGGATGTGCACTGTATAATGGATTAGCCATTCTGGTAGGAATCAGATGGCAAAAGGTGATTTTAGCACTGATATTAAGAAGAGCTGGTTCTCACAATGGCCAACATGCAGAAATCCCAACAGCTTCTTGGACAACACAGCGCAAAGGTATCTGAATTAATCTCTGGGTATCTATTGCAGCCAGCTGAAACATGTCCATTTACATGTTTCATTTCTTATTGCAGCTTCAGCTTCTCGGAGTTCTTCAACTATATTTTCTTGCCTGCCATTCAGAAGCATGAATTCTTTTAAAGAAGGAGGGGGATTGGGTGGAAAAAACCCAACGACACTTCAGTGCTCCAGTTTCAAAATGCAAAGGTATGATGTTATTTGTCATTGTGCCCAAAAATCCTTACTCAGTAACTTTGCCAGAAGAGGGAGAGAAAGAGAGAGAGAGAGAGTGGAGAGAGAGAGAGAAAGGAGAGAAGGGAGGGAGAGAGAGAGAGAGAGAAATCAAATGCTCCTCCAGCTGTTTCCTGTCTACAGTGTCTGTAATGTAGATAAATGTGAGGATTTTCTCTAAATCTTCTGTTTGCTAAATCTCACTCTCAAATCAGAGCAGATCAAGCCTGCGCAATGGAATAAAACTCCTCAATATTGATATGTGAACATCTCCTGGATTTCTTTTTTTTTCTTTCTTTTTTATTCCCCCCTCATTATTCCTCTGCTAACCAATTCATTTCCAGAGTTTGTACTTAAGAAGCAATGGGGGAAACCAACAGTCTTTCAACACTATTATTTAAGTGCTGCTTTTGTGATTTCTTGAAGGTAAATCTTTCTTCCTATTTGACTTCTTTTTGAAATATATATATAATTTAGAATTATGCTGTATATGTAATCAGATTTTGGCTTGAAGATTGCTATAGACACTTTCAGTGGCGTTATTTCTGCACTGGGATTTTATTTCTAAACTGCTGAACAATTTTAGCACAGTTGAGAAATGACTGCATGGAATGAACACATCTTAGAAAAAAGTGCAGGTGAAGGTACTTAAGAATTCGACTTGGATTAGGAAAACTTTCTGCAAAAATTCTTGCTCTGTCATATTTAAAATTCCCACTTACATCATTTGCTGTGGTTAATAACTGCTGAGTTGGATACAAGCAGTTTTGAATTGCACTGCAGGTGCAAATGTTGACATTGTGATACCCATTAGACATCAAGTAGCTGATTCAGTTCTCTAGGATTATTATATACCCAGAAGTACAGAAGTAACCCAGAGATTACAGTATATAGTTCTTTATAGCAGCTGCTTATTGGCATCAATCTACATTTAGAGTTTTTTTAATGGTTTCCTGTGAAAGTGAAGTTTGTTTTTCCTTTTCTGAAAGAAAAACCATGCACAGATTTCTGCTCTTTCAGATTCCTGCTAAGTTTAAGCAAGTATGCAGTAAGAAAAGTGAACAAACTATTTTATGCAGTTTTATTTTACTTTCACAAAGCAGCTTTTGTTAAACAAAGTTTGATAGGTTTTTAAAAAAAAAAATAGTATCCTGTATTCACTGCTTCTTGGAAACATAACTCCATTTAGCTAGATTTGACTTCAGTAGATCCACTGACCTCTGTTTTTGTCAGCTGGCCTCAAGTTTCCATTCTCAGCAAAATTATATCCTTCAAGAATAAAGTTTTGTTTTTCCATTTTGTAGACAGAGTTGTGTGCAGCTGACAGTCTCCAAAGCTGTAGGTGCCAATTTAGCTTTGTTTTTACTTTTTTTTTAAAACACTACCTTGCCTGAGTATGATTTATCCATTTGACTTTACTTGAGATAAATGATTTTATAACATGTTTAGAGTAAGAATAAACAGTGTCGTGCAAATATTGCTGAAACCAATAGCTATTGGAGGGTCATGGTTATAACTGCAGAACTATGGACAGCATCCAATGTTCGGTTTATTGGAAAGAGGAAGGTATTTTTTTAAATTATTATTATTATAAGCTTCCCAACATAATCTAGATACCAAATCACAATTCATTAGCAGAGTGTAGCAAAAGTGAATTTATAAAAGAAGGCAGTGCTAAACCACTAAACATGTTAGCTGAAAACCAAATCCTATTAAGTTTAGAAGGATTTGTAGCTGGATCCTATGCATGCATGTCAGGAAGAAAAACCAGCAAGTTAAATGTGGATTATTACCATGTAAGTGTTCATAAGCTTGCAACCTTAATTCCAAATATTATTTTTCTTCAATTCCTAAGGCTATCCTTGAGATAAAGATATTCTTGAGCTTAGTGCCATGAGGACTTTCCCCAACTTCTTTCTGGATAATGCTAGCTGCACTGATCCTGCTAGACTTCTCCCATAGCTTCTAGAAGGAATTGGTTCTTCAGTATTGTTTGTGAATGGCAATAGGTAGAAAAAGAATACCTGGTACACAAAGGCATGACAAGATACAACATTTGTATCTCTCTGTTCTGAGATTTGAAAGAAAGGTGATTCTAATGGATACTCTACATTACTTTCTCTACCTGCTGAGTGCCAGGACTTGGATAGCTCCTAAAGTGCACGTACTGCATATAGACTTTTAAAGTGCAAAGGTCCATGAGTTCATGGTGAGGATTTGAACCCCATAGAATAACATCTGGCTACCTCGGTATAATGAGTCCCAAGCAGGACAGTGCCACTCACTTTGTCCTGGTGGTCAGGGTACTTACAGTATGTTTGATTTCTTATTCAATGCCTTCCTTGGTATCGTGATGGTTGCATACATTGCCTTATTTACCTAATGATAATGTCCAACAGCTTACAGATGTATTTCCTTAGCACAGATTGAGGCTTCTGTCTACAGTATTCCAGCTGCCATGTCTCTGAAAAGCGCTTTCAGTAAACCTGAAGCGTTGTTATTTTAGATAGCCACCAAACCGGCGTGCGCCCAAATTTCGCTCAAGCGGGGGGGGGGGGGGTTGTACGCGCTGCTTGATTTGAAGCTTACCGAAGGGGAGGAGTTGGGGGAGGGCAAAAGAAGGTGTTAAAGCCAAGGAGCAATCCATCTGCTGGCTACTTTAAGAGCCACTGTTTTGGACTCCTGCACTCCAGATGCAGAAGATCCTGGGTCTTTTCTGAAGGAGAAGATCTGTCGAAATTGCAGCTATGAAACATAATTGGTCATTCATTACCACATTGTTTAGCCAGTCCTGCACAGTACAGAGCTGGACTCAGAGTCCAAATTTAATCAGACACTCTGATAAACCCCACCCACTTTCCAGGACTTGCTTTTAAAGGCCTCTGCCTCCAGTTCAAATGGGACAGACAATAAATTGGGGACACTCTGATCTATTGAAAAGACCAGCAGCCAAATTGTTAATTATCGTAAGTATTCCTTTAATGACTCAAGTCTTCCCATCTAAAGGGAGAAGAAATATTAAGGTACCTCAGAGTAAATCTTCAGAAACACTATTATGTGATTGATGGGGTAGGATTTTTGGTCCATTTGACCACTATTTCCTCTTTCCAAACTTGGTAAAGAGATTGTGATTTTGTGATCTAGGGGAAAAGATTGAACTTCTAGGCAAGTGTATGGTGTCACATTCTTGGATCACAATAAGGAGTGGGAATAACACAGAGTCCCATTCTCTTGTCCTAGATCTGATATTTCTTTTTTACAGTGTGCAAAGTCTGCTGCAGTCTCAGAAAAAATAACATTGTTAAATGAAGTTTATGTTTGAGGCAAAGCCAACTGGGATCAAAGAACACTGTGTTGAATACACAGTGTTCTTCAGCAGGTACGCAATGCCATTTCATTGGGACAATGCTGGGATAACGTTTTGAATTGCACCCTTGAGAGCAAGCCTGTGAAAGCAGGTGACTTACCTCTGCCTTAAACCCCTTTGAGGTACCATTAAATAGAGGAAAATGGCATTATGAAAACTGGGACTATTCTTAGTTTCCATGATTGAATATAGTGAATCTTGTTTCTGCTTCTGAAGTCACACTCCTATTTGCCTTTCTACCATTCTAGACTGTCATGTTTTGCAAATGCTAAATAGTTATTTCATCTTCATTGAGTCTTTTAAATATCTTTCTATCTTTATATTGGATGTTTACATAAATGAAGCTCTTGCCTATTACTCTCATCTGTTGGCTAGTTTACTATGTTCGCTGCTAGGTTGATTAGTCATTATAGATGGGCTTTTGTAGAAAAGTGTTTTACGTTTAATGTGAAGGCCAAGCTCGGCATTGCTAAGGACTTGTTTCTGTTTGTGGTTTTGATTGTCCCCCCCCCCCAATAAATAGTATGTGTTGTCTGTCTGTCTGTTTGTCTGTCTGTCTGTCTCAAGGAAAAGGAATGCTCTTGGGAAGAAAAAGCTTCATAGAGGGGAAAACCTGCTTTTCAAAGATATTAAGACAAGTAACCTAGGTAATCCTTCCAGCCACTGCCAGTGAAGTGTTTGGCAATCAAATCTTTTTCTCCTTCTGGGCAATGCTGTAATTTTCAATAATCCTATAATGTGGCAAAATTTTGGAAGGCTGAGAAAAAGGGATGATCGTGATGCTGCTGCTGATACAGCTCATTTAGCAACCGATCTTGGAGATAAATTACGAGCCATGGTGGCTCAGTGGTTAGAATGCAGCACTGCAGGTCTAACTCACTGCTCACTCCAGGAGTTCAATTGAGCAGCTTAAGGTTGACTCAGCCTTCCATCCTTCTGAGATCAGTAAAATGAGGACCCAGATTGTTGCGAGCAATATGCTGACTCTGTAAACCGCTTAGAGAGGTAAAGCACAACAAAGCGGTATATAAATCTAAGTGCTATTGCTAAATTATTTGGAGAAAAATCCATGTACTCTACTATTAGCACAGTTTCCGAGTTATGACAAGTATACAGGAAATATTTGGAGAAGTAGAGTCACACATCCATATCTCTAAGTCTAAATCAGGGTCACTTGATTGTGAGATGAGCAGCATACCAGGATGATGAATAAATAAATAAACCTAGTCCAATCAAGATTGCTATATAGTAGTCATGGAATACTTCTTATCAATATTTAGCAGGGATAGGGAGATGGAATGGAGCATCCTAGAAGAAAGCATAGCTGCCTGGGTTAAGTGTGGAACTGAAAGATTCCTTACTACAGTATTTTGTTACAAGTGTGAGAATTTCTATGCTGCAGTTGTTGAGGTACTCCCAATTCCTAGTGAATTCATCTAGGCATGTTATACTTTCCAGAGTTTGATGGTGCTTGTGTTTGTAATTTCTGCCCATTTCTCCCGGTAGTTAATTGTCTCAGATGTCTGAAAAAGATTAGCAGACTGCAGCTGCCGTGGGCTGCTCCAGTAACACAACACAGCTGCTGATCCTAATTTAAACATCAGTTAGATAGGGGTTTAAAACTGCTTTGGTAGCTGGATCACACCCAATCTATTTGGCCTTGCCCTTCACAGTTGAACCTCACTATATCTGTTGAGTTAAGCCTCTGAGAACTTAACAATAAGCTATCTGGTTCAATATGCATTTGGGTGGGGAAACCCCTCTGCTTTTAATAATTTGGACAAAGTGTTTAAAAGGGAAATAGATCCATTTTTAAGGTCACCATTTTCTTGTAATAGTTGGAAAAGTTGGGTGAAGTTTAAAAGGCACAGAAGCTTTGCTTGAATTCAAATTCTCAACTCTTTAATGGAGTTGAGTTTATCAAAATCCTGCAGATGTCTTCATAGTACTGGTTGACATGAATTTGAGGCATGGGAGATGGCTCTGGAGGCCAACACAATCACCCATGGATTTCTTTAAGAAAAAGAAAGAATGCAGGATAGAAATCAACTGCCACACCAACATACAAACTACGCTAAGATACATATGTATCTGATTTTTAAAAATGCACAAAAAGCAAAAGATTTATCTGAAAATGAGATGTTTTCAAATAGATGTTGTCTATTTTGCTCAAAATGCTTGTATCTTCCTGTGTGTGCTTCAGATTTTACTTCAATCGAATCTGGAGCAGATGAGGGTATACCTCAGAGAAAAGGCATGAAGTGAAACAACAAATAATTTTTCAGAGATCAGAAAGAAATAGAAAACTGGGTTTCCCACCTGGAAGTAGCCCTGCATCCTAGTTCAGGGGTCCCCAACCTTTCGGACCTCAGGGACCACTAATTTCATAATTTTAAATCCTGCGGACCACTAATATGATCTGCCTAATGACCAGCTGGGTGGGCATGGCTAGGTGGCCATGTGACTGGAAGGGCGTGACCAACTCGATATCACTCACGTCTAGGGGTGCCTCACCAGCCTCTACTCACCCCTCCCCTCCCAGCTACTCATCACCTTCCTGCCCGAGCTTCTTAGGGCTTCAACAGGAAGCAGTTGTTGGATCTGACCAAGAAGAAGGCTCAGTAGAAGCACCTCACTGAGGACTATGAGCATAGGCTTTCCAAACAGAGGGAAGACCTGTGGGAGTGCAAGGCAAGGCTAGGTACCTGTGCCTGGAGGCTCAGCAGGCTGAGATGGTCAGCCAGTTCCAAGCCATGATGCTGTCCCACTGGAACAAGGCCCTCTGGCTCTTCGCCACCAGCAGCGCTTTCCTCCAGCCTTCGCCCAAAGTCCCACACCAGGAGGCTGAAGCAGATCCCACATTGAAATGTATGCCCCCCCTCCAACATGCACAAAAAGACCCCGAAGTGGGAAACTGTCTGCAGCAACACAAACATTCATTGCATGTATCCGGCCCAGGGGGCGTAGTTTGAGGACCCCTGATTTAGTGCAATATAAAAAATGCAAATAACTTTTCTGCAGGCCACCATGGTTTTCTCATGGACCACCAGTGCTCCACGGACCACCAGTTGGTGACCGCTGTCCTAGCTTACAGAGTTGTCCAGGACCTATTTGAATGAAGTTTCTGATCTGTATTAAAGGGATGTCCAGTCAAATCTATTTAAAAATAAAGAACTATCAGAAGTAGAAATTTGAATTTGCGCATAGACATTAGCTGCTGGGTAGACAACGTTCCTGGTTATTTCATCAGAATTTTCCTCAATATGTAATAATTCTTTCTGAATGGGCCTCTGTGGTAATAAGGGGGCATTCTGCCAGGTTCGCCTGGTACGCCAGTTGCAGCCCCTATTGGACCGGGACGCCCTTCGCACAGTCACTCATGCGCTCGTGACTTCCCGACTAGACTACTGTAACACTCTCTACATGGGGCTCCCCTTGAGGTGCACCCGACGACAACAGCTAGTCCAGAATACGGCCGCGCGGGTAATTATGGGTACCTCCAGGTACTCCCACATAACACCGCTCCTGCACGAGCTGTGGCCTTTCGGGTGTGCTTCAAGGTGTTGATTACCATCTTTAAAGCGCTCCATGGCACGGGTCCTAGCTATCAGCGTGATCGTATCCTACCCCACACATCCCTTCAACCATTTCGCTCACACAGAGAGGGACTTCTCCAGGTGCCGTCCTCCTGGCAATGCCAACAGGTGGCTCAACCCTCTGGAATGACCTATCCCCCGAGCTTAGATCTACTACGGACCTCCGCTCCTTCCGTCAACAATTAAAGACCCATCTTTTCCAGCAGGCAAGCCTGGCCTAACCTAATCTACCGTACCAGCCTAGTTGTAGTAAATATTACCTAATCGGGTTTTTACGTTATAAATTTAAACGAGATATTTTAACACAGGGTAAAACATTTAATTTAGTTTTATTATTTATAATTGTTATATATGTATATGCTCCTAAATTCTTGTACACAGCCCCGAGTCTCTTCGGAGAGAGGGGGCGGTCAATAAATCCAAATAAATAAATAAATAAATAATGCAATCAATGTAGATTCTACATAAATAAGCACCTTCTTTATTGGGATTATCTGAAAAAACACTGACAGAGTTTTGTTTTTATTTCATTCACAGGTAAAAATGCTCACTGCAACATCCATTAATTTCTTCTACTTTGGCCTGTGTTTGCTCACATTAACCAGCTCTTCTGTTGCTGCAGCCGGCCAAGAAACGCTTTGTGGTGCTGAGTTGGTTGATGCTCTTCAATTTGTCTGCGGAGAAAGAGGCTTTTATTTCAGTAAGTTTAACCATCCATTGATCCTTTTTGAGCTGAAAAGTTGGGTCAGTTTTTCCGGCTGTTTTTCTGGGGGAGGTAAATTTTGGGGTCACACACATCCGCTACCAATTCCTGTGCTTTCTACAGTGTTTCCACACCCATGTCTAGGTGGAAGAGGGTGTGTGCATATCTGCATGGTATTTATCAAACAATAGTTTATGTAAGTAAGAATACAATAGGCTTCTTCTTATATTCGCGACCGCCTCCTGCCCCATACATCCCTTTGACCGATCCGCTCCCACAGAGAGGGCCTTCTCAGGGTACCATCGGCCGGGCAATGCCGGTTGGCGGTGCCCAGGGGAAGAGCCTTCTCTGTGGCGGGCCCTGCCCTCTGGAACGACCTTCCCCCCGATCTACGCACCATCGTGGACCTCCGCCTTTTCCGCCAACGTCTTAAAACCTATTTATTTCAACAAGCCGGCCTAGCATAACCCCGTTTCTGACTTTTATAGGGATAATTTTAAATTTTAGAGTCTTATTAATTTTAGCACAGGGAATATTTAACTAGTTTTTAACAATTTTGTATTTTTGTATGATTTTAATGATGCCTGTGCGCCGCCCTGGGTCCTTTTTTAGGAGAAGGGCGGGGTATAAATTTAATAAAATTAAATTAAATTCTCTCAAATCCTAGTTCATAGATCCAAAAATGTACATTGTGTGGGTTTAACATCTTCTACTCACTCCTCACTTTAAAGAAAAATGTGTGTTGAAGACCATTATACTTTCTAACAATTCTTTTCCTTTTCCTCTTACTATACTTACTGATTTCACCTCTCTTCCACCTTAAGAATTTCTTCTGATACAAGATGCTGCATCTGGAAAGGGTTTAGTCCTGCACAATTTCTCTTGTTAGCAAATTAAAAACTGGGTGTTCTATCCTTATTACAACTTACAGGAATAACATTTTACTAAGCTAGTTTTTCATACAATTTGTTTTGGGAATAGTTATGGTTACAAAA
Organism: Rhabdophis nuchalis; assembly: GCA_039707465.1. Lineage (NCBI taxonomy): Eukaryota > Metazoa > Chordata > Lepidosauria > Squamata > Natricidae > Rhabdophis > Rhabdophis nuchalis. Next base: position 99,254,895 of record CM077648.1, read on the forward strand.
ACTTTATAAACCTGCCCCTTGGCATAGTTGTGCTATGGCAAGAACAGAACATGTATACCTGCTACAGGGAACATGTTTACTCCTGTAAGTATTTACAGCACCTTAATAAAACTTGTGATGTTCACATTGACTTTCAGCTCCTCTTTATTGGACATCTGTGATGGATATTGCCCCTTGAAGGAAGTTTACATTTGGGCATTAAGCACCTTTTATATAGGATATTTTAGGGAATGTTTATTTCTTCCTTTCATCACTTTGTTTAACAGCTATATTAACCTGATGTCAGGGGTTATCATCAACTTGGCATTGGACCATCAATAACCTGATGATACCCAGTAATATATTGCCACTTGGTTTTGATGCCGATGCTATGGGTGTCTCTTTTGTTTTATGATGTGTGTGTGTGTGTGTGTGTGTGTGTGTGTAGGCGGTAAGAACTTGGCGTAATAAAACAGTCTGCAATTAAGTCTTAAGACAACATAATTTATTTATTTTTATTTATATCTTTTATGCATTATAAAGCTTTTATAATGCATAAAAGCTTTAAAAAACTATATATATAAATATTACACTAAAACAATTACAACAAAAATTAAATAATTTCAAAGTTTAAAAAGAGGGGAAGGGCCTTCATGTTGCCATTTCCTCCTAAAGCAAGGGTGTCAAACTCGCAGCCCATGGTCCAGATGCGTTACATGCTGGCCACACCCACCTCTGGTTTAGTGAAGGGGGGAAGTTGCAATACATCACGTGTCGTCGCGTGTTTGACACCCCTGTCTTAAAATTTTTTATTGCATTCCAATGTGCCTCTTGACTGGGTGGCCCTCTTGTTGAAGAAGTAGCTATGTGGTTTAGAAGTCCTACTTGACTCATAGCTAATGCTGAATAATCTATAATTAATTGAAAATGTGAGTGAAAGATTCTGAAATCCTCCTGGTTTCAGTATACTGGGAAAAGAGAGAAGAAGGCCTTCACATTCTGCACAAATAAGGTCTCCGTGTCTTCAAGGACTTGATGATGATATGTGCATGTTGAGCCAATATAGCATTCATAATGACCCACAAAAACAGTTTATTCTGCTTCAGGGCCCGCATACTCTTTCCTCATGGATAATCTGTGGTGCTCCATGTCACTCTTTGTGACCTGCAAGTGGTGGGCTTCAAAACTTTTAGCAAGGGGTTCTCTGCCTGGTTGCTGGGTGGGCATGGCCATGGTGGCCATTGCCTATTTGACTCCTGAATCATGGCAGGGGGGAGCTTTTGCCCTCCCTGGGCTCTTTCCTCGAGGCCAAAAATGGCCTCCCCAGGCTCCAGATACCCTTTGGAGGATGGAAATGGGCTTGTTCCCTTTTTTCACCCTCCCCGAGCCTCTGCACGTGCCCTACACTTACCTGCATCCAAAACAGCCCACATGGGGACTCCTGGGAGGGGTGGGCTGGGCCAGCCAGGATCGGGATTTTGGGGTTCTCTGAACTGCACAGAAGCTTAGCTAGAGGTTATCCTGGACCCCTGTGAACCCCCATAAGGTAGCACTCTCTATCATCTCAATTGGTTCACCCACAAATGGAGTGAACCAGGAGACAAGCTCAAAGAGCAGACTGATGGAAAAAAGTAGATAGGGAAAAGGAGGATCTGACCTGCTCCAGTTAAGAACAATAGAAAGTGCCTTACATCCTGCACACACCTCAGGACAAAAATGATTAGATAATACTAGAAGAACAGTGACGGCAACAGCAGTTTGCTAGTTTCAGTCAGTTTCTGTACTCCTGAGCCATAGCTGATCACTGAACAGTTGGTGGAGAGATACAATCACTGAATCTGTTTCAGACTCAGAAGGAAGGATTATCCTGTGCCCAGGCAGAGATCACTAGCACACCATCATGGCTAAGCTAGCACCTGCTCTGCTACCACTGCAGCAACATCACCTTGGTCTGGTCCCATGTCCTCCTCTAGCGCCTTAGACCTTAGTTTTGGTGGCAGGTTACATGAACTTAAAGTAGGATGATAGCCCAAATGTTGAATGTATGCGTGTTGATACGTCACTCTGTCTTTGCTTCCAACAGAGTTCTTGGAGTCTCTTCCACAGAGACAGGGGTTATGTCCATGTTTCTCAAACTTGGGAACTTTAAGACATATAGACTTCAACTCCCAGAATTCCCCACCTTTCAACTCCCAGAATTCCCAAACCTTCAACTCCCAGAATTCCCAAACCTTCAACTCCCAGAATTCCCAACCCAGCAAAACCAAACAAATATATTATAGCTACTATAATGCAGCATATGAACTTTGTCCCTATAAAGCAACTTCTTATGGGCCTATATTCCAACAGTTGAGCCAGGGACCTCCAATTGCACAGATCAACCTATTATCTGCAGTGGCACAGTAGAGCTTGATCTATAAAACAAAAGACCGAAAGAAAAGGCAATATGTTTGCCCGTTGCTTGGGGCAAAAAATAATTCACATACAAAATAAGCTGTAGGAAGCAAAGATAGATGTAAAAAACAGAAGAAAGAACTGGCCAGGAACAGCTAGGTGATAAAGACTAAGTCATATTTCACTGAGTCAAGTAATCTTGAACTGGTTGCCAAATAGCATAAAATGTTTCCAGGTTGTCTCTCTTTGTAGAGCATTCCATCATCTGCTGTTAAAGCAAGCTGCTTAGTAGCCTAAATTCCATGGCAGGGGGAAAATTGTGGCTTTCCAAGTTCACAATGAGATGCTTGGCAACCAAGAGAAATCTCTGTGAAGAGCGTAATGGTCCTTTGGATCCAAACAGCTGGAAAATCACGTGAAAACCTATGTCTCAGTTAAAAAGGAATTGCAGGTATTTAAGACAAGACTTTGGCATTTCGTTTTTGTAAAAGGAGGGGGGGGAACCCTTCCACAATAATAATGCTGTCAACCTCTAATTTACGCATTACACTTGACCCAGGAATTGTACAATGCTAGCAAACAGCCAAAGAATTCATTTTTCTACTTTTTCTAAAGAAAACCGCATTCAAAAGAAGTTAGGTAACAAGAAATGTGAAACAAAATGAGGGGAAAAGGTATCCTTATCACTTCTACCCCAGATGCTACTTAACATTAAAGGATGTACAGCATCTTTTTCTGAAAAATTTCAACAGGCAGGAAAAGTTAGTTTCCTTCTCTCTGATTCTCCCTATTCTCAACGCCTTCCCATAGATCTCCTATTTGTCCCAAATAAACCTTCTTCCCACTTTGCATGTAAAATATTGGGAACAATAATGGGATAATAGAGAAAAGAGAGGAGTGCTATTTTTTCCTCTTCCACTTTATTTTTATTTTTTTTATGATTATACCTCAATTTCAATAGCTCTTAAATGAATTTCATTTCTTATGTACATCTGAATTTCTTATGCAACATTAAGTGGACTACCCATTAAGTGAAGGATGATTGCAGGAACTGGGTATGTCAAGTTTAATGAAAAGAAGGACTAGGGCAGGGGTCCCCAACCTTTGCAACTTTAAGTCTGAAGGACTTCAGCTCCCAGAATTCTCCAGCCAGCTTTGCTGGCTGGAGAAGTCTGGGAGCTGAAGTCCTACAGACTTAAAGTTGCAAAGGTTGGGGACCCCTGGACTAGGGGAGACATGATAGCAGTGTTCCAATATCTCAGGGGTTGCCACAGAGAAGAGGGAGTCAAGCTATTCTCCAAAGCACTGGAGGGTAGGACAAGAAGCAATGGGTGGAAATTAATCAAGGAGAAAAGCAACTTAGAACTAAGGAGAAATGTCCTGACAGTTAAAACAATTAATCAGTGGAACAATTTGCCACCAGAGATTTTGAGTGCTTCAACACTGGAAGTTTTTAAGAAGATGTTGGATAACCATTTGTCTAAAGAGGTGGAGGGTTTCCTGTCTAGGCAGGGGTTTGGACTAGAAGACTTTCAAGGTCCCTTCCAACTCTGTTATTCTATTCTATTCTAGTCTACCCTAGTTTGCGAAAAGACTGTAAAGAAGGAAACTCTCCAAGTCCTTTCCATATGGGTCATTACCATCCTTTATCAAACTTGGAAAAAGATGGGGGGAGGGAACAGAGTCTGGGTGGGCAAGAAGGACTGGCTGATACATGAGAAATCCGAAATTCTTCATCTCACATTTTGACTTTGGCTAGAGAGAAATGTGAGGTTTGAAAAGTTCACTACTCATTAGAGAACAATACAGGTCTGTGCTACCTTAAAGGGTAAAATATATTATTTCATAAACTTTCATGAATCATAGTTCTCTTTATTTATAAATCCTCAAAGTCTTCTCTGAGCCCAGATTGGAGAACCTTTTGGGGGGGGGGGGAGGTTGTGTCACTCTTTCAGGAGAAAAAAACCAGTAGCAGATTCTGTTCCTAGCATTCTTCTTATGATTACAACATTACACTTTTAAGTTTTAGGAGTTGATCGAATTCTTGTAGTAGATCTCTAGGTGATTTTAAGGTTAAAAAAAAGAAAGGTTGTTGGTTTCAACTTTAGGAAAATGTTCTAACTAAAGTGAAAGATACTGAAATAAAATAGCTTTAAATACTACTAAGATCATTTGGCGACAACACCTAGAAACCTTAGCTGATTAGGACTAAGCAGGGCCACACCTACTATTACTTGGATAAAACATCATCAGGAACTCACCATGTTGTAAGACTGAAACCGAACAATCATAGAACCATCACTTCTTGTTCTCCAGAAAATTTCATAGATGTATCCAGTGGTGGGTTCCTACTGGTTCAGACCAGTTTGGCCAAACTGATAGTACTTGGGCATCCTGGGTCACTGGAACTGGCAGCGACCCAGGATTGCCACACCCCAGAACCGGTTCTCCTGGCAACGCCTTAGGTGCCGCCATCTTGTTTTTTGCTTCTGCGCATGCACACCCAATCGGCAGTAATACTGGCAGCAACCCACACCTGGATGTATCCATACTTTCATTAGAACAGTGGTCCCCAGACTTTCTGGCTGGTGGGATCGTGGGGAGGGAGGGAATAGTTCCCTGCGAGTGGTAGGTGGGCAGGTGCAAGTATGTGCGGCTCCATTTGGGTGAGCAGCAGGCACGCACATGCTGTTTGCGCAACAGAGTGCAAGTAGCCACCTGCAATGGGTTGCAGCCCAGGGATTGGGGACCTCTGCACCAGGAGTCAAGCTTAGCTTGAGGAAGAATTACTTTATGTAATTATGTAATGTAACTTGGCTTGATGTTTTATCTAATATGCTTCGCAGATTTCAAGGATATAGGATTATGATGCTACTCAATGATAATAAGGAGCAGGAGACAGACTGAAAGTTTTTGTGTCTTCAGGCTGCAGACAGCAACTGCAGCTATGGAATTAAAAGACCCCTGCTCCTTGGGCTAAAGCTATGGCAAAACTAGACAGCATATTAAAAAGAAGAGAGATCTCCAACAAAGGACCATGTAGTCAAAGATATGCCTTCCCAATAGTTATATGTGTGTCAGGCAGTGATAGGTTGCTGCCGGCATTACTACCAATTCAGTGTGCACAAAACATTATGTGTGCATTTGCATATAAATAGGTCTGCGCATACGCAAAAAAAATGGGGAAAAAATTCTGCAATGAAAATTGTTCTGCGCATGCGCAGAACTGAAAATCAAGATGGCGGTGACGTAGGAGAACCAGTTCGGGAATGTGGCAGGCCTGGGTCACTGCCCGTTCCAGTGATCCATGCCACTAAACCACTACCGATTCAGCTGAACCGGTACTAGCCAGTAGGAACCCACCACTGTTGTCAGGGTTCCATGAAACACGCCCAACAAAATAAAACTCCAAGGCCTGAAGTTCCTCAAAGTTCCACTTTATTAGAGATGCCATGTTGGCACATCTGAGGAAACCTGAATCTGAAAGCTTCCAGGCTTTCTCTACCCAGTTGAAAGTTCACAGCCCTTGCCCACAACCCCAAGTTCATCAAATGAGGGGATGACGGGATAAATGGGGAACTCATCAAATTGGCAGATGACACCAAGCTGGCAGGAATAGCCAACACTCCAGAAGATAGGCTTAAGATACAGAAGGATCTTGAAAAATTTGAACATTGGGCACTGTCTAACAAAATGAAATTCAATTGTGAAAAAGGTAAGGTTCTACATTTAGGCAACAAAAACAAAATGCACAGGTACGGTATAGGTGGTACCTTGCTCAATAGTAGCAACTGTGAGAGGGATCTTGGAATCCTAGTGGACAACCATTTAAATATGAGCCAGCAGTGTGCCAAAAAAGCCAACACAGTTCTAGGCTGCATAAACAGAGGGATAGAATCAAGAACATGAGTAGTGTTAATACCACTTTATAATGCTTTGGTAAGGCCACACTTGGAATACGGCATTCAGTTTTGGTCACCAAATATAGAAAAGACGTGGAGACTCTGGAAAGAGTGCAGAGAAGAGCAACAAAGATGATTAGGAGACTGGAGACTAAAACATATGAGGAACGGTTGCAGGAACTGGGTGTGTCTAGTTTAATGAAAAGAAGGACTTGGGGAGACATGATAGCAGTGTTTCAATATCTCAGGGGTTGCCACAAAGAAGAGGGAGTCAAGCTATTCTCCAAGACACCTGAGGGTAGGACAAGAAGCAATGGGTGGAAACTAATCAAGGAGAGAAGCAACTTAGAACTGAGGAGAAATTTCCTGACAGTTAGAACAATTAACCAGTGGAACAACTTGCCTCCAGAAGTTGTGAATGCCCCAACCCTGGAAGTCTTTAAGAAGATGTTGGATAGTCATTTGTCTGAGATGGTATAGGGTTTCCTGCCCACGCAGGGGGTTGGACTAGAAGACCTACAAGGTCCCTTCCAACTCTGCTATTGTATTGTATTGTAAATGGTCCAATCCAATGCTCAAACAGGAAACAATCTCCAACCACTCCCATCCAGGTGCAGGTATGTGCCCTTGGTTCCCAGAAGAAAGAATGTCGTTATGGCTAAATTATACCGTTCCAAGACAACCCCCCTCCCAAATTCCCAGGCTAACGTATGTGGCAGTCAGGAAGCTGCAAAAAGGAAAAATAGCTTTTTTTCCACACTGACAATATGGCTGTGAGAGTTAGACTGAGCATCAAAGAATTGTTGCTTTTGAATTGTGGTGCTGTAAAAGACTCTTGAGAGTCCATTGGAGTGCATGGAGATCTTAATGGAAATCAACCCTGGCTGTTCTTTGGAAGGACAGATGCTGAAGCTAAAGTTCAAATACTTTGCCCACCTCGAAAAAGACCCTGATGTTGGAAAAAGATTGAAGGGAAAAGGAGAAGGGTACAGTAGAGGATGAGATGGTTAGATATTGTCATTGATGGACATGGATTTGGGCAGACTCCAAGAGACAACGGAGGACAGGGAGGCCTGGTGTGCTGTGATACACAGGGTCACAAGGAGTCGCACACATTTTTTTTGTTCTTCAATGCGTACATTTGCAATTATTAACACCTATCATTGCTGCATTCAGACTACAGTTCTTTAGACCGTCTTTGAACTGCAGGCCTTATCTGCCCTAGTTTTTTATTTCTTTCATTTTTTCCCATGCTAGTTTTTTGTAAGAGCTTGCCTTGCAACATATTCTGGAAAATCTGAACCTCTGTTCACCCTCTTATGACATTTCAGTTGACTCTATAACAGTGTGACCAGTTATATATTTTGGACCTTCTAAAGGTAATATCTTTCCATCCATTTTCCAGAAAAAACAGTATTTGAAATTATAAAGGAAACACTTAATTCATGTCATTAATTCAAAGAAAATTATGACACTGACCCTGTCTGTGAGGACTTCCTCCATCTAAGAAAACCGATGGAAAATGTTCAACCTAATCCACACTTGCTAATAAAAAACAGAACAATGGTCCTTTGGGAAATGAGTCACAGCCAAATTATTGAATACTTGGGTTATTCACTCAACATCCATAAATCTAAAAACTACCTAGAGCTTTTGACTGCCACAAAATGGAATGCATTTTTCCACTAACAATAGTCAACTGTTATGTTTAAAGCAAATCTTCTGAGGCATTGCTTGCATTAAAAATGAAAAAAACCACAAGACTTGGCGTTGGGTGAAAAGAATGATCTAACACACACATGCTTTAGAAGAAGAAATTTCATAAAAGAATTGGATAGGTTTTTCTTCTTTGATATTCAGCTCTGTGTCCACCCATGATGTCATTTGACTGCTGCTTTTCTTGTCCCTAACTCGTCTGCATACTTTTGTGATATCCACATATTTATAAAGGTATCTGGCCCTGGCTCTTCAAGATCATAGAAAGTATTAATATGAAGCTATTAGATGCTATCCTTCTGTGTATTTCTTCACAGGCAATGCAGGAAATTCCTCTTTGATTTCATTCTTGCTTTGCCACCCAGAATCTTTCTCAATTCCATTTTTAATTTATTATGTGTAGACTCCAATATTTTAGAAGCAGATACTTTTGTTGGTTCACACAGCACACTAAGCCATAAGGTGAATTGCTTTGAACCAATTTTTATGGCTTAGTATTATGAAAAACAGAGTTATTGAAAACATTATGACTTAGTATTGCATATGAACTTAGCCACTGCCTTGTTGGTAGCAAATTTACATGGAAACATTTGAGGATTTACTTATAAATAAAAATCATTACTTTATATTAAACAGAATGTTATCGTGTATAATATTTCAAAAGAGCGCATGCCTATTTCCAAAATAATGGATGCATTTCACAAATTCTTCACAGACCACCAATAGGCAATTTTGTAGGCCTTTATATTTTACAATTAACTAAGATAAATTAACTAAAACTGTTTCTTGTTGAATGGAATACTAGAAATATTAGTGGGATTTATCAATATGAAAATGTTAAGTCCTAAGAGTAGAGGGAAATGTTAGGCAAGCAAATCTCAGAATTTTTAATAAAGCACTAGAGGCAAATTGTTAAAAACATGGAAACTGATCTTATAAAATATAAATTAAACTGCATATTCAATTAAATAAAATTTGGGTTTTATTTATTCATAGTTTAAATTTATAAAGCAATCTAACTCACAACAAAAAAACTTATAATAAAAAGACATGACCAGGGAAGCAACATACACCAATAAAAACACAATGATATTTAGGACACATATTCTATGGAGAGTCTCAGTCATCCAGGTCATGGTTGTCCCAAAGATGTTTTTTTTAGGAGGCAACATATTTTGCCTAACATGGAGCACAAGTTAAAAATCCAGGGCTTCAAGTCTGTTTAGAAAACAGCATGGAGGGATCTGTTCAAATTTATCAGAAAAGTTGTGCCATTCTGAGCCAGCTGTAGCTTTAACAACATCCATATGTAAAGTCCATTATATCCAGAGGTGGGTTTCTGCCGGTTTGGCCCAGGTGGGCCATGATGGGAGGCTCCGGCGGGTCCCACCTGGACTCCGGCGGGTCCCACCTGGACTCCGGCGGGTCCCACCTGGACTCCGGCGGGTCCCACCTGGACTCCGGCGGGTCCCACCTGGACTCCGGCGAGTCCCACCTGGACTCCACCCACCCACCAGGGCTCTGGCCACCTGAGTGTGCATGAGCAAACCGGTAGTAAAGAATATGGAAAGCCACATTTATTATAACTCAATATTCAAACTGATTATAAGTCATACACAAAAGGTAACTAAGGCATGAGTGATTGTGAGAAGAGACATCTGGTTCAGGAAAGGGGAAACTGGCATACTAAATGAATATGAAATAAGGCTCTCTTGGCCTCAAGAGAGCAGAACCTTGAGGAGCCCTCAATTGTGCAGTTGTGTTTTTTCTGGGGACATGCCATGGTACCAGAAGACCCAGAAACACAAAGCAATTTGGTCATTTGGGGTTGAGTTTAAGCATGCTTGTTTCTTTCAGATCCTGGGGCCAGAGCTTGACAGCACACTTGGTCAATAAGGGCTTAAACCCTAGAACTGGGTACCATCAGCCTGATGATATATGACCCAATGCCATCAGATGGCGTCACTTAGTGGTTTCATTCACATATTAAACTGGAAGGGCTACACTGCCAATGTTTGATACACCACATGACATGGCCCTCAACCTTCCTCCCTTCTGTCAAAATGAACTGGAACTGGTCACAAAGCAAGGAGGACATGCGTCCCATTCTTAATTCCCACAGTCAGTCCAGAAGAATAGCTTGATTGATGCTTTCAGTGGTATTAAAAATCAATGAGAGACCACGAAAAACCAGGACAGTTACATCACCTCCATCCTGGCTGTGCCAGAGGTCACTGACAAGTGTAAACAAAGTTATCTGTACTATGTCCTGGTGTGAAACCGGACTGTTAAGCATTCAGATAATCTGCTTCCTTCTTTCTATGAAATGCCAACAATTCTACCAATAACTTTCTTCAGAAAGGAAAGATTGGACAAAATTGGGCAAAACTGTTTGCCCCAGTGAGGATTGCTTCAAGAGGTGTTACACCATCCTTCAAGGCAAGCAAATTTGTCTCCACACTCAAAGAAGCATTTACCACAGGTCCAATCTCAGGTCATCTCCCAGAAAGTCTTATCTAAATAGATAGGGAATAAGGCTGGATTAACAAAACCAAGAATTCTATCTCTTTCTTCAAGGGTCAAACACTTTCAAAATATAAGAGGGTATGGTGATACTGTCAATTTGTGGGAACTTTCCCCTATCAGAATGCAACTCTGGGAAGATTTTCTCTGTCAGGTGCCTAGAATAATCCCTACAATATCACTGCCTCTGTCTGTTTCTCTTTTATGACCATAGCTAATTTTAGGAATAGAGCCTCCAGCATAACATTCAAAGGATAATTGTTCTCAGTGTTTTGAACCTGACACCTTCCAAATATGTTTGACTTTGACTCCATTAAGCCTAAACCACGATGACCAACACCCATTGTTAGTGGGCTATGGGAGATTAAATCCAACATACAGTATCTGAAAGTCATCAGGTTGAAGAAGACTGTTGCAAACCAAAGCAGATCACACAATTGGAGACACTTAATCTTATCGAGATTTTATTTTCCTGGGCTCCAGGATCACCATAGATGGGGACTGCAGCCAAGAATTAAAAGACGCTTGGGGAGAAAAGCTATGGCAACTCTAGACAGCATACCAAAAAACAGAGACATCACCCTTTCAACAAAAGTGCGTTTAGTCAAGGCTATGGTTTTCCCAGTTGCAATGTATGGCTGTGAAAGTTGGACCATAATAAAGGCTGAGTGCCAAAGAATTGAGGCCTTTCAACTCTGGAGCTGGAGAAGACTCCTGCAGGTCCTTTGGACTGCAAGGTGATCAAAGCAGTCAGTCCTAGAAGAAATCAACCATGACTGCTCTTTAGTAGGCCAGATCCTGAAGATGAAACTCAAATACTTTGGCCACCTAATGAGAAGGAAGGACTCTCTGGAGAAGAGCCTCATGCTGGGAACAATTGAGGGCAAAAGAAGAAGGGGACAACAGAGAATAAGGTGGCTGGATGGAGTCACTGAAGCAGTCAGTGTGAGCTTAAAGGACTCCAGAGGATAGTAGAGGACAAGAAGGCCAGGAGGAACGTTGTCCATGGGGTTACGATGGGTCGGACACGACTTTGCAAATAACAACACCAATCTTATCCATCCACAGGAGCAAAATGCATGCCGCATAAGCTCAAAAAGAATGCTAAAGCTAAAAGCAAATATCTGGCTGCTCAAATTCCATGTGACATTTTGTTTTTATGTGTGGCAGTCATACTGTGAATAAGTATATAATAGTGCCAGAACACTAAGGGCATGAAAGTGTCAAACTTCACTCACAAGACAAGATTGTAACTAATTAGGCAAACCTGTAAGAATAAGTCATTCAATACTGAAGAAAGGCTAAATCCTAATCCAAGGGTTCTGGTGAAAACAGTCTTTCTGGAGCAAGCTCTTTATAGGAAACTATTGTGTAAGATTTCTGGTTATTGTTATTCCTATATATGTAATTCCTATATACTCAGTTGCTTATACATACACATAAGAAAGGCATTGATAGCTCACTTCTTTTTTATTCTCATAAAAAGCCAGTTGTCTAGATACTAAACAATGTAGTTGATTTGGTTTTGGTTTACTATATTGTGTGAGCCTAGCACACACAATTAATGTACATCTACAATTAGTAAGAACTAGCATGCTATGCCTATACTATATGTATGAATGAATGTGGATCCTTCAACCATTCATACCTATATACCATCTAAATGGTGTCCATTCAGCCAATTACTTAAAATGACTTTCTGGCATCCTGGTTCAATTTCCCCCAACCTGGCACAATCCAGAAATATTTGATTGCATCTCTCATAGTCTCCAATCAGCATGAACAAATATCTGGAAGTCACTAGCTTTCAGAGAATGCGGAAGGCGCATTTAATTCTCACCAGCTGGCCACTGCAGAAGACAACATCTGAAGGAGATAAAACTGAACTCAGCCACATCTCCTTTTGACAAGAATATGGTTTTCATTTAGTGACATTACCACTGCCGCAACAGAGGTAATGACTTACCAAAAATGGCTTGAACTGCAGCCTTGGTCCCAAGTGACATTTCAGACAGATAAATCTTCATTTTTTGCCTTTGTGAGGGAATGAAAATTAGAAGTTTTACAGCCAAAAAAATTCATTTGCCCTTTATTTTAGACAAGTTCATTGCAATAGCTTCTGGTATTTTATCAGTGTTTTAGTGGGGAAAAAAGGGAAAAGGAAGAATTATTTAACACTAGCATGCTTAACTATAGTCTCTGTCTCTCTTTCTCTCTGCCTCTCTCTATCTCTCTGTCTCTCTGTCTCTCTCTCTGTTTCTCTCGCTCGCTGTCTTCTGTGTGTGTGTGTGTGTGTGTGTGTGTGTGTGTGTGTGTGTGTGTACGCATGCATGCACATGTTATCTAACCATTGTTTAATGTCATGTTGGCAAATGTTAGTTTAAAAAGCACTTGGCAAGCCCAATATCAGTTCTTGGCATTACTGCCCCAATTCATTTTTTTCATGAAACCTTAAATACCAAGAAATCCTTGACTTGTTTTATTTCTGGCATATTCCATTATGCAATCATCCAAAATGTTTGCACATGATTGCCTTTATTTGCCCTAATATTATTAATGGCTTTGCAATATTTGAGCATGGATAGCAAGAATCATTTGGGCAAATCTTACAGTCAACTAAGACCACACAGTCTCTTAATCAAAACCGTTTCCCAAAACATTGAAGGCAACCTATATAGTAACTATAGTCTAACACTAGTTAGGTAGTCTTGAATGACTGTGGAAGTCAAGAAGCAAGTGAACAGGAATGGTATGACTAATACACTAACCTTGGCCTTTACAATACAATACAATGCAATAGCAGAGTTGGAAGGGACCTTGGAGGTCTTCTAGTCCAACCCCCTGCCTAGGCAGAAAGCCCTATACCATTTCAGACAAATGGCTATCCAACATCTTCTTAAAGACTTGCAGTGTTGGGGCATTCACAACTTCTCTCCAGAAGCTGTTCCACTGGTTAATTGTTCTAACTGTCAGGAAATTTCTCCTCAGTTCTAAATTGCTTCTCTCCTTGATTAGTTTCCACCCATTGCTTCTTGTCCTACCCTCAGGTGTCTTGGAGAATAGTTTGACTCCCTCTTCTTTGTGGCAACCGCTGAGATATTGGAACACCGCTACCATGTCTTCCCTAGTCCTTCTTTTTATTAAACTAGACATACCCAGTTCCTGCAACCATTCTTCATATGTTTTAGTCTCCAGTCCCCTAATCATCTTTGTTGCTCTTCTCTGCACGCTTTCTAGAGTCTCCACATCTTTTCTACATCGTGGTGATCAAAACTGAGTGCAGTATTCCAAGTGTGGCCTTACAAAGGCATTATAAAGTGGTATTAACACTTCACTTGATTCTATCCCTCTATTTATGCAGCCTAGAACTGTGTTGGCTTTTTAAGACCTTTGACAAAAGTCTTAAGTATAGATCCTTTCATAGATTGGCATCCTATTAAAAATGCACTAGACTGGTAGTAATGAGAGAGTTTTTACAAAGCTGTACCAAGCCTTTATACCAGGACTAATATTTTAGAACTTGGCTATGAATGACCAAACAATGGGGTTGCATAGTGATGTAGCTAAAATTGTTAGTTATACTAAATTATTTAACATTGTAAAACTAAAGAAGGAACAGTGAAGAGAACCAAAGTGAGCCATCCAAATTGGGAGAATGGTGCAGTAAATGCAGTGCAAGCAAAGCAAGTGATTAAAAACTGGAACATCACATCAAACCCTTTGATATATTTATTAAAGGTGATTGAACTGGGAGCCATGGACTGGGGAAGAAATATTGCAACTATGATGGCAAGCTTAATGAAAATATCAACCGGCTCTGTGCCAGCTACTCAAAGGCCAATTTATGCTAGAATATCCAAAGGACAAAATTCAGTATCCATTTTGTCAGTTCAGCCCTGTTTCTATGTACATCAATGGTGGAACCATATTTAGGCCATTTCTCAGCTGCTGGATCCAAATGTGGCTCTAACAATGGCTGTATTTCACAGCGTTTTCTAGCCCAGAGCAGTCTGGGCAGCCAGGAGAAGCATCTGGTTCATGCCACCTTCCAGTTGGCAGCATTTTGGAATGGGGTAAAAGGGTAAAACATTTCAACAGCAGAAGCAGCATGTTGGCTTCCCAACATAATGAGTACAACCCAAAAGTCCCTTTTCAGGAGGTAACTGGATTTTCCTGGTTTTTCTTTTGAAGATGTTTCTTCAGTTCTGATAGGATAGTGAGGAATGGAAGTATTTATATTCCTTGCAGACAGCTGGTCATCTGCATCCTTTTAGAGGGTCATTGAAGCACTTGGAGGTTTATCTGTGGTCTCAGGGTCACCTGAGTAGTGTTCCTGATTCCTGTAGTCTGCAATTGTTTTCCCTGCAAATCCATTCCGACTTCCACAGAGCTGTAGACTTTTAGCTGTACAATTTGGCATGACCACACTTTGAATGGTGTGGGAGTAGGAATGGCTTTCCAAAAATAATAATAATAATAATAATAATAATTGCAGACTACAGGACCAGGAGCACTAGTCAGGTGACCCTGAGGACACAGATAAACCTCCAAGTGCTTTAAAGATTTTCTAAAACAGGGGTAGTCAACCTTTTTATACCTACCGCCCACTTTTATATCTCTGTTAGTAGTAAAATTTTCTAATCGCCCACCGGTTCCACAGTAAGGGTGATTTATAAAGTAGGGAAGTCAATTAAATTTTAAAAAAGGAAAGTGCTTCAGTATCAGACAAAACCCCTACCGCCCACCCTGAAAGCTGGAACGCCCACTAGTGGGCGGTAGGGACCAGGTTGACTACCACTGCTCTAAAAGGATGAACATTTCCAGCTGTCTGCAAGGAATATAAATCCTTCCATTCCCCACAATCCTTCAGAGCTGAAGAAGCTTCTTGGATGAGAAGCAAAATGTCTTCAAAAGAAAAACAACAAGAAAAACCCAGTTGCCTCCTGAAAAAGCACCTTTGGGACAACCGTGACCTGGATGACTGAGAATCTCTACAGACTTGCAACAAGTAGAAAGTATGTACAGAGTAGAAAGAGAAATGATGTGATCTTTAGAGGGTCAGCAGATGAGCACCAATTGGCTGGAATATTGTAGAATCACCAAAAAAAAATGCTCATCCCTCTGCCAACCTGGGCAGTTCAACAGTCAGAACAACCTGTTCGAGCTTTGCCCCATTTCAACAGTAAAATCAGAAGGCTTGACCAATGGAAGGTCTTGTGCCTTTAGAATCCTGCTACAATTCTTGTGCCTGTATGTCAAAAAGAATATTGTACCATTGCTAACAGTACAGTAAACATTGATCAAAGCTATCAGAAACAACAAAAGTTTTTCATGGAAAGAAAGAGAAAAGTGAATTTTTGGGGGGCTTAGAAAAATTATGAGTTAAAGAGATACATAAACTAATGGGAACTATGGGAAAAACAAATTTTCTTTTCTAACTATACACTATTAGAACATGGGCTTGTCTGTTGAAGATACACATCATATAGGTGTGTAAAGGATCCGTTTGGAATTGCCTTTCCTCGAATAAAGGAAAAAAATATTTAATATTTAAAATGTACTTCTCCCAGGTGCAATCATAGGGGGCAATGGTGCATTTTAATCAACATCATATTTTTTCAGGAGACAATGAAAAACAAATTATTATGGAAGTGTAATAATTTCCTCATGAGAAGAAATCATAAATGTTTGGGACTACAGCATTCAGTATAGAAGGAAAATCATTGGAGAGACGAGAGCTTTCCATAAAATGGAAAAGTAGAATTCTGTGTCTCATTTCCCTATAATGAAGGATTCAGGATAGTCAAAGGGAAGTCCTTCCTCACATAATCAAATTAGGAGATTCATTTCCAAAACATATGCAATTGTCAAAAGAATTTAATAATAATAAATTATTATTATTATTATAGGTCCTCCGTCGGGGCGCGGGTCAAGGACACAGGTAATGGCCAAGCGCTGTCTGGAACCTATCTGGGTCCATCAGGCGCTTAGGGCGGAACCATATAGGTGACTCAGGTTCTGCCTCCCCACGGTGGGGTGTAGCGATTGGAAAGTCGAGCCGGAGAAGTGAGTGGTCTGACCATGACAGGGGTGTGATGGCTATGTCCCCTATACCCAGATCACTCTTCCATTGACCAGAGACAAAGATTAAGTCCAGTGTGTGTCCTCCTTCGTGCGTGGGGCCCCGAATTACTTGGGTCAGGTCCATGGCCGTCATGGAGGCCATGAACTCCCGAGCTACCTCTGATGATTCGCCCACCGATGGCAGGTTAAAGTCCCCCATGACAACCAGTCTGGGGGTCTCAACCGCCGTCGCGGCGATCACCTCAAGGAGGTATACAATCAGCATGCCCAACTGCCTCCCTAGGCCCCACTTCACACAGAGGGATTCACAGCCGGTGGTCTGTGGTACAGTGGTCTCTCTCAGCTCAAGACCTTCCCTAACAATAACCGCTACCCCTCCACCCCTGCCTAAGCTTGTTGATCAGAAGATTGGCAGTTCAGTGGTTCGAATCCCTAGTGCTGAATAATGGAGTGAGCTCCCATTACTTTTCCCAGCATCTGCCAACCTTGCAGTTCAAAAGCATGTAAAAATGCAAGTAGAAAAATAGGAACCACCTTTGTGTTCTCTGAACCTTCGGCATTTAGTCATGCCAGCCACATGACCAGTGAGATGTCTTCAGATAGCGCTGGCTCTTCAGCTTTGAAACAGAGATGAGCACCGCCCCCTAGAGTCGGGAACAATTAGCACATATGTGCAAGAGGAACCTTTACCTTTATCACATGTATATATCATACCAAAATACTGATTGCATTATCCATGATTTGGTCTTTGTTCTGTTCATCTAGAAGCTTTCTTGATTTGGTATGGTTTGGCTGGTTATGCTTGGCTTGGCTTAGTTTAGCTTAGCTGCCTGATGATAAGGCAGCTGTATATATCACTTCACTCCTTGCATCTTTTTTTTTTCAACTTAACAAATTCAGAGTTATTATTATCATTCCCATAGTTCTTTATATCGAAGTATATCTCACTTCTGCATCCTTTACATTGCTGAATTATGTTTGAACATGGTAGAACTTGCTTCCTTTGCTGCTCAACTCCCCTGCCCCAACACACACACACACACACACACACACACACACACACACACACACACACACACACATTGCAAGTGTTATATTTCTTTCCATTAATGTTTCCAACCTTCCTCAGGCATATTTAGTTTGGCAAAAGCACTAGCAGTGACTCACAGAAAAGATTTGAGAATGAGCTACTGAAAATGTATCTAATTTCTCTTTGTGTAACTAAGAAGCAGCAATCAGGGTGGGTAAAATCAAAAAAGTAACAAGTGAGATTATAAAAACCACTGCTGCTGTTGCTTAAATTTTGCTTAAATGTTGCCTGGATCTATTTCTTGCAATATCTAATATGATCTTATCATACTGCTAAATGTGAAGAAGAGCTTTTCATCTGCTTTGCTAAAATGGTGAATTCATAGTGGTAATTTTCATTAAATTTAATGTTTCTGTGACCTTAAATTTTTGATTTTATTACTAGTTTCTTATTCTAGGTTATTTTAATCTATTTCTTCCAGAGTACAGAATTTAAAAAGGTCAAAACATTGTTGTGAGCATATCTATCTCAATTCATCTATACTATACATATATGCACTGCCTTACACCCATTCATTCATTTGATCCATAAATTTTGGCATATAAAATAGCTATTACCCTAAGTCAGGGGTGTCAAACTGGTGGCCCACAGGCCGGATGCATTACATGCAGGCCACGCCCATACCAGCTCCGTGAAGGGAAAAAACATCGCGAAACATGACATGACAGCTGGGAGTTTGACACCCGTGCCCTAAGTTATGGTCCTTCTACTTTTAATTAGCTATTGAAAGACCTATGGGTCTTAAATTACCTTGCTGAAATAAGAGCCATCATTAACATCTGAGGAATGCAAGTAAAAATTGAGGAAATAAGCTACTCCACCATCTTAAAGGTACCCAGTGAATTTCCAATATCTAGCAAAATGTTGTTTTACATTTGCATGGAAATTACAGAGAACAAAAATGGATTACTATTTCCTTCTTTGAGTAACTTAGAATGCACATATTGTAAGGGTTTTTTTCCAGTCAAATTATTTTGTCTGCTTAATATGTAGATGTTAAGCTTCTGTATGCAATTTGTACTTGAACAATGGTCATGCAAGTATTTTCATTGTAATTTAAGAAAAGTGCTTACAACTGTGAAATTATATGTAATTTTTGTATATTTTACATTTTGTACAGAAAGGATATTGTTAAAGATTCCATTTTGCATATAAGGCTTAGTATGAAGTATGGCACCAGCTCAACATTTCATCTGTAGTTATGAGTAAAAAAATAATTCAAACTTAGTGCATGAAGATTTCATTATAGTAGTGCTGATCAGAGAGATTTTAAAAGTATTTAAAAAAAAGTATTATTGAATTTTAGCCTCCTTTTCTGTTTTTATATAGGTACAATAAAGATACAAAGTAAAAAGCAAGACAAAGTTAATACAATTAAAATCAAAACCAACATTTTAGATACATTCTGTCCCCTGCCCAGCCCCCAGATCTCCAGGACTGCCTCTTTGCCTCAGCCTGCCGAATCTCTTCGAATCGGAGAAGGCCATGCTGCGTCTTTAGCCTCCAATAAATAGATGGGGACAGTAGGACAGGGAAGTTAGGCACACTGGGGCACCTATGCACACACCCTTTACGGACCTCTTAGGAACAGGGTAGGGTCTGCAGTAGAGAGTTTAAGGTTGAAGCTGTGTATTCATGTAGATTGAAGCTGTGTACTCACGTAGATTCTGGTTTTGCCTTGAATATCATTGTAAGGGGGCTTCATTACATATTCAGTGTTAATGCAATTCAGAAAGTAACTGAGAGCACAATCCCTTGCATTCATACTCAGAAGGAAGTCCTATTGAGTTGCCTGGAGCTTACACTTCACCTACTGTGTATAACCATGTGGTGGCATTGCCCATTTCCACAACGATAGGAGATTGGGAGAGAAGATGGAATGGAATGGAATAGAATAGAATAGAATAGAATAGAATAGAATAGAATAGAATAGAATTCTTTATTGGTCAGGTGTAATTGGACACACAAGGAATTTGTCTTTGGTGCATATGCTCTCTCAGTATACATAAAAAGAAAAAATACATTCATCAAGAATCATAAGACACACTTAGTGATAGTCATAATAAGCAATCAAATAAGCCAAATCATACTAGGAAACAAATAAAAGAATATAAATTGTAAAGATACAAGCAACATGGTTATAGTTATAAGTTGGAGGAGGTAATAGGAAGGGTGAGTAGAATAACAATAATATAGTCTTAGTAAATAGTTTTGCAGTGTTGTGGGAATTAGTTGCTCAGTGGAGTGATGGCATTGGGGGGGGGGACTGTCTTTGTGTCTAGTTATTCTGGTGTGCCCTATAGCGTCATTTTTGAGAGTAAAAGTTGAAGCAATTTATGTCCAGGATGTGATGGGTCCTGGACATTTAACAAAATGAAAAAGATGTTCATTTAATAAAGAATGACCAATACTTGTTTTCCCAAGTTTGCTTGAGAGATGCTAAACCTTAAAATCTGGTTTTGGTTAGTAACATTAAATATGATTCATGGAACAATAATAAATATAACAAAATGAGAGGCAGGGGCAACTCTGACCATGTTTGTGCAGAAGACAGATGTGAGCAAAAAAGGAGAAGAACTAATGAAGGAAGCTTTGCCGGTGCTTATTTCAAGACAAGAATGAAATGCCTTTTTTACTTGCTCCTGTCCATTTTTCATTTTCCTTTGAGGTAACATATGTCTGTTCCAAGAATAATCTTATTTCCTGACCTCTTGTGAACTGGAAATTGGAAAAGCTAATTGCTGTGGTTGCAATTTCAAAACTGGCGGCATGAAGCCTTACTTAATGTGGATTTTGCCAAGTTTGGGTAGTGATGTGTTTCAAGAATGACAATAGAAGAAAAAAAAATAAAGGCAGAGATTTATGTCTGCAATGAATAGATGAGTATGCAAGGGGTTTTGCTTTACTACTTTTTGTTGAAGGTGCCTTGTGCCTCATATTCCTAGCCATGTACTTTTTTGTCAAATAAATGGTGGAAATTGTTGTGGCCAATCTACTGTTACAGCAATATAATCAAAAGTTCTCCTAATAGAAGCATTTTCCACTGTGGTGCCATTCAGCTACATTGGACTTTAATTTCCATATATCCCAGCCAGACGTTTGTGCTAGAGTCCAATACATCTGAAGGGCACCAAGATGGATAAGACTGTTCTGCTGAACTTCTCCATTATCCAAACTCATACCCCCCCTTTTTTTAGAACCAGGCCCAACCTATGAAATGGGACAGGAACCTAAGGAGTCCAAGGAAAGGTACAGTTATGGGGAGAAAGTACTCCTAATTCAAACCACATTCTTAAGGCAATACATAGTTCTTTCCATAGCATTTAGTTTTTGGAAAGCTCAGTTCCAAAATCACATTGGATAGGATAGCTATGTAATTGTTGTACTGCAAGATACTAATGTGACCCAGGAGCTCAGTTAGGTTATTAACCACAAGTTAGATTCTCAAATATGCTTCATATCTGTCAAATTTGAATCTCATTTTAAATCAAGCAAACCAACCAGTGGTGGGTTCCTACTGGTTTGGACCGGTTTGGCCAAACTGGTGGTGATTTGGCAGTCTGGGTCACTGGAACTGGCAGAGACCCAGGCCTGCCACCCCCCCAAACTGGTTCCCTGGTCGGCACCATCGGTGCTGCCATCTTGTTTTTCAGTTCTGCGCATGCGCACATGAGTGAAACAGCAGTAGTCCCGGCCGGAACCCACCCCTGAAAGCAACATATTATACAGAGAAGTGAAGATTCACATGAAGTGTCAGATACTGGAGGTGATCTGTTGTACACCAGATGTTTAGGCCATTCAGGCTTGGCATTATTTGGATGGAAGTCCAGAACATGTGGACAATGTTGACTTGCTTTACTCTGCCATACACAAAGTCTCTCACCATCTTGCTTCTAGAACCTGTTGAGAAACTTACAGTCTGCAAACCATATTCAGCTCCCCAACCTATTTTAATTGGTCCTTGGAATTCCTGGAGATTGTGCAGCTGAAGGGATTTGTCCATTTTCAAAGAGAACATTTGCATTTACATTATTCGTGAGGCATTCAGTTATGTTGCAATGTTTATCAGATTTTAACTGATCATAAAAGGGGAAAAAAAGGTTAAGGTAGATTGAGCTTGGTCAGTATTTGGATAGCAGATTACTACAAAATCTCAAATCGGTAGACTAGGCTGGTAAACTGAAACAAGACTACTTCCATATTGCAACCAAGAAAACTATAGTACATGGACATATCTGTGTAGTCATACAAAATAATGTTTGACTCTTAAGGCAGGGGTGTCAAACGCAAGGCCCAGTGCCTGGATCCTACCCATGGGGTGCTTAGATCTGGCCCTCCAGGCTGCCCTGGAAACAGCGAAGTACTAGCCCGCAGTGCCTCTGCCAATGAAAATGGAGCTCACGGGGGCCACACTCAGCCCTTCCGAGCTCTGTTTTCACTGGCAGCATGCTCAGGCCACCACCGGTGCCCCCAACATGACTGATGCTGAGCTGACCATGCTCACCCTAGCAATGCCTCCTTGCCTGCCAAAGTCAAAAACAACCCTGATGTGGCTCTTAATGAAATTGAGTTTGACACCCCTGCTCTAAGTGTCAAATGTATTACAAGATCTCATCTGTTCAATTCACGTAGGTTTCTACCCATGAACATAAACTACTATTTAGATATTTGTTTATTTGCTACAGTCTATCAACTTCATAGGACCTTCTATGCATTCATGAAATATACTCATTCCGTCTTTGGATTATTAGAGTACTAAACATTATAACAAATCATATTTGATGTATTATCCCCCTAAAATACTCTTGAAGGCACTTGGTACATGAACAATTACAAATTATTTTAAGCAATAATCATATCATAAACAGAATCATGAAAAATCAGTGCAAGCAACAATATTAATGTACCTGGCTATTTCAAACAGTATTCTGGATTAAAAAACATTATTGTATTTGATAGTGTACATATGGCAACCTATCTTGATTTCTGAAAGCTCTAGTTGTTGTTGATACCATGAAAACCATTGGATGTGTTACTAAGGTCTTGATGAACAAATGTTGGCAGTACTACACAGCTTTATGTGATTGATTTCAATGGAAGCCTTCCCAAAGATCATCTCTGATTCAAAACAGATGAAATCTAAACATGTCAAAAAGGTTATAAATTTTAAATAAATCCAGTATGCTGGAACTATATTAACCATTAAATAATAGACAACAGATTTTGAATTCACATGGTATTTTTTTTATAAAAAAAATAGGACATTGTCAGAAGGCAAGATATTAAAAAATGTAACTATAACATTTGCTTTGAACCAATGTTATCAAGAAGTTAGAATGGTACCATTCAGAGGTGGTATTCAGCCGGTTCAGACTGGTTCTCCCAAACAGGTAGTAATGATTTTGGGCAGCAAATGCCACCTCTGGCTGGCCCTGACCCTCCCCGCCCCTCCCACTCACTACTTTTTGCGCCTCGCCTGCCTAGAGTCATGCCTGCAGCATAGCTACTGCTGCTCTCTGGTTCCCTCGCTTGCCTCGACCACGCTACCCAGCTGACCTCTGCCTGGTGAGTCTTCCTTTGCTTCTCCCAAGCTACCACCCCCATGGGCCAGCCATGCTTGACTGCCTTTCCCACAGTGTTCCTGGTGGTCCCCATGGCCAGGCCCATTTGCCTGCCTTCTCTACTCCCTTCCACGTGACCTGCGACCCAGCCATGCTTGCCTGCCTTCCCTGGTACCATTAATATAGAAATGCACAGAACTATTATATTGCTGTTATTTTGGGACCACAACCCAGATGGATTAACACCATTCTGATACTCAGGTGTGTATAAGGGGGAGGAGGGACAGACATTCACCTTTCCTCAGCCATATCCCTGCTCAGAAGCATGCTTAAGGCATGTTGCTTTATTGCTACTTGGAAGATATATTGTTCAGACTTTTTTACGCAATTATGTTTTAATTGTAATTTTATTAAAAATTGTAACTAAAGTTAAAATCTAATACAAACTAAAATGTAGAGAATGAAAGGTTCAATAAAGAAAAAGAAAACAGAAAAGAAAAAAAGTATAGAAAAATAAAAATTTACTTTCCCCTTCATCACAAGTAAACTTAAAGTCTCTAAAATACCACATATGTTCTCTTATGCCCATGTCCTTCTTCAGTTCTGAACTAAATTGAATGGAAAAAGGTTCTTGGATGAGAAGTGGGGGGGAAAGCACCTTTGCGATAACCATGACTTGGATCATGGGTGTTAAACTTGATTGTGTCACTGGCCCAATTGTGACATATCACCATGATTTTTGCCTTTCCGGAGCTGGAGTGGGTGTGGCCTGCATGGGCCATATTTGGCCCATGGGCCGTCATTTTGACAGGCCTGACTTGGATGATTGAGAATTTTCATAGACCTACAGTTTATACAGTCTCCCAAATGAGATGCAATCTTTAGCGTGTCCCATAGAAAATAAAATGTTAAGAACTATCACTACAAAACTATTTCTATAATAATACTATTATTATATTATATACTATTAGTATATTTTAACAATTTCTGCAAAATTAGAATATTACTATAAAAGGTCTCCTTTCATTTTCATGTTTTTTTTATTATCAGGAATATATCAGGCAGTATTGCCAAAATGACAAGGGACAAGATGGCTCAGTGGTTAAGATGCTGAGCTTGTCGATCAGAAAAGTCGGCAGGTTATCGGTTTGAATCCCTAGTGCCGCATAACGGAGTGAGCTCCTGTTATTTGTCCTAGCTTCTGCCAACCTAGCAGTTTGAAAACATGTAAAAATGCAAATAGAAAAATAAGAACCACCTTTGGTGGGAAGGTACAGCGTTCCGTGCACCTTCAGCATTTAGTCATGCCTGCCACATGACCACAGAGACGTCTTCGGACAGTGCTGGCTCCTCAGCTTTGACATGGAGATGAGCACTGCCTCCTAGAGGCACTGTGACTGGGACATATGTGCGAGGGGAACCTTTACCTTTACCTTTATTGCCAAAGTAATGTCTATGCGCAAATTAAACTTCCATTTTTAGAGAGATTTTTTGTATTTCTGAGGTGTTTTTTGTTTGGTTAATTTTGAATGAATAAAATATGGATGTTCATAGATGGCATGACATCTTATAATATTTTAAATAAATACAAATCAGTTATAACATATCAGATGAAAATACTGAAATCCCTGCTATATTCTCAGAAAACAGATGCCGATTGCATTATGCAAACATGGCTGCATTTTTTTCAAGCATTATAAGCCAGAAAGCAAGACAGCATCATATATTTCCAGCTTTAATATTGCATATTGTATTTGTCCCTTTTATCCAAGCTTATAAAGTTTACAGAGAGGTTTTGTTTATATATGTAGTTGTTATGAGTCATTTAACTGCTATTGTACATACAATTGTCAATGCAGAATTCACATCTCAGCGCATTAGTATGTATAGATGCCAAAAGAACTCTAGGATAAGTGCAATGTTGCAAGCAGTGTTATCCACAGAGGCTGATTATCGACCCATGCATTGAAATAACTGCTTTGTAGAAAGACTGGAATTTCTTACAATCCCTCCTATGTCTCCTATGCAAAATAATAGACAAAATAACAGATTGGCGTTCTCTTGACAAGTTACTGCATCAGTTAAAAATGTATGTGTATAACCAAGTTTACTGATCATCGAAGAGTGCCCAAAGGTCAAATGTTGGTCTCTTTTACCAGGTCTCATGGCATATCTGGTTATATGGGTGAAAAACGAAGCAGGGTTGAAGGCAGGGGTGGGTTCCTAACTGGTTTAATACCGGTTCACTGAGAAAGGGCATTTTGCGCACGTGCAAAAATTTTGTGAAAACTGTTCTGCGCATGCCAGTGGTGGGATTCAAATAATTTAACAACCGTTTTTTTGACCTAATGATCAGCTGGGTAGGCGTGGCTCTGTGATCATGTGTCTGGGTGGGGGTGGCCAACTCAACGTCACTCACATCGATTTGCGCTTTGCCTTAGCTGTGACAATGTAATAAGGGTTAACCGGAGAGGCAGTTTCTGTAAGCAGGGCAATAAAGATTAGGCTGGAAACAACACCAGAATGTTTCCTGCCTGCCTTCCTTACAGGATTAGCCCTGTAAAGTGGGAAAAAAACAAAAGGAGATTTCTTCCAACAACTGATTCTCTGAACTGCTTAGAAAGTTAACAACCGGTTCTCCCGAATAGGTGCGAACTGGCTGAATCCCACCACTGGCACATGCGCAAAAACATGCTACCAACAGGAGAAGAGACTGGGGAACCGGTTCAGAGGCATGGCAGACCTGGTTCACTGCTGGTTCCAGTGACTCAGGCCGCCAAGCCACTGCCGGTTTGACTGAACTGGTCCAAACTGGTAGGAATTCACCACTGGTTGAAGGTGAAGTCAACAAATTGACAGACGACAGGATGTTTTTTGCTTTGTCAGATTCTAAGCAAATTTATGCCCACTGTTTCCTTTAGAATACACACACACATACGTGTGTGTGTGTGTACTGTGTTTCCCTGAAAATAAGACAGGGTCTTGTTTTCTTTTAACCCTTGAAATAAGCACTTGGCCTTATTTTCAGTGAGGTCTTATTATTTTTGAGGTGCAGGAAGCAGCAAGTGTGATTACCTCATGGCTGCTGCTGTGTTGCAATATTTTCAGGGAGGGGTTATTTTCGGGGGAGGGCTTATTTTAGCGCATGCACTCAAAAGCCTGATTGGGCTTATTATCTGGGGAGTTCTTATTTTCAGGGAAACGGGGTGTTATATACACATACACATATACACACAGACACAAGATCTAGCATTCCATTTCTTAACTGATAAATTAGATGGCACTAGGAAGCCATAGTCATCTTACCTAAATGAGACAGATTGACATTTCTTTAGCTATCATTTCTTTAACTGTCTTTTTGGCAAAGAGTGGGTTTCGTTTTTATCTTTTAAAAAGTGGGCAGTCTATGTTAGGATTACTTTAAGCATTATATACATTTGCCAGATGTCAGCTTTCAATAATCACGTCACTAAATTTTGAAAAGAACTCTGAATCTCCTCTAGGCACGCAATGTAAAGTGCTTGGGTGGCTCTGTGTTTCCTTATTCCATTTTAATTCTGCATAAATGAACTGTAAAATATAGCCTTTGAATATATCCAGAAGGATTTTAAATATTTATTACTATATCCAGGGGCCGAAATTTGGAAAAAAGGAAAACAATTTTATTACAGAAGATGCAATTAAAATTTGCATCTTAAAATTAGAGGGGCAAAGGTTTTACTAGTTGTGAAAATAATGCTTTAATTCCAAATGTGAATATACTTTGATTTACCAGCAACACATCATATTTTTCTTTAGTCTTATTTGTATGAATATTGTATTCCAATATAACACCAAAGCAATTCCAATATATTTGGAGAGAACCATGTTGTACACACTATTTTTTTGGTGACCATCAACTGTGACTCTTTTAGCTATGTGATAGGGACGAAGAACCCATGGCCCTCCAGATTTCACAAGATGACAGCTCCCAACTTAATGAGCTATGGTGGCATAGTGGTTAGAATGCAGTATTGCAGGCTAACTCACTGTTCGATCCTAACCAGCTCAATATTAACTCAGCCTTCCATCCTTCTCCAGTCAGTAAAATGAGGAGCCACATTATTGGGAGCAATAGGCTAACTGCAAACCATTTACAGAGTGCTGTAAAGCACTGTGAAGCGGTATATAAGTCTAAGTGCTATTGCTAGTGCAATAGTGTTAGACAGCTTGGGCAGTGGAGAGAAGAGAACTGAGAGTGAGAGTGATTTTTTTTTTTACAACATCTTGAAGGTCACAATCTTTCCAGCTATGTTATACCAAGAGAGATGATCTTGTGCAATAAGTGTAAGAAATATTCTATGAAACTTAATAATTTTAATGCCATCTTCTGGGGGAGCAGTTGAATGTTCAGTACAACCAATAAGAAAGTTATTCGGTGACCTGAAGTTCCCTAGAAATTCTGGAAAATAACAGGCCAGATTTGGAAAGTCCTTGCCTTAACATCAGGGGAGGGAGAAAGTAATGCTTTACGGATACAAAATTCCTAGAACTGTTGGGCAGTTCTTGTGTGTGAACTTTCTCATCCAAATTGAACTTTAATTGCTCAATAGTACAATACTAATCAAGAGACTGACATCAAACTATTGTGTAACTCCTGTCAGGTTTGCAAATATATTCTGCATTTTAAAATCACATCGGTGTTCAAGGTAGTGAGTTTCTGAATAAACTCACTAGATGTTTATTTCCCTAATGTATCACAAACATTATCAAGATGTGTTAGTGGCATGAATTTGGAAACCTCCTCTTTAAATATAGAAAAAAAAGAATAGTGTAGTAAGTATCAGGGGATAATATCTATCTATCATCTATCTACTTACCCCCTACCTACCTACCTACCTACCTACCTACTACTTACCTATCCATCTATTCACAATAGATTCCTGAGAAATAACAATACAAAACTAAAAGCATAATAAAACACAATTAATAGTATAAAGTCACAACATTGAAATAATCTAATCCACCAAGCCAACATTATTCACTTTCCTCATTTCCTCAAAACTATCCAGAATAATTCAGATTTTCATCTGCTTCTGGAAAACATTATAGTAGGCATCTGATTGGATAGTATTAATTAGTTTGAATTATTTCTCAAAACACTCCCACCCAACCCCTAAAAATAGAATCTTTGTAATTAAAAAAGAAAATAGTAAAGGTGAAGGTTTTTCTCACACATATGTGTTGTTCCCGACTCTTAAGAGCCAGTGCTGTCCAAAGACGTCTCCATGGTCATGTGGCCGGCATGACTCAATGCCGAAGGTGCATGGAGTACTGTTACCTTCCCATCAAAGATGGTTCCTATTTTTCTACTTGCATTTTTATATGCTTTCGAACTACTAGGTTGGCAGAAACTGGGACAAGTAACAGGAGCTCACTCTGTTTCGCAGTGCTAGGGATTCGAACCATGGAACTGCCGACCTTTCTAATTGACAAACTTAGCCACTGAGCCACCACATCCCTTAAAAAAAGAAAATAGAAACTGTCTTAGAAATAGGCATCCATCATTGTATGTCAAGTAAATAGGGACAAAGGTTTAATTGTACAATTGCAGACTCTATCTTGATCACCATGTAGATGTCCATGGTCTTTGTTTGCGAAATGAACATCTCTCCCTTACCTAAGAAATGTGAAAACTGAACATGGATGAGAAGTTAATTGAACAAAAGATTACTCAAACTTTAGCATACCGATGAACGACTTTTGAGGGGTCAGGTGCTTACCAATGGGTCTGAAAGAGACAACCATGCATAATAATCATCAAACTGCTTCTATTACCATTTTTTAAATGACCCAATAGATTTCTGGGGACTATAGGCAGCCACTATGCCGCTATAGGTAGCCACTCCTATTCTAGTCTGCCAGGAGCAAAGAAAAGAAAGAGGTGAGATGTGCTATGGAAGGAAGGATGTCTTGAGTATGAGGCAAAGAGAAGTTTCCCTTGCTAAAAATTGTATTATGCTACAGATTCTCCAGAAATCTGGCAGAGAATGAGAATCTAGACAATGAAAATTAATCTACCAATATGTTGCTGTTATGAATCATTCTCTTAACTCCGTTTGTATATTTGAGTAAGCAGAAACACAATTAGTGGTGTCTCTCCAAGGGAAACTAGCCCTATGTAAGCACTGGCATCTCAATTCAACAGAGCATGTGTATATGAGTTACTAAAGAATAGCCAGAATACTTGCTTGGATGTAGTATCTGGATTTGCCAAACAGATGAAGAGACCATTGTTGATTCTGCAAAGGAATGCCATTTTCTTTTCCCCATATGGTCAGCCAAGTCAGCTTAAATGGTTCTTCTGCTTCTTTAGAACAGATTGTTGCAAAGGGAAGGAGAAAGCATCTTCTATAAGCTGTTAGGAAATGTATACATATAAAATTGAGAAAAGCAATGATTGGGAGGGAGGGAGGGAGGGAAAGAGAGAGAGAGAGAGAGGAAGGAAGGAAGAAGGGAGGGAGAGAGGGAGGGAAGGAAGGAATGGTGGATGGATGGATGGATGGATGGATGGATGGATGGATGGATGGATGGGAGGGAAGAATTGTTGCTATTCCCAAGTATTTTAGAATTTTAGAAAATATATCTAAGAATCTAGATTAGAATCTAAATCTAATATCTAAGAATCTGGGTATTATTGTCCAATCTGGGCTGACATGACTTGCAAAATGCTGAGTTTTGGAGACAGAGTCAGTATAGGCTAGAAACAGATTTTAAGCAGTAATTGCAAGCAATAAGATGCAAAGAGAAAGATGGCTGGAATATTTTTTTTTCTTTCTTTCCCAATATAAAGTACACTTCTGATTTCAAAACAACGGTATTTTTTGAAGAAATGCAAAGCCTCCTCCAGCGCCAAATCAGAATGGTCAGAATGCCAAACAGGTGGCCCTGAGACTTTGGCTCAGAAATCAGGCATCAATTACTGAACATGAAGTGAATTGGGTTAGGTTAAACCGCTTACACAAAGGTGCTTACTAATGACAATAAGAAGACTATGGGGAACTGGGGAACACACAAGGGTTTCTTCAGGAAAGTACAGGTTGTACTATGCACATGTCTCATAGTCTGCTACATCAAGACAAAAGTTCACAAAAGTACTTTTAGATGACTGCTAAATAACAGCCTGATTCTTAGAAATCTTCTACATACTTGGGTGTAGTAAAGGAAGGGGATTAAATCATCGCTTGGGACCATGTCTGACATGAGAAACTGATGTTTGAAAGCTGAAATAAAGAATGTTGATAATGAATGGCTGTGTAATTATTGCCAGCTTTAGCACTCAGATGCGAGCAATCTGCTGAACTCCCGAATGTTGCACTTTATAACATATCAGCTTGAATAATATTCGAGAACTTGGCCAGATGTGACAAAGCAAGCAAGAAACTCTGCAGCACAAAGCTTGCTTATCCTTAGATCACCCTTTTATTTCTCTCCCTGTTTCCCCTCCCAAAGTCAAGAGAGGAGAGATTTATCTATTGCACTTCAAAATAAATATTGATTTTAAAACCAGTATTAATTTGTAAAGATCTAGTGGCTCTTATTACAACAACAAAAGCATTAGAGTTGGAAATGCTATGGCTCACAACCTAAAACCTTTCCTAATTTTTGATCGGTTTGTCACCATGAAAAAAGACTGGAATTATCTCTCATAACAAAGAATATTAAATAAATTACACACACACACACACACCACACACACAAATATTAAATTACAACTGACCTGGAAGTTCATGTGACATAAGGAACAAATTACAATTTTTATAACTTGTCTCCCTTATTTCAGTGCTTTATCATCCAGCAACACTTTCCAAGCATTATTTTAATAGTCAGTAAGACTCCAATGGTAAAATCTCTTCCCAAAACAGATGTTCCTTTTAAAAGTTTCTACAGGGAAAAAAATGGAATGGTCAAATATCCGAAACACTGCTGAGACTAACATAATAAACACTAAGATAATGGATTTATTAAGCTGCAGCATCTTGTATATAGCTATTCTTCGGGGGTGTCAAACTCGCGGCCCGCAGCCCAGATGTGTAAGATGCTGGCCACACCCACCCCTGTTTTAGCAAAGGGAGGGAAGTCACAATAAATCACGTGACAACAATGTGACAACATGAGTTTGACACCCCTGCTATACTTCTTATAGTTAAAAAGTAAAGCCAATCACTTGTTCAAATCAACCTGGGAAATATTCAAATATTTTAAGCCCAAATCTGATAGTCCTGCCTGTAGATCTCAAGAATTGAACATCTGAAGTTTTTACAAAAGAGGTTCAACAATATAGACTATTAGGAAATGAAGACACATGTAGCTCACAGAATGAAAATGTGTGTGTCTTTTTATCAAGCATTTGATCATTCATCAGCAATTTGGTAGTAAAGGAAAAGGGTACAATATGAAATGGGAGGCATAACAAGCAGTGGTGTATTAACCATTAAGCAGGCCCAAAGTTGAGAAAGAAAGAAAAACCAATGAAGATTTGTAGAGTGCGTACAAAGAAAGGGGGCACCAAGATTTGTCAGTGCTTAGGGCACTGGTGAGCCTTAATCCACCACCGATAACAAGAAGGGCTGCAGATTTGGATTGCAAAAATTTTAAGTACTACTAGATGCAGCACAGAGATTCAGAATACTCTAATTCGTAGGCGTCAAACTTGATCACGTCATGTGACGTATCGTGATTTTCACAATGTTTTTTTGTCTTTGCGGAGCTGGGTGGGCGTGGCCTGCACGTGATGCATCTGGCCCATGGGCTGCCAGTTTGACAGGCCTGTTTAATTTTTGGATTCAATCCATGGTTGTTATACTTGTGCTACCTGTAGCCCAAAACCTGCAGTGCTTTGCAAGTAGTAGAGAAGCTAAAGAAGTAATTTAAGAAAATAATAATAAAAGATTCAACCTCTGGCCTCTCTAAGTAGATGTTGGGTATGACTCTTCTCTGGAATAATGGAGAATTGTTACCAATAAGTGTATCCCATGAGTCCTTGTACTGCTAATTTATGGTGGCTTTACTGATAGTTCTATCAAATGCAGTGGTGCCATATTATCCCCAACTTTCAGTAGCAGACTCTCTTTCTCATCAAAAAAAAATGGTGGGCGTGGCTATAGGGGGCATGTGACTGGGTGGGTGTGGCCAACATGACATCACATACACCCATGCCCACTCAGTCAATTTCCCCTCCCAGCCACACCCACAGGAAAAGGTAGGAAGATTTTTAGGATTTTTCCTGTCTATCCCTGCCTTCCCTTCGCTAGTCGCTGTTTCCCTGCTTCCTTCCCCAACACCACCTCTTTGGTTGCTTACCTTCGGCAGTCACTGGTCCAGTTTGGAAGGCAAGCTGACTGGAGTTTTTGGCATCGCCCAGCCAGCCACCGCTGCTGGGAAGCGGCTGGCTGGCAATGAAGCCTCCCAGCTACCGCCTCTGTGATACTGGCTCTCAAAGAGGCAACCACAGCTGCTTTTTTGCTGACCAGAGGACTTTTCAGTGGCCTGCAGCCTGCCACCGGCCTCTTTGAGAGCTGGTATGCAAAGAGACAGCGCAAGCAAGCAGCGACCAGATGGGTGGGGTGAGCAACCAGCAACAGGGAGACCAGTTCAGGGGCATGGCCAGCGGCAAAATTTCTGCCACCAGTTCAGGCAAACAGGTGTGAACTGGCTGAATACCACCTTTGATTCTCATGTATTTTAAGACTTACTTCTCCTTTTCAATTATGCTTTAAAGGTAGTTTAAGGTAGCATATCTCAAAATTTGGGGTGTGACTCCTAAAAAGTTGCAAAGCATTAAATGTCACCCAGCAGTATTTTCTTCACACACTTATTTTTATCACTTTGATACAAATGTATCTGAATGCAAAACAAAGGTTTAAGAATCTTGAATTAAACTTGACTCTTCTTCTTCCTTTTCCATCTTCTTCATTTGCCTTTTAAAGACGGCAAATTCCTTCTTTAAAAAGGAATAATCAATCCTGGAGGGCACAAGGCTTCTATGCAAAGCCATCTCAATGAATCCTTACTCTACAAGAGGGGGCAAGATTTTACAATCATCAAGATGGAAATGAAACAAGTCATAGTTATTATTTTTATGGATACACGGAACATCAAAAGGAGTTTAGAGACTGCTGGAATTTTATAAGCTATATTTTCACAGCAGTTTAAGAGGCGCTGACTTAAGACAAGGAAAATAACTTTTTTTCCTGATAAAATGAAATACGGCTAAACCATTATTATACACAGTGATGAATACATACACATACACACATCAAGAAGAGAGAGAGAGAGAGAGACAGAAAGAAAGAGAGACATAGAGAGAGAGAGACGGAGAGAGGCAGAGACAGAGATATTGATTGTATTATTCTATCACTGTCTAAAGTGAAAAAAGCATTAATAGTTTTTGAAGAGTTCTCAAAATTTGCAAGACTGGTGTACATATATACTCAAAAAAATGAGCTCTGTTACATTAATCTTTTATTACAGCATTACAATCAGAATATAATAAATATAAATATACAGATATTCACCCAACTGAAACATATAATAAAAAAGTCACTATAAAATATAATGTGTATAAGAATTTGCTCCCCTTCTTACTATGAATATATTTTAACCTTGACTCCTGGTGACTGCATAAACATCAAAGCAATTTGCCATTGCTATTTTCTGAGTGCTGACACAGAGTGACTGGCCCAAAATCACCCACTGGGCTCTCATGTCTAAAGCAGTATTAAAACTCTCAGTCTCCTGGCTTCTACACCTACCTAATTGGCCCACCTGTTCTGTAATGTTTATTTAGCATTACAGAAAGAAAGCTGGTAGAAAAAACCCATTGTTCTTGCCCGTAAAGAGAACAGTAGAGTAATTTGTGATATGTGAATATAAGTCTGAACATAATTTAACAGGAGTATACTTATACCTGTTCCATTTACAGCAGTAGATTCAAACTTTATTCAAGAAAACTTTATCTTGATCTTTAACTTTTTTTGAAAAAATGTACCGTATATCTGATCAACTCCATATATTCTGCACCCTTGTTTTATTGTGCAATAAAATTCCAAATATTCTGCAACCTTTGAATTGTTGTTTTGTTGTTTTTGAACAACAAAACTATCCATATGTATTTTTTCCAGAAAAAAAACCCTGGAAATTTGCATCATGAACAAAAGAACCCCAGAAAAATTAAGCAGATTAGTAGAATGCTCTCTTTCTTGACCTTCGGTTGGGGGAAAAAAAGTTTATTTCAGAAGTTTATTTCCAATAGCACTTACCAGCACTCCATTGTTACACATAAGGTATAGCGTTAGCCTTCCAATGTTGTACAATAAATAATTCTTTTGGCCACCCTCATGCACAAAGGACCCATTGTTCTTGATGCTTTGATAAATTCCAAGTGCTAGAGATAGAGCCAAGAAGAACATGTGCACCCTTGGGCCTTTCCCCATTGCTGAATTGAAGTGCTATCCACCCATGCTTGAGTCAGCAGTAAACTATACCGGCATGACATCTCTTGCCCCCATTGCCAATCTCTATCCTGTCTCAGTTGCATCTGTTCTGATTCACTGCAAATGATGCAATGTACCTACACAACACATCCTCTGACTTGGCTGTCCTCCCCACTCCACACATTATCTGTTGGTAAGAAAACATCCACCAGTAATTTCAGTGAAAGGGATGAGAATTAACATCTTTGACTGTTTGATCCCTTCTCTGGGTAAAGGAAAGCTAAAAATTGAGAAGAGTCCAGGACCATAAAAAGAGCTGAATTACATACAGTTGGTCCTTGACTTACCACCACAACTGAGTCCAAAATTTCTATTTTTAAGTGAAGCAGTTACTGAGTTTAAATAAATTAAACTACTAATGGAATAATAACAGCAAAATGATACAAGTATTGTGCCATTGTTATGCAATATGAATATCTTTAGGATTATGGTTTTCCCAGTTGCAATGGATGGCTGTGAAGGTTGGACCATAAGAAAGGCTGAGTGCCAAAGAATTGAGGCCTTTGAACTATGGTGCTGGAGAAGACTCCTGCATGTCACTTGGACTGCAAGACAGTCAAACCAGTCAGTACTAGAGGAGATCAATCCTGACTGCTCTTTAGAAGGCCAGATCCTGAAGATGAAACTCAAATACTTTGTGCCACCTAATGAGAAGGAAGGACTCACTGGAGAAGAGCCTAATGCTGGGAAAGATTGAGGACAAAAGAAGAATGGGACGACAGAGAATGAGGTGGCCGGATGGAGTGACTGAAGCAGTAGGTGTGAGCTTAAATGGACTCCAGAGGATGGTAGAGGACAGGAAGTCCTGGAGGAATGTTGTCCATAGGGTCGTGATGGGTCAAACACAACTTCGCAACTAACAATATTTCTATAGAAATTGTCTGTTTTCTACAAATTGAAAAAATATACATTACATTAACGTGGTTGATAAGTTCTAAAAATCATTGAGCAATTTTAATATAGGTACATTGGCTGAGGAAATTAGATCAGTCATAAACAATTATTAAGTGAAAACTGTTCTTTTGGATCAGGCTTTGGCCTGATCCAGAAGAACATAATTTATTATGTTTATTTAATCCAGAGATGGAATCCAGCAAAAGAAAAGGATAGCTGCCAGTTAAAAATAATAATCACAAATATCTCTGAGAAACATCTTTCAATGTTCTTGGGATTCATGTCAAACTCTCAAAAAAAATTGGACTAGAAACAATGCAACAAAAAGCAAGTGCTATGATAACTTTTAAGATACAAAACTATAGAGAGAAAATGAACTCCACTGAATGCCTAACCCAGAAGAAGTTATCTTATTTTTTCTCAGTGTAAGAGAAAGTATGTGTATGGGCATATATGTATATTCTTTTCAGAGCAGGCATCAAATTTCATTTTTAATGTGTGCCAATGTGTACACAGAAAAAGTGTCAATAAAGGTTATCTTATTATTGAGAAGGGAAGAATTCTTTTTTCTATAACCCACTAACCGTGGTGGTGCAGTGGTTAGATTGCAGTACTGCAGGCTAACTCATTAACTCACTGCTCACTCCAGAAGTTCGATTCTCAAAGTTGACTCAGCCTTCCATCCTTCCAAGGTCAGTAAAATGAGGACCCAGATTGTTGGGGGCAACATGCTGGCTCTGTAAACCACTTAGAGAGGGCTGTAAAGTGATGTATAAGTCTAAGTGCTATTGCTATAAATGTTTATTAATTTATCACAGAGATGGTATTCAGCAGGTTCTGACCAGTTCTAGAAACCCGGTAGTGGAAATTTTGAGTAGTTCAGAGAAGTGGTAAATGCCACCTCTGACTGCCCCCCCCCCATCTATTCTCTGCCTCCCGATTCCCAGCTGATCAGGATGAAATGGGGATTTTGCAGTATCCTTCCCCTGGAGTGGGGAGAGAATGGAGATTTTACAGTATCCTTCACAAGCCACGCCCATCAAGCCACGGCCACAGAACCGGTAGTAAAAAAAATTGAATCCCACCACTAAGATGAATCCATTACACATGAGATTAAAATAAACAGTCTGGTCCATACTGTTCTAAGTGGTCTTCTACTTTCTGATATTGAGGGTAACATCTTTAAAAATAAATGAATTGATTTTTTTTAATATGAATAGAAATTGAAGTGTTCAGTTGTGAATTTCTACTGTGTTTTAAGTGAACATAAGTTGTTCCCTCCAGGCTTTTTCCATCACCGAGGAAAGGTTGAGGACACACGCTTCCCTTTATCTAATGTGGGTCTGATCCCCACCCAATTATGGAGATTTCACTGAAAGATTGTTTTCTGCCTGGTAGAATCTCTTAGTAAATATCCCTCCATTGGAATTACTCTAGATTTTTTTTAGAAGTTACCAAGCCAGTTAATGTATTAAACATTATTTTGTCTGCAGAAGAAGCCTGGCTAATTATGATAATTCCATAGAATTACACAATCCTAATGCAGACACTGCAGTGATATAATTCTTATGTAAAAGGAGGCCAGGTTCCAAAGGACCATAGTTAATTCCAACATAAACTACAAGGTTTCCTCTGGGAGACCACATTCCTTAAACAGTGAGAACTTTTAACATCACTGGGAAATCTTCTTTCACCAACTTCTTCAAGTTGGAACCCTGAACATCTAACTTCAAAACTGCTATATTCAAGCAATGTATACCTTTTTTTTTTACCCTCCCAGACATAGATAGATAGATAGATAGATAGATAGATAGATAGATAGATAGATAGATAGATAGATAGACAGACAGACAGACAGACAGACAGACAGACAGACAGACAGACAGACAGACAGACAGACAGACAGACAGACAGACAGACAGGCAGACAGACATGATAGACGATAGACGATAGACAGATGACAGATGACAGACAGATATAGATAATAGATAGAAATGTTAAAAGGCTATGTAACACAGCCAGATTGCCAAGGTTTTGTCACATGTTAGAATGTCCAGTTTCTGTACTTTCAAATAAAATGTCTATTCCTCTCCCTGTTTTTTTGACTATCTAATGGCAGATCTAGATTGCAATTGTCTGGATGATCATTAGACTGCAACAAAAAAATGGGCACAACAAGATGCATAAATTGTAACATTTTGCTGCCATCTGATGGTGGTCCAGATTTGCAGCTCAGATCTTGTAACCTTATCTATCTTGACACTAATACCCGCTATTCTTTGAATGCACAAAGGCCTTGTTTAATCCATGATAAAAGGTGAACAATATGTGGTCTTTGTGGCCACCTCCCCATTCTAATCATTAGCTGTAATATCTCACAAGGTTGGAGTCAAATAATAATGTAAAGACTATAGACTGAAGTCACCATAAAGCAGGGGTCTCCAACCTTTGCAACTTTAAGTCTGAAGGACTTCAGCTCCCAGACTTCTCCAGCCAGCAAAGCTGAAGTCTTTCAGAATTAAAGTTGCAAAGGTTGGAGACCCCTGCCATAAAGTATAAACAATATTTTATGTCTTCTGGAAATGTAGAGTTCCAGCTTCCAGAATCCTTTGCCACTGGTCTTGCTGCTTGGAGCAGAGGAGAGCAGAAATCCCAAACATCTGGAAAGTACAAGGTTGCCTTCCCTTAAAATCCTTGCTCCTCTAATCGCAGGCTTTGCCATCGTTTCCCTTCTCAAACAAATTTCCCTGATGTTTGCCCTTTGCCTCAGGCATCAAAATAATCATTTCTAGGAAAAACGGGAAGGAAAAATATTCTCAGAAACACTTCAGAGTATAGTTCAACTGAAAATGCAGTAAAAGTATGCAGTAAATGTTGGCATTTCTTTTCAAATGATGAGATCACCATTATTATGAGATTGACAACAGACTCATTTTTAAATAATACTCAGGTTATTCATTTTCACTCCGTTCTATGTACTATTGGATTGACATACATACTCATGTGTATACAGTCTATAATCCACTAAATCAGGGGTCTGCAAAGTTGGCTCTTTTAAGACGGGTGGACTTCAACTCCCAGAAGCTGGGGGATTCTGGGAGTTGAAGTCCATCCGTCTTAAAAGAGCCAACTTTGCAGACCCCTGCACTAAATCAAGGATTGCTGAAGAGTTTAATATATTAAAATTATACAGGAAACCAACACTATCAAAAATCCCTATGAAAAAAGTTTGCCTGAAATGTATTTTCAAAGCAATGGTATTCATTCCTGTTTCCAGAGTAGCTACTGAAAAGATATCATTTTGAGTTGTCCCCATTGTTATATCACCTGGGGGCAGGACAAGAAGCAATGGGTGGAAACTAATCAAGGAGAGAAGCAACTTAGAACTAAGGAGAAATTTCCTGACAGTTAGAACAATTAACTTCTGGAACAGCTTGCCTCCAGAAGTTGTGAATGCCCCAACCCTGGAAGTCTTTAAGAAGATGTTGGATAGCCATTTGTCTGAAATGGTATAAGGTTCCTTCCCACGCAGGGGGTTGGACTAGAAGACCTACAAGGTCCCTTCCAACTCTGCTATTGTATTGTATTGTATTATTGTATTGTATATCCCTATAACTGCCAAAATGGTTTACACCAAGGTCCTCTGTTCAGGCAGGAACAGAGACTCAATTTGATTGGCTAACGGTCTGACAGTTCCCTATAAAAGGGCTGCTGCCAGACAGTCCCTTTGCTGATTTGTACAGAGTTGTCTTGCTGCTAATAAAGAGCTGTTGTTACAAAGAA
The DNA here is from genome assembly GCA_039707465.1 of Rhabdophis nuchalis. Taxonomy (NCBI): domain Eukaryota; kingdom Metazoa; phylum Chordata; class Lepidosauria; order Squamata; family Natricidae; genus Rhabdophis; species Rhabdophis nuchalis. The sequence continues at coordinate 99,294,355 of CM077648.1, forward strand.
TAGTCTGTCCTTCCATTCACTCGACCTAACACCCATAAAGCTTACCAGAACTGCACTGCAAAAATCCATAGGATAACAGGAAGGAGATATGGAAGACTTTCACATTTTGCTGACATGAAGTGACTTTTTGGATTTTTGTAGCCCAGCTCTGGTAGGTCTCAAAAGGCAAATTTCCTTTTCTGATTTTAATGAATGGTAAAGTCATGCCAGAATTTACACCGTCATATGTGATGTAGATAGGAGCCAAAAACAGATTTGTTTTTGGGTGGGATTGATATCTGAAATCTATAAAAATTAGTCTCCAGAGCAGTGCTTCTCAACCTTGGCAAATTTAAGATGTGTGGACAGAAGAATGAACCTGCTGTTTAAATGTCTTTTATGGAAACAACTTCGGCTCTCGTATATCTGACAGAAAAATGAGCTGATGACAATAGTGAAGAGGATATTTCAAGCAAGGGAAAGCACTTCTGAATTACATCATTGCTCCTGCCCTATTGAAAGTGAACCCTCTTTGCTACAGAAGCCAGCTACTGAATGAGTCAAATATTAAGCGTGACTGTTTTTTCCCCAAAAGCTACTGAAATTATATGATTCAATCTTATGAGTCTGCCCAAATGTAGTCCAGAAATTTGACTACCAATAGATTAAACTGGGAGCTAACTTGACTTATATAACAGGACACCTCATAGGAGCTGATCAAGGGAATGGAGGAATTCCTCTATTCCCCCAGCCCCATCCTGGAAATAATTTCTCTGAAGATATATGCAGAGGGATTCATGTGCCAGTCAAAGTCAGCTTAGATATACAGATACCATGGTTGACAGTGAATGCAACAGGGATCTTCTGAACTTTCATTATTTTTGTATTCTAAGAAATGGTAACTGCTTCCTAGAAGCTTCTACAAGGATGTGCAACAAATTGAAATGTTGTCAGAATGACAAAAACTACTCCACCTTTACATACTTGCCTGCAAGGTTTTTTATCATTTGGCCTGCATCCATGAGTGTCCACAACACCTTGATCAAGCAGACCAAAGCATCAGCTCTTTTGATCACCCAAGAAGACCTTTCGGCAGGGGGATAGAGTGGGCAGATGCATGTTCCATGAAAAATTTAGCATAAATGATGTTACCTAGTTTGGGTAATTAAACTACGAAAACAAGTAGAGAGCACCAAGGACCGCTCAAAATGTTCATAGATGTAGACATCCATTGGTCCTTCAGATTACTTCAGATTTGCCAGTTCCAAGATGAGCTTGAAGGACCTCAAGAATATCTATTATTTTCATCCTTTGCTCAAAAAAGATTTTACCTCCCATTTAAAATAAGAATTATTCCAAAGGATCAGTTTCCCATGAGAATAGGAATCAAAATTTAGATTTCCTACCAAACACTGATAATTATTTTAAGATATCTACGTGGAATTAATATAGATATCTCTCTTAATATATATTCCTATCTTGAGGTAATATTCATTTTAACAAGATTTTTCTTCCTTATAGATATTAAAATTGACATCATTAATCTATGTTATACAAACAGAAAGGCTCAAATTCATCATAAAAGTTATTTTTCCAGAAATAAATAAATAATGGAATCTGAACACAAAAAAGTTTACTTTAATGTATTTTAATGGACACCATATTGCTGTTCACAAAATATTGTTTGTATTACAATTTTATAACCAGAATATTTATCCCATCGTATAAACTCCTCAAATCCAGGTCTAATACTTTAATTATACACATATAATATCTTATATTGTGTTCCCATTGCCTGAATACCTTGAACAATAAAACTGGTCAACCAATCAAAACTACATCTTGCAAGCAATTTTTCCATGTGCCTGATCTCGATATAAAAATGTTGATCTCTCCAGATGTCAGAGGAATCATATAAACATTAAACCAACATGCTTCTACCTTTAATTTAGGTTTAATTTTCAGTTGCATAGATTGGTTCTAGGCACGGAGACAGTGATGTCCTAAGGAAGTTGGCCCTTCCCAGCAAAGCTGGTTTCAAGATAAATGATTTGAATAACAAACATTAACTCAGACAAAGGCCATTGATCTTGATCCTGGACACACTGCAAAAATTCTGCAAAGTAGAATTGTTTTAATAGGAATTAGATTTGCAAGGTTTGATTCAGTAGGTTAATATTATTAACCCAATGAAAGTTCAAAGAAAGTTATGATATTTGAATATAAACAATGAACACACAATGCCTAGGGATTTGTTGAACAGGAAAGACTTGAATTGAATAGGAAGGGACCTAGAATAGAGTGTCTTGGAATAGGGCATAATTAAGTGGAAAAATAGACAGCAAGATTTGTAACAGCAAGATTCTACTGCAGTTTACTGGTTCAAAATAATTTTGCATGCTACTTTTTTTGTTCATGTGGAAAAACATGCTGAATGGACATATAGTTTTCTCTGGAGGCATACAGCAGCTTCCAGAAAGAGAGAAGACAAAGAAAATTTGGAAGTAAAAATGTGGCTCCTAACAGACCATCCAATTTGATTTAGTCCCACACTAATATTGCTTTAAAAACAAATCTAGTGAAAGATTTCCAAGTGTCTTGTGTTGTTTGGCTCTTAGCTAAGGTGACTAATTTGATACCATTTTTTGTTCTTATAATCATGGCACATATCCTAACAGCAGAGCATGGCTCTGCTCTACAGTTATGTTATATACTACTAGAGGAATTCACTGACTTGTGAAATTCAAAACAAATATATATTTTTATACGTATATCCTGAGGAAAACCTTTTTTCAAATCTATTGGAATTTATCAAGCAAATAGTTTGAAGGGCCCCGCTGACTAAATGGCCATGTTTATTTTATTACTAGAAAGGCTATGATCTATTAAACAGATATTCTTGGAATATTTCTTTATATTTCATATTTCCTAACCATCCATCTCCCTCTTTACATATTATTAGTTCACATATTATGTGAACAAATGAATCAACAAGAGTGCAAACTCTAACAAAGGGCAGGCAACAGCAACAAATTTACCCGATTCAGTGGGGTTTACAGTTTACATAATTTGTGTGTGTTTGTGTGTACATGTGTATATATGTATGTATGTGTGTGTGGGGGGGAGGGTCTGAGTAGGTAAAAAGATATGCATGTACAGGTAATCCTCAACTTAGTATCTGTTCAAAGTTCTGGCTGCCAGCATCCCTTCCAGTTGTCACATGATTATATTTGGGCAGTCATATTTATGACCACTTGCAAAATCCCATAGTCATGTGACTGCAATTTATGACATTTTTGCCAGAAACCATTGTATACTACTGGTTTCCAGCAAGAAATGCCCACTGTAAATGGGTTTGCTTATCAACTGCTATTCACTTAACCTCCACCGCATTAATTTAACAAAAACCACAAAAAAAGTCATAAAATTGAGTTGGTCATAGAGGTGCCTTAACTTTCAACCATCATGACATACAATGAGTCATGATGTACAATACGTTGAGGGCTACACATATACATATATGTACATACACATAATGTACATACACACATACATTCATACATACACATACACATATGATTACAGCTCAGTTGATTGCCTCATGGTCCAGCCTTTTCATTAGCAACAATAAAGCTGTTAAACTTTGCTGTTCTAGCCCATGTGAAGTCTTATGAAAGCATAACATTTACTTGATCATACTTTCACTGCCAAGAGAAGGGATATGAGGGATTTTCATTCTCAGAGGCCAAAACCACTTCACTTATCTTGGGTACTCTGGCAGTACACTTGCTGAGAAGTGTTGTTTATCGTTTAAGCAGAAACATGTCTTATATCCACCCTGGTTTCAGTGAGATGGCTTTATGGCAGTTTAATCCACTATGTGGATACATAAGACAAAATGATCAAAAATGTGTGTTTTCATGCTGTTAGGAAAAAGTCATAATCAAACCCAAAGTAAGAACTTTTCCACTTTGGATTTTCTAAGACAGAATAACAGGGATTTAGTACATAGTATATTAAAAGTGGGAGAGCTCTTGGGCACAACAATAGCTGTCTTATAAGTGTTGGATCCAGTAGGAGCCCAACGTACTCCCAGAATTTAGATTTGAATTCTGAATAGCCACATTTTTATGACTTCAATCTGAATGCTTTAAGGCCCTGCTTTTTCTTCTTATAATTTTTTTAAAATCTTTAAACAGGTTAGAATTGGACTACTCTTCAACAAAGAAACATTCCTTTGAATATAAAGTCAACATCTGCTGGTTACCTCCAAATGAGGTTAATGTCAGGTGTAATTAGGTTGGTGTAATGAATCTGCCAAGACCTGCCCTTGGACGTATAGTGAATTCAAAATGTAGGAGCAGGACTTCTGCTCAATGTTTCTTAGCAATATGTGATACCTACTCCCTACCCTCTGTAGTTTTCTGAGTTAAATTCAAGGTATTGGTGTAAAAGTACAAATCCCTATAAAACCTTTGGAACCCAGCTACGTGAAGGAGTAACTTCCCCCTATGAGGTGAATTATTAATTGTCTGATTGTTCTCTTTTTATGGGTGGTGGCCAAGAGGCAAATGATTGTCAAGAATCAACCAGGAGAAAAGTGGTACAATTTTTTGTAAAAAAAAATCCCTCCCTGTTATAATTAGGATGGGTCTGTCTACAGTTTGCTTGAAGACAATATTAAATACTTATTCTTTATACTCAGAATCTGTCATTTTAGACCAGCGCTGTCAAACTCAAGGCCTGAGGGCCACATCCGGCCCATGGGGTGCTTAGATCTGGCCCACAGGGCTGCCCTGGAAACAGCAGAAGACTGCCCCATGGCACCTCTGCCAAAAAAAACGGAGCTTGGGAGGGCAGTGTGTGGCCCTTGCAAGTTACGTTTTCACTGGCAGAGGGTTGCAGGAGGCCATCACAGCCAGAAACAGAACTCGGGAGCCCATTTTCACTGGCACAGTGCTCAGGCCACCACAGGTACCATAGACACGCATGGTATTGAGCTGGCCATGCCCTCTGCCCCGCACCCTCCCAAGGTCAAACACAACCCTCATGCAGCCCTCAATGAAATCAAGTTTGTCATTTTAACCAATTTTGTTATATTTAAGTACAATGACATTAAAGATTATACTTACTTACATCCCTGTTTTATATTGTAATTTGGACACTTTTATTATTGAAGCTATAAATATTTGGGTTTTACTTCTTGTGTTTTTACTGTAATTTATGGGTGTTTAATGGGTTGTGGTGCTTTGAGATAGCTGTGAGTTTAGTGATGTTGCTCTGGCTATTAACTGCTATGGGTTTTGCTAGCCAGGGTGAATGGAAGAGAAATATGTTAATAAATTAAGAGACCTGGCTACTCCTGTAGGTCTGTAACATATTGCTAGCACATTGATCCAGTAAAGGATACAATAAAATTTGCTCTGTGTGTCTTATACTGTCATGTAATGCACCTAATTATATTAATATTAGCAGAAGGTGAAAGATTTTGTTATGTTCTTTTACCATGACCATTTTTGTCCCCTTTAGGTAAACCTGCTGGTTATGGAGGCAATAGGCGTTCCTCTTCTACTAGGGGAATAGTGGATGAATGCTGTTTCCAGAGCTGTGACCTGATACGGCTGGAGATGTACTGTGCTCCTGTCAAGCCACCTAAATCTGCACGATCTCTACGTGCTCAGCGACACACTGATATGCCTAAAGCACAAAAGGTAGCTGAAGTGTGATGAAATTTAATCTGATTATTTGTTACATACGAGGTTTTTCAGCATTGCTCCAAGCTTGCGATGGACATATGGTTGCCCAGTACCAGAAATCCAAATTTGATATCTATGGGCAGCTTTCATTTCCAAAATACTGTAGTCTTCCAATATTAAATAGAAATGGAACAGAAGACACCAGAGGAAGAGAGCCATAGATATAGCTGTATATTCCACATCTCTTTATCTCATCTTTGTCTTTGCCTTCCTTTTCTCTTTCTCTATTAGTAGCTGCTGATAAATGACCACTGTTATTTTGAAACATCCTGCCTTATTGCAGCAGTTCCCCACTTTTTTTTTTAAATTAACCACATTATTTCCACATTCCTATCTAGATTTCTTTCTTCTATCCCAAAAGCCTTGATACTCTTGCTGAGAAATAAGTCATTGGGTACTTCAGAAATTGTTGCCCTCCGCTTATGATTTACCCTCTAAGGCAAGGGTGTCAAACTCAAGGCCCAGGAGGACAGATTTGCTCCCCCACCCCTGGGGATCTTAGATCTGGCCCACAGGGCTGCCCTGGAAATAGATCGGTCCACAGTGCCTCTGCCAGCAAAAACTGAGCTTGGGAGGACCGTGGGCAGCCCTCCCAAGCTCCATTTTCAATGGCAGAGGGTTGCAGGATGCCATCACAGCCGAAAATGGAGCTCAGGAGCCTGTTTCTGTTAGCAGAATGCTTGGACCTCCACAAGCATCCCCCCAACATGAGTGACATCGAGCTGGACACACCCACTCTGGCCCCCCAAGGTCAAATACAACACTGATGTGGCCCTCAATGAAATCAAGTTTGAAACCCCTGTTCTAAGAATTGTTTATATCAGGGATGAGTTCCGGCTTCTTTTATTACTGGTTCACTCAGGACTGCACTTCAGGTGTGCACGCTTGATGTACACTATGCGCGTGTGTGCAGAAGTAAAAAGCAAGATGGCGGCGCCTATGGCGGCACCAATAGAACTGGTTCGGGTGCATGTCCGGCCAAGTTACTACCTACCCGGCCAAACCATTCCGAACCAGTAGGAACCCACCTCTGGTTTATATGTGTGTTGGTGTCATATTTTGTGTATAAGTGGTGCTGCTTTAGCTACTTAATGGCTTGTACTCATCCTTGAACTTTGCAAAGGATAGTTTACTAAAAATCTTTAGTCCCAACTAACTTTCATGAACTTTGTTGTCCATTTTTGTATTGCCACCACCCTTTTCTCCATTATTATGAATGTCTGTAGTTGACCAATGTGTGACACTGAATGCTGGACTAGAAGGGACATAGGCTGATCCAACCTCTAGTACTCTCTGTTCTTATGTTCTTTTCTTGGGCTTCTCTCCAATGTAGTCATCTCGAACTAAGTCTCACTAAAATCAGTGGGATTTATTTCTGCTGTCTACACATGGGGGATCAAGCATTGATCTTACAACTGATTTTTATCTGAACATTTTAGAGTCAGTTTTACTTTTCCACTTTTCCCCAGGCTTTAGAGTGTTGTAGAATTTAAATTAATGAATTGGCTTCTTTTAGCATTCTTTCAAATTCATGAGGCTTCGAATGTGGCCTTTAGGGCAGTTTGGCTACCATTATAATAAAGGTTCGCTTGTTAGTTGGGGTGGAAGGAGAGCTTATTATGAAAATCATCTGATGGCATAAGACCAAGGTCAGAAGGGATTGTATTCTGTTAATACTATTAGCAGATAGTCTGATCAGAATAATGCCAGAAAATAAACCAGATGCTTCTACTGATTTGAAACTGTCTCAGGTATTCATGTTAGTCAGAAACAGGCCTACTTAGACCAAAGTCACCTTTTTATTTTGCTTCTTTCTTCATTCTAATTACTCGTTGCTTTCTATTCTAACCAGCACTCAAACTCACTCACCAATTTAATAAAAGGCAATAACATTTCTTTAAAAGGGGGAAAGTTAAAATATTAATTGAAAGTATTGCTAAATTAAAAATGGGACAAAACAGCAGCCACTGTACCATATTTTTAATCACTGAAATAGTGAAGATAAAACACCTAAAGGACTTCATTCCATTAAGTGGGAGTGATTTATTTATTAAACTTATATGCCACCCATCTTGTCAAAAGCAGCTGATACAGGTGAAAATTCTCTCCTAAGTGCTAAAAAGAAATAATTTAATTTGTACAATCAGATTTTAAGCAGTGCTTTAAAAGTTAATATCGACACCTTAATGTGCCTGGTAAGCATATGGTAAACAGTGAAGATATTTCAGTTCAGAGTTAATATGATGTCTGTATTTTCTTCAGCTTCTGCAAACTAGGTGCTACATTATGGACCAATTTAAACTTCTGCATGTTTTGAAGGACAGTCCCAGATGAACCATGTGTCAAAACTGAAGATAACCAAGGCACAGATAAAATAAAGCACTGGATAAAATAAAGCACATTTTCTAAATTTATATTAAACCTTTCCATCAGGAATATAGTGATATACATAGCATTCGCTCTTTCTTCCCCCCCCCACCCCCAATAAGACTCTGGGGTAGGTTAGGATGAGAGAACATTGCCCAGTGAATTTCTATAGTTGAGGTGGGCTTCAACCTAGATCTCTTTAATTCTGGTCCAGCACCTTAACTTTTATATTACACTGACTTTTACGTTATTAGCGGCTAACACATAATGCTTTGTCAGGTTAAGTTTATATTCTCCGAGGAATAGCATTCAAACTCAATACAGTGTTATTGCTGGACTCACGTTGGTCATATCATTTCACAAATTAAACTTGTTATAACTTTGTCAGAAAGTTTGTTGTACAAGATTTTCCATTGCAGACAAAAATAGCTGCAGCTAAACAACCAGGAGATGGGCATAGTTTCAAAGAAACCATTTTTCTACACATTTTCAATTAATCCTCAACTATATATCCAGAAATGGGAGATTCATATGTAATAGTATTTATTTTGGAGCATAGCATCTTGAAATCTTTCACATACTGTAAGTGGCTTTTAAATGTTAACTCTAACAAACAACTCCCAGTCTATCAATCTGCCTGCCTCCTGGCCTATTATACTATTGGAGATGATCCGAAGGAGAAGTCAAATGTGCCATCAATCATGAGTCCCTGTGCATGAGATCTAAGACCAGTCCACCTTGAATTCCTTTCTATTAGTTCAGCTCTCTACAACAATTTGAACTACTCATGGTCAAGGAATATTGGTGGGAGGTAAGATTAGAAGAAAATTCAAGGTGAACTGGACTTAGATCTCTTGTGGGAAGACAGGGACTTATGACTGATGATGAGATTGACCCATCTAGTCATCTCCTACATATACTAGATTCACGTTGGAAGCATGACCCACTTACCAAGGTGCTTGCAGGTTGAAAGGATTAGCCAGAGATATCACCATTGCCTATGGGACACCTGAGGGAATACCTTTAATGTCCCTATCATTTTCCCACTGAAGTGGTATCTATCTACTTGCATTTTCATGCTTTTAAACTGCTAGGTAGCCAGGAGCTGAGATAAATTGATGGGGGTTTATTCTATCATGTGGCTCACGCTCTTGGGTTTTGAACTAAGCTGTTGACCTCTCAATGGTCTTCTGACTCAGCATCCTAACCACGTGAGCCACCGCAGCCTCCGTTTTCTAGCCTCATTCCTTAGGACAGGAGTAGGAAATTCTCTTTCACATTGTTGGCAATATCTAGTAGCCCCCTCCCCCCAGCCCTATCTCTGTTCTATGGCCGGCTATACAGTCTTAGATTGCAATCTGGGAGTCAGAATAGGACTGAAACTGGCATTCTGGAACTTTTCCCTTGCAAATTCTGATTTAAATCTTGATGTGTTTTCCAAATACCATAAATTACCTTGGAAAAATTGGGAGTTGACACAGTTTAGCTATACAGCCAAATAATGGGGAAAGACCTATATAGCCAAACTCTGCCAAGGAAGCTGCTGTTCCATTGTCTATTATCTATCTATCTATCTATCTATCTATCTATCTATCTATCTATCTATCTATCTATCTATCTATCTTTCTATCTGTCCGTCCGTCCGTCCGTCCGTCCATCCATCCATCCATCCATCATCAAATTTATACAGACGCTCATCTCACAAAAGCAACTCTGTGGCATGCAACAATAAAATGAAAAACGTGGGGGATCCAGATATAAAAATTAACATTAAAAGAAAAATGTTATGAAAACAAAATGTTGTACAGCACTGTTCCCAAACTTGAGGCAATGCATATGTATTGCACTACATCTTCCATAGATCCAAGCCACCATAATTGAAAAACAAAATTTATATAATAGATAAACTTACAGTTTCATGATCAAGGCTTTCTGTTTATCATGAAATGCCATACTCAACCAATGCAAAATTTGTCACAGTATCAATAATAGTAAGGAATTTTAATGCAAATGAGTATATTTTTGAAACTACAGACAAAAAGCTGTCTATTACAAAATCTTAGACACCAAAAGGTGTACATAAGGGGCAATTTTATTCAATAGAGACTGTATGTAGAAAAGCCATGTGTATTCTAGGGAAAATACCTAAGAAAGGAAACCGAATGGTTTGTTCTGAATCTGTGTTTTATTAACTTGCAGAAAAATGATGGAAGAGAATTTTAAGTATTTAAATATGGACTGGATTTCAGTTGGGCCACATACCCCTACTTGATATAAACTAGCTTCCCATCATTCCATTCAAAAAATAGGAGCGGAACTATTGCGGCATTCAGTGAGACGAGGATTGCCAACCACTCTCACTTACACAATAATAATGTCTTTTATTTTCAGGAAGTGCACTTGAAGAACACAAGTAGGGGAAACACAGGAAACAAGAACTACAGAATGTAAGAAAATTCCGTCCGTGAGAGTGAAGAATGAATGTGCCATCTGCAGGATACTTTGCTGTAAATAGTCAGACATTGAACAAAGCTAGAGTTCAATAAGTTTGATGAATTCTCCACTAATGGGCATTCTCCCTAGGAACAATGCAAGTAAACATTCCAACCAAAAATGCCAACTCAGGGCTCAAATGTTTCTGAGACTGGTAGATTGCTACTGTAATTGTTCACTTCCTGCAATAAAAATGTGCCACACGCCAGTATGTACAAAAATTGTACATGCTTCACGTAGACCCAATCCCACACCTCTTAAAAGCCGCCTGCCCTCAAAGGGAGCAGCCAATTCAAAAACCTTTAGTGGACTCAATTGCACTAAATTAATTTATGAACCCTGCTGTGGGAGTCACTCATCAGCCTTATCTAAGTGGAGTTTATTTTTTACTTTTTTAAAATATTTGTACTTCTAGATAAGCAACAGATTGTTTGTCTTGCAGTGTCTGATAACACTGTTTGATTTCCCTTCCATATTTGCACAGTTTGGAATTCCCAGTAGCGACAGCCGTAAAGTTAACACATTCATTTCACTACTGTTGTGGCGTTTTAACAGCACATGAGTCTCATGTGTTCATCTCACTTGGAGATTCTTATATCTTCCAGGATCCACAGAGAGTTCTTACATAGGTGCAAAACATGATTTTATTTCATTGAAGATGTTACTGTTCATATTTCATCCTTATGCCAAGCTGTCTTTGGCCACTGAAATTAATGGAACAACTTGCATATACTGGAACTCCCTGTGCAAACTTCCCATATCTAAAGCAAGCTTCTGGGTCTAGGTTTTAAGATGGCCATTCCCCTGCATAACACAAGAAAATAAACATACCCGTATTTTTCAGAGTATAAGACGCACCTTCCCCCCCCCAAAAGAGACTGAAAATCTGGGTGCCTCTTATACACTGAATACAGCATTTGTAGCCTCCCAAAACCTCGACCCCTTCACCAAAATGGCCATGTATTGCTTTTAGGAGGCTTCCAGAGTGCTCCTGGGGCCTGGGGAGGGCAGGAATGAGCAAAATATGGGCCGTTTTTGCTCAGTTTTGTCCCCTCCAGACCCCAGGAGCACTCTATAAGCCTCTATAAAGGCCATGCATGCCTCCTCTTTTTTTTACAAAACACAGGCCATTTCTGAAGGGGGGCCACCCCCCAGGAGTACTCTACAAGCCTCCTAAAGGCTATTCATGCCCTTTAAAAAAAAAAATCCGGGCCCCTTTTCGCGAAAAATGGGAGGTCTGCAGAATGCAAAAACTTTTATTTTTAATTCACCTCTTCAAAATCTTGGTGCATCTTATACTGCGCGGTGTCTTATACTCTGAAAAAATATGGGTATATGCAGTTTGAAGAATATAATACTTTTTGTCGAGGAAAGCTGAGAGCTCTTATGAGTTCTCTTAAATTCTCAGTGACTCTTTTAGATAACTTATTCACAACAATATAAATAAATGTCTTTTTCTTCCCTATAAGGCAATATGTAGAAATTTAGCATATTAATCATACACATATAACCAACAGTATGTAAAAAAAAATCTCTTTAATGGTACAATGGTGCTATTCTGTAGCTTGTTTTATGAAAGGTCTTACCAAAACAGTAAGAGGTACAAGCAAAGTTGCACAATTTGGAATGAGTTGGAAACAATGGCAAAGATGAGATAGAAGGGTTTGTTAAAAGATGCCCGATTGATTTAAGGTTTCTAATTCATTAAAACTTTAATATCAAAGAGTAATACAGGGACTCAACTTACAACAGTTGATTTAGTGACTGTTCAAAGTTACAATGGCACTGGAAAAAGTGACTTGTGACCAGTGGTGAAATTCAAATTTTTTACTACCAGTTCTGTGGACATGGCTTTATGGGCGTGGCAGGGGAAGATATTGCAAAATCTCCATTCCCAACCCACTCTGGGGCCAGCAGGAGGTCGTATTTGCCGGTTCTCCAAACTACTCAAAATTTCTGCTACTGAAATGTGAATCAATACACGGAACATATTACCACCTATGGTGGACCTGTAAGGGGACTAAAAAAATTTGGAAAAGGATCAAAAATTGGCTGGAGGCAATAACAGGAGTTAAAATAGAATGGAAACCTGAAGTCTTCCTATTAGGAATAGTGTCTGCGAAATATAAAAAAGAAATCCAATATTTAATAATACATATAATTACAGCAGCAAGGATTGCCTTTGCCCAGAAATGGAAAAATAAATTAACTCCAAGTGAAGATGAAATAATAAGAAAGGTTATGGATTGTGCTGAAATGGACAAATTAACTAAATAAATCCAGAGAAAAGAAGAATCAGAATTCTACCAAATATGGGATAAATGGTATAGGTCAGGGGTCTGCAAAGTCGGCTCTTTTAAGACTGGTGGACTTCAACTCCCAGAGTTCTGGGAGTTGAAGTCCACCAGTCTTAAAAGAGCCAACTTTGCAGACCCCTGGTATAGGTGGATGGAGGAAAGAAATAAGAAACAATGAAGGAATACAGCAAAACTTAAAAACAGTAGTTATGAGTAAAATAAGAGGGTTTAGAATGGTGAAATCCAAATTAAATATAACAGAAGGGGAAACAATATAAGATGAGCGGCTTCGATTGACAATTGCTATTAGAAAGAACAAGTTCCTGTTCGTATTGTATGGCGTAAATGTAGTGTATGTCTTACGTTTTGTGTGAGTATATTTTACACGTTTGCAAATAATTTTTTTTAAAACAAATTCTGCTACTGGTTCTCCAGAACCAATCAGAACCGGCTGAATTTCACCCCTGCTTCTGAGCCTGATGACTGTTACAGCACCCCTGTGGTCACACGATCAATATCCAGACCCTTGGCAACTTGCATGTATTCATGACCGTCTCCCGGAGTCATGGGATCACTTTTTGCAACCTTCTGACAAGGAAACTCAGTGCCAGATTCACATAATAACTTTGGCAAGGAAGGTTGCAAAATGGGGCAAACCTCACTTAACAACTGTCTCTCTCAACAATAGAAATTACGGACTCAGTTGTGGTTGATAGTCAATTACCTGTACTAATACCTAATAGATGGGACGTCTACGATTCAGGATACTGTGAAAAAGCTAAGGTTTTACCTATAAAAGATAAAAGATTTATCCTTTTCAGCAACAAAGATTGGTTGAAAAGATTGGTTCTTTTCAGCAACAAGGAAGAAAAGCAGAGTGAGTTTCCAAGACTCTTAAAACTAGCGTGGTTGTCATAGAAAAAGAAGACTGCCGGATACTGTAGCTTGACTTCCTTTGTCATATGAAAACAGCCCTCCACCATCCTCCCTAAGATAGCAGCATTCAACCTAGTACATTTATACTCAGGAATTTTAGTTTAGGGCAAGGCAGAATCAAATATTAGCCACTGAATTGAACTTAATTTCAACCAACGATATTTTGAAACCTTAGAACTGAAAAGAAATTTGGAGAGGCTATGGTCTACCTCAGGGATCTCCAACCTGCAAAGCAAAGCTGTCTGGGGAATTCTGGGAGTTGAAGTCCTCCAGGCTTAAAGTTGCCAAGGTTGGAGACCCCTGGTCTACAGTGTCCTCAGTTCAGAATGCAGCCTAGAAAGTGGTCATGAAGTTGATACCTAAATCCATGGAGTGGAAAAGCGAAATATGTGGAAAATTTTGCTTCACCTTTTACTGTTTTGGGTTAACAATGCAAAGTGGTGCTATTGTTCTGCTTGAGAAAGTACTTGAATAACAAAGACATAGAGCAAAACATAAATATGTTTTTTTAAGATAAGCCAATTGCACATATGGAGATAGTACGTAACATTGAAATATGTTTAGCCATAACTTTTCAACTTTTTATGATTATAAAAAGGAAAGATTTTATGAACTGAGAGGCTAGCCTAATTTAAAACAAGAAAATTAAATTAAATTTGGAATGAATACTACCGCTATATATATTGACTCTTAGGAGGTAAAGGATGATATTAAGCAAATACTTAACTTCGATTTGTTGCAATGGACATGGTATAGATCTGACATATCTGGGATAATTAGATATTGCACTGCAAAAAAATACTGCTTTAGGTCCCAATCCAGCACATAAAGTGTGAGTAGAGCTTCAAGTATGAAATTTGTTCTCCAGCAGAAGGACTTGAATCTACTGTTTATCGTCCTTGAGCAGGGAGCTGGACTAGAAGACCCTCAAGGTCCTTTCCAACTCTGTTATTCTGTTATTCTGATCACACTTACGTAAACCTATCAATTATCAAGATGACTTCACAATGAAAAGTTTTTGGTTAACACCATATCTATACGTCTCTCAGTTCAAATTTTCTGTCCTGAAAAAAGATTATATGGAAATCCACTTCAACCAGGAACACATAAGGAAAGAAAGCGACAGCTGTGTGAGAAAGAGTTGAAAATGTATGGCTAATATTTTATGGAGCCTAAGTTATGTATGCTTGTGTGTTTGTGTGAGTGCATATGCCTGTATCTTGATCCATGTATATGATTTAAAATGGTAATTTCCATAAACTTTATCTCGTGAAAAAAAAATATTTTAATTTCCAGGGTTGTTGTTTTTTAATGCAAATTAACCAAATTAGAGATTATTTGAATCTAAGCAGAAAATGTTTTTGTATAAAATATAGCATTTATTCATTTTTAAAACTACTTTTAAAGCAGAAGTCCCATCCCACTGATTTGGGACCAAGACCTTTTATATGAAATGTGACTATACATTTATATAGGACTGCTCTCTTCATCTGGTAATAAATTGAATAATTCATTAAACAAACAAATAAATGAACCAACAAACTGACTCCTCTTTTAAAAATAGCACTACTTCTACGCAAAACTATGCCATATATATTTTAAAGATCATTTTAACAGACATTCTATTGTTTTGATTGCAAATAGGCACTCTAATGTAAATGCCTCTGGGTTTAGGGATTATTTTTAAAAGGGGGATCAGGTATTTTTTTATTTTTGTCAAAATGTTTTAGTTATATAATAAGTCACAAATCCCCCTTTGTGAATTTTTTTTGCAGAAGTAATTTACTTCAGTTAAATCATATCCAGTAAATCATACACATCACATTTTGCTCTTGAAAGAGAAGCAACTCTATCTTCAGACCATGTACATTTTTATTTTATCATATTTTTGCTCATCACCACACTACAAGTTTTATCTTTGTTCAAATACAGCATCTTATGGTCATTTTAATTTGATTTTTTTACATGAAGGAAGTTATAAGGTTACCTGAAACTTGGCTACAAATAATACAATAGAGAGATACTATTCTATAAAACAACAGTGGGCAATGTTCTCATTTGGCTGGAAGATCTAAGGGTAGATATGGATAGATCATCTCTCCTAACTCCCTTCTATTCAAGTAAATTGCAGCTAAGAAATAGTAGCTACCTCTTACTGAATGTGGATTTCAATTTCGTTGCAATTAAATTTAGCTGACCTGGGTTGATAGCAATAGCAATAGAACTTAGATTTATATACTGCTTCCTAGTGATTTTACCGCCCTCTCTAAGCGGTTTACCGAGTCAGCATATTTTCCCCAACAACCTGAGTCCTCATTTTACCCACCTTGGAAGGATGGAAAGCTGAGTCAACCCTGAGATTGACTCAGTGAGATTTGAACTGCCAAACTGCAGCTAGCAGTCAGTTGAAATAGCCTGCAGTACTGCACTCTAACCACTGCACCATCTTGGATAGGTTTTCATAGGTGCGAAGATAGAATTATAGAAGTAACATTGCCCATAAGAAAACATCTTTTTTATGCTACAAGTTGTCCTTACTACTGACCTTAATTGGGGCCTGGTTTCCACCACTAAGTGAAGTAGTCATTATACAAAACATCTCGTGACCATACTACTTAGTGATGGCAGTTCCAGTTGCAGTCATTAGGTAAGGACTGAATTATCCTTTGCCTAAACTGTATTTAGGCAAAGACCGCCTGATTCTCCTGCCCCGCCGCACTCGTTTCTGTTTAAGTTTCCCCCATCTGCCTAGCTCTTCCCCATCCCTGCCCTTTTGGTCACCATGCACTCTGATCACCACTGGAGACCTCATGAAGGGGCAGCAGTGCCTCGGCCCAACATCAGGAGGAGAAAGATATTGAAGGTCAGCTGTGTGTGTGGCAGGAGTAAGGGAGCAAAGGGGCAAGAGGCTGGAGAATTCTGGGAGCTGAAGTCCTTCAGACTTAAAGTTGCAAAGGTTGGGGACCCCTGCTCTAGATGGGGGGGGCAAGGGGAGAGAGGGGGTTGCATAGTATTTAAGTTTAGGAAAGTTTCATCTGAACCCAGAGAATTCCATCTGGAAAAGTGGTTTGTGCATTGCAATCTAGATATCTGTTGGTTAATTATTTTTTGTTCAAAACTTGAGAAGGAAAAAAAGCAACACATCATTGCTGTTTGTATACAATGTTTTGCTCTGCAAGTATAGCAATAACACTTCGTTATTATACCAATTGGAAGATTTCTCTGCTAGGCTCTGGGAGAAAAGCTCCCTTCATGTCCCTGGTTTTATGTGCCTGGTCTTAAATACTGTTGCATTTTTTTTTTCTTGTAATCAATCCATTAATTTAAACACTTGTTTCCGGACTATGTTGTAATTTAGGTTTATTTCCCCTTACAGCCCAAACCCCAAAGTGCTCCACCGACACAAGCCACATTGAGGACCAGAGTCTTAAGCAAGGAACTTGCCTGCGTCAAACTAACCCAGGGGCAAGTTTCCTGACAATAGAGAGTCAACTTTTACTTTGAGGTATGACAGAGTGACTCTTGACACATTTCTCACCAATTCAATCGCATCCCAAGAAGAATATCAAAACTACCAGCTGGTGTCTTACGGCATTTAAAAATAAATAAATAGTATTGCTACCTAAAAGAAAGATTCTTCAGTGCAAGATGTGTATTTCTTTTATTTTATTTTTAAAAAGCAGAATGTTATGGGGTATGTTTTACATACTTCGGAGAAAGTTCAAAGTGAGGCATTTTTAATGCATCCCAAGAGGTTTCGGTAACAAAACTTGATGCATATTTGCAATGTCAGTTGCCTCTAACCACTTGCATAAGTTCTGCATAATCTTCTCTGCAAGCTAACATGACTGAGGATGGGCTAACACCTACATGGGTGACCTCTTACAAATCTAGCATATCATAAGTAGCCCTCTGATTTACGAACGCTCTTTTTTTTTAACTGCCACGGTGCTAAATGTTGAGATTAATGTTGATGTGTTTCCCTTGTGATCATATATTTCCCTTGTGGTCAAGCAGAGAAGCAACCTAGAACTAAGGAGAAATTTCCTGACAGGGAGGTCAATAAAGCAGTGGAAACAACTTGTCTTCAGAAGTTGTAGGTGCTCCATCATTGGAGGTTTTCAAGAAGAGATTGGACAACCATTTGTCCAGAATGGTGTAGGTCTCCTGCCTGAGCAGTGGGGTTGGATTAGAAGACCTCCAAGATCCCTTCCAACTCTGTTATTCTGTTATTCTTTTAACAGTAAAAAGTTCTTAGTTTTCCCCCTAAATCCACTTCACTTCAGATCGTGCAAATGATCTTCCTAAGTGAATACAAAATGCACGTTTGTGCAAAAGGCTGCCCATTTTTGGATTTTCTAGTTTGCCATTTTCTCCCTTGTGTTCCATCAGAATACAAAACTGTCATGACTACATGACAAGTAAATAATATTTCATACTATGTATGTAACATTAGTATGTTGCAGAATTTCCTATTCCATGACTCTTATCAAATACTACTCATCAGTTATTCTCTCTATTTAGCACTCATTAGTTGCACACAGACACATAGGAAATGCCAATGACCAAAGTTTTATTGCTTTGTACAAAGAAGAAGAAAAAACTCACCATTTCATAGGTCACTCAGAATCATTTAGCCCATGTGCCAACTCTGTCCAAAATGTTTAGCCTGGTAAACATTGTTCCATAAACAAATAGCATACTCATGCTTCTTAAATGCTTTTTAGTGTTTATCATGATAGGTCCAAACATTCTCAAAAGCTAGTTGTCTGATTTCCACTTTTTTACTTTTTTTGCATTGTATCTCTACATTTTAATTGACTGCAGTTTCTTTTTTTAGAAAAATGGACTCAGTCACACTGTATTGAATGAAAGCAAAAGAAATTTTCGGTTTGTAGAATGTATGGAAATATTTGCAACCCTCTTGGAACAAAGTCAAAATGTGAAACATTGCTGTAAGAGGGTACCTTTCTAATGTATTTTTATGTATAGTTTACACCTCTGTGAGGTTGAATAAATAATAATGGTTAATAAATATCTCTGTCTCGGCATCTTCTGTTCCATATAACTCTTGATCTCTTTACTTGTAACCTGGTTGCTTTAAAACAGTGGTAGTCAACCTGGTCCCTACCGCCCACTAGTGGGCGTTCCAGCTTTCATGGTGGGCAGTAGGGGTTTTGTCCGATACTGAAGCACTTTCCTTTTTTTAATTTAACTGACTTCCCTCATTTCATTTATTCAATTTATACCCCGCCCTTCTCCAACGGACTTCCCTACTTTATAAATCATCATTACTGTGGAACCGGTGGGCGGTTAGAACATTTTACTACTAACAGAGATACAAAAGTGGGCGGTAGGAATAAAAAGGTTGACTACCCCTGCTTTAAAACATACTTGGAGTATTTCTGGCTTCCCATCAGCCTGAGACAAGACTACGATTTTATTACAAACCAGCCTTCCCTAATCTGGTATTCTCCAGATCTGTTGAATTCTTAGAAATTCTTCCATCAAGATGATGGGAAAGCATAGAGTCAGGGGAAATGTGACATAATTTAGACCTCATAGCTTTGGGCTATTGGTGAGAGGAAGGACAGCATCTGGGACTCACCAAACCTGTGATTGTTGAGTATGATGCTTCCTATCTTTTCTAATCAAAAGCTGCAGGTAAACATAATAATGTATGGTTTTTATGACAGGAATATAAATAGCAACTTAGACATATACCACTTTACAGTGCTTTACAACCCTCTCTAAGTGGTTTACAGAGTCAGTAAATTGTCCCCAACAATTTCAGTCCTCATTTTACCAACCTCAGAAGGATAGAAGGCTGAGTCAATCTTGAGACTGGTGAAATTTGAACTACCAAATTGCAGGCAGCCAGCAGGCAGCAGAAGTAGCCTGCAATACTGCACTCTAACCACTGTGCCACCACAGCTCATATAAGCTCTAAAATAGCACAGAATTTTTCTTAAACACTATTATTCCAATGACACCACCTTAATCTGTTCAGTTTTACCATTTCTGGAAGCAATAACTGATGGCATACAACTGTTATTATGTCAGCACAATTTCATCTTCCACTAAGTTTGAATTTATACTCACTGGGGATTGGAATTTAGAAAAAGTTAGTTGTGCAGTTGAAGTGGTGATCAGCAGTGACTTGAAATTAATTCAAACAAGGCCTAATCTGAGGCCAATTTCTCCTAAGGGTCAGAACGCATTATTCTTTGTAAAAGCAGATTCAAATCGTTGAATGCCAACAGAATTTAAGCCAAAACAGAGGCCCTCAGAAGTATCATCATGCTTTAGGAAAATCCAAGGTTTGCAGAAATACAACACATTTTCAAGGGAGAAAAAAGCCTAATGTGATAAAAAAAAAATTAAAATATATTCCCAATTTGTTAAGATCATATAATTGTAAAACTTATAAAAAGATAACGGTTTCCCCTGTACAGTTGTGTTTAATTCTGGGCGGTACAGTGGGAACACTGAAGTGATAGCTATTAATCTACTTGCATTTACATGCTTTTGAACTGGGAGCTGGGACAATAACAGGAGGTCACCCCATCATGAAATGCTCAGGTCTTGAACCTGGACTGTCAGCCTTCCATTTGACAAGCTCAGCCGCTGAGCCATTGCACTCCCATTTACTACTGCTTCTATGGGTGTGGCTTGGTGGGCATGGCAGGGGATGGAAAATCTTACTGCAAAATCTCCATTTCCTCCCCACTCCTGGGGCCAGCCAGAGGTGACATTTGCTGGTTCTTTGACTTACTCAAAATCTCCCCTACTGGTTCTCCAGAACCTGTCAGAACCTGCTGAATTTCACAATCTCAATTCCTGTTTTGTTCTTTACTGCAAAATTGGCTAGAAGCTCCTAATTTATTAATCATTATGGTTAATAAAGAATTGGTGAATCTTCTCTTTAAAATCATTTTTTCTAATATAAACCATATCAGCAAAGCAGGAGGGTTTTATGAGTTTCACAAGTGGTTTAGCTGTGTCCCACATTTTTAATTCAGCAGAACAGATGTTCAGGATGATACCTTACAAGAGCAGTCTGATTCTATCCATGCTGAGATGTACAAAATCCTGTATGAGAGACAGACAGAATCAAATATCCCTTGTATAGTGATGGTGCGTACTTCACCTCTTTGGAAAACTGCCTCTATATGCAATTTAGAACTTTGGAGAGGAGGAACAATAAAGCATCACACATGAAGGTAAATATACTTGTACCAGGATAATATTGCAATAATGCAACATTTCAAATAGAACTTTTCTACTTCTGAAGATGATGCTTGTAGATGGGAATGGAACCACCACCTATCATGCCCTATTCCTAACTCAGAGACTTATTCTAGCAATATTGCATGATGATCAATGGAATACAAGCATGAACATCTTGGGTATGATCCTATTTATACATCCTCAGTGTTGTACCCAGGCCACTTGTTGCAGTACTGTATTAACTCCTTTGTAAGGGTAAGTAAAAGGGATGTAAATTGACTGGAATTTGCTTCCCAAAAAGGCATTCACCACATTTCTTATCAGTAAAGATAATTAATTCAGGCAAACAGGACTATTATATTTGCAACAATAGCCAGGACTTTAGTGTTATATCCAGCCTAAAGATGATCAGCTTCTTGCAGCTCTACTGTCTCTTTTCCACTGAAATATTTGCAACTTCTAATTGGTTGCCCAAAAGCCCAGCATCTTCTAAGGCAGGGGTGTCAAAACTCAATTTTATTGAGGGCCACATCAGGGTTGTGTTTGACCTCTAGAGGCCAGGGTGGGCATGGCCTGCTTGATGTCACTCGTGTCAGGGACACCTGTGGGGACCCAAGTGCTCTGCCAGTGAAAATGGGCTCCTGAGCTCCATTTTTGGCTGCGATGACCTCCTGGAACCCTCCGCCAGTGAAAACGGAGCTCAGGAGGGCCACACGCAGCTGTCCCAAGCTCCATTTTTTACTGGCAGAGGCACTGCAGGCTGGTCCTTCGCTGTTTCTATGGCAGCCCCGCAGGCCAGATCCAGCCCCTGGGCCTTTAGCTTGATATTCCTGTTCTAAGGTGTTTGTTTCTTTTTTTCAAGAGAGGTCATATCGTCATCAGTTTCAAACCAATTGGCATAATTCCTTCACCTTAAGTAGGTATGGCAGTCTTCCAAAACATATCCAATTACGCACTGATTGCTTAACAACAAGCCTGGGTAAAGGTCTAGAAAAGAGATAATTCATTTAATCCCCACATGCAACATGTCTACTTCCTTGGGTGGCAACTCTGAAAATGATCCTACCAGAATCCCCTAAATTGAATAGATTTTCCAGCAATTGTGATGACTAACTTGGAGTAGATGTGAGCAACTTCATTCTCAAAGTATCTTATAATTGTATTATACAACTCCCAAGAAAGCCTTGCCTGGAGAGTTCACTTGAGTTCAGTAATATCAGAAAAGTAAGCCCTCGTCATCATCACCATGTAAATAAAGTTGTACGTTCTGCTTCGTATTTGGTCATATTTGCTGCATGATTTGTGCTCCCCTTGTCCAGCTTCCTTGCCCAGAATTCTTTGACAAATGGAAAAGCATTTCACGTTTTACGTAATTGTAGAAAACGCCCAGAAGCAAAAGTGTTAGTGACTACGCATCTGGGTGTACCACAATGATTCATCATATTCTCCAAACACTTTCCCATAGGGAAAATTATTGTATGAATGGGTAGAAATTACATTATCTGTTTTTAATACATTTTATGCATTTAATTTTTGTTGTTGTTCTTCTCTCTTGTTATAAAATCTATTTAGTGGGTTACAATGTTACCTAAACTGATCAAATCCATGGTGCATTGTATGGAGAGAGAGAGAGAGAGAGAGAGAGAGAGAGAGAGAGAGAGAGAGAGAGAGAGAGAGAGAGAGAGAGAGAGAGAGAGAATATATGCATAATTAAAAGTGTCATTCTAACCCAACTCTGTCATGATTTAAATTTTCTCAATGTGTGTAACCTAATTTCTCTAATGTCGTGTAGCAAGAGCTCAGCCATTAGCTAGCAGGATTTCAGGGCCCAGGATTTTCTGGATTGAAAAAAATACTTTTTTAGCAATATCAATTCCCCTCCAAGCTAATCTCAGGACCTGATGCCTTAAAGAGGAAGTTATGGGTGCTCTGGGGGCTTTCAAAAAGGGGCTGGGCAGCCACTTGTCAGAAATGGTAAAGGTTCTCCTGCTTGAGCAGGGGGTTGGACTAAATGACCTACTCTGTTATTAGCTCTTTTGTTAACTCTGTTATTCTGTTTCATTTCCCCTGAGTTCAGACAGACCTTCAAGCCTGACATGTTCACTTTGCAGACAAACTGCTGAATCGTCTTTAAAATGTCTTTGATGCTTATTTGTAGAGGAATGGAACAACCAGCTGTCATTGAACAATTGCAGAATAAGCCAGAAACAATTGGTGCTGATTGTAATGATAGCATTTGCAGCCTGCTTGGAAGTCAAAGCTCTCTTCTTTGAGATTAGGGAGCCTTGCAATTTAGTAGAAAGTCCAAATGCTCGCTTAGCCTTCCCATTATTTTTCCAGAATATGCTAATGCCTTAACATTGTGCCATTTATTACAACTTTATAAAAAAAAGAAAAAGAAAAATAGACCTCCTTCTATTATGTCTTCTGGCATAACGTCACAGGCTGCAAGTCTTCCAGCAAAATGTTGCTGTTCTAGATGAAGCTCTACCAATCTTTTTATCACTTTCTCTCCACCATCAGTGGTATTTTGCAGCTCAACAATCTGGTCATTTGAGCAGATTCATTGCTGGACTGCTGCAGCATCTCCATACACACCAGAGGAGGGTTGTTCCTGGTTCAGCCCAGTTTGAACCGGTAGTGGCGGTGGCGGGATGCTCCACCCACCCACCTGGATGCTTCTGTAGCGTTTATGAGAGCGAGCAAGAGAGAGAGGGGGGGAGGGAGGGAGGGAGGGAGGGAGACCGAGACCAAGCGATCCCATAGTAAACCTTTTAAGGAGATTCAATATTTTGTTGTACATAAATGCCTCTATCTTGCCTGTTTTTGCAACAATCCAAGCTTGACTATCAAAAACACAGAAGAAGATGGCAATTAAAACAGCTTCTCGAAGTTAATTAGAAAATGGCATATCTAAACTAAAACATGCTAGCCTCTTTCATACCTAAATATCTTATTCCAGTCATCTCGTTGTCAATGGATTTCTTTGCACTCAATATTTCTACAGCTGAGTGCTTATAAGGTTGCCGTTGTGACCCAGCTCCCCAAACACAGCAAACTTTCTGTAGTTAAATCAATGATTGCTTTATTAGAAGCACCAGCAGTCCCGGCAGAAAGGTTCTTCCTCATCGCAGGCTAACAAGTCTGTTTGGCAGGGAGAAGAATAGTTGTGTGCCATATCTATTCATCTCCACCCCTGCCTTTTATTCCCAGAGCTAGGGTCGGGCTTCCCTAGCAGCACTGGCTCTCCCTTCCCAAGGATCGGCCCACAGATTTCCACGGCTCTCCTCTCCTCTGCCTTCTGCACATCCACATGTCAGGCACAGGACCCAGCTGTCCCTCCTCTTCCTCATCAACCATCTCCAGGCCTGGGGGCTGTTGACTCTCCATCTGAGGGCTAACTGATGGACCAGGCTCTGTCTCTGTGGTCTCTCTCTGTCAACTCCATCCCCTCTTCTCCCTCAGGGCTCTCAGATTGCTTTGATGCTGACTCTGACTCCCACACCTCTTCCTCATCTGATTCAGCTGCTGGGGGGGGGCACAGCGGTTGACAGGCCACAACAGTTGCACAGAGGGTTTTCGATCTTCCTCTCCCTCATCTATTTTTCCAGAAAATATCCTGCATCCCTAGAAAGTCAAGCCTTCTCCCCATGAGCCAGTGTTGCTTTCTTCTACATGAGTTGGCTATTGAGGGATGACTGTTTCCTCTGAACTTTGGAAACTGCCTTTGTGACATCAACCATCATTATTTGGCGAGTAAGAGATTTTTATAAACTCTAAAATTATTTTAACAATCCTACTTTTCCCCTCCATTTCTCTCCTTTGGATGGAGTTTATAAGAAGTTGTCACGGTAATAAGAATGCTTTTAACAATTTGGTGTGCGGCCAAAGTCAAACTGACCTGGCTATAAGTTCAGAGAAGTCATTCTCACAAAGCATTATGACCATATATTATTTTCTGCAACTGGAGCCAAACTGAGCCAGTTCCAGATTAACTAGAGAGGAGGTTGAAAGAATGGTTGTCAAGAGAGCCACAGCAACAAGCATTGACGTCCTTAAATATCTGCTAAGAAATCTTGATTTAACTTTCCACAAGGAAGACTGGTCAGGAATTCTGGGAGAGAGAGTTCAGCACAACTGGGGAACACAAAGTAGAGAAAAGTTGCCATAATTGAATCAAACTGAAATCAAATTATAACTGCTCACCGGGCAAGATAACTATTGATAATTACTGTTCTGAATCATTGGTTTATCCACTTTTTCTTTCCTGCCTAGTATTTACCTTGGATAGAAGGAGAACATATCCCAGGTCCCTAAGTGTTTTGCAGATGATCTTAGATGGCTACAGGGGATCAGGATTCATAGGCCACACATTGTGTCAAACTCTTATTTGATTAGCTAAGGTTTACTGAATCAATCTTCTTTTTTAATTTATTGCATTTAAAAAAAATACAGTTCAGACATTGCAAAAGCATTAAGAAGCTACAGTCCATACTAGATCATGACACTGCATTTTCTTGAGCATTGAGAGGCAGGCAAATAAATATTGCATCAAAACAACAACCCAAACTGAAGCAGATTCTCAAAAGCAACAAGAAGGGGTGGGCTTCAAAAGTTTTAGCAAGGGGTTCTCTTCCTGGTTGTTGGGTGGGCATGGCCATGGTGGGTGTGGCCTAGTTAGCCTCCTGCAGCATGGTGGGGAAGGCTTTTTTTCCCTCCCTGGGCACCGGAGGCTTTCCCCCGAGCCTCTGTGAGGATTAAAACAACTTCTCCAGGCTCCGGGCCTTTCCACACTTCTGGTAGGCCCATTTTTCAACCTCCCTGAGTCTCTGTGCATGTCCTGCACTTACATGAATCCAAAACAGGCCACATGGGGACTCCTGGGAGGGCTGGGGTGGGGTGGGGTGGGCAGGGCCAACCAGGAGTAGGATTTGGGGGTTCTCCAAACTGCACAGAAACTTAGATAGAGGTTCTCCCGAACCCCTCCGAACCCTCAGCAGCCCCACCCCTAGCAAGAAGCAGCAACAGGATAATGATGCCAACATGGGAACTGGAGCAAGCAACAAGCCCAGATCACTATTTTGCCCCACATCTGTACCCACAGCACCATCACAGGCCCCAACAAATACACAGACAAGATTAGGGGATCCTTCACATATCATCATCTGCCATCAATGTCTCTACATGGGGCTCCCCTTGAGGTGCACCCGAAGGCTACAGCTAGTTCAGAATGCAGCCGCGCGGGCAATATTGGGTACCTCTAGGTATTCCCATGCAACACCGCTCCTGCGCGAGCTGCACTGGCTGCCTGTGGTCTTTCGGGTGCACTTCAAGGTGCTGGTTACCATCTTCAAAGCGCTCCATGGCACGGGACCTGGTTATCTGCAGGATCGCATCCTACCCCATACATCCCTCCGGCTGATTCGCTCCCACAGAGAGGGACTTCTCCGGGTGCCATCCACTAGGCAATGCCAGCGGGTGACGCCCAGGGGAAGGGCCTTCTCTGTGGCGGGCCCTACCTCTGGAACGACCTACCCCCCAAACTTAGATCCATCACGGACCTCCGCTCCTTCCGCCAGCAATTAAAAACTTACCTTTTCCAACAGGCCGGCCTGGCCTAACCTACTGTACTTAGCCTTGGTTAATAGAGAAATTTTATATTGGGTTTTATGGTAATTTTAACAGGGAGATCTTAGCACAGGGTGTTAGTTTAATATAGTTTTAAATATTTATGTATTTATTGTGATATATTGTGTTTTTATATTTCCTGTGCACCGCCCCAAGTCCCTTCGGGGAGAGGGGGCGGTTAATAAGTCGAATTAAAGTAAAGTAAAGTAAAGTAATGTCCCTGTGAGTTCTGCATAGAACAAATGGGGTAAACTTTGCACCAAAGAATTAAAGGATGAAAATTTGAAATGAGCATTCAAAGCAAGGACATCTGAATATCAGAACATTTCAACCTTCCAGGAGATTCCATAGCAGGTTTCAAAGTGACTGTTTTGGAAAAGCAGGACTTTAATAGCACCATGAAGTGATAAATGATTAAACTCATATAATTTTAGGCAGTCACAGAAGGTCTCAGCCAGCACAATGGATCTTTAATGCATTATTATTGTTAATTAAGAAGGTACTTCTAATCTGTCTCACCTGCATCTGTATAATCAATTTATCTCACCCAATTTATATCCTACATTAATCTTGCGCTAAACGTCTGATGAAATGAGCTAAACTCACAAAATTGTATGTCTTTCAATAAAATTTCTTACTTTGGAAATGGTGCTACCAGACTCCTAATTTTGTGCTACCACAGCGGTCCTTCTGCAATGTCAGGAATATATACCAGCACGATAAAGCTGAAATGATAAGGTACATATCCAGTGTAAATTCCACACGACAGTCTTTTGCCACTAAATAATATGGCAGACTGTTCAATTTGGTAAGGGATTGGTCATCTGGGCATCAGTTAATCTGCGAATACTGCAGTTGTTGTAAGCAGACTGAACGCTAGTTCAATTATACTGAGGTAATCTGTCATATCATGAATCTGGCCTGTGAAATGGAATTTGGAAATAAGCTTTTTTTTAAAAATGTACATGAACATGGGCAATTTTCAACAGAGTTACAGCTAATAATAGCTGAATGT
Source organism: Rhabdophis nuchalis (assembly GCA_039707465.1). NCBI lineage: Eukaryota > Metazoa > Chordata > Lepidosauria > Squamata > Natricidae > Rhabdophis > Rhabdophis nuchalis. The sequence goes on from CM077648.1 coordinate 99,322,056, forward strand.
CTCTAACTGTATTCTATGACCTGGAGGAAATTAGAAGGTGGATACTTGCTATTAATTGCTCTTAAAAGCTGGAATGCTTTTTAAGGACACATTTCACGTTTATCTACTTTTGGTCCTTGGCTGATCTTTAAACATGAAGGCAAAAGTTCACTGGAGAATTGAAACCAAAATGGCATCTTGGCAAAGAAAGTCTATATCTGTGGTACATAGCATATGTTCTGAGCATAAACACAATAAATGGAGCCTGAACCAGTTGAAGCTACCTTTTTTCTTTTACTTTTTAAGCACAAAGAAAGTTAACCAGAAGATGCCCTCTGCCCTTTATGTTTTTTCAATCGCACAGAATGAAGGCAAGCCAGAACATATGTAATCATTTTTATTATAATCAATAAAAGGATAAAAATTTCAAGAACATATACTAAAACATGGGGTTTTGAAATCTGCCCCCAATAGAAAAAGATATGGCAGGTAACATGCATAAAAAGGCATATAAGTTGAATGGAGAGTTAAAGCCATTTCTCTCGCTCCATCCTTCAAATTGACATGTAGAATCAATTACACCAATTTTTAGAGGCTCTTCTTCTCCTTCTTTGAGATGTCCATCATTATTTTTGTGCCAACAATTTTACCATGGTTTGCCTCAAACTGCAATTTGTAACTGGTTAAAATGGATTTATACACTGTAGGTTAATATAAGTATAGTTAGAAAACAATGTCCCTACACAAAAATTGGGAAGAAATCATTGTGTGTGGGGTGGGGGGGACTCCACCAGATGCTTCTCTCATGCTTTTGACTTCCCAACAAGGTTACAGCAGATGGGTGCTTGGAAACTCATTTGCATCATGTAGACTGCTGATGAGATGCACCAAAGGAATAATAGTGTTCAAAATTCCTGTTTTTTATGGTGCCAATTGCCACTTCTATTTCACTTTAGAATCCACTGCTGCTAGAAAAGTGCTGACTGAGAACTCTGGCATCACTATGTTCTGCATTCACCAAACAGGAAACACATCTTGGTCCTGCCAAATATAATTTAAATTAGGGCCATCGTCCAGAAATGTTGTTGTGCAATAGCACATCTGTATGTTCTCCCTTCCTCAAATGGCTGGTCATCTGAGTCACCTAGGGAGAGAAAAGCAAACTTTTAAATGAGATTTCTTTGCTGCTATTAAAGAATAAAACAAGCTCTGTGTTCCTGTTGTTTAATTGCCTTACTTTCAAAACTAAACAACTGTATTATCTGGCTACAGTGTGTTAAAGTGTACATTTATAAATTTTAAAACCCTTCAGTTCAAGATTATAGGATTATGCTCATTGCATTTCAACTCATGAGTCAAAAAAACAAGATAAAGTGCTTTACCTGTGCAACTTTAGCTTTAAAGTCTTTGAAGATCCTCTTCAGCCTGTTAGTATTGTTGTTTCAGGTCAAGCTTGGACTGAGCAGAAATGTGTCTAGACACATATTAGACAGATTCAGCTACCACAGTAAATTCATTGTGGTTTCCCTGATTAAATTATATTTACAAAAATAAAATTGCACCTATTGTTGAAAGTGAAAGCATCCGGCATGTGTGTGTTATTAGAGAATATATGTGTTGTCCTGCTAGGAGGAATCTAACCAGAACAATAGCAAAGCATTTTTCCTTTATAACTATAATAAAAGGGAGATAATACATTATAGGCACAAACGACAGCTATTATGGATGTATAATTAGGTTGGATGTATACTGTATAGTACCTAGGATGTAGATGTATAACCAGGAATAAATGGAAAGCTTTGATGGTTATCTTTGGTGGTAAAATTTTAATTTTTTTGATATTGTAAACCTTCATTTGTTTAACTTCAGTTTAACTGACAATGTGCCCAACTTGCTAAGCATACAACAATTAGTTACCTTTACACATAAATGTTAGTTTATTCAATTAAGCCAATTTTCTGTATTCATTAGCACAGGGGTCTCCAACCTTTGCAACTTTAAGTCTGAAGGACTTCAGCTCCCAGACTTCTCCAGCCAGCAAAGAAGTCTGGGAGCTGAAGTCCTTCAGACTTAAAGTTGCAAAGGTTGGAGACCCCTGCATTAGCACACTGAACCTAACTGCCAAAGGTTGAGTCTACAAAGTAGAGTAGGCTAAAATGTGATTAGCTGGTTTATAGTTCAGAGTAAATATAGCTATTCAGACTCAAAATAGCCAAAGTTTAAACACACTAGGATTCCATGAGGATTTGAATGAACTCTTTGTGAGTAAATGAGGAAAACCCAAACCTCTCTAGAAAGAACCTTTTGTTTTTGTTTGTTTTTAACCCTTAAGGTACAGTGGAAAAGGCTTAACTTGCCATCTAATATTCAGAAATCCGCCCCCTTGATCAGGAATTCTCAGGTTTCCCCCCCCCCCCCCAAAGCATTTCTATGGCTTGAAGAGAATTGAAGAAAAACCCTGGTCTAGAGTGAATCTCTTTGAAAATTGAGAGGGGCAGAAACTTTGCAGTAAAACAGAAGATGTCAGCAGACACATTGATACCTTTAGGAGTTAAGCAAAACCAGGAGATTCCAGGGATGGTTTTAATTGTGATTTTGTTACCTGAGAATGAAACTATGAAGAGTTTGTTTATATGAAGACAATAGCATACAGTAGACTTCTTCCAAAACCCAATTATTTATTAACATATCTCCATGAAAAGCTAGGGGTATTTAGAGATAGCAAAAAGACCCTTCAGCATTATCTTTAAGTGAAAACCAAGATATTAAACCAGTATACATGCCATGACATACTACGATAGGCAAGTGATCTGGCAATCCTATTAAAAAAACATATTAGAAAACATATTTGCACATACACAAATGTAAAGTGTAAATGAATAAAGAAAACATTAAACCAGAGAAAAATGAACATATTACAAATTCATGTTTATATGTTTTGTATGTTTTAATGTTCCTGTGCGCCGCCCTGGATCCATTCGGAGAAGGGCGGGGTATAAATTCAATAAATAATAATAATAATAATAATAATATATGTAACTTACTATCCTGCTGCTGGTCTCTTGTTCTTCATGAGACATCTAACAATTTTGAGAAACCTATCTCTATCTATGGGCCTTCTTTGCTCATTGAGTGTGAAGCAGGCTAAGTACAACTAAAATGAGAATTTTTAAATGTATTGTTCTATCTAAATCATAACTGGAATGGCAGATATTCAAGCTCAACCATCCTTATACTATTCTGTTGCAAAATGTGCGCTATTGCTTCTTACTTATTTAAATGTACATATCCACCCCAAACCACCCCAACGATGCCGTCGAGGTGCTGTCCCGGTGTCTGGAGGCCGTACGGGTCTGGATGGGTAGTAACAAACTCAAACTCAACCCGTCCAAGACCGAGTGGCTGTGGTTTCCGGCACCCCGGTTTAGCCAGATAAATCCAACACTGGCCATTGGGGGCGAACATCTTGCCCCCGTGGAGAGGGCGCGCAACTTGGGCGTCCTTCTGGATTCCCGGCTGTCCATGGAGGACCATGTGGCGGCCGTGGCCAGGGGGGCGTTCTATCAGGTTCGCCTGATACGCCAGTTGCGCCCCTTACTAGACCGGGGGGCCCTTCGCACAGTCACTCAAGTGCTCGTGACATCTCGGCTGGATTACTGTAACGCTCTCTACATGGGGCTCCCCTTGAGGTGCACTCGAAAGCTACAGTTAGTGCAGAATGCGGCCGCGCGGGTGGTTATGGGTGCCTCAAGGCAAGCCCACGTAACACCTCTCCTGCGCGAGCTGCACTGGCTGCCTGTGGCCTTTCGAGTGCGCTTCAAGGTGTTGACCACCATCTTTAAATCGCTCCATGGCTCGGGGCCTAGCTATATACGAGACCGCCTCCTGCCCCATACATCCCTTCGTCCGGTCCGCTCCCACAGAGCGGGCCTACTCCGGGTGCCGTCGGCCGGGCAATGCCAGCTGGCGACACCCAGGGGAAGAGCCTTCTCTGTGGCGGGCCCGGCCCTCTGGAACGACTTATCCCCCGACCTTCGCACTACCTCGGACCTCCGCCTCTTCCGCCAACGTCTTAAGACGTACTTATTCCAACAAGCCGGCCTAGGATAGCCCCCCGTTTCTGACTTTTAAATATAAATTATAATTTGGTTACGGTTTTAATAACGGGTTTTAGCACGGGTGAATTAATTTAATATATTTTTAATTGATGTATATTGTATTTATGGTTTTATATAATGCCTGTGCGCCGCCCTGGGTCCTAACAAGGAGAAGGGCGGAGTATAAATTTAATAAAATAAATAAATAAAATAAATAAATAAATTTGAAGGCCACCCAAGTCTCAGACAACTCTGAGCAAGTTATATAATGCCATTGCTTCTTTCTGTTGTCTGTTCCTATTCTCTTAGACAGAAACCACGGTTTCTTGCCATTTCAATTTAGACCAATAGAAAACATGTCCCAAAAGGGCTGAACAATACAAGGCTGTTCCAAAATGTTGGAAATGAGCTGTCAGCTACAATTTTACATAGTCACTTATGAAATGCTGATTTTAATGTCTAAAATGCGGTGTGAAAAAAGTAGCAAACCTTTACATTAAAATCCCACCCTATGTTCTGAATAAATTAAGTATGTAAAATGTTGAAAAGCCCAAGTCACCAGCTACTAAAATCAGAGTGTTGCTTTCAGGACAAAGGACTCTCTCACAGTAATGCTGAATTTTCAAATAATTGTGCTTGGAAGCTGGACTGTTCACCTATTCCCAGCTGCCCTTTGCTGTTTGCAATGCTCAACCCAATTTCAAATCATCTGTAAAAAATCAACTGTAGTCTTTAGAGTTTTTGGTAGAAAAATGGAATACTCTTGCCAGGACTTTCTTTTCTTTTCTTTCTTTTCTTTTTGGCTGATAGAGAAGCTTTGACTAACAGCCAGATTAACATTACCAGACCACCTTTTTAAAAAAAAAAAAAACACACAGTCCAGACTTTCATGAAATTGTTAAACGTTTATCTCCTTTGTTTAATTATATAAAAAGTACTAGATGGCCTTGTAGAGGAAAAAGAAAATTCCGCTGGAAAAGATCCAGATTTTTTTTCTATCTGTTCTGTTTCTACACATGGAATTACTTTTAAGTAAACTTGCCTTTAGTGACATTCAGGGAATGATAGCTAAAATCTGAAACAAATGTTTGAAATCTACAATATATGTATTTTACCCATTTTGATAATTAGGAATTGATGAGTTTTCCGAGGTCAGCGATGGCGAACCTATGGCACGTGTGCCACAGGTGGCACGTGGAGCCATTTGGCAGGGCACACAAGGCATTGCCCTGTCAGCTGGCCAACACGCATGCATACGCTGGCCAGCTGATTCAGTCATTTTTAAAGGCATTTTTTCATCCTTCCCAGGCTTTATAGGAGCCTGGGGAGGGCGAAAACAGCCCCCCACCCCCCTGGAGGCCCTCCAGAGGCTTCAAAAGCTTCCCTGAAGCCTCTGGAGGACTAAAAATGATGCTACGAGCAAACCAGAATTGACGTCCGGTTTGCTCGTAGGGCCGTTTTTAGTCCTCTGGAACCTTCAGGGAAGCCTCCTGAAGGTCCCTAAAGGTTCCAGAGGACTAAAAATGGCTCTGCGAACAAACCAGAAGTGACTTCCAGTTTGCTTGTAGCATCGGTTTTAGTCCTCCTGAGGCTTCAGGGAAGCTCCTGAAGTCTCCAGAGGGCCTCCGGGGAGACAAGGGGGCTGTTTTTGCCCTCCCCAGGCTCCTATAAAGCCTCTGGAGTCTGGGGAGGGTGAAAAAAGCATGTAAAAAATGGGGGGAGTACCTGTCATACATGCATGCACACTGGGGGGGCGCATTGCATTATGGGTGTGGTATGCCGGCACGCGAACCCCCCCCCCTACATTCCCCTCCTTTATGACATGTGAGCCTAAAAAGGTTCACCATCGCTGTCCTAGGTGATGGGTCTATCATCTAATAACATTGAAGTTTGTCTACTACAGAGATCAAGATGTAAACAGCTGCTCCATACAATAAGAATACAACAAGAATTGCAAGTATGAAGACCTTTAAAAAAAGAGCATTCAAAGTAACATATAAGATAACATGTGAAATAGTTTGTGAAGATGAATATTCAGTTGAGAACATGTCTGCCCAAGGAAGCTGCAGGTTGAAGGGAAGAGAGAACATTTAGGATAGACTAAAAGAAAAACATTATGCAACTCCACAAGCCTCAAATCAGTTTGTAATGCTCATGCAAATGCATAAACATGACCTGGAAGCATATCATGTAACCCAACAGGAACTTGCAGTGTGGGCAGCTCCGAGGAGGGCCCAAGTACTTTCAGTTGTCCTCTGCCCATAAATTCACCTGATGTTGGGTTGCATGATGGTGAGGAGGAAGAGGAGGAGTTATTAACTGTGTATGTCACTCAACTCTTAACAATTCTGGGTGGCTCACAACAATCAAAGAAATTATAATAAAACCATAATAACAAATAAAGAAAAAAAGGCAGCAAATTGAATGAAGTGAAGGGTGTCACTCTCCTCCACTGAAGGCCTGGGTGAAGAGCCAGGTCTTCAGGACTCTGCTAGACAACAGTAGAGTTTGTCCTTTTTATGTTGTCTTTTTATGTACACTGAGAGCATATGCACCAAAGACAAATTCTTTGTGTCACACTTGGCCAATAAAGAATTCTATTTTTAAATAGATTTTTAAATTGTGGTCATGTGACTACAGGGCACTGCAAATGTCTATAAAGGTGAGCTAGTTGTCAAGCAACCAAAATGCAATCACATGACTGCAGCAAGTGGAACAGTAAGTGTGTCGTAAGTGGTTGGTGGCCTTGCACGGAGGCAGGGGGGAGAGGGGATGGTTTTGTGTGCATGCACAGCTTCATTGGGGTAAATGGCAGATGGGCAAGTGGAAGTGCAAGAGCAACTGTCCACCATTCACACGAGAGAGGCTGCAAGTGCAAGCGCCCATCACTCGCTCAACTGGAGCTGCGCACACACACATGTTCACCCATCTCTTGCATGGCCCGATTCTGAATAGCCCCTGGCTCATTAGTCAAACATAGCCTGGATGCTGGGGGGGCCTGCCATAGGAAGCTTTGGAAGGAGGGATCCAATTTAACTTAGGTCATTAATTTGAAGGCTGCCTGTATCTTCTTCTACAAATTATTTTCTTGTCTCTCTAGTCAGTCAGTCTCCCGTTCTAGAACTAATATGGTCAGGATTCAGACCTGGTTGCTCTTATTTGATGCTTTTCCTCAGGACCAGGATGGAGTGTGACTGATCTAGTTTTGCTGGACCTCTTGATACCATCAGCCAAGGTATTGTCCTGGATGAAATGCGAGAGTTAGATAAGTGTACGTGTTGGGTGGGAGAGTGCCCTCTGGTACTCTTCATTTCTGAATGGCCAATTCCAGTTGTTTTTGGTAAGTGAAAAAAATCAAGACCTTGGATTATATTATAAGGTGCTACAAGGGAAACTCTATGCTGCTGTTTAACATCTACATGAGACCTCTGAAGGAAGTCATTCATTCGCAAGATAAAAAATACAGCAAAGATGCAGTATCCCAAGTAAAGCAGAAGGTGTAACTTGGTGCCTTCATTTTGAGGTCTAGATATGAAGAAACAAGCAAAATCGTCTAAAATGATAGATTCTGAAACTATATGTGTCCAGAGATAATTCTTCTTTGATTCTGGATGGGTAGTGTCTTCTCACATGGAGCTTGAGATGTTCATAATACTGTACTGACTGTTCTGAAAGTGGTGTGTAAGTTGTATAAGCTCCTAAATTAGATGTAATTGCATTCAGAAATGTACCTTAGTTTAGGTACTAAGTCTAGATTAACCTGAATACATTTGCTAGTCTATGGTACCAAGATATGTATCCATTTCTCCTATTTTCTGAAGATTTAGTGCTATAGGTTCATTCAACACAATAAAATACAGAATAGCCTTTCCAAGAATGAAGCCTTTCATACTTACCTATTAAGTTGCAGTATTTTTCAGAACTCTTCTGACCATTATAAAAGTAAATATCTTCTCTGGGAAATTATTTTTGTTTAGCATTGATTTCAAAATCTTTATAAGGATTCAATAGAAAAAATGTGGATCAAAGGAAAGAAACTTTGCCACATATTTTGCTGCTGGATCTGCTAAATGAAATATACAACTAGCACTATAAATTTCCCCATGTTGTTTTTTCTATAACAGTTTTAGAACTTTGTTTTACTTGCCAATCATTACTTAAGCACCGTTTGAGAATAAAGCCACGCAATTCTCTAGGCTAAATATCCTGAATCAGAGAGAAATATGTTTTATACTTTGAATTCCCATCATTGATTCCTGAGAACTCAATGGAACATATTTCACAAAAGATATGTGCTTTTTTTCCCCCAATAGCTTTATAAATCCCACATCCTCTGAAGATTATGAGGAATTTTGTGATGTGTCATTTTGTTTCTGTTTTGGCATAGTAGAACAATAAGATTTTGAAAATACTGTAAAATTGGATATGCAGCATAGATGATATCAGTTCTGAAGAAAATCGCAGAAAAACAGAGTTTGAGATCAGAGATCAAAGTGAGAATCAGACAGTATTGATCTTCACTGCCACACCTTTTTTTTTTAGCATAGCCTATGCTTTTTCCTACATATCTACTTCTACCTGTTGACTCTAGCAGGTTTCTAGTCCAGCCTCCAAGCAGGAGACCCTATAGCAGTGATGGCAAACCTTTTTTTGGCTCACGTGACAAAAGCGGGGGGAACGCAGGGGGCAAGGGCATGCGCAGGCATGCCACACATGCGTGCACTTTCCCCCTCTGGTTTGCTTGTAGGGTCATTTTTCGCTCTCTGGAGCCTTTAGGAGCCTTCAGGGAAGCTTCCAGAGGGTAAAAAACAGTCTCAAAAGAAGGCCAAAGTCAGCTGGACATGCGCGCTGGAGCTGACAGGGCAACGCCTCGCATGCCCTAGCACAGTGATGGCTAACCTTTTTTGGCTCGCGTGCCAAAAGCGAGGGGAGCGCAGGGGGGTCGTGCATCGGCGTGCCACACCCATAATGCTATGTGCACGACCCTCTGCTTTTGGTGTGCTTTTTTCGCCCTCCCCAGGCTCCAGAGGCTTTCTAGGAGCCTGGGGAGGGTAAAAACAGCCTCCCCTCCCCACCTCCAGAGGCTTCAGAAGCTTCTCTGAAGCCTCCAGAGGGCAAAAAATGGACTCAAAAGAAAGCCTAAATCAACTGGCCAGCGCACAGATGTACACTAGTGCTGACAGGGCAACGCCTCGCGTGCCCTAAGAAATGGTTCTGCGTGCCACCTGTGGCACCCGTGCCATAGGTTCACCATCACTGCCCTAGCAAATGGCTCCATGTGCCACCTGTGTCACCCGTGCCATTGGTTCTCCATCACGGCCTTATATTATAGGGTCTATTTTATTTATTTATTTATTTATTTAAATTTATATCCCGCCCTTCTCCAAGAAGGACCCAGGGCGGCGCACAGGAAAATTTAAAAACATACAAAATACAATAAATATAATTTAAAAAACTATTAAATAACCTATCCTGCGCTAAAACCAAATTTTAAAAACCCAATTTAAAACTACCTAAAAGTCTAGGGTATATGGTATAGGGTCTATACCTTTCCAGAAAAGTGGCTGTCCAGGCTCTTCTTAAAAACCTCCAGTGGTGAAGCACCCACAACTTCTGAGGGAAATCTATTCTAATGTTTAATTGTTCTCACTGTTAGGAAGTTTCTCATTAATTCCAGCTTCCTTCTCTCCTTTATTAGTTTTCATCTATTGTTTCTTGTCTTGCCTTCTGATGCTTTGGAAAATAAATTGACCCCCTCTTATTTGTAGCAACCCCTCAAATACTGGAATACTGCTATCTTGTCATCTCTAGTCCTTCTTTTCATTAAATTAGACATACCCAATTCCTACAACCATTCTTCGTGTGTTTTAGTCTCCAAGCCTTTAATCATCTTAGTTGCTCTTTTCTGCACTTTTTCTAATGTCTAGAATTTGTTTTGTAATGTGGTGATCAAAACAGGATGCAGTATTCCACGTGTGGTCTTTCTAAGGATTTATAAAATGGTACCAATACTTCATGTGATTTGATTCTATGCCACTGTTTATACAACCAAGGATTGTATTAGCTTTTGGGGTTGCTGCTACACACTGCTAGCTCATATTTAAGTGATCATCTGCTATGACTCCAAGTTTCCTCTCACAGTTATTGTTTCTGAGCCAGGTTTCACTTAATCTGTACTTGTACCTTTGGTTTTTCCTGCCTAAGTGTAAAATCTTGCTCTTCTCCAAATTCCAGTTTGTTGGACAGAGCCTATTGTTCAAGTCTGTCAAGATATTTTTGGATTCTGAGCTTGTCTTCCAGGGGCATTGGCTATTATCGCCAGCTTAGTGTCATTTGCAAATTTGATGAGTTTCCCTTCTATTCCCTTATCTAAGACATTTATGAAGATACTGAAGAATACTGGGTCTTAGATGGAACCTTGTGGTACCCCATTGCTTACTTCCCTCTATGTAGATGTAGTACCATTAAGGACTACTCATTGAGTATGATTTGTGAGCGTTACAAAGCCATCTAGTGGTGATGTAAACTAATTTTAAAGCCATCTGGTGGCGATGCTGTCTATCCCACATTTTTCTAGCTTACCAAGAAAAATGTAGGATAGACAGCATGACCACCAGATGGATTTGTAACTGGCTGACAAAACCATTCTGTGAACCCCTCAAAATTGTCCAAAATTGGTGACGGCAAGGATGCTCTAACATGTAGAGAAACATGTAAAAATCATAAGTTTTTAATAAATGAAGCATCTGCTATTTTTACTTCTTGGAAGTTTCCATCCTTTTCTTTAACTTTGCAAAAGTTAAGCATTCCTTTCACCCTTGGCTTTCATGCACCTCCACAGAGATCCTAAGAGATCCTTCCTGACCTGCTGCCTCTTCAAATGTGCCTCACAGAAACAGCTGGGGCCCCCATGTGAGAGTGTTATCCCATCCGTAAATGTTTGTCTCATCAAAGCTTCCCCAGGTATATTATTCACTGCCTTTGTTCATATTGTCTGATGCAGCTGCTTGAAATGAGATAAACATCTGATTCCCAGATTTATCCTCACTTGACTATATAGAACTGCATCTTCCAAACCAAAGCAGTCCTGGATTAATCAGTATTGTTAGCAGGTATATTTGCACATTTTTCTGTAATTTACACATTTTACACATTAAATTATATAATTTACACAATTTACACATTAAACAGAAAAAAGGCATCTTCAGACTGAGGATGGATGGTCTTCTTAATTGCTATAGGACTACCTTCTGTAAATTGCCACATATGTGCCATTCTAAATAATTCTAAAATTGCCCTAAACACCAACAGCTCTGATATAAAAATGGCTCTTTTATATATTTAAATTTATTTACATCTTAAAGGTCCTGACGACATGGTTCTATCATCAGGCCGATCAAGTGGCTGGTTTGGGGATGGGTTTAGGGGTTTTAGATTGTGGATTTTTTAATGTTGTTAAGCTGGCCAGAGTCACGTGTGAGTTGGATAGCCATATAAGCTTGTTTAATAAACAATGCTTTAGTAATGGACCTGATCTGTAATGGCTCCTATTCAGCTAAATCAGTGTGATTCTATCATGGGTACTTAGAAACCTTGATGCCAAAATAGAAGTTTTTGTACAAATTGTAAATACTCCCTTAGGACTCATTTAAATTATTTTATTGTCACCTTTTCTGCCATCATGATTTGTCTCTCACTTTCAAATCTATCAGGTCAAACATGCTGAAGAAAAACATGTTCGTAAGAACTGTTTTTCTCCTTTCTCACCCTGCTTCCTTCTTTCTGATGTGAGAGTCTCCTGACCTAATTAAAATCAAATCATTTATCGTATTTTTCAGAGTATAAGAGCACAAGAGTATAAGACGCATCAAGATTTTGAAGAGGCAATTTTTTGTTTAAAAAAAGCACTCTGTAGACCTCCCAAAAACAGCCTGGTTTTTTGTGACCTTCCCAGAAGCATCTTTTTGGACAATGTGGAAGGTAATATGCTCTTGTGTCTTTGCTTTTAATTCAGCAGAGCTTTTGCAATAAGCAAAAGTATCTCTGTATATGATCCCATCCCAAAAGAATGGGAAGTAGATTAAACTATGTGGGGAAATTTGATGTCTTGAGGTTTCCTTATAATCATCCCAACGTTAGCCTATCTTCAGTCATTTAGTAATATGAAATTTAGTATGAGTTCTCAAAGAACAGGTATTTCAATCAGAATAGAGTTGGAAGGTACCTTGGGGGTCTTCTAGTCCAACCCAGTGCTCCAGCAGGAGACCCTATATCATTTCAGACAGGTGACTGTCCAGTTTCTTCTTAAAAGCCTCCAATGGTAGAGTGGCCACAACTTCTGAAGGCAAAGCTGTTCCACTGGTTAATTGTTCTCACTGTTAAGGAAGTTTCTCCTTAATTCCAGGTTGCTTCTGTCCTTGATTAGTTTCCATCCATGGTTTCTTGGAAACTAATTCCAATATATTGGAAGAAAGATATTTAAAGAAAGAAAGATATGTGAAGAAAGGAATTTTCTCTGTCCTTTAGTGAATGTTATAACATACGAAAAGTGTCTTATGTGTCTGTATTCCAAAAGGAAGGAATAGGCAGTGACTACATGTAGTTCTTGACTTACAACAGGTCACCCAACAACATTTGAAGTTACAAAGGAACACACCACCACCAGGGCTCTTTATAACCTGGATTCAAAGCTCTAACAGCTGGCCATGATCATATTTTAGGCGCTCAGCAACCAGCCCTCATTTTGCTATGTCCCACTGTCAAATGATTGCAAATTACAAGATTTTTGGCTAGAAAGCTGTGCTTACTTCAGGTTTCCAGGAAAGAAAACACCCATTGCAGACAATGGATTTGCTTAATGGCCACCACAAAAGAAGGTCATAAAACTGGATGCAGTCATATGGTGACCTGCTTAACAACTGCAGTTGGCCACAATTGTTTAGTAGTTGCCATGTACTTTTAGGAAACTGAACATGTTTTTTAGCATTGCTTGTTTTTCACTGCAAGACAGTTTTGAGTTTGGCCCAAGATCAAGATAAGTTACATGACTCAGAAAGTGGCGGGTTTTGCGGAAATGGCAAAAATTTCAGCTTTCTTAAAAGATCAGAAGCAAGAGAATTATACACAGGAATGGGCAAAATGGATTAATTATATACACAATAAATACCAGACTGGGAAATACCATGTAGCCTTTAGGTAAGAATGTTTGGATTGATAGGTGAACAGAGTAAATAATATTTGGGATGTTTGGAATCTTTAAAGTGGTGTATAGCGGAAGTCAGGGGGGTGGGATTGAGTGGGAGGTGGGGGTGGGTTAGGGTGGAGGGTGGGGAAATATATGTGGATAAGTAACATAGAGATGGGAATAATGGGATATGGTTATGCTATGATTTACACATGTTTAATTAAATTAGAAGATGGTGTTAATGGGAGATCGACATATATTATACTAAGAGAAATTTATATTATGTCTGTCGGGAGGCGAGGGGGTATAATATCTATTATTTGATTGAGAATTTTATTCTAAGATGGGGGGAGGGGAGGGATATACTATTTGTATGTGATTTATATTATATGTGGGGGGGGGTAAAAAGGGGGAAAACTTGTTTGAATAAAACTTTTTCAATTTTAAAAAAAAAGATAAGTTACATATTCCCCACCACTACTACATCTCCTCAAAAGTAATTGCAACTGCAAGAAAAATGGATATTTAAATTGTGGAGAGGGTGGAGAGCGAGCCCTAAAATATGTCTTTAGATGACATTTGTGCCGATTTGTTTCTTTTGAAATCTTCACCAAAAGAATTCAGAATCTCAGAATTTCTCTTGCTACCATGAACTTAGGTTCAAATAGAGCTGGGGTTTTGTTTTGTTTTTTACCAAGAATGACTTGCGATAAGCACATAGACAGAAATTCTTAGAACAAACGGGCTTATTTTGGAAAGATTTTACTTTCCAAAGTACTAACTGCCTGTTAAGAGTTGTAGGCTATAAATGATTAAATCAGAAAAAGGGAATTACAAAGAACTACAAAAAAATACAAAACTATAGATGGTAATGTAGACTACATTTGTTTAAACACTATGTTTATTAATATTGATCTTTCTCTACTTGTTTGTTTTAGGAAAGCAATCACTACTTTAAAAAAAAAAAGCATGCCAACTTCACTTTTACTGGATAATTTTAGTTTAACATTTAACGTTAGAATTCTTCATGCTAAAGAATATTTATGAAACTTAAACAGGAAAGGCAATTATGCTGAAATTTAGATCTCTGGGATAAAACTATTAGATCCTCTGTGCCAGTTTTGGATGCTACCTTGCTAATATTATTCAGCAACTATTTTGGATGCAAACAAAATTATATTGAATTCTATACACCTTTTGGATATTGTTATCCATAAATCTAATAATATGATTAATAGTTATGCACCTTTTGGATGCTGTTGTCTATAAATCTAATAATATGCTTTAATAGCTCCTTTTGAGGAACACAAAAAGGCCAGATCTCTTCTACAGAGGTTGGGTTAGGGATGAAGCTTATTAGGGAGCTATTTATAACCCAGATTTGAAGTTTCAATAATAGGCTTCACTGCTTTCCTGTTACCAAATTTCAGGCACTCAGCAACTCACAGAGTCCTGCAGTCACATGACTACGTTTTACGAATTTTGTCAAAATCAGAATTTACTTCTAGCTTTTGGCAAAACTGTGCTCATAGCAAATCATTGGTTCACTTAACAATCATGGTGTTTGCTTAATAACCACGGCATTCACTTTATGACCATATTCACTTGACAACTATCACAAAAAAGGTCACAAAAGCAGGTTTTATCATAAAAGGACTGGCTTCATTACAGTCGTAAGTCCAGGACTACCTGTTAAGAATCAAATCCAAAGAGGGAGATCTGATTTAAATAACCCCTTCTAGCTAACACAGAAGCTTCTGATGCCAGAATTTTGCCACTGAGAAATGAAGGATTTGGAAGTTTCCTGGAAGTGTCCTTGCTGTTGCATAGTTCTGTAGAATTAAAATAGTTTTTCCAGTCCTCAGAAAGCCCTCCATTTGCACCAGATTTACTCCAACTCTGAAACTGGTATAGATGCCAGCAGGGGATTCCTAATAAAGAGAAGATAGGGGAAAGTACAAATATGAAGCTTTTCCCTCATTTACATTTTGCTGCTCTGTATAAAATGGATGCTCGAAAAGACTTCTGTGAGTCCCTTGGACTGCAAGGTGATCAAACCAGTCCGTCCTAGAGGAAATCAATCCTTACTGCTCTTTAGAAGGCCAGATTCTGAAGATGAAACTTAAATACTTTGGCCACCTAATGAGAAGGAAGGACTCACTGGAGAAGAGCCTAATGATGGGAAAGATTGAGGGTAAAAGAAGGGGATGACAGAGAATGAGGTGGCTGGATGGAGTAACCGAAGCAGTAAGCATGAGCTTAAATGGACTCCAGAGGATGGTAGAGGACAGGAAGGCCTGGAGGAATGTTGTCCAGGGATCACGATGGGTCGGACACGACTTCACAACTAACAACAACAACATAAAATGGATCCACCCCTTTGGATATGTTTGCCAAATGTTGGTCAGATTGTTTTATATTCACAATGTACAGTGGTACCTCGGTACTCGACTGCTTCAAAACTCATCAAATTTGGTACTTGATGCATTTTGGTGTGAACATATTATCCTGGTACTCATTATTTGATTGGTACTCAATGGGCTGCAAAAGGAAGTGGGAGATAGCCACAAAGGGCAGACAGGAAGTTCACATACATAGGAAAAGGGACAGATAAGAAATCCTTCTTGGTTGAAATCAAGAGTCACATGATAGGTCACATGGTTTGTTTGGTACTCATCCTTTTTAGTACTCATTTCACCTCCTGGAACCATGTAAGGATGAGTATCAATTGGTTTCAGTGTTTACTGATTACATACATAGAGCTTCTCCACAATGTTAACTCTTTTTACTGTTTCCTTCAAGTCTTCCAATGGGGCACCCATCTCTGCTGTAATAAAGTCCATTCATATTATTACTAGACATTTTCTTTTCTTTCCTTCCATCTTTTACAGCATTGCTGAATAGACATATCAAGAGAGCTAGGTCTTCCCAGAACATGTCAAAATATGATAACTGGTGGCCCAAATGAAAAATCTAGATTGATTTGTTTATTTTCTGGGTTGTCTATGGTATTTGCAGGAGTCTTCTCCAACATCAACATTCAAAAGCATAATACTCTAATATTTCAAAAATTGACTTTTTCTTCTACATAATATCATAGGGGAAAGATATTGCCTGCATGATTCTGAACTTTGTAGCGATAAACTCATCATGGCATCTGAATATCTTTTCCAAGGCCTTAATTGCTAGCCCACCAAATGCTAATCTATAGCATGTTTCTAGACTGCTGGTTCCTTTATTACTGAAAGCCAATTCTAAAAGGCAAAAGTCAGTCCATATAGTTTTATTTCAATTCATTGCCAGCCTGCAGCCAACCTCTTTTGCCAAGTTCCTTCCAGACTGTGGCTTCCTGTTCTGTATATTGATTTTATATGAGGATGATATTTTCTGAGATTCCAAAGCCATTCCATGGCTTTACAATTCCATAGTTATACAATGAAAGGTCTCTTTATAATCAATGAGATATCTATCAACATCTTTTTACTTACCTTTGGTTTTTTACTCTATCCAGCATTCATTGGCAATAATGTCTCTTCTTTCTAAAACTAGCTTGAACATCTAGAATTTTCTTTTCCATACGGAATTCCAATCTGTGTTGAATGATTCTAAGCATTATTTTGTTAGCAGTTAAGCAGTGAAGTTAAGAATTTTGTGAGATAATTTTCACACTCTACAGCCAAACTCTTCCAATCTCTTGGCACATATATCAAGTAGCTTTCCAGTTTGGTAATGATCACAGTAGTAGTACTTATATTTATAGGTAGTCTTTGACTTACTATCACAATTGAGCCTGGAATTATCATTATTAATTGTGCCAATCATTAAGTAAGTCATCACATAAGCAACTTGGTTTTACATATTTTTAATGTTAAGCAGATGCAGTGGTTGGAAAGTGAACCCATCATTCACAGTTGGCGGGTTTTGGTGGAAACTGGAAGTAAACGCCAACTTTCTCCCCCCCCCAAAAAAATCATAAATCAGTCACGTAAATGTGATCTGGTTGCTAAGCATCCAAAATGCAATCACATGATCAAGTGGCGGGGGAGGAAGGCATCAGAACGTCAGATGTAGGTCATAAGTAACTTTGTTGGAGTCCATCTTAACTTTTCATGTCACTAAGCAATGATTTCCTGTAGAGAATATCCCATTGAATAAGATCTTAGATTTTTAATGTATAGAATTTCAGTATACTCCTTCCATCCTTATTGGGTCTTCTTAAATCAGTTACCATCTTTCCATTACCATTCTTTAGCATATCAATTCAAGGTTGCAAGATATGAACTCTTTTAGAAGACTTTCCTAGATTTTCTGTGTATGCTGCCAGTTTCAGTGTCTTTACAGATGTTGTTAGATAACTGCTTCTCATCTAACAGCTGTCTGAAATTCTTTAAGTTCCTTCCTGAGACCTTTGTCATTCTTGGCTTTGATTTCTTTTTCCTTCTTGGCAATTTTTACCATTTGTTCTGACATCCAATTTGCTATCTTTTGTATCTAGGTTTTTGGCAGTCCCTTTTCATTCTCAACAATTTATTTGATTTCATTCCTGTCCTATCACTGAGGTTCAGGACTTCAAAGAGATTCTGGAAGTCCTGTCTAAAATTAGGATAGATGTTCAAAATGTTATCGTGGGAAATAGTTGGCATTCTTCTTTTGCTTTAGTTATCTAAAGCAGAGGTGTCACACCAAAGGTCCAGGGGCCGGATCCAGCCCACAGGGTACTTAGATCTGGCCCATGGGCCACACAGGGAACAGCAAAGGAATGGCCCACGGTGCTTCTGCCAGTGAAAACAGAGCTCAGGAGAGCCCCGTGCGGCCCTCCTGAGCTCCATTTTCACTGGCAGAGGGATGCAGAAGGCTGTGGAAACTGAAAATGGAGCTTGGGAGCCCATTTTTGCTGGCAGAGCACTTGGGCCACCACAGGCACCTCCAATGCGACTGATGTTGAGCTGGCCACACTCACCCTATCCCCCGAGGCCAAACACAACCCTGATGCAGCCCTCAATAATATCAAGTTTGACACCCTTGATCTAGAGCCATGATGGCGAACTTATGGCACGGGTGCCACAGGTGGCACATGGAACCATTTCTTAGGACACGTGAAGCATTGCCCTATCAGATCCAGCGCGCTTGTGTGTGCTGGCCAGTTGATTTGGGCCTCCTTTTGAGGCCATTTTTCTCCCTCTGGAGGCTTCAGGGAAGCTCCTGAAGCCTCTGGAGGTGGGGGGGAAGCTGTTTTCACCCTCCCCAGGATCCTAGAAAGCCTCTGGAGCCTGGGGAGGGCGAAAAACACTCCAAAAGCAGGGGGTTGCACACATAGCATTATGGGTGTGGCACACTCACACAAGACCCCCCCTGCACGACCCCCGCTTTTGGCACGCGAGCCAAAAAAGGTTAGCCATCTCTGATCTAGAGCATGCACACGAACAGTTCATAATCTATTTCATAGTCAAGGTTCAGGCTTAAAATGTATTGTTTTATGATCCTTGTTATGTGACATCAACTCAATGTTAACTCTTAGTGACCACATAAATATCCTCCATGATATGTCCCTAATCTGATCTTCTAAAGACACATCCATGGCCAATCTGAGTCTATCCACCAGCTTGTTTGAAAGCCTCGTTTTCTTTTTCCCCCAGCCTCATTAAATAAGACTTTAAATTTCTAATTTAATTCCTTGTCCTGTTTTCCCTTGATTCATTATTTGTGCAAAATGAGGTGTATATTCATTACTGAATATCTGATTGAAGCTTAGTGCAGTTAATTCAAATGCCATTACGTGAATTAGTCCTATACTCCTTGGCTTATTTTATTGTTTGATATCTTCTAATCTATGACTAGATGTTGCTTAAGGAGGAACTAGTAAAACAAACAATGTCTTTGTCATATTTGAATATTGTACTCTCCAAACAGTCAATGCAAAAATAGATCACAACCAACTGAATAATAATGTGCCAGGAAGTTAGTATTGACTCTAGGTGACCAGGTAGATAAATTCTGAATTACAACCAAAGGACAATAAATTATTTATTATTTTATTTATTTTATCAAATTTATACCCCGCCGTTCTCCTTGTTAGGACCCAGGGCGGCGCACAGGCATCATTAAAAACCATTACAAAACAATACAAACTCTTAAAAGCATATTAAATTAACCTAAAACCCATGCTAAAACCCTTTAAAACCCTAACAATTTAAAATTTATAAATATAGTCAGAAACGGGGGGCTACGCTAGGCCGGCTTGTTGGAATAGATACGTCTTCAAGCGTTGGCGGAAGAGGCGGAGGTCCGAGATGGTACGAAGGTCGGGGGGTAGGTCGTTCCAGAGGGCCAGGCCCACCACAGAGAAGGCCCTTCCCCTGGGTGTCGCCAACCGGCATTGCCCGGCCGACGGCACCCTGAGAAGGCCCTCTCTGTGGGAGCGGATCGGACGAAGGGATGTATGGGGCAGAAGGCGATCTCGTATATAGCTAGGCCCCAAGCCATGGAGCGATTTGAAGATGGTCGTCAACACCTTGAAGCGCACTCGAAAGGCCACAGGCAGCCAGTGCAGCTCGCGCAGGAGAGGTGTTATATGGGCATGCCTTGGGGCACCCATAATCACCCGCGCAGCTGCATTCTGGACTAGCTGTAGCTTTTGAGTGCACCTCAAGGGGAGCCCCATGTAGAGAGCATTACAGTAATCCAGCCGAGAAGTCACAAGCACTTGAGTGACTGTGCGAAGGTCCCCCCGGTCCAGTAAGGGGCGTAACTGGCGTATCAGGTGAACCTGATAGAACGCCCTCCTGGCCACGGCCGCCACATAGTCCTCCATGGACAGCCGGATTAAGACCTCTTGATTAATTAAGACCTCTTGATTAATTATCAAGACCTCAAAGGTCTGTCAAACATACCTTAAACTTAAAAAGTCCAACAGACAAACCTAGATTTATGGGGGAAAGGCTAGATTGTGAAAATATGTTTTTACATCTTTCTTGAAACAAACCCGAGAGGCAGTTATGCTAAGGAAATTTCACAATGCAGACATTGCTACTGAAAATATCTGAGTGAATTGTAGCCAAGTTTCTGAAATAAAAACTATGTGTTGCATAAGATGGGGTATTCTAAATAAAAATCAATATTTTTGAATTCTCTTCCAGAAATGCTTCTCCATGCTACCTTTTGTCATATTTAAACCTTTTGTGGAGCAAGAGTGGAACAATTCAAAATCTCAGACAAAGCAGCTTGGGAAAAGCATGAGACAGGCACAAAGCCAAGCTATTCCTCACTCATGCCACTTTTTCTATATTAAATCTGTCTCCTCTGAACACTTGTGAGACAAAGGCAGGCTTTGCAATTCACGTTTGCTTAAATAATATTCCCTCTTAAAAAAGCAGGAGTCATGGCATCTACTCAGGAATGGGCTTCAAAAATATCAGGCCATGTCCACCCAGCTCAATTGCTGGGTGGACGTGGCCTAGTCCTGCACCATGGCGGGGGGTGGGTGGGTATTTTTGTCTTCCCCAGACTCCAGAGGGTTTCCTCGAGCCTCTGGGAGGGCGAAAACTGCTCCCCCAAGCTCCGGAGGCCTTCTGGGAGGCCTGTTTTTCCCCTCCCCAAGTCTCTGGGAGGGCCCTGCACTTGGGTCACATGAAGACTCCTGGGAGGATCATGCAGGGTGTGGTGGGCGGGGCCAGCCAGGGGTGGGATTTGGAGGTTTTCTGAACTGGCCATAACATTAGCTTTGGGTTCTCCCGAACCCAGGTGAACCTGTAGCATCCCACCCAGTGGTGGGTTTCAAATTTTTTAGAACCTACTCTGTAGGTGTGGCCTATTTTGTGGGCGTGGCTTGGCAGTCATGTGACAGGGTGGGAGTGGCCACCTTTTAAAATGTGGTGAAACTCATTTAACAACGCTCTTGCTTAGCAACCAAAATTTTGGACTCAATTGTGATGATTCTTTCTTTCTTTCTTTCTTTCTTTCTTTCCTTCCTTCCTTTCCTTTCCTTTCCTTCCCGTTGGGTCACTGGCAACGGCAGGCCAGATTTACTTCCAGGTACACCGGTGGAACCCCCTCTCACCGGTTCTCTAAATTTCACCAACCAGCTCTCGCGAGTAGGTGCGAGCCTGCAGAAACCCACCACTGATCCCACCCCTGCATCTACTTCAAAATTAAAGCACAAGCGTGGCATATTTAAAATTATATCCATGACCCCTTATTTTATGCACACTTATGAATCATTGTGTATGGATAAGTAGGAAGAGGTTTGAATTCTCCTTAAGGTAAGATTTAATTGCTTAAGACTACTCCTCGCAGAATGTTTTTCTCTTACTTCTCAAGAAGCCTTAGTTTTTAAAGCATGAATAATGAAGTTTTTCTGCCTTTCTTTTTCCACGCCTGCACAAATTAATTCTTTCCTGAGGCTGTGTGAAGTGGAATTTAAAGATTAACTTAGAATTCAGAAGAAAATTATCCTGTGGTACTTGATAAAATAATCCAAATTATATAATGAATGTATTGAAAAGCAGCTCATCACCTATGGTTTGGAACAAAAGACATGTAATGATATACAAAAGGTCAGTCCTCTTTACTCATCGTTCTTTGAAAACGGTGTAAGTCATTGATCTCTATTCACTCCGCAAGCTATATAACACCTTTTTTCCTGTCCTTGCGCTATTTTCAAATTAGCCTCACTTAAGTAATATTTAAAGTTTGTTCACCTCCATGCAAACACCTAAACGTTGGAGAATGTGTATCTCATCCCATGTATTCTTACTGGTTTTTTCTCTTTTGTCTCAAGGGTCCTTGCGTTCTGTTTCAAAGTCTATGCGAAAAGCAGAAGATAATATGCTGCTAAGCACATTCAGCCTTGGAAAGATAACACAGAATGGTGACAAAGCTGGAAAGTCTCTGCCTGCATCTTCTTTTGAGCATTATAAAATGGAGGACGGTAGTTTTCTGGATGAAGACCGCAACCCACATTTCTCAGTGAGTTTTGTGTGTAGCTATTGTGTAACACAAATTAGTATGATGAACGAAAAATTTGTAACAAAATATTGGAATAGATTATTTCAGATATGCCAATATATAGAGGCATGGTGGTGCAGTGGTTAGAATGCAGTACTGCAGGCTAACTCTGCCAATTGCCAGCAGTTCAATCCTGACGGGCTCAAGGTTGAGTCAGCTTTCCATTCTTCTGAGGTTGGTAAAATGAGGATCCAAATTGTTGGGGGCAATATACTGGCTCTGTAAACTGCTTAGAGAGGGCTGCAAAGCACTGTGAGGCGGTATATAAGGGTATTGCTATTGTTATATAATTAAAGTATGATATGTGATTTGAAGTGGCTATCATCTTAAAATGAAGCTAACAGAATACTGTGTTTTGAGTTATATTTGAAAATATTAATATTGTATTTTCAGTCTTAAGAGCTTAAATGAAATACATGCCTTTAGTATAAAAACAAATCCTAATGTTGCTCTTACCAACTTCATTACTACTTAAATTTACAAAGAAAAAATGTTTACGGAGATCTTGGCATTATTAAACTTAATTAAACAAAACAATGTTATTTAGCATTAACATTCCTTGGATATGTATTAAGATGTCTTGTCTGGGGGAAAAAACCTAGTTTGACTCTTGATTTTGAGCTGAAAACTGAACTTCCAAGATAGCTTATGCTGCAATCAGAAGATAACTCTTTTCTGGAAATGGCTCATTAGTGAGTTAAGGACTGGAATATTTTTATTTTGTAAATTTTGCATTTTCATCTCTACTTTTTCTTTGGAATGCAGAATATAGGTTATAAGCATCATGTCATAAACTATGGCCAGCCACAGAGTTTAAGTGTTAACAAGCTTCCTTATTTTGAATTGGAGGGACCTATGACTTTTCCATCAAATGCTGAGGTTGAAAATATTGAATCAATACAAGAACGGCGTGAGACAGGAAGTGATGAAAACTCAGCTAACTTGCCTATCGGAAGAAGAGATTTTGATAGTAAGTTATATTTTCATGTTACTGCAAAACAATATTATTACCTTAATTTGCTGAAATAGTACCATGATAACTGTTGAAATGAATAACTGTGGCCACCAGTGATAAGCTGAAGCAATCTAGGTAGAGCTCAAGGCAAATTCTCAAATTTCTCAGGTGATTATTCTTCCTGATGTATTGACTAGCTGATCTGCAGTGCAGGTAGTTCTTGACTTACATCAATTCATTTAGTGACCTTTCAAAATTACAACAGCACTAAAAATGTTACTTATGACCGTTTTTCACAGTCATGACCTTTGCCGCATCCCCATGATCGCGTGATCAAAAGTCAGATGCTGGCAACTGGTTCATATTTATGACCATTGCTCTGTCCCAAGGTCATGTGATCACCTTTTGACAAGCAAGGTCAATAGGGAAGCCAGAGTCTCTTAACAATCGGGTTACTAACTTATCAACTGTAGGAATTCACTCAGCAACTATAGCAAGAAAGTTTGGAAAAGGGGAGAAAACTCACTTATGAGTTTTCACACAAAATGTATCCCTCAGCAACAGAAATTTGGGGCTCAACTGTGGTCATAAGTTGAGGACTACCTGTACTCCCAACTTTCCCTTGCATATTGCAGTGGAGGCTCAAGAGCCACATAGCTAAACCTCCAGTTTTGCTTTCCATCTGCCTAAGTTCTGTGGCACATGTTGCCCACCATTTCCTTTTGGGAAGTTGTTCATAAGCTACAACAGCAGTTTGAAGCCAACTTTGTCAGCAATCTTCATGCTGCTAGGCCAGTTGTGGAAGTCGCAAGGAGCATCCAGCCAGAGAGAAAGAGAATTGGCAGATTGATGCCTTCAAGTTAGTTTTACTGTCCAGATGCCCAAATGTAAGTATTTTCCTAACTTGGCTTAGCAGGAGGGACCCAATCACTTCTCCCTCCTCTCCCGTGAGCTGCCTTTTTTCCATCATCTTTTTCAATGCATTCACACAAAAGGTAGTCAAGTTTCTCTACCAAACTCCTGAAGGGGTGCCTTGGAAACCAGCCAATTTTTTAGCTCAACCTGCTCGGGAATAAACCAGTGTTTCATTCACCCATGCATATTCAATTGCATATCTATGTATGTACACAGTTAAACTATACTCAGCTGCCACCCTTTTATTATCAAAGGACAAATATAGCACTCAATCATCAGAATATGCCTCTCTGTAAAAGAAAGTTTATTTGTTTTCCTCAGTCTTTAAAAATAGTAGGTTCCACTCAGTCTTTTAAAGAGTGACTGGTTAAATGTAAGATATAAAAGATAACATGTGTTCTAAATATTTATTAGAAAAAAATGAGTAAAAATTTCAAACGAGTAAAAGTTTACCACAGATGACAATGTAGTTAAACTTGTTTATAAAAATACGTACTTGAGAGTCAAAACCACAAAATTTTGATGTGTTTTCTTTAGTGCTGAGATGTATGCTGGGAAGAGTGTATCGACCTTGTTGGCAAGCCTAAAATGACCCTGAAGTGCACCACTTGGAAGAGACAAGCCCTTTCCTTGATAAGTCACAAAAATTGTAATTGTGGTTAAAATATTGCTATGTGTTTACTGTAAAGATTCTAAATATTTCTATGTCAGAATGTCACATGTTGAAACAAGTGTAAAGTTACAGTGCATTATTAAACTGAGAATTCTGCATAAAACTTGATGATTTGATTTTTATAAAACTTCTGCATAATCATGATTGCAATAGAAATCCTAATATAGCCAATTTTTTGCCTTTTCAAGCCACTGACATTTACAACCTAAAGAACTGAGTTAGTTTCGCTTGCCCAATAATAAGTTTATTTTTGGGTATAGCCTTTTTGGATTTTCTGGTTTCTTTTAGTTTGCTGTCCAAACTATTTTGGCATATCACTGCAGTCTTTGGTTTCTTATGGTATATATGCTGTGGTGTTTCATTTTCAGTAGTCAATATGACATTTTCACTAGTTCTTTCCACCAGCTTCCTCTTTGGGTTCTTGTTCTCTGGCTGGCAACTTAATTTTCCTATTTCTTTTCTTGTCTTTCCATTGTGACAAATACTTCCTGAACCAGTTCCGAGTGTAGTATTTTCAAGTGATGAATTCAGGCTTTCTGATGGTTAAGAAAACAAAACATTTTATAAGGAAAAAATAATACACTAGTTTTTAAATTACTTTTGTTGTACGCTAGCCACCCCGGGTAATTTTCAAAAGAGATAGTGTTCTTGTAAATTGAGTTAAATAAGTCTAATTAGTAGAGATAATTTGTTGGAAGCAACATTATACAATATGAGCCATCACCCTTGACATAAAAATACTTCATTTTAAAAGCACTTGCAAATTATTGCAAAATATGAATAGGATTTTGATGCAGTGTCCAATCACCAAAAGGTATTACATTTTACTATTGAGGAATCCCAAGTGTACTTTATCAGCCTCTTAGCTGGACAAATACAAAAAAGTCAATCTTGTAATGACACAGGTGGCAGGAGATATTAATTCAGGAGAAAACAACAGCAAAGAGCCTTGGAAATGTTCAAGATAAACAAACCGATAACTGCAAACGCTTTTATGATCATGGGAACTGCTACAGTGTATCAATGTTTACTAAGTCTACCTCCCAGATATTTTTTGCAGCACTTTCAACGAGGTTTCAGTTATTTACCTCTAAAAGCAAACACAGAAAATGCCTTAAAAATAACAACAAGCAATGTTATTTTCAAATCTTAAAAGTTTGATTGCCCCAGTAGGATATGCTTACAGTCTGTTCTAAAAGTAGTGCTACTTTAAGTGCTCAGAGATGATTTTGTGTCAGGAAAGAATAGAGAGGTAAAACTTGTGAGTGAGACAAGGACAAGTGGGCATACTTGGATCCAAAGTGAGCAAAGATGCTTCAGGACTGGTACTTGCTGTATTGTCTTAAAGAAGGTGTTTTTTTTTTTCATGACAGCCACTTGATCCCAGAAAAATATGTTTAAGGAAGCAATTATATAGAATTGTTAGGCTTATGACAACAGCATTTCAAAATTCTCCACACCCTTTCCCTCTGCTCAATCACAACAGACAAATTCCAAATATACCACATATATTAGGCTGATTTAGAAAGTCCCATAGTTTTCATAATAGACATAAAGTCCTGAGATGATCTTCTCAGCATGGACAAAAATGTTTCACAGCTCCATCACTCTGGAATTCTACCTTGGTGACCTAGACCATGAGGAATGATTCACTAGAAATACTATGTCCTATCTCTTTGCTCCTACATCAGTTACATGAACTCCAAACTGATATTAGATTATGAGTTAACATAACGGCCAAAAACATATCCAGCCCTCCAATCTAGTTTGATACTTGATCAGACTCCCAGAGTGTTCCCAGAACTCTCTAGAAGTAGCAGCAAGGTCTCTGTGGTATATCCAGTAGGTAAAATGTAACAAACAAAAAACCACAAACTCCCCTGACAAGCAAAAATTCTCTTTTTCACAAAGATGGCATATTTTGTGCTGCAAAATGGTAGTAAACATCTACTTTTTAGAACCATGGATGATTTCAGGACAATATTGATCATTCTATTATTACATTATTTAAAAGTATAGGAAATGACCAGGCTGAGCCTGAGGGAGGGGGTCAAACACATAATGAGTCTTGAGTCCCTTCCTACAAGAGACCTAAGGCCAACCCACTTTGATTTCCATTCCTATCCACTCTTATCCCATTCCACTCTTATCTACAGCCTCTTTGCTTTGACATTAGTAGTTCAGATTCTTATAGAGATCACAGGCTTGCAATAAATACTTATATTCATTTGAACTGCCTGGATTTCCTGATTTTCCCATGTTTGACCTTAAGTTGACAGAAGGAAAGACTGCTTCCAGTTTTGGGAAAGCGGATTTTAAATAAATGTAACAAAATAAATAAAATAACTAGGTAAGTGTATGCTGACTACAAAGAGCTAATAGATTCAGAGACAACATAACATTGAATATCAACTGTAGAGAAACACTTGGCAGGGAAGGGTTGCTGCCATCATGCCTTGCTTTGGGGTTCCTGTGGCATCTAACCAGCCATTGCAGGTGCCAAGATATGTCTAGCAGGCCACTTCTACATTGGTATAGCAATTATTTCATTTATTTGGGAAACCATTCAATTAACTAACAGTATATACATTCATCCTGGTCAATAAATGATGGGGCAGAGAAATAGAGAGATATTGCTGACTGAATTTACCTGAAGTTGATCTGTCTTCAGTATGAGAAGTTGCTGTTTTTTGGAGTGGATCTGTTAGGACCGGAGATGAACTGAAGGGTTGATTCTTTGGCTTGAGTATTTGGTCATCTTTATAAGTGCAAGCAAACTGAGATCTAATTAAGGGTTGCTTCAACTAAAAAGGAAGTAGATCAATATGAATTATAATGCATAAGTGATGAAGACAGGATTTCTATCCCACTGTGATAGCAATAGCGAAGCCCTGGTACTTTTTTTCTTCTTTTTTTAGTTTGCTTGCTGGAATAACTGTTTGTATACCTAAAATTACTGTATAATTGCTTGTATTTCACATGAAAAAATAGCCACATTAAGTGTATTTTAGAAAGCTGTAGCCTTGTTTGATTTTTGAAAGGATTCTCATAGGTTCATTAAAAAGAATCTTTTTTTCCTCTGTATGCAAACATACATGTACACAGATAAACACATAGCCAGATATAAGCTATGTTCACTTACTCCACTAAGTCAAGACTTCTTTAGTCAAAATTTACTGAATGAGCCACACTTGGCACAACATTTATAAAGCACAATGACTGTATTCATGTAGCAAACCAGCACATATCCACATTCACATTATGCAGCACCTTGGTGTGATGCATGAACAAAGTCATAGACAGAGGAAAAAAACAGGTAGAGCCAAGAAGAAAGGGAGGGTCCAGAGACAGAAGGGACACATTCATGCAAAGTGAACCGTCTTCAACTGGTTCTTTGGTGAGCCATTTTTGACTTAATTTAGCAGGCAGGGAGATTAAAAAGATTTCAATATATTTAAAAATATTGCAAATGTATGTATATTGCATTTTTTTGTTATTGTTGCAATAAATAATAGATGAACAATGGATGTAGCCTCTTATGCACCAAGCAGTTAAAGTAACTAATGTTCACCAAGGGTTTATATTACAGAAGTTAGCAAAAATGGAATCTGAGCATTTCTAAGCTGTCAGCTTAGAGTACCCACTGTTGTAGCAATATGGGAAAGGAGGATTTCCTGTTTATGTTTATTTTGAAGGTTAAAAAAAGGAGGGGGCAGTAAGAGAAAAGCTTCTTGGCACATGGAAGCAAGCTTCTCCCTCCCCCTCCCCAATTTTCTGGCTTTATTTTCATAACATTCCCCTGCATTACATGAGGTGATGAAGAGATGTAATCAGTGTAAGAGCAAATGCTCACAAGCTTAGGGGGAAAGGGGACTGACACCAGATTGATCTGTTAGAATAAAATTCAAGGGTACCAATCACTCCTGCTGAGAAACAGAAGGCTCTCAAGCCCTTGCAATGTAAAGGCAGGAGAAAAAAGATGTAGGCTTTTATCTTGGGGCGGGCAATGTGTAAGTCATGCAGTGCTGGTTTTCTTTCTTAGCAAGATATTTTCTATAATCTAGAGAAATAATATGTATCTTTATCTTTAAATCTTTGGCTGCAAGCCTTCTAGTTCAAGTAGGAGAATATTAACAGCAATTATGCCTTAGCATCATTAATGACCCATTCTGGACAATAGACTTATTTTTTCCTTAAGGTGATCTATTCCTACCTTTAAAAACAAACCCAGAACAGTAGCATAAACTTTCTAAATTGGATCAAACAGGATACATGGCCAGATGAACTCATTCTATTTTATGGTAAGATTATGTTAACAGAAAACTGTGCAAATCTATAAATACATCCTCTCCCCACCGACTCCCTTTTGCACTCAAGAAACTAAATAGGGTCCCTTCTGAGCTACATTCCTTCTGTAGGCTAAGTTGCCTTTTATCTGTCCATTCCCTTGGCTGTGTCTCTTCTTCCTATATCCAAAGATCAGTCCCCGTACCATTATATGTAGGATGCCAGAATGCATAGGCACCAAAGATTAGATTTGATAAGTTTGGTTTGGTTTGGTTTATAATTTATAAACGAATAAGATTAGTTTAGATTAGATAAATGCTTCATCTTGGAGGGAGGGACAGACAAGAGAGGTTCATAGTTAACTACCTTGATTTTTTCACACACTGCCATTTGAATCCGCTGTCTCAGAGCTTTGGGAGAAGATCCCCTGGACTGTGCTGGAGATCTGTATTAATATTTAAACAAAATACAAGCATCTGTGGTAAGCATGAAATGTTGGTTAGCCTTATATGATATGCGTGTATGGATTTAGAATACTTGTTAATATTGTACATTAAATGAAGTACATGACCAGAACCCTTATAAAGCAAAACCAACCAACCAAAGAACTCTGAAATTCAGAACCTTTTGTCTGTGTGGTTTTTAATCCATTTTTGAGAAAGCCAATTTACTTAGATATGGGGCCCCACTATAAAATGGAAGATTCTCTAAATGCTAAACCTCCATATGTGCATAAAAACTACTACAACTACTTGTGACAGCTTGATTGGGTCAACGAAAAATTAGAAATCCTTTATTTCACTTTTTATGCTGTTCACAATTCAAATATTTCTCCTCTTTTTTATTCAGAAACCAAGAATCAGTAGCATTATAACTTTGCAACTAAAATCATGTATTCGGTTCTTAGTATGATAAGATTAATTTTGCTTGGTAATGATTTTTAACATTCTGGTCATATCCTGAGGTCCTAAGTACCGTATTTTATCCCATTTTCCTTTGTAACTGCCACAACAGAATACTGACAGACAAAAGAATTTTGACAGATAGCATTCCAAAAAGCTGATGTTTCCGATGCAGAATAACCTACCATTCTAAAAGTTACAGACCTCTGGATTCATTTGTGACCTTAGCTCTCCGTGTACTCTCTTCTAGCTCTCTGCAAACTATTAATAATTCTGACAAATACAATCTTTCCCCAATTTTTGGCAGCTACTAAGCAAAGCAAAAAAAGGGGGGGAAGGGAGGAATGGAGTGATCAAAAAGAGAATGAAAGCCTGCTGAGCAAGGCTTATGCAACTCTTTCCAACTTCTTAATAGCTGCCTGCTCTGGTCATTGACTGAGAGGGGAAAAAGAGGGGAGAGGTTGGAATTAAAATGGCAACATTCCAAAAGGATCCCAATTTCCTTCTCACTCTCTGGGGAAGCACAGTGGAGAAATTTTCAAGATTTTCATATCATTACCTCCAACTTTCTTTTGTTCCCCCTGCCCCCAGACACCAAATTTGAGCCCATATGGTTCAGTTTTCAGGAAGTTATCATATTAGACATAAATCCAAACCTTCTTATATAATTCTTTCAAACATTCCACTAGGCTGGATAGAATAAATAAGGTAAGGAGCCAGAACATAGCTTCTGGGATTTTTTTTCACCAACTGCTTTATCAACAATCACAGAAGACATCTATATTTTCAGTAATATGTTGCATCTATTTGTGTATGTTTCTGCTCTCCAACTGTCTTGTGTCTGGGTTTTGTGCACACTAGGAAACACAAAGTGGGCAGCATACATAGACAGTTCTTGACTTAAGTCTGGTCGTTTAGCAACTATTTGAAGTTACAACAGACTTGAAAAAGGTACTAACAATCTAGTTAGGAATTTCTGATGGTCATCCCCTCCCACAGTCACATGACTGCATTCTGAATGCTTGGCAACTAGTCCACTTATATAACCATTTGCAGTCACGTAACTGCGTCTTACAGTTTTCCAGCAAAAATGCCTCAAGAGTGAACAATGGGTTTGCTTAATGATGGCAGCATTCACTTTATGACTGTTCAGCTAACAGTCACTGCAAAAAGGGTTGTAAAATTAGGTGTTGTCACGGGATGACCTGCTTAATTACCATCATGGCTTACAACCGTGATTTATGATTGTAAGTTGAAGACTACCTGTCCTCCGCTCAGGGTCATGTGACTTGGGATAAAAGGGGAGGGGTCTTAGAATGAAGCAGTTACCAACATTCCAAGCTGCTTGTCAGTTGTCTCTTTCATAGAGATGAGTTGGGGATTATTTTAGGAAACTTTATTTTTCAACAGTCTAAAGCCAGATTCTGCCCTTTTTAAAGCTCAACACTTTTTTTGCTGGCTTTTCTTGTCATCAAATTTTGAGGGTTTAATTTTTGGAGAGTTATACCACTGATGGACAGACAGAAAATGTAGCATCGCACATTCTACATAATTTCTTCTAATATTCTAAAGCAGGGGTCCCCAATCTTTTTTGCACCAAGGACCAGTTTCATTTTAAAGAAAACTCTGTGGACCGGCCGGCATAGAGGAGGAGTGGGGGGGGGGGGGGGGGAGGAACAGGCAGCGCACGCACACGCGAGGGGGGGAGTCGGCTCACTCAACCCTCTAGGGTCTCCAATGGCGCGAGCGGCTTCACCTGCGCTCTCCCACACCTGGTGTGCGCTCTGCCCAGGGGGCTGCCCCCTCCTCCACCTCTCCAGCCCTGCGGCCCGGTTCCTATCAAGCCACGGACCGGCACCGGTCCACGGACCGGGGGTTGGAGACCCCTGTTCTAAAGGGTTGGAAAAAATAAAATGAGTGATAGAAAGAGACATTGAAAACCTGGAGTTATTCGCTTTTGGTTCTGGCTTGTATCAGCATTAGCATTATTATATAGATTCCCAGATATTTTCTGCAAAAGAAAATACAGTAGTTTTCGTCACAAAACAAAGATTGAATCTACCTTGTCATCATCATCATCCTTGAACTTACTTGAACAATAACATGGTAGAAGGAAATCCAAATTCTTCACATCCAAATAACAGGAGAGCTTTGTTGCTGAAAGGAGGACGACTAGCTTCTTCATCTAAAACAGCCAATAAGGACTTCACAGTATCTCTGCCACAGTAAACAGTGTCATGGTTTATAGAATGTAGTTTTGGCTAAAAATTAAAATAACTTTATTAGCTGTACTATATGATAAGTTTATTAGCTACATTAGACCAAACTTAAGGGATTTGATCATGGAATTCATATTATCTTACTTCCAATCAAAGCTTCCTAATCACATTTACGTGACGCAATGTTTATCTTAAACCCTGAATTGAAATATCTGAAATATTATCTATTTTGGTTTTTCTTAAATAGTAGGCACATTTCTGTAGAAACTATCTAATGCAGATTCATCAGATAAAACTTCCTCATGAAAGAAATCTTCATTAATCAACTGACTCTGTATACAGTACTTCAAGGCAAGGTGCATACAAACAGGGTACAAGAAACAATAAGGTGCACAGGCTGGTGCTTGTACAAGCAGAGGCAAAAAACTGACATGAGATTCAAGCAAGGCAATAACATTTTCCCTAGGAAGAGTTAGCCAATCCTGTCAGGAAGAAATCAGCAGATAAATCACTTAACACAAGATAGGGAAGTCAAAATAAAAATAATCACTGCCAAAATATACTTGGAAAGGAGGGTGAGGAACAAACGAAGAACTTCCCAAAGATTAAACTAATTATCAGCACCACATTAGAGGAGAAAGAATTTTTTTTAAACACATTACCATTTTCAAAGTGGTTCAAAGCAACTATTTTCTTCAACTAATGTACAAGAAATAATCAGGGCATTTAAAAAAATATCTCTGTTATATCAAGCAGTTTAGAAGAACAAAAGGAGGCCCCTTACTCGGGCTGGACTGATTCCAGTAGCATTGGCTGCCATAGCTTCATGCTGAAAACTGATAATATTTTTAATCCTCAACTCCAAATCTTGTACAACTTCCTCTGCTGCTTGACAGAAAGGATCCCTGCTGTTTCGGCCTTTTATCAACTGCATCTTGATTGTTGATAGGATTCGGCCCCCTGCATGTCTGAAAAACAGACCTGGGGTCATTTCCATATTCATTTTGGCACTTTCTTAAGATATTTAGTAATTTGAAAACAGAGAATATTCACAGTTAATCAAAGCTGCTCAGCAAACAGCTTTGATCTGTTAAGTGCACAGCATCTTGAAGTGAGATCTTGCCTTTTAATGAAATAATTTGGTATTATGAATTGGAAGATTACAGAAGGAAAAAGTAAGGACAATAGACTCATACCTTGTTAACGCATCATTTAAGTAGCAAGGAAAATAGCCTGTTAGAGGTTTTAATTACATTATCATAGATTAGCTCACATTATCCAAATCCTGCTTAACCAGTAAGCTTTTGAAATCCTCTGCCTTGTTACATACCTATTTGTTTCCCATCTACTTAGGAGCATATTAACTTATGAATAGTGTTTTCATAAAGACTGATAAACAGCATTTTAGACAGAATTTCAAGCACCTGGAAAGACAAAGTTTTCTAATACTTTCATAGCATAAAATGCACCCTCCTAGAGATATGTTTCCAACATTCTGTGCATACTACCAGAAAACAGAAGTTGAAGTTACATAAATAGCATATTTGACTTTAAGTTGGAGTAATTAAAGGCGAAGAGATTTCATCTCCTTTCAATATATTTCTTTGAAATTAGATAGTACATATACTGAATGAAAAAAAAAGCCAACTCTCCTCTCCCATTTGTTAAAGGTGACAGGCTTTTGGCTAACATATTAGAAATTAGATATGTATTCTGAAAGCTTATTTCCACATTCTGGAAGACTTCCTTCCATTAGTCTAAATCTGATTCAAGTAAAGTATAAAGGGAGAAGCCCTCCAAAATGTTAGTCTTTTATCCCATTTGTGCCTTTTTATATGGTAAAAAAATTTGAATGTAAGATATGAAATTGCCCCGTTTTCTGAATCCTATGGTAGTTCTTTGGAAAGAACTACGTAGATGCTACATGGAAGCATCTTATAAGTTTTATGTTGTCTTTTTTCAGGTGAGACTTGTTACTGACCTCGTTTTCAGACTTTCTTGAACTGTACTAAACTTATACCACTGTTCCAAGCCCTCTATGACTTCATTCTCGTTTTACTGATCTGATTTTATATATATTTATGATGTATTTATGTTTGTATGTTTTTAATTCCCCTGTGCACCGCTCCGAGTCCCTTCGGGGAGAGGGAGCGGTCTACAAATTAAATTTTTTATTATTATTATTATTGTTGTTGTTGTTGTTGTTGTTGTTGTAAAACAGTAAACTGTTTCACTGTTCGCTTGTTTATTGTGTAAAAAGAATAAGGTAGCACACTTGGTCTCTCCATAGATTTTATACAGTTTTATAAGTATGACTATGCAGTAAGAATAAAGTCTGAGTTCAACAAACTGATGATGAAAATGGAATTTCCTCCCAGAATAAATTCATTACCAAGTTTTTCAAGAGGGGCTATAGTAATTTCAAATGGATGCTTATGCTTCTCTAGGTAAGCCAAAAGCTAAACTAAATATTTCTCTTGACAATCACAGATAACATGATTATCAATTTTGCAGATGTCCCAAATGTGGGGATAGCAAACTCCACAGAGACAATAACAAGATTCAGGAGGACCCAAAAGCTAGCAAAGTGAACAAAAATTAGCAAAATAAATTTAAAGAATGACAAATGCAAAGCCCTACAATATGGTAGAAAAATAATAATAATGTGAGTATTTTATTTATGAAGTTTATTTGTTGCCCGTCTCATATCCAACGACCATGGGTAGCTTATAGCATAAATAAGATAAGAAGGACCATATTGGACAGCAATATGTGCACAAAAGAGCTGAATATCTTGGTGAATCATAATCCCAAGTGAATATAAGCCACAAGGTGATGTAGCTGAAACCAGATAACCAACCAATCCATTTGTAGACTGCATCAGCAAAAGCACACAGGTATTTTTAACTATTGACTATTTTTCAGCACCATTCAAACTCATGATGGTTGGGGGTGGGGATTGGGGTGTGGGGGGAATGTGATTGTACCAGAGGTGGAAAAGGGCTAGGCAAATGAGAGATTGACTACAAAAATCACTTGCTTTTTTCTCTCTCTCCACCTGCTCTCTCACAGAGCAGAGAAATTGGAAAGAGATTTCAAGAGAGTATTTTGAGGTGATTTAACAGAGGATGTAACGGAGATGCTGCAGTACTAGATTCCTATATTGGAAATAGGTTGGCTCTCCAAATTGCCTTCCAATCTATCTTTTGTGTACACACAGTACCAGCATCATCAGTAAGCATATGGACATCACTGTTGGCATCTGCCAGTTTCTTGATTCATCTGACTTTTAATTTAAAAATATTCATATTTTAAAAATAGGGAGCTAACATTCTGCAAAAGGAATTGACACCTGGGATGATAGGAGGCATCCTGCAGGAATCAATCTAGACAACATGCTGATTCATCTGTCCTTTGTTAAGTCATTGTGTTCTTTAGGGCAGTTATTTTGTAGATGGAAAAGCCAACCAATTGTCATTTTACAAGGTCACCTACTACTGTGTGTGTTCTCCAGATTCCAAACTATGACAACCAACCCCGAAAAAGGATGAGGAGCCCTAATATTCAAAGTAGAAGTATTTTACTGAGTATGTTTGAATGATTAACTATGTTTTTGCACCACATAATCCAGTAAAGCCAAGATTTGACATCCTTGCCTTGAACGAATATGCCTGCTGTGAGCAGTTAATGTCTCAATTCTTATTTAATCTTTCTTCCCACAGTCTTCATTTCCAAGAAAAAAGTTCCCATTCCCCTCAGATATACATAACTCTAGCTGGCCCAAAGAAAGGAAAACTTCATTCACTTTTTCTAAGAAGAAGCCAAAATAAAGTGCTGATCTACTATGTGAGGGATTAGTTTAGGACATCATGCCATGTCTTATTTCATTTTGCATTAAGGTATGCTATTAACAGGCAATCCTTCTAATACAGAACTACCTATGATTGTTAAATCCTACCAAGCTCAACAGGATTTGCTCCCAAGTAAGTATGCATTATAGCGTGGCTGGAGACTGCTTTTATTAAGTGTTGAAATACTTTACCCAGTGTATTAAATGTGCTGCCTGTACATTACATGAATGATTTAATCTGAAAAAAAAAAGATTCCAAGGAGTTAACATTTGGGATTTTTTTTCAATTCTTCCTCTCATCTGTGCCATTTTAAGTTAAAATGCAAGTATCAGAGGAGAATGCTCCAAAATGGTATTTATGTTTCTGGGCCAACCTTGGATGGGAATGATATATAGGAGCAATTCAATCCAGTTGTTCAGAGTTCCAACCTATGTAGTTATTATCCATCAAAGCAGGAAATAACCAAGTGTGGCATTTCACCACTGAATTCAAAACAGAGGGAAAAGAAAGGAGGGAAGGAAGTTAAAAAAAAAAGACTTTCCCTGGGAAAACAGCTCCTCTGAAAGTCAGATCAGTTTTTCAACTGCTGGATGCAAGCAACCTAAAGCCCTTTCATCCTCATCATAGGAGAACTTTCAGAGATCAGCTGTTTTAAAGCTTGTACTAGGAATACATTATTTAACAGAGGTGTGACAAAATTTCCTGAACAAAACAGTTTAATGTTTGGAGTTATTTTTAGTTTTTTGCCCTTGTTTGTACCAAGTCTATGCAATATTCATTTTTCTTCTGAGTTAAAATTGACAATTGGATGTTTATTGTAGTCAAAAGTTAAAGCAAACAGGGATTTCTGAGAAATGCTATAATGGCCTTGTAGAAGACACAGGGAATCACCAAAGTAATCCATTCTTTGAAGGATATAAATGTTTATTTGCCTCTGGCATAAACATTTTATTTATGTGTATGAGACAAAGGTACTTACTTTTCATATGTTTTCCGATTTTCTTTAGCATGAACATTTTCCCCAGGAAAATTTCATAGATCCTTTTTTTCTTTTTCTTTTTTAGTATTAAAATATGGAATGCTTCACGAATTTGCATGTCATCCTTGCGCAGGGGCCATGCTAATCTTCTCTGTATCGTTCCAATTTTAGTATATGTGCTGCCGAAGCGAGCACCATAGATCCTTAATAAATTAAGTAATTGTCTTTTAAATATTATGTTGTAGATTTATATCCCTGTATTTGTACAACTCAAGGTGGCCATATGGTCTTATGACTACTAAGGTCATCTCATACAGGGAAACTGTCCAAAGACAATACAAACAAGTCCCAAAATACTTCATTCATATTTCAATTTGAATATTTCTGCTTGCAATATGGTAGTTGCATTGCAATTAAAAGCATATAATGTGGTACTGTTAGATTTTTATTTGAGACTAGCTATACCCGGCCACGCGTTGCTGTGGCCCAGTCTGGTTAAATGGCCAACAAATCTGTGTGTAGATCTACACCTGCACACATACACACAACCACCATATAACCCCCAACCTACCTACCTACCTACTGTATTTCTTCCTTTCTCCCTCTATCTACCTACCTACTGTATTTCTCCCTCTCTCTATTCCTCTACCTACCTACCTACCTACTGTATTTCTCCCTATCTATCTATACACCTACCTACCTACCTACAGTATTTCTCCCTCTCAGTCTATCCCTCTACTTACCTACCTACTGTATTTCTCCCTCTCTACCTATCCCTCTACCTACCTACCTACTGTATTTCTCCCTATCTCCCTATCCCCCTACCTACCTACTGTATTTCTCCCTATCTATCTATCCACCTACCTACCTACCTACTATATTTCTTCCTTTCTCCCTCTACCTACCTACCTACTGTATTTCTCCCTCTCTATCTATCACCCTATCTACCTATCTACCTACCTACCTACCTACCTACCTACCTACCTACCTACCTACCTACCTACCGTGTTTCTCCCTATCTATCTATCCACCTACATACCTACCTTATTTCTCCCTCTCTATCTATTCTCCTATCTACTGTAATACAATAATACAATAGCACAGTTGGAAGGGACCTTGGAGGTCATCTAGTCCAACTCCCTGCCTAGGCAGGAAGCCCTATACCATTTCAGGCAAATGGCTATCCAACATCTTCTTAAAGACTTGCAGTGTTGGGGCATTCACAACTTCTGGAGGCAACTTCTGTTCCACTGGTTAATTGTTCTAACTGTCAGGAAATTCCTCCTCAGTTCTAAGTTGCTTCTCTCCTTGATTAGTTTCCACCCATTGCTTCTTGTTCTGCTCTCAGGTGCTTTGGAGAATAGCTTGACTCCCTCTTCTTTGGGGCAACCCCTGAGATATTGGAAGGCTGCTATCATGTCTCCCCTAGTCCCTCTTTTATTAAACTGTATTTCTCCCTCTCTCTCTCTCTATGGGCCACCTGGGAGTTTGCTATCTCAGTGCCTTCTTTTGGCCCTAGGAGGCCTCCATATGACAGTTGAAAAGCAGCTTGATGGGCGGGGCTACAGGGAGGTGAAAACATGGTCAGTGGGTACATTTTACATTTGTGTATCTTGCACATGACACATGTGTGCTAGGCACAAAATGAGTACGTATTCTATTATCGGAAGTCCTTGGGAACATTGTGTCAAAATTTGAAGTAAATCAATGCAGTAGTGTTTGAGATTAGCTGCTTCGTACAAACTATTTTACATTTTTATTTATATAGACAAGTAAAAGAAAAATCCAGGGCTCTGAATATGTACCCTTCTTTCCAGTCACTTTTTGTAGGTACCAATCCCTCTCCTGCTGCAAAACTTTGAGAAATAATGGAAAGAGCAGAAAAGGTGTGAAGGGCTGTTTTTAAGCAATACAAAAAAAGTAAATAAGAGCTATACTGTGGGGGGTTTTGGCCTACTTTTTGCTTGAACCATCTCTCTCTGTTCCTCTTGTCCTTCTGATTCACATTTCAGGTATATCCTGTGTGACTCCTACATGACCCCAAGCCTCCACAAAGAAACTGTGCATCCATGAAAAGAATGTTTTTAGAATTACAATCTATCATTGCTTTCTTTCCTTGAAAGAAATTAAAGGATAATCCAGTAAACACAATTTTTACCTGGATTCAAGTTCTACCTGTGCCAAACGTTCCTGGCAAAAAGGTTTTCTCATGTGGAAATATGTACAATGTTAAAGGATGGTTCAAAAATGAGTATTAAAACCCCCCAATAAACTACAATCCTAAAACCTACAGGTGTCTGGCTTGCCTATTTGTAGTCTTCTGACTTATGAAGAGCCCCACAACTTTTTTCCTGCCAAGTAGGTAATCACTCACTAAGTAGATAGCAAGGGAAACAGTTGCTTCTGTACTACACTACTATTATTAAAATTGCTGAATGGGGAAAAAATAGCTTTGCTATTCCTCTTTGTACTTTCTATAATTCAAGAGCGTTATATATGACTACTGAAATGTTGCTCAAATTATAACATTACAAGACATTTAATCAATTTTCAGTCTAAAACCACGTATCTCTTTTGAACTTTAAATTTAAAAAGTTATCTTTGTTCAAACTACTAAGAAAAACTATAAGGAGTAAATACTGTAATACACTGTTGCAATACTATAAATTACACAATGTAAAATCACGAGCTTTAGAAATCAAATTTTAGATGCCAAAGAATTCTATGTGTGAAATTATAATTTGAATTAAATTCTGTGACAAAATATTTTATAAGTATAACGGCAAATATTCGTGTTCAGGATGATGCGAAATTGAATTTGGGTCCGTCACTGGGATCAGAGATTTACTCTTCCGAGCTTTTTGGAGTGCATCTTCAGGGAACTTCTCTACTGGAATATGTGCTTTGCACTGTTCTGTGAGGCTGTTGTGTTTGTGTGGTACTTTCCTATTGGCTGGTGTGTTGATGGCTGGTGGGTTGACTGTCATTTCCTTGTGTTGCCAAATCCTCAGCTCCTAAGTATTTGATATGCTGGTGGAAATTCAGCACTCCTGTTAACTGACAGGGGGCCCGTTTCCCAGGCTTCAATCATTTCCCTAGCTATCTTTGTGCCTGCATGGCCAATGATCTTAGTTGCTGGAGAATTAAATGTGTGTCCTTGTTCATTGCAATGTGAGGCTACCAATGAGTTTGGGTCTCCTCGTCTGACTGCTCTTGCGCTCTTGTTCTTCTTTATGAGTCCAAAATCTTGGAAGAGAAAATCTCTGGTCCCAGTGACGGACCCAAATTCGATTTCACATAGTTATTTTAGATATCTTAGATTTTATATATTTTAGATATAATACCTTAGTTTAATTAACCATTCTTCAAAAGATGGAATCAAAAGTATTTTTCCAATAAAAAACATATAGAGTCCTTGCAGGCAGTGCCAGTACAGTACATTTTGAAAGGATGTCTAAATTGGTAACATTTAATAAAGGTATCTCTGGTTGCAGTTTTCAAAATTTGTTCCATTCTAGAGTGAATCATTTTCCAATATTTCAAGGTTTTATTATATTGTCATAACTTATGAAATGAGGATTCTCACTGCTTGTTACATTTCTATATATTTTTTAAGGAAAATACTCATTTTAGCAATCAAAATCAGAATCATACATCAACAGTCAAGCATCTTATACTATTTCTGATTATTATGTTCAAAGTAAATTTCATAGTGTTCTTCCATTAAAATTTGTACTGTTGCATCAAGTATAACTGAGTTATTCTAATAATTTATACATAACCAGCCAATAACCCAGCATTGCCTGTGTATTTATTTATAGGGGGAAAATGTCTGGACCAAACATAATTTCTAATGGAGTTTCCCCCTTACCAAAGGGAGCCCCCTTGTGGAATACTGTGATGCCGTTACCATGGAAACTCCACTGTGCTGCACAGTAGAAGCCATTTTACAGCAGTACAATCAAAGCCATTTTAAGGCACAACAGGCTGTATCTTAACCGAACACCCCCCCCCCCCCCCGAGGGCTTACTACCACAGTATTTGTTTCCAGAGAGTAAGTCATCTGTGTACTGTTTGGTTGAAATTACTTGACACATTCCAGAATTATGCTGGAACATATACACACACAGATATATGCTATTGCTATCTTATATATATCAGATATTGCTAACATATATATAAGATAGCAATAGCATTTAGATTTATACACTGCTTCACTATGCTTTACAGCCCTCTCTAAGTAGTTTACAGTCAGCACCTTGTCCCCAAGAAGCTGGATTCTCATTTTACCGATCATCCTTCCAGCGGAAGGATGGAAGGCTGAGTGAACTTTGAGCTTGGTAAGATTCAAACTGCCAAACAGCTGGCAGCCAGCAGTTAGCAGAAGTAGCCTGCAGTACTGCACTCTAACCACTGAACCACCACGGCTCTCTTATAATGCTTAGCATAAGTCAATAATACGTGTTATTAGACTGTAAAATTGGACAGACTTCTCAATAGCCTCTCTTTTTACTGTTACACTGCTTATTTGAA
Source organism: Rhabdophis nuchalis (assembly GCA_039707465.1). NCBI lineage: Eukaryota > Metazoa > Chordata > Lepidosauria > Squamata > Natricidae > Rhabdophis > Rhabdophis nuchalis. Next base: position 99,363,633 of record CM077648.1, read on the forward strand.
GGCACTGAAACCAATTAAATGTGGCAGAATGCCGCATATTAAGCATCTTGAGAGCTTTTATCCTTGCCCTATTCTTAATAAAATCTTGAAATTCCTACAAACTATTTCTCCACTGAGCAAATTTATTAGAGGCTTTATCTTCATAAAAGCAAATATTTAGGACACTGCAGGAGGGGAAAAGCCTAGATTTATTATTTTCCTGTATATCTCAGGCATTTAGTAGTTTACTTAGTCTTGCATAATAACTTCTAATTTGTAGATCCAGATACATATGAACAACCTCTTGAAAACTGGAAGAGTAATTTATTACTTGTCTGTGCCAAGTAATAGCTTATCTTCAATAAATAGAGGAATCGTTTGAAAAAGAGAAGTTTAGTCGTAGTGAGAAATTCATTTTGACAGCTGTGATTATTCTTAACCATGATAGATTTAACTTTTCCCATCTAGAAATATCTGTTGATATCTTTTTCCAACTTGATAAATAATTAATCTTTTTTTTAAAAAAAAAATCCAAAATATTTTATCTTTTTAGCAGGAAAGTTAAAGTCTGTTGTTTGAAAGGAACATTGCTTTTCATCCTGTCAAATTCCATACCAAATGCATGGTTTTTTTCTTTATTCATTCCACAACCTAAGGGTGAACCATTTTGTCATATGCTGTATACCTTCCCAACAATGTTAAAGATCCTCTGGACTAAGTAATTTTGAGTATGATATCATCAGCATGCAATTTTAATTTATATTCTGGAGTAATTGCACCTCACTAGATTCTACTGTATCAAGTGAGTAGATGCTACAAGAGTCAGTTACAGTAACAGGAGTTTTTCCAGTTATTACACCTTTTTTCTTACATTGGCTCTTTTATCTATAATGTTAGAAGCATCACTTTTAACCATCTATTGAATCCCAAAATCTCCTTTTCTTTATATCCCATTTATTTGTTCTTACTTTCTGCACAAGGCTCATCTTTTTGCTTATCTTCTTTCTACTAACATTATTACCTCGTATTCTAAGTTTTTCCCTCAAGGAATCTAGTTCAGCAATTTTTTTCAGAACTAACCTTCACTTAATCGGCTTTCTACTGCCACATCACCACTTTTATCGTCTCAACTGTGCTTTATCAGTCGTTATTTTTCAACATTCCAAATATTCCAAACTATAAAATTATATAAAACTATGTAATATAAAATCCCTTAATGAAATATTAACTATAAAGCAATCTGATGATAGACTACTATATGTCGAATCAACAACTACATGTAGGGATAACATTAAGTGTGTAGCTATTCCAATAATAGCTACTGTAGTCTCTGCTTACACAATTTTAATAAGAACAATAATAAATTATAGTAAAGAAAAGCAAAAATAGTTGAAAGAGACTGAAACAATGAAAGCTTGATAGAAGTAACAAGTAATAATTAAAGTGCTGTTTTCCACGTGAATTATTTAAATTGCATTAAAAAGGACATCATATTGTGAGATTTACCCAGTTTGATAACTTAATTAAGAATCAGATTGCTTGGTTTTTCAAAGGCCAATGAAAAAAGATACATTTTAAGTTTTTTTAAAAATAATAAAGTCTATGTATGAGAAAAAAATTACCTTGTATCCAGATCTTCACCAATAATTTCTTCTAATTTATCAATAAAGTGAATAAACTGAGAAAGCCCCTTCACATGACTTCTTAAAGGATCAGTTGGTAAAGGAGCATATCCTTTTCCTCCAAGTTCTATGGCACGTATAAATGAAGTTGCCATCTAACAGGAAACACATAATTTAGTTACAGCATATAAAATGATAATAGAAAAGGATAGTTTTTTTAAAGCAATTCTTTACAAAAAGGCATAAAAACTTTCACTTAATAAAAATGCATTCATTGTGTGTTTGAAATGGAAATAATGTTTTCTATTTTCTGTATGTAATCATCATATATAAAATGTATGCCCTCTTTTGCTTTTAGGTTCTTAGATGTTCTAGCATGATGTTCTAGTTTTGCTTCTGGATTTTCCTGTGACTCTGACAACGAGCAAAGATCAATGTTTCTAAGACTATATTAAAAGCAGTAGGCCAAGATGATATGAACACTAGCATTTTCTGACCCATTTTTCCCCCTGTAACCTGCTGGGAAAAACCAGTGCATATGGAAGACATTTCCTTTCACATGGCAAATCTCAGCATGTATAAGTCTCCAGTTGGGATTACCCACAAGACTGTTGAATATCCGGCTCTGGAAATGAGTACTTTTTAGCCTTGTTTCTTTTACAATTAAAACAATCCAGAGAGTTCTAGTGTATCCCAGCACACATACCCATTTTTTTTCTCTTTCAATAGCAGTGCCCATATACATTGTATCAAATTGTTCAGAAATCCCCAGATTTCAAAAGGGGCCTACTGTACAATAGAAATTACTGTTGGAAAATAAAATATTCTACAAGATGTAGCTTGAATAGAGGATGCTCTGTATTACAGCCAAACAGCACAATCATATACAACTCAAAAATAACCACTAATTGTGTTATTTTAGACTGTAACCTTATATTATTTTAAAATAATGGGGGAAAGCATGGCATTTCACCTCGTACTGAAAACTTGAAGCACATTTAGTTATTAACTGATAGTTATATTTTGATCTCGAAATCACATGAGAAATTGAAGCTGTGGTACAATTAATTTTTTTTTTTAAAAGCAAGAAAGATTTCTTTTGGAATGTCTGGGCTGGGCAAGGAATTACTATTTTAAATCAGTTGGTTTCTAATGGTTGCTTTAAAGTTCTTGAGAAACAGTGCTTTATGCCAATACTCTGACTTACCTCTAATATATATTTGGCCAAATGAGTAACGTTATATGAGAAATGTTATAATTAGGTATCTCAATGCAATGTTGAAAAACATGTCTCATTTATAGCTTTGGTTTATTTATCCTTGAATGCAGCAAACACAGTGATTTCATGTCAATTTAAAGAAAATTGAGAGAGCTGTTTGGTGTAGTGGTTTAAAGGCATCAGGTTAGCAGTGGGGGAATGAATGATTTGTAGCCCTGCCTTAGGACCAAGCCAGCTGGGCCATTCACTCTTTCTCCCAGGAAGCAGGCAATGGCCAACCATTTCCAAAATTCATGCCAAGCTAAATGCAGGAACTTTTCCAGGCAGTTCCCAGCACGGATTTGAAGGGACAGAACACTTGCACAGTATAAATGTATCTATTTTTTTTAAAAAAAAATCTCCGTATTCCAAAAATACGATGACACAGTGAGGTATTTAAATGGATTGGATTTAATTAGAAGCTCAAGGATTGAATTAACTACATAGTAAATTATAGTTATTATACATAATTACATAATTTTGCTAATTTTTTTGTTATATGTTTTTTATTTCAATCATACAGTAATATAATATTTTTTCATACTATCATCAATAATATTTTGTTGGCAATGTAAATATTGATAGAGATAATATTATGAATAATACTATCAATTGTTTACTAAATTAATCTTCATATCTGCCTAAAATAATACTTATATACATTTGTTTCATGTAGAAAAAGAATCCCAAGTTAACTTTTGAGTGAAGGAATCAACTATCTAAGACTATTTTGTTACATCTCTTCAGTGTCATCCCAAAGCAATGCAAAGCAATCTCTCATACATACTGGAAATATAGACATTTGTTTCTTCTGGGCAGCATGCTTTAAGTCAGTAAAAGCTTCTCTTCCAAGTCCTCTATCAGGAATGTTTAAAATGTGAGCAAAAGCCAAATCGTTTTTGGAATTAACCAGTAAGGTTAAATATGCAAACAAAATTTTCTTCACCATCAATGGCAGCTGTAATTAAAACACAATCCTATCATTTTTCTTCTAGATTACTTCAAAATAAATATCATGTAGCAATATATTAGGAAACTTTATTAATAAAGTAAAATGTGATCCATATATTTTTTCAAATTACTGACACTGTTTTGAAAAAAATGCATTTATATATTTGTTGATATTTCATATTTGTTAACTGCCCATCTTCCTTGGAGAGGCTCTCTGGGCAGAGCACAATATAATCAGTACAATTAAATGAGAATAATTTAAGATTAAGACTAAAAACTTTAAAATTATAAAACATTATAAAAGTTTTATAGAAGAATTCCAGGATGGGGGATTAGAGGTTGATAATAAAGCAGGGTGGGTCTCATGGGGCCAGTCAGCCCATAGTTGTGTGTGCCCCATGTCGCCCCCTCCCCCACAAGGCTACACAACCAAGTTTTTAGGGAATTAGCATAAATAAGCATGCACTGACCACAATTTTTGTATTATTTGTATAATGTTTTTACCTTTACCAATCTGGCATTTAGAACATTTGTATGGATCAATAGATAATGGATATTATTTCATTGCTAAATTGTTACTGATTCAAATGCCAACAGATGTTCTGAAAATACTCAATTTTATTTCTGAACAAACTTTTAAAAACCATGTAATATAGAGTGTAAAGCAAGACCCCAAACAAGACTTGGAAGTTCAACAAGTCAAAAAAATTGGGCTTTGACACTAACCATTAAAATGGGAAAAACAGCTAGCATAATAATTAGCAAATGAAATATTTATTATAGTCATAGACCAGTATAATATAATTATCTTTTATAAGAATTTTTATAGTATTTAGGAAATAAAATAGAAGACACAAGTCTTACCTCTTCCTTATCGTAGTTTAATTTTCTTGTTGGTGTGGAGAGTGCAGAATTAGTAGAATTGTTCTCGGTTGTTAAATCGGCTGTTCCAGCAATAAATTCTAACAATTGTACCTTTGGCAAAGAAGATATTTCAGAATTATAGTTAGCTTGATAGTCACTTTTTAAAGAGAAGCAAGTTAGAAAACTTCACTTTCACATTTTTAAAACAATGATAGATGAATGTTTAAAAAAAGTGTCCATTTATATAAATATGAGAAAGAAATGTGCTTTGGGAAGGTTCTTGAGATCTACACAGCAGAACCAATGAACCCAATATGGATGAGACTAGAATATCTTAAATCGAGATAAAATAACAAAATTTAAGAAAAAAGATTGTAACATTTATATATTACTCTGTGGATGTTGAAATATATATTAAATAAATAATAAATAAGCATTGATAAATAAATCTTTTGTTTAGATAAGGCATCAGCATTAGTAATTCTACAAAATGTGGAGAATGATCTGTTAATTTTAAATCATATAATCTGTGGTTTTGCAATTTCAAGATCATTGTGCAGATAATTTAGCATCTTTTAAATAAAATCACAAAAGATGCTACTGCACTTTACAAAAATTCCTATTAACCCACACCTAATAAGTTAGACATCACTGCTTTGTTCATGGTTTGTTGAAAATATTTCTTCATTAAAAGCTATAAAATTTCCCTGATTTATATTAGAAACAATTTTTATTTGATACCTGTACATTCAAATCAATAATGGTACATACTTACAGAGGGTATAAGTTCAATTTGCAGTCCTAGTGTCTCACATTTCATATATATATCTACAAGATCCATCATATTGCAGTGCTTTAAAAAGCTAGCATAAGTATTTCTGATGTCTGTATAATTTTCAGGAGTGTTTGCATTTTCAGATAATATACCTAACTTGTCAGGAACAAAGTAATTCCAAGATAGTATCACTTCACTAAGAGATGCCTTAAACTCACCACAAAGCTATAAAAAAAGAAGAAAGAGTTATTCAGAATAACTGTGTACTGATGCTTACAGCAACATCAGTCAAGATTTAAACATGTTTTACAAAATTTAACTGAGCTGAAATGAGAGCTATTGTATCAGGAAAAATTAACTGTAACTGATTACATTTTTATCATTTATGACATTTATAAGTGTTCTTCATTGAGATTGGCTAGCAATGACACTGAACCAAGCCACCCAGGTGCACCTTCACATGTATTTTTCTATCTTTTGCTTTACTTCTTGATATTCATGACAATTCATCATGATTCCTGCATCTACTGCATATTGCATGTATTTGATTGGATACATTTAACCAATGCAAACTGTCACATGCACTCCCTGTGAATAAAATATGCAGGAAATAGAAAACACAGAAGGAAAATAGCAGAGAAGATAATGGTTGCCATTTGTTATTCCTATTGCTTTGGTAAGTGGGTAGCCTTTGCCCATCTTCTCATGAAAGAAAAGTCGTGGTTTTCCACCAAGCAACTAAGGGTTAATAATTGAATTGTCAGGCAATTAAGCCATGGTTTTGTGAGAAAGGTAAAGCAGGGAGAATTTTCTTGAAGGACAAGATAAATAGAAAATGTGACAGGTGAATATATGAAAGGACCAAATGTTTTTACATTATACTGGTTGTTGAATTACATTTATAGTGTACTAATTGAATGACAACTACATTTACTAGAAACAGTAATATTATAGTGTTTTGAAAGTTACTGGGTGCTTATACTGTATTATCAAATAATAAATAAGTTTCTCTATTTGCTGCTTTAGCCCAACAGCACTTGGAGGAATTTTTGTCCAACAAAACATTCAATTTGTTTCAAGCTTTGCTCTAAAGTTGTATTTTTCCTAAATGTAAGTAGTCTGATTTATTATAAGTTTTTGGATATTAAAGCGATTTGTTCCATATGGTATAAGATTGCAGCTTAAAGATAGTGGAATATATTTTTTCACTAATGTTTCTGAAACCAGTTCTTCGAAATGCAACAGCTAGCTAAGTTCCAATTTAATTCAGTCAAAATCTTTTCTCACAAGATGAGGAATTTTCAGGGCTTAACTTTGTTTATACTGGTATTATAAAAACAATTTAAATCCAAATAAAAATGCTGTCCAAATATCAGTTTTCATGATCAGGTGCCCACCATGACAGCATATTATTCATAGAAAGGACTGTAAGAGTTTGTGGTAGAACTCAGAAAATGTTTTGTTAGGACCAAATGCCAGCTGGCTAATTCATAAAGGAAGTTCATAAAGTTCAACAGCTTAAGTCTGTGATAGACAACAAGAATATTGTATTTCACGAGGGTAAAATGAAGAGAAATCTACAATTCTTAAAGTTTTGCAGTTCTAACATTATTCTGTAGAAATCATATTTTTGTATCAAAGTTTAAAAATGAGTTTTTCCATAAAAGTAATTTTTGTGTGTGCATGACACTAATGAATGCCTTTTAAAGATGTAACTATGGAAAGATGATTTAATGCTTCTTTTACAGCTTTTCTTCCCAGTCCTTTTAACATTTGCAGAATCTGAATATATATTCTACTAGCTATACCCGGCCACGTGTTGCTGTGGCCCAGTCTGGTTAAATAGCCAACCAATCTGTGTGTAGATCTACACCTGCACACATACACACAACCACATATAACCCTCAACTTACCTACCTACTGTATTTCTCCCTATCTATCCCTCTACCTACCTACCTACCTACCATATTTCTCTCTCTATCCCTCTACCTACCTACCTACTGTATTTCTTCCTTTCTCCCTCTATCTACCTACCTACTGTATTTCTCCCTCTCAATCTATCCCTCTTACCTACCTACCTACCTACTGTATTTCTCCCTCTCTCTCTATCCCTCTACCTACCTACCTACTGTATTTCTCCCTCTCTATCCCTCTACCTACCTACTGTATTTCTTCCTTTCTCCCTCTATCTACCTACCTACTGTATTTCTCCCTCTCTATCTATCCCTCTACCTACCTACCTATTGTATTTCTCCCTATCTATCTACCCCACCTACCTACCTACTGTATTTCTCCCTGTCTATCCCTCTACTTACCTATCTACTGTATTTCTTCCTTTCTCCCTCTACCTACCTACCTACCTACTGTAATTCTCCCTCTATCTATTCCCCTACCTACCTACCTACCTACCTACCTACCGTATTTCTCCCTATCTATCCACTTACCTACCTACCTACCTACCGTATTTCTCCCTATCACCCTCTCTACCTTCCTACCTACTGCGTTTCTCCCTATCTATCCACCTACCTACCTACTTACCTACCTACCTTATTTCTCCCTATCTATCCATCTATCTACCCAGCTACCTACCTACCTACCTGGAGTTGGAAGGGATCTTGGAGGTCATCTAGTCCAACCCCCTGCCTAGGCAGGAAGCCCTATACCATTTCAGACAAATGTCTATCCAACATCTTCTTAAAGACTTTCAGTGTTGGGGCATTCACAACTTCTGGAGGCAAGCTGTTCTACTGGTTAATTGTTCTATCAGGAAATTTCTCCTCAGTTCTAAGTTGCTTCTCTCCTTGATTAGTTTCCACCTATTGCTGCTTTTTCTGTCCTCAGGTGCCTTGGAGAATAGCTTGACTTCCTCTTCTTTGTGGCAACCCCTGAGATATTGGAAGGCTGTTATCATGTCTCCCCTAGTACCTCTTTTATTAAACTGTATTTCTCCCCCCCCCTTTCTATGGGCCACCTGGGAGTTTGCTATCCTCTGTGCCTTGTCTTGGCCTTTTTAGGCCTCCGTACAGTGTTCTTGAGGAAATGACTGTTGGAAATGCCAGGTGGGAGGAGTTACAGGAAGGTGAAAACATGATCAGTGGGTACATTTTACATTTGTGTTCCTTGCACATGACACACGTGTGCTAGCCACAAAATAAGTACGTATTCTATTATTGGAAGTCCTTGGGAACATTGTGTCAAAATTTGGTGTAAATCAGTGCAGTAGTTTTTGAGATTAGCGGCTTCGTACAAACTATTTTACATTTTTATTTATATAGATATATGTATTCGTCTTTAGTGTTATCTTTCATGACATTTTCAATACAGGTGCCTTTTTACAGTTGTAAAAGCTAAAGTTCTCTGCAGCTATATCTTTCCTATGGAACAGGACCTCCCCAGAAAAAAGGACGGCATCAATCTTGTTACCCTTTTACAAGGCTAACAAGACCTAGATTTTCCCTCAGGAATTTGAGCCAACGGTTATGTGAGGTCTTTTTATGATGTAGGTTTTTTTGCTGGAGATTACTTTTAACAAAGAGTTCATGCATTTATATTGTTATGGTGCTTTTAATTTTTTTACGCTGCTGTGAAATGTACAGTTCTATAAGTCATACATTTTTAAAAATTCTTTTTTAAGTAAGTCACCAGGTAATTTTATTTATTTGGATTCTTTATTTGGGACTTTTACTGAATATTTTACATCTATTTTGTGCATCACTTAGAGCATGCATGTCCAGACCACAATCTGTGGGCTCTATATGGCCCTCGACAGCTAGTAATGTGGTTCCACAATATCATAAGCTTTTTAATGTTATTATATGATTTAGATACTTTACCTATATTATATATTTTATACAGGCCCCAAGACAATTCCTCTTCACTCAATGAACCTATGGGTATCTAAATGAAAATGTTAGATACCCATAACCCACAGTGTTTATGTTATTCCTTAACAGATAAAATAAGCCAAAGATAGCTGAACATTTCTATAACTGCACTGGTTAACTCCTATCATAGTCATATCATATTTTGTGAGGTAAAACTACTATTTATAGTTTTACAAACTGTGTAGTCAGATTAACAAATCTAGCTTTTCAGCTTAAACATATATTTATTTGATATACATTATGTTGGGAAAAGAGGCATAAACAAAAATATTTAAGTTGCATTTTGGAATTACAGATAAAGCTAAGAATGATTTACTTCCTACATTTCCCTTATTTTTCCTCTGCTTACAATTTTAGAGCATAAATTCCTTTGAGCATAAAATTTCTGTGGTTGATCTCACCAGAAAAAGTAAATTTTCTTGGAAATGTTTGATGAGATACTTCATCTTTCAACTGCATGCAGTTGAAGAGAGATTAAAGAAAAAATGATTCCAGTGTTAATAACAATTGTTTAATATATATCTTTTCCTTTCACAGTGCAGATCACCATATAATGATTAAACCATCCAATAAAATTTTTGAAAACCAAGCAAGTTACTGGCAGCAATTTAAAACATATTCTAGTTCTTGTGCACTGGTTGCCACCAAAGCTATGACAGTCATATTTCTATGTAAAACCTGGAGGTCAATTGTGTTTCCCTTGGGAATTTTATAATTGGAATGCAAGCACTAAACCATTCCTACTTGGACTGAAAGTAAATGACCAACCTAAAACCTACTGAGTTTGCCCTTCTAACTTTGGGTCTCCCAGACATACTGTACATCTTAACTACCATATAACACCGTCTCTCTATGTAACAGAAAACATGTTCTTCATTCACAGTAGGCACCGTTCTGCGGTGGTTCTCTTCCTACCTTTCCGGCTGGTTGCAATTCGTGTTGGCAGGAGGGCAGAGGTCGACCTCAAGGCCCCTTACATGTGGGGTGCCTCAGGGGTCGGTCCTCTCGCCCCTCCTGTTTAACACCTATATGAAGCCGCTTGGTGAGATCATCCGTGGTTTTGGGGTAGAATTCCATCAGTACGCTGATGATACTCAGCTGTACAGTTCTACCCCAGACCACCCCAACGATGCCGTCGAAGTGGTGTCCCGTTGTTTGGAGGCCGTGCGGGCCTGGATGGGGAGTAACAAGCTTCGACTCAACCCGTCCAAAACCGAATGGCTGTGGTTTCCGGCGTCACGATATAGCCAGCTGGCTCCATCTCTGGCTATCGGGGGCGAGTCATTAGCCCCCGCAGAAAGGGTTCGCAACTTGGGTGTCCTCCTGGATTCTCGGCTGTCCTTGGATGACCATGTGACGGCCGTAGCCAGGGGGGCTTTCTATCAGGTCTACCTGACACACCCTTTCTAGATCATGACGCCCTACGCACAGTCACTCAAGCCTTCGTCATCTCCCGACTGGACTACTGTAATGCTCTCTATATGGGGCTCCCCTTGAGGTGCACCCGGAGGCTCCAGCTAGTACAGAATGCGGCCGCGCAGGGAATTATGGGAGTTTCTAGATACTCCCATGTAACACCTCTCCTGCGCGAGCTGCACTGGCTGCCTGTGGCCCTCCAGGTGCGCTTCAAGGTGCTAGTAACTATCTTTAAAGCACTCCATGGCTCGGGACCTGGTTATCTGCAGGGCCGCCTCCTACCACATACCTCCCTTCAACCTGTCCGCTCCCACAGAGAGGGCCTCCTCAGGGTACCATCTGCCGGACAATGCCGGCTGGCGACCCCCAGGGGGAGAGCCTTCTCTGTGGCAGGTCCTGCCCTCTGGAACGACCTGCCACCCGACCTTCGCACCACCATGTACCTTCTCCTCTTCCATCGAACTTTAAAAACACACCTATTCCATGTCACTGGCCTAGCATAGCTTTTATGATAGTCCCAATTATAATAATTTTAATGGTTTTTAAGTATAAGTTTTAGCACAGACCCATTGTATTTAATGTATTTTTAACTTTTATATTATCATTGTATTTACTACTTTTTATTCTTTCTGTGCACCGCCCTGAGTCCCTTTTGGGAGATAGGGCGGTATAAAAATCCGATTAAAGATAAAGATAAAGATTCAGACATTTGTGAGGTTTGAACATGCATATTCACATTCTCTTATTTAAACAAAGAACTTATAGCAAATTCAGGAAGTAGGGTTTATTTGAAGCCTAAGTGATGCGCAAACTAAGATATTAAATTTTTTATGAGGCAGCTAATCAAAGAAAATAACACAATTTCGATGAACTCTTTATAGTTTTTCAGAAGTAAAATACTTTTCTATTCCCAAATAGAATTAACAAAATATTATTAAGATACCCTTCAAACTTCTTGACCTATTTTAAAAAGTCCCTGAAATCAATATATATTAACCTTCTTATTAATTTCCGCAACAGATAAGTGCAAAGCCATCAGCATACAATCTGCCCCACATACTGTAGTCCTTTCTGAATCTGAAAATAAGCGCCAATTTCTCCGGAAACATTTAATCATATTCCAAATGCTTTCCTGAAGAGGAGACATTATCCTAAATAAATAAAAAAATGTTAAATCATACAGAACATCTTGCAAATATTAAGAATTTACAATGGCTTCTATAAGGAAGATAGCAGCAATGGAAGGAAATGCAAAAGTTCAAAATACAAATTTGTACAGGAAGCAAAACTAAAGACAACCTAAAATGGGTTATCAAGGTAACTATGTTGCAAAAGGACACCCTGGGAAACAACAGTATTAAATATAAGATAGAATCCAATCTGGGCACTGCAGTTCAAGATTTTTGAAAAACTGGCTTTGAAGTTGAATATCAAAGATGATAAAGTAGGATCTCCCACTTGGGTCTCTTCATGTACTTGGCCTATAATTCCCATCAATTGTAGATAAAATAACCATTAGTCAGTCAGCACTATGTTTAACATTTAGAAAATGAATCATAAGCAGAAAACAATGTAACTGGGAATAGGAAGCTTAATGATAGGACAGCACAGGGCAAATAGTTTATACTTGACATATGATAAATAGAATCAGCATAGGAATTCAAAAAATTATAAACAAATTATTCCTTGACAAACTTATTTATCATCTAAATTATTTGAATAGAGCTCACTTTTAAAGTCTTAAGTGTTTAATTTATTTCTACTTTTATACTCCAAGAGTCCGAACAATTTCAGGAAGTTTATTTCATAAAAGCATAAAAATAGCATAACCTAAAATTAATATAAAAACAGAGTGCTGCAATAATACAATCTGTACAGCAGTGACCATTAATTGCCAAAGCCTAGTTTCCGGGCATTTTCTTTATTTAATTTATATACCTCCCATTCTTAAAAGCTCTGGACAGTCAATAATTAGGATCAACATAAAAAGCACCCTCTCAAAAATAAGAAACCCACCCACACTACAAACAAAACTGACATTAAATTTAAAATATACAAAATTGTGTGATCATCATATTCCAGTCTTCATTGATAATATGCCCTCTTTCTGTCTTAATTGTTCTTCTGAAAACTAGGAAGGCAGCAGCTGATTGGACCTTCGTGGGAAATTCCAATTGGGACAGCAATTGAAAAAGCATGCTTCTGAAGCCCATTAAATGGCAATCTCATATAATCTCATAAAATTACAAGATCATATTTTGTGAGATCACTAAGATACTTTCAAACTTGTGACATCTGAGGATGTGGACAGCAACCTCTATGGAAAGAGGTCACTCATTTATGGATAAAATAGATGCCCTTCTTGTCTTCTAAACATGGCTGGAGAGGGCATGAACTCAACATGGAAGGTAAACATCTCCTTGAGAGAGAAAATGATGCCACGGGCCTTAAAGGAAGCAAAAGTCTCTCCCCACCCATTCAGAAGTCATCACTTGAACCTGTCCATCTTAATTATAATTTAATTTTTTTAAGTGTGGCACAAGCATAAGATTTTACTTCAGCTTCATTTTGCTTTACAGAGCTATGAATGTCATACGGTTACTCTTTCATTACTGGCATAACTGCAAATGGTCATTAAACAAGGACTATCTGTAATTGCACGCTATTTAAATGCTCACAAACATGTTGCTTTGTAATCTAATCTTCTCCAATATAGACTTCAAACTGAAAAATCTGAAGTCTCCCATGTGTTCCTTCAGCCTCTTTTTGAAGACGATAATATTTGCTCTCCTCCGGCCTCACCTTCAAGAATTCTTGAGAGCAGTTTAGCAATTGTTCCTACTAGTTTCTTTAGTATTGTAGGATTCAATCGTCTGACTCTTTTAGTTCTTTAAATTGTCTACGTTTTCTCTTACCCTTTGTCTTATTGAAGCTGGAGTTCTCTCCTTCCTCCAATGACCCAATAAACAGCAGCTAGGGGTTCATTTCCCTTCTGAAAGAAGATAGTCATAAAATAGTAATAGCACAGAGTTATATACCACTTCACAGTGCTTTTCAGCCCTCTCTAAGCAGTTTACAGAGACAGCATATTCCCCCAACAATCTGGATCCTCATTTTACCAACCTCAAAAGGATAGAAGGGTGAGTCAACCTTGAGCCAACAAGAAAGGAACTGCTGGCAATCAGCAGAATTAGTCTGCAATAGTGCATTGTAACCACTGCACCACCACAGCTCTTGGTGGGGGCAGAAAGAGAGCAATACTGATATCTCATCATTTCTTCTTCATAGACCTTCATCTACCTTGGCTTTTACTTAATGTGCCTGAAGAATATGTTTTAAGTTACTTCTGTTGTTTGTCAAGTGAGCTCTCTGTGCAGCCATAGAGATGAGCAGTCAGGGAAGGGGAGCCTCCTAGACTCACAATTCTCATCAGAGCAGAAAGTAAAGGTTGCAGTCAGAGGAGCCTTTGGTCAGCTTCAACATACTTGCCAGTTTTGACCTTTCCTAGACTAGATGATACTGAAGACATTGACTTATGCCCTTGACATCTCATATTTTGACTACATCATTTTCTCCACATGTGGTTACCCTGAAAATAACCAGAATCTACCTACTGCTGAATAGTGGCTTAGCAAAGGAACACATGTTGTGAGAATTATATTGGCTTCTGGGTCCAATTCAGACTGCTGGTTATTACTTATAAGACCTTCTATATATTGGGTCTTTGCCACTTCGGGAACATGTTCCCAATACATCCTTTCCAAGATACCAGGCCCCCAGATGGATTTCTTGGTGGCAGATAGTGTGTATCCCCAGATCAAGATTATACCTTATCTGTTAATAGAAAGAGAGTAAAAAACATGCTCTTTTATAAAAACTCATAATTAGGCCAATATCAATTATGGGATTTTTAAAATCAATGCATTTAATTTAGTAGTTGCTGCTCATTTTATCACTGTAAACCACCTAGTTCTGTGAATAGGCAACTTCCAAATGTGTGGATATCGGAAGTTTAAAAATCAGACAATGATCCAATAATCTATTACCTCTGGACTAATACGAACTTGGAGTGAGAGTCAAATGATGGTATAAAGCTTACCAAATAGTTTTTGTCAACTAAATAATTGTCTACTATATGAATGAAAGGCCAAAATAATGTCTTAGACAAAGAACTGCACCCTAGCAAAACAGAGCACCTACTAAAGGAGAAGAATTCTTCTCAGCATGTCTATTACTCATCTCACATTAGTCTCTAATAAGGCACTAAAATTAAAAACTGAAATTGAACTAAAAGTGATAAATAAAACAATCCAAGTTTTGTTTTTATTTTGCAAACCTTTACCTATTCTATACTTGCTTGATTGAATTTCAGACTTCGACCCAATTCCAACACAACACAGTAGTTACATTTACATAGCAAGCTAAGCGAACACATTTTTTTTACTGTTGTGTGTACCCCAAGAGCTTATGATAATGTGTTGGATAAGCCAACACAGCAACAATATACCATGGTTAAAGCATATTTTTCTTATTTCCAAGCAGCCAGTATAGCTGTTACCTTGAAGACTCCTTTGCCAATTTAACCACAGGTAAATCAACCTGCTTGTCAATCAGAAAGGTTGGGATTCAGCAGTTCGAATCCCTAGCTCGGTGTAACTGAGTGAGCTCCCGTTACTTGTCCCAGCTTCTGCCAACCTAACAGTTTGAAAGCACATAAAAAATGCAAGTACAAAAATAGGGACCACTTTGGTGGGAAGGTAACAGTGTTCCATGCGCCTTTGGCATTTAGACATGCAGGCCACATGACCACAGAGACATCTTCGGACAGCGCTGGCTCTTCAATTTTGAAACGGAGATGAGCATCGCCCCCTATAGTCGGGAACAACTAGCACATATGAGCTAGGGCAGGGGTTAAGACTGGCTGGCTGGGGAATTCTGGGAGTTGAAGTCCACCAGTCTTAAAAGAGCCAACTTTGCAGACCCCTGTGCTAGGGGAACTTTTACCATTAAATTAACCTGCGATTATCAAACGAAGATAAATAAGCAATTCGAAACAGGCAAAAATAATTTTATACAAAGTCTTTGCATAAGGCATGGCAATGAGAACGGCCACATTTGAAAACATTAAGAAAAATCTAGGAAACAAAGCAACCTTAGTGGCTCTTGGTTATGATGGCTATGTAATCAGTGGAGGAGACTGCTACAGTCATGCTCTGCCTGCGAACTTTTTCCCGGTTGCTCCATCAGGAATCAGGTACATATATATATTTTAGATGCCACCCCTCTATACTTATACAGACTATTCGGATTCTTATGAAAAGGGTTAGATGGGTTAAACCCCATCCCTCTCCCTTACTTGTTGGCCGCACACTTCAAGTCCCAGCGTCGCTCGCCTCCCTCAAACTCACCGCGCCGTCAAAACAAAAACAAAAAAACCCACCATAGAACCTTTTAACTCGAGCAGCCGCTCGTGGCGGTTTATTTTTAAACGCTCCGACATCAGCCAATCGGAAAGCGGAGGCCTATGATGACCCGGAAATGTTTTTTCCACGGGGTGGGGAGAGTGAGGCCATCCGGAAGTCCTGCGCTATGCGCGAAGTAGCCGCGGGAATTTGATGGGTAAATTTGTGGAGAAAGTTGTTCTGTTGGTGGTGGGTGTGCGCGCGCGCTCGACAGTTTCTTTTTCCCGCGTAAATCTAGGCCTGTGGAAGAAGAGGCTGGTTCCTCTGAGGTGAGGAATGAGCTATACGAAGCAGAGAGGCTGTTTCATGCAGGAATACTCGCTTCAGCCCGCTGTCTTCTAAGCCTGCCTCCGCTCCTGGGACTTTTGGGGTGTTGTTGTGTGCACCGCTCAGTAGGTGCCGGTGAACTGCTAACCAAGAGGTTAGCTAATGCAAACCGTCCCAAAATGTCTAATTTTTGCCATCTCTTATTATCTACTATGCATTGGTTGCACTGGTTTAAATGTGGTTTCAAATATTTAAGGACTTAGGTAGTTTATGTAGTGTACATTGGAGGCAGTGCCCCTCTGAGAGCTGTATGCAAAGAGATTTCATTGTAAGGTATGCCGTCCAGCGTGCATTGAAAGTGACAATAAAGTTATTCTGAGTTCTAAAATGGAAGAATTAAGATACCAAAGCTGTAGTTTTTCAGGTGAAGTTCTTAGTTGAAAAAATGTGTCTTTAGAATTAGGTGTTTGGATAAACCCATTTTTGTCCAATTACAGAAAATATTCTTCTGGTTCCTTCAACCCAAGATGAAGCAGGAGTCTTTCCGAAGAGCAGCCTATACTGTGGAATGTAAGGATTATGTGCATGTGGTAGAATTCAATCCATTTGACTGTGGCACTGCAGAATCACTCATTGCCTATGGCGGCAATAATTACGTAGTTGTTGGAACTTGCAGATTCCAGGTTAGTATACTCTATAATTCTTAAATTTATGCGGAAGCCTTAATGTGGAAATAAAGACTACATTTTGAGTTACATCTGAAATTTGAGGAAAGTGTTTTAGAAACTCAATGGACAAGATATACAAAGGATAATTGGTGACTCCATGGCAGAAGAAGCAGCAAAGTATTGTGCTGTTTAAAGACTAATAAATGTATTGAGGCATAAGCTTTAGAGGGCTGCAGTTCATTTCAGCCATTATCCTGAATTTCCCAGGTTACTCAGTGATGGGTCTTAGCATCATTCTTAAACAAAAGAATTACAAAGATCAAATTCATATGAAAGCAGGCAAGGTAGAATTCATCAAAATATTGATTTCATTACCCATGTATTGTATAGGCAAGGCATTTTTGCAACCTATGTATTTGTGGTGTACCCAAGTAATTATTACAATCTCACTTTGTGCATTTCTTTTTGCTTGACCACTTATGATTGCTGTTTCCTCCATCTTCCATATGTCCCAATTATATCTTGAGATAATAAGTCTTTTATAAAATAGAACATAACAAGGTAAAGTGCATGCCTTAACAGACATTACTTTTTTAAATGATCCAGGATTTTGTTTTAGCTGAAATAGAGGAACAAACTGTCCTTTTCATAGCATTTATGAAATTTCATGATGATTTATAATAAGTCTTCATTTTTCGTAATACCTCTTGTATTTATTTGCTCATTTACTTATTTTGCCTTCCATTCCTGAAAGCTTTGGGCAGCAAACAATCAATACCAGCATAAATAAAAAAGCACCTAACATGCAGTAAATCTATCTATAATACCAGACTGGCCTATAATCCTGGAAACATTCGGTTCCCAACACTTTGGGAGAGAAACATGGATAGTTTTTAAACCCAGCAATTAGTTTTCTTTCAGATTCATTTTGTATATGGATACAAAAATACAAGTATTGCTTCAGTAAAATATCTTCTTAGAATGGTATCCTTTCTCAGTGGGAGCTATTCCCAGACCACTATGCATCAGATTGCAGTATTCACTTAATTTTGTTTACAAGGAAAAAGAGTACCCAAAGAGTCTCATGGTGAGGAGGTAGGCTTTATTTTAACAGCCTATTCATTTGTTATAAAGCATATCAAAATATTACATACATTTCTTTAGGAAGAAGATGCAGCAGTGGAAGGAATACAATATAAAACTCTCAGGACTTTTCAACATGAAAGCAGAGTTGATGCCATTGTGTGGAGCCCAGAAACTAGACTTGATGCTTTACCTCCCCATATAAGGTAATATGCCTAATAAAAGCTTAAAGATAGCAGAATTTTATTTGGGTTTGTTTATATATTAATTACATATCTTGCCTTTTGTCTGGGAATTCAAGACCAAATGCATAGTGAACCCCTCCTAATTATCTCTTTCCCCCAACAATCTTTTAACGTAGACTGGGCTGAGAAAATGACAACTCAAAGTCATATAGGGAGTTCAGTACAGGCAGTCTTCAACTTACAACCATTTGTTTAGTGACCATTCAACGTTACACTGAAAAAAAGTGACTTATGACCATTTTCACACTTAAACTGTTGCACCATCTCTATGGTCATATGATTGAAATTCGGAAGCATGGCAGTTACAAACTCCTCTTGTCCTTTGATCTCCTTTTGTATTCTTCTGACAACAAAGTAAATGGGGATGCCAGATTCACTTAACAACACTGGCCCAAATGGCTTTCATGCCTAAGGCAGGACTAGAACTCACAATCTCCTGGTTTCTAACTTGGTGTCTTAACTACTAGACCAGACTAGCTCTAGTTACAACTAGTCCTCTAAATTCTGGATATCCTAAAAAATCCAGTGTCCATTTAATTTCACTGATGTGTAATATATCAATATTGGTTGGTTGGTGTTGTATCTCACCTTTGTTATTTTTTACAAACAACTGGTGATTGATTTAATCTGTTTGTTATTGTGCTGATTTTTTCCATGCTTACATTATTTACATCCCAAAGTCTAACTGTAATTCTGGCTTTGAAGCTTTGAATTTTCTTATCCACCATAGCAACATCACAATCAGACACTACAAAGGCATATCTAGACATGATCTTATGATCCAGTCTCATAAGTACTATTAACACTCATAAAGAACATCTTCTTCAGTAGCATGTTGAGTACCATCTGACCTGAGGGCCCCATAATCTGGAACTATCTTATTAATCATTTTATACTGTCTATTGACAGTATGCAGTTTCTTGTTAAATACAAGGAATTGTTTATCCCAAAGGTGCTTTTTCAAGAGGCAACTGGACTTTCTGGCTTTTCTTTTCTTCAGAACTGAAGAAGCTTCTTGAATGGGAAGCAAAATATCTACAAAGAAAAAGTTCAGTTGTCTCTGAAAAAAAGCACCTTTGAGACAACCATGCCCTGGATGACTGAGAATCTCCATACACAATGAATGGTTTACCATTGTCTTCTTCCATGCAGTATGAAGTTATGCCTTTGCCATTGTCTACACAGTGATCATATGCTGCCATCATCTTCCAGTATTGCTACCTCCTTGCTTTAGCTGGACAGTGGAATGGCCTTCAAGTCTTGAGTGACCCTCTGTCTGGAAGAGCCTCATCGTTATAAAGCATCACAAGAGAAGTTAGGAAAGATATCAGTACAATAGCACACTTACACTCGTCTGCTCAAGGACCTGGCATTAATATGACAAAACAGGAAATTTAAAGAGTATTTATATCATGCAAGAAATATTGAAAAATACAGTGTAATGTTATTTTATTTCAGTCACTGAATGTCTTAGAAATCTTCCCAGAAACATTGAAGCATTGATTGTGGCAATAAAACAGATTGGATAGAGGGATTCTGAGAAAATACCTTATTTTCATAAGCCTCTTAGTTCATCACTGACACTAAACGCCTGCTGCTGCCAGTTTAAAAGGCTGTTCTTCCTTCTATGCTATGTGCACAGACAGTCCAGAAATGCAAAGCTGTGACTCTGATTATCACTTTTCCTAATTAATAGAAGAAAATGAAACTTTTAAGAAAGAAAATACATAGCAGTGAAACACAAATAAGAACCAGTGTCAGTATCATTTTACATAAAACTTGATTTTCAAATAATAAGCTGCTATAAACCTTATCCATTTTTTAACCTTATCAGTTGCCTAAGAAATAGAAAGCAAAATGCTTTCTTTGTAGATGATAGATGTTATACTATATGCTTTCTTCACTGAAGAACAAATAAATACATCCCTTCGTCCGATCCGCTCCCAGAGGGTCTTCTCCGGGTACCGTCGGCTGGGCAATGCCGGTTGGCGACCCCCAGGGGAAGGGCCTTCTCTGGCGGGACCAGCCCTCTGGAACGACCTACCCCCCGACCTACGCACCATCTCGGACCTCCGCCTCTTCCGCCAACGTCTTAAGACATTGAATTTTAATCTTTAGGTTTTAAAATGGTTTTTTTAGCACGGGATTTAATTTAATATGTTTTTAATAATGTATATTGTTTTTTGTGTGATTTTAATAATGCCTGTGTGCCGCCCTGGGTCCTAACAATGGGGAAGGGCGGGGTATAAATTCGAAAAATAAAATAAATAATAAATAAATAAATAATAATAATAATAATAATAATAATAAAAACTCTTTATATCAATAATTACAGATTACCTGCTTTGCTGTGATCTGTTATGCATATACAGTATGCAGGTAATCTCTGTTTACCAACTGCCTCATTTAGCAACCATTCAAAATAACATTGATATAAAAATACATTTTTATGGCCAAGCCTCACATTTATGACCATTACAGCATGCCACATTCATGTGATCACTAATCACGTGCTTCCCAATCAGCTCATCAGTTAATGTAGAATGTGGAAGTCAAATTGCAAGTTTTGGTCACATTTTTTGTTTAATGACTACAGTGACTTACTTAATGACCAAAGGGCAAGTGGTCATAAGTCCATCACATACTCTTCTGTATAGCAACATGGAGTTACCCAATTGTTGCTAAACGAGGACTACCTATATTGAAGAAGTTTAATAATTAAGTAATGTATTTTTTCATGATGATATAACTGATTTGATTAAATAACATGTCAACTATTACATAAAATTACAATACTTATAAACTGTTTCATTATATTAGATTTTGTACTGCTGCTGCTGATAGGAAGTTAAGGTTATTTACATCGGACCTCAAAGATAAGAATGAATATAAGGTGAGAAGAAAAAAATTAATTATAATAACAACAGTGGCTTTTAATGTTTATTTATATACAGATCAATTTAAATTGCAAATTAAATGGCATTACAATGCCTTGCATTCAGTAATTCTGTATTCAGTAATTTTGAATAGACATAAACAATTGCATTGTATCTTGTATTTTAAAAAGTGATACTAGGTGACATTTTTGAAGCACATTTGGATTAATAAGCATGATAGTATTTATTTCAGCAATTCAGAACTAAGTTCCATTTTATTCTTCTAGTGCAGATTTTAAATAAAATCAAATATCTTTATAAATCTTAAGTAAATTGAACCATGAAGAATGAAGGCGAAATTAATTTATGACATTTAAGAAGCCGCTCAGAGTTGCTTTGAACTGTGAAATTGGTAGAATATAAATTTCAGTGTTGATAAAGTGAACTATTTCAGTTCTGATATTGTAATTCCTCATTTCAGAATTTTTAGATTTTGACCCAAGCTCAGAGTGACAAGTCTTTGGATATGAAATGGTTCCTTATACAGAAGCAATCAGCAGCAATTTGAATATAAATGAAGCAAATAACCGTTCAGATTTGACAGAATGAATAAAAATGAATAAAACAGTGGAATTAATACAGTATTCTAAGACAATACAGAGAGTCTTCAAGATACGATGGCAATTGGGACCAGGGTTGCCATTGCTAAGCGAAGTGATCAGAAAGCACAATGACGTGTGAACATATCACTTAGTGATGGCAACTCAGGCAATTCCAGTTGACATCATAATCCCAAGACATTCAGGTTATTAAAACAGGAAACAATAAGAATCCAAGATAAGCAGTGTGAGATACCACAGGAGAGTGAGGGAGGCCCTGGTCACGCCTTGCATGAGTTGGTGAAGGGCAGTGGTGCAGAGTAGCATGACTGCAGAAGGAGCAAAAGGGAGGAGAGCACAGTGCATGCAAGCAAAGAAAGGCCAGAAGACTTGCAATCTTCCCTGCTCGCTTCCTTGACTTTACTTGTGGGAAACCAACTGGAAAAGTTGCAAATGGCAATTGTGATTGAGATGTTGCAGTTGGTTGTATGTGTGAGCTGGTTACCAGGTACCTGAATTTTGTTCAAATGATTATGGGAGATGTTGCAACAGCCAGGACTATGAGGACCAGCTGTAAGTTCTTTGTCTAGCACCATTGTGACTTTGGACAGGCACTGAACAAATAGATCTTAAGCAAAGATGACTTCTATGTCTCATTAACATTTGAAGCTTACTTGAAAAATAAGAAACAATGTAACAAATTAACCCAGAGTGCAAAAGCATGAGTGCACCCAAATTCTGCATTTACGATGCATTGGTATACTGGTTCTGTAGCATGTGCTATGAAGTCAATTAAGAGACCCAAGCAAAAATAATAATAATGCCAATTGCCAATTCCTGTGGAAAGTAGGACAGAAACCTGAGATAAGTGTTATTTAACCATTGTAGTGACTTAGCTTTATTTATCATTGGGCCTAAAGATGGCTTTAGAATGGAATTGGTGTTTGTGCAGGCTATTACAGTGTAATTCATATTATACTACACTGATGCCAGTTTGAATAAACTAGATCTAAATGCCAGATTGTCTCTTTACAAAGCTAAACTCATGTTAACTTTATTTCCCTCAAAGGTACAATTCAAAATATAATTTCAACAGCAAAATCCTCAACCTAAATGAGTTGAGTTGTGGTCTTATATTTTGATTCTAATCTTGTTATCATCTCCTTAGAACAGTGATGGCTAACCTTTTTTGGCTCACGTGCCAAAAGCGGGGGGAGCGCAGGGGGGTCGTGCATAGGTGTGCCACACCCAAAATGCTATGTGCACAACGCCCTGCTTTTGGCTTGCTTTTTTCACCCTCCCCAGGCTCCAGAGGCTTTCTAGGAGCCTGGAGAGAATGAAAACAGCCTTCCCCCCCCCACCTCCAGAGGTTTCAGGAGCTTCCCTGAAGCCTCCAGAGGGCGAAAACCGGCCTCAAAAGAAGGCCTAAATCAGCTGGCCAGCGCATACATGTGCACTGGAGCTGACAGGGCAACACCTCGCATGCCCTAAGAAATGGTTCCACGTGCCACTTGTGGCACCCGTGCCATAGGTTCGCCATCACGGCCTTAGAATGATGTCTTCATTTTACCTTAGCTGATATTACTTCTTTTAAAATGCCGTCTTTGTCTTAATTCAGTAATAAAAGATATTTCTCCTTTTTATTAACAGACTTTGGAAGGCCATTCAGATTACATTAATGATTTAGTATTTTCACCTAAAGGTGAAGAAATTGCAAGTGTGAGTGATGACCACACATGCAGGTATGTATTTTGTTAGTGAAATATTACTTTAATTATTTCTGTATATATATGTGAAAAAATTGAACATGTAGAATATTGATACTTTTGTATTTGAATTATTATTGTAGCAAATAGATGGTCTATTTTGGCCTGTTTGGGTGATGGGTTTTCAAGGGCACAGTTTGAGTTGATTCATGCTATAAGAATGAAGGACAAGAGTATTTCAAACTGCTCATCTCCTTGCTCTTCCCATCCTCTGTCTTTGTGAAGACACAATCTCTTCCCAGGTCCCTTATTTTATATTATTTCAGTAATAGGATTGTGCATTGAAACAACTGTTTTTTTAGCTGCTTGACTGAATATATAAACATTGATGATTCAGCACAAATGTACCAATTATTGCACACTTACTCATACTGGTATGAGGATGCATCCAAAATAATGTTTTAGTGACATTAGTAATACCAGAAATAGAATATTATGTTAATTAAAGGGTAGTACATAATGTTAGAAGATGCTTTAAAAACAAAAATAATGTAGTAATTCTGCCTTTTATAGAAAATGTGCCAGTCATTTCACTAGAAGAATAAAATCATTTACAGATTTAAAAAAAGCACGTAGAAATACATAGCTCATTTCAAATTCAACTACAAAAAAATCGGCTAAGGATGGTCCACAAAGCATTATGAATTCTTGTGATTTAATGAGGAAAAATAGCAAAGCAATATTGTCATCACCATTTCTGGTTGTCTTGAAAACTGAGTTAAGTACTGACTTTCATCCAGGTTAAAAAAAATAAAAGGACACAAAAGTTCTCAAAATGTTTCTGTATCCCTTACCTTTCCCTTTTTGAAAAATTGTAAAAACCCAATAAAACTTTTTCAATATAAAAAAAAAAAAAAATCCCAAGTTAGTTTAGATATGCATGACATACGTGACTAAAAATCTGCCCTTGATTATCTATTAGTACAATTTTAAGCTTTTTTTAGTATAAAATCTGTCCAGCATTTTCATTACCTACACTGATCTGGTTTTTTTTTTAAGCCATTCACTTTATCTTTTTCCTTAAAATTTTGTTGACTGACTGAAATTGTAAAATGCAAGATATCTTTCATCCTCCTTTCATTTTAAAAGAAACCCTGTGCTTCTCTTAGATTCTGGTACATAATAATAATCACATTATTAATTATTAATTAATAGATTTGGAATGTTAATCCACCTATCCCAGCCCTTCAAAGGACCTGGGATAGGCAGATATATGGATACCCCCTTGACAGGAAGAAGGGCTTATGATGTGGTTGAAATCTATACAGACAGTAGTGCATACTACCAGAAGGGTCATCCATGCCAGACAGATTTTAGCAGGTTATTTAGATTTTAGGGCCAATCTAAATGACCCATTTAATGTGAAGGAAAAACAGAAAACAATCCTATACTAGATTAGCTGTCATCCAGGTCAGCAAGGACTATGGTCAGATAATAGACTTCCTGAACATCTGAACAATTTGGTAACAAGATTCAGGTGCTCTGGCTGGGCAAGTCCCAGTGGTGGGATTCAGCCAGTTTGCACCAACCAGAGAAGCGGTTGTTAAGTTTCTGAGCAGTTTGGTGACCTGGTTGCTGGAAGAAATCATTAGGGCAGAGAACTGGTTGTTAAATTATTTAAATCCCACCACTGCCAAGTCCTGTAGTATTACTGGAAGAATAACCAAGAATGACAAAAGTATACTGTAGAATAGAAGTCAGAAAATTTAGAAAAGATCAGAAAGTAACAAGATCTAAAAATTGAAGTTGAACAATTATGGCACAAAAACCAGCAGCAGTGGTCCTCTTGTTATCAGCTCACTGTGTACCATACCTAAAAGGTTTTGCATAACACTCAGAAAATCTGCACATTAACAAAATTTCCCATCTGTTAATTATAAAAGGCAACACTGCTTGTATACACACAGTGTATAATGCTGATATATTACGACAATGTAGGTTCTTAGAAATAACTAATGCGTATGAAGGCCCACTCTAGAAGAAAGGGCAGCTGTGATTTCATGTTGTTGTGTATTTCATTTATTTATCCATATCCCATCTTTATTATTATTATAAATAATTCAAGGTTGTGAATATACCTAATATAGGTAGTCCTTGACTTACAACAGTTCATTTAACCACTGTTCAAAGTTACAACGGCACTAAAAAAAGTTTCTTATGACCATTTTTCAGACTTAAAACCATTGCAACATCTCTATGGTCATGTGATCAAAATTCAGACCCTTAGCAACTGGTTTATATTTAGGACAATTGTAGTGTCCTGAGGACCTTTTATGACCTGACAAGCAAAGTCAACAGGGAAGCCAGTTTCACTTAACAACCATGTTACTAACTTAACAACTGCAGTGATTCACTTAGCAAGAAAGTTCAGGAAATGGGACAAAATTCACTTAACAAATGTCTCATTTAGCAACAAAAATTTTGAGCTATATTGTGATCGTAAGTCAAGGACTACCTATACTCTCTCATCCTATTTTCCCCACAACTCTGTGTGATAGATTGGGCTAAGAGAGATTAACCGGCTCAAAGTCACCCTGAAACAATGCCATTAATAATGCTCTAAGTTTTCAGAGCATAGATGATAACATTCATCTGTGATGAGATCAATATTGTCTCCATAATTCTTAAGGCCCATGTATTTATAGCACTATTAGGAAACTTAATTTATTATCCATTTTTGTATGTTTATACATTAATTTATTTTTATTGCCTGCACATATGAGGTATAAAGCTGTTTTAGATGAATAACAGAACATGCTGCAGTCTAAGGGAGGCGGGAAAGTATTCTGAATATATTCCTGTAACTGAATGTGATCTTTATATTGCAACAAAATTTAAAGCAGATTAAAGCATTAAGTCATAAACTGTAAAATTGATACAATTCTCTTTTGCTTCTTTGGCTCAGGAAGAGGATCTGATTCTTTTGCCAAAATGATTCACTGTCTTGAATTATATTAAGTTCATTTTTAAATACATAAACACACAGAAAGTGTTGACTTGGCTTGGAAAAATCTACAAGGCAAGATTTCTGGCACCAGAAGAAAGAGCTTTATCTGCAGATTATGTAATCAAATAGATATTCTTTGTTTTCACAGATATGCACTTTAGAAAAAAGGGTTGTAAGCTCCAAATTTGGAGACCCCTGCATAAATTTGATATATTTTTTTTGTTTGTATACAATATCAACATTAGGAATGCATATAACTTCTTAGTTTAGAGAATATAAATTGGATATGATTTTTGCTGTAATTAAACAGTAAACAGTAACAGAGTTGGAAGGTATCTTGGAGGTCATCTAGTCCAACTCCTTGCTCACACAGGAGACCTGTACTAGGGATTTGAATCTCCAAACCGCCGACCTTTTTGATCAACAAGCTCCGTCTTAGCCACTGAGCAACCTAGGAATAAGCACATATAATATAGCTTTCTCCTATAAAAAATATTTTTCTTTCTCATTTTTTTCTATCAACATCATAACCATCATACACTGATGTTATTCAGTTAAAATATACAGTATGTATATTCTATCTACTGTCAACTGCATTTAGGTTGAAAAGACCAGATCTTTACTGTGTTAGGAAGGAATAACAATGTATAACTTCCTTAAACCCTAATCTTTTTCATGTTTAGAGTCTGGGATTTAGAAGGAAATTTAAGAGCTTATTTTGTTCTGCGTTCTCCTGGAATGAGTGTGGGCTGGCATCCTGAGGATGCATTCAAGGCAAGTATCAACCAAACTGGGAGCTATTTACAATAATTGTATATAAAACTGAAGCATTTCAGAATTTTCCAGTGTTCATATTCTGAAAAAGTGCAAGCTGCAGTTAAAGGCACATTATGTGTTGCTTTAGAAATGGTAACCTACTTCTTAGTTTAAGCTATTGGAAAAAGGTAAAGTAACTGGGGAATAATCACATATGCTCCCCTATGCATTTAAGGGGATTTTAAAAAAAGTATTATCATACTATGATAATTTAAT
The DNA here is from genome assembly GCA_039707465.1 of Rhabdophis nuchalis. Taxonomy (NCBI): domain Eukaryota; kingdom Metazoa; phylum Chordata; class Lepidosauria; order Squamata; family Natricidae; genus Rhabdophis; species Rhabdophis nuchalis. The sequence continues at coordinate 99,391,327 of CM077648.1, forward strand.
TATTAAAATGGTCAAGCCTCATTATTTTCAAAGCATCTTGAACCTGGCATTTATTGTCAGGTAAAATAATTTCCTGCCATGCTCTTTACTTATTTACTGTCTAGACAGTCTTTAAACTTTCCAAAACTCTTATGTAAGAGAAATAAAACATAAATGAAATCAGTTTTAAAGCCAAATGGTATAAAAATTAAAATAGCTCTCCAAAATTATAAAATCACAGTCCCAACTATGAGTAATAGCAAAGGTATTCAGAGGAAAAACATGAACTATAAATGGATCTTTGGGCTGCTTTAAAAGTAAGCACTGATAGGATTTGCTGCAGCTTAGGTAATCAAAAAAAGTCACCTTGATAACTCTTATTTGAGGTTTGACTTTCTGACCTTTTGCAATGCCTAATGGGCATGAGAACAAATTTGGGTTGTCGGGTTTTAATTTATTGCTACATTTTAAAGCCAGTTGGAATTCACTACATGATCTGTTTTGTGGATTTATATTGCTGGATGACATCATGTGCTTTAATCTTCAATTCTTCCCATATTTCTCATATTTTGTGTTTATGATATAATGAATTATTGAATTATGATAAATGATGGAGTTGGCCTCATACCAAGTTCTTTCTTCAGTTAGAATTCATTTTTGAATGAACATATAGAGAAACCAGAACTTAATTATAATGATTCTTGATTGCACTGTTATAAGGTGTACAGGATAAAGAAGTTTTAATAATGCCATATCCCAGGAATTGCAACTATCTGTTATCTTTCATTTCTAGTTGATGGTAGCAGAAAAGAATGGAACAATTCGATTCTATGATCTTGTGACACATCAGGCTATCTTGTCTCTCACAACTGATCAAACACCACTAATGTCAGCAAGCTGGTGCCTAAAAAATACTTTTAAAGTTGGAGCAGTTGCCGGAAATGACTGGTTTATCTGGGACATTACTCGATCTAGGTATCATAAAATATTCAATGCATTTTTTACTGAAATGTTTCAGTATGATGGATGACTATTTTAAAGTTGGCATTTTAAAAAATGTGCACAAAATATTTATTATTAAGGCTACATAGCCTATCATGGCTACTTGATTTAGAAGTACAAAGAAAAAAAGGAAATGCTTAGATCTTATTTGCTGTGCCTAGTCTTTAGTGTAAAAGACTATTACACTTAACGTATTTTTCGGAGTATATATACCTTTTTTCCTCTAAAAAGAGGCTGAAAATCTGGGTGCATCTTATACATTGAATACAGCATTTTTTTTTTGCCTCCTTCACCAAAATGGCCGTGCGCATACTCTTATGGAGGCTTCCAGAGAGTTCCTGGGGGTTGGGGAGGGAAGAAATGAGCAAAAAACAGGGCGTTTTTGTCTCCCCCCAACAGCACTCTATAAACCTCCATAAGGCTATGCATGCAATTTTTTTGACCAAAAAAGTGTCCGTTTTCACGAACAAATGGGCTGGTTTTTTTCTTGTCGTCCCCCCCCCCCCCCAGCACTCTACAAGCCCCTCCAAGGCTATTCATGCTTTTTATTTGAAAAAAAACGGGCCCATTTTTGTGAAAAACGGGCTGTTTGGGGGAGGTTTGCAGAGTGTAAAAAGGGTTTTTTCCCCCTTTTGGAAAGCTGCTTAGTTAGAGTGATTGATGAGAATTATGTTGGTCAAGTACTGTGCCTGCAGAAACAAAGCCGTAGGTGCTACAGCGATTTCCTTCTCCACCACATGGGTAAATATACCTGGAAACATCTACCTACCTACCTACTGTATTTCTCTCCCCCCTCTATATACCTACCTACCTACTCTCTTCCCCTACCTATATACTGTATTTCTCTCTATCCCTCTACTTAATCTACACACTCTCTCTCCTTACCTATCTACTGTATTTCTCTCACCCCTCTATATACCTACCTACCTACTCTCTCTCTCTCCCCCTACCTTCTACTGTATTTCTCTTTCTATCCCTCTACCTACCTACCTATCTACACTCTCTCTCTTCCTCCCTATTTACTGTATTTCTCTCCCCCCTCTATATACCTACCTACCTATCTACTCTCTCTCGCCCCCTATCTTCTTCTGTATTTCTCTCTATCTATTTCTCTCTATCCCTCTACCTACCTACCTATCTACACTCTCTCCTATATACCTACCTACCTATCTACTCTCTCTCGCCCCCTATCTTCTTCTGTATTTCTCTCTATCTATTTCTCTCTATCCCTCTACCTACCTACCTATCTACACTCTCTCCCTACCTATTGTATTTCTCTCTCCCTCCCTCCCTCTACCTACCTAACTACTCTCTCTCTCTCTCTACCTACCTACTGTATTTCTCTCTCTTTCTCTCCCCCTCTATCCCTCTATCTACCTTCCTGCTTTTTTTAAAAAAATTGCCTCTTCAAAACCTGGGTGCGTCTTATACTCCGAAAAATATGGTAAACTGTTGGTTTGAATTTATAGGGAAATATTAGCATAGTTAATACACTTTTTATGATGCAAAAAAATGAATTACATTGTACAAAAATAATTTCTAGAAATCACTTAATTGTTTTACAGAATTACTTCCTAAATTTGCGTTTGCAATTAATATTGATATTAAAAGTCAAGAAAAGGAAAACATGGACAGAGAATAAAGGCAGGAAAATATTTCCACTCCATTTCTTTGCTTTATGCATGATTTCCCTTGTATATGTGGGTTGAATAAAGATAATTAAAAATATCTCTTTTTCTAGCAATTCTTTTTCCACACTACTCAAACCTACATATCCTCAAAAGTAATTTCCATGTGAAATGCTTTTAAAATTATGTTGGAAAGGAACCGTTTTGTGGTTTTTAAGTGGCAGCCTTTTTTACAAATAAAGTTGTTGGATAGCATGCATTTATGATTGTTATCTTAGAATAAAGTCATGAAGTCCAAATTGTGCATGACCTACTTCTCAGCAGGCATTAATGATTTTTATTATTAGAAATTATTCTCTCTTTTAGTTACCCTTTGGATAAAAGGCCTGTCCATGCAGATAGAGCCAGGTTATTCAGGTAAGTTTTATCTAGGTATGTACTTAATTGATGCATTTGATTAAGTGACTTCTCCATTAATCATTGATAAAGGACCACAAGATTTGGCTTTTACCATTATTTACTTTGCATTTGAGAGATAATTGTATAATTTTTCTTAGAAGTTTTATTTTAAATTAATTGTTAATATTTTACTCTTTCTCTTAGCCTAACCTTTCTAACTTGATTTTTATGATTGGCAACTCTGAAAATTGTAATCTTAAAACATTGGGAGACTACCCAACTTTCAAAGGACTTAGTTAGAAAATGAAAGACTGTTAAGAAAATGGGGTAAAATAGGAAATAAGGAAACAATGTAGCACAAAGTATAATAATGTTACTTTGTAAAAGGCTGTCATGTCCAAGACCTTGCTCAGTGCAGGAATCCAAGTAAGAGAAGTGCCATTCCAGCTTGAGCACATAAAATTAAGTAGATTCCATCACATCTTTGGATAATTGATTTCACTGTTCAGCTGCCTGTCTTTTTTCAAACATTCAGTCAAAACTGCACACAGTATAGTCTTTGAGGTTGGTCTGACCACAGTATAATAGAATGAAATAATTATTTCCCATGGATTTGGTATTATATATTTCTAATGTATTTTAAAACTGCATACCATATTTTCTGGTCTATAACACGCTCCAGACCATAAAATGCACATTAGCTTTACAGGAGGAAAATAAGGGGGGGGAAATCTGCTTCTGCCTCTCAGCATCTATCTGGTTTTCATCTGGCTTGCATCCTTACAGCAAATAGCCTGGTCAGCTTCAGCATGTTATCACAGCCTCAGCACATAGCTCATCAGGGCTCCGCTGTGGCCCACCACCAGTCAGCTGAGCAACAGCTGGATCCCAGCCTCCCGTAGCCCCAGTGGATTGGCCGACCAGAAACACTGATGCCTCCTCCGTGTCTGCTGCCTCCACTGGGAACACTGGAGCCTTTGCTGCTGAGCAGCTGATTGGCGGTTGGATCGGCCTCCCAAAATACCGCTTATCAGCTGTTCTAGGCAGCGGGGATCACTGCCACTGCCTATCGCCAGCGGCAGCCATTCATTCAACACTGGCATGGCCTGTCCAGTGCAGCCAGTTCACTATCACCACAGCCTGTTCACTGCCGCCGTGGCCTGTTCGCCAGCAATTGGTGGTGAATGGCCTGTAGCGATTGGTGGTGACAATCCCCGCCACCTAGAACAGCTGATTGGCACTGCTTCAACCACCCTTCCCCCCACCCCATTGCAATATATACTCTATAAGACGCACAGGCATCTCCACTCACTTTGGGGTGAGTGTGTCTTATAGTCCAAAAAATACAGTAGTTGTTTCACAGGAATGAAATACAATGCAAAACATTCAGTACTTACTGTGCTCAAAGCTTCTGTTGCTAAGAAGTCAGTTGTTTTTTACCCCATTTTATTACCTTTCTTGCCACAATAGTTAAATGAATCACTGCAGTTAAGTTAGAAACACAGTTGTTATGTGAATCTAGCTTCCCCATTTAGGGTCAGAGGGTCACAAAAGGTGATCCCATGACCCTGGGACATTGCAACAGTTATAAATATGAGCCAGCTGCCAAGTGTATAAATTTTGATCAAGTGGTTTAAGTGTGAAAAATGGCAATAAGTCACTTTTTTGAATACCATTGTAACTTCAAACAGTCACTACATGACCTGTTGTAGGACTACCTGTATTGTATTCTTTACACTGAGCAAAAAGATTTGTGCATGCATGTACATAGACATGCCTTAGTCCTAGGCAAAGCATTCAGAAGGGCAAACTTAACATATCAGTATGACAAAACATCCTACTTTAAAGTAGCTATGTTTGTGGAAAGATTCACTCATATGCTTCAAAAAATGTGCATGTTTGTGTATATGCAGATTGGGTATGTGCATAGATAACACTTCCCTGTATTGAAGCCACATGCATATACTGACAGCTGTGGACATTCTTAATAGCACATACCTTCTAAAAGATGTGATTGCTTTAATGTCTTGCCTACATTATATAAAATATTTTCAAGAGCTGTAGCATAGTCTTCTGAAATGATTCACTGCATTCACTGGAAAATATCTATTATATACCTAACGTTCCCATTGAAATGATGAAAATCAGAAGTGTTTAATTTTGACTGTTTCATAATTATATTGAACATAATCTATTTTAAAATTTTGTTTAGATTCTCTTTTTGTGTTTAGATGGTCCCGAGTGAATGAAAACTTGTTTACTACTACTGGATATCCAGGAAAAATGATCAGTCAACTTCTGGTTCATCATTTAGGTCATCCTCAGGTAAATATGTGAAAAATCAAAGATGTAAAATCCATTAAAAAAAAAAATCTGTACAATTTCGTCCAAAATTCTGTACAATTCTTAAGCAACTTATGATTATATGACAAATCAAATGTAACACAATGTGGGAAATTTTATTTTATTTACTTCTCACTTGGATTTCATATGCTTTGAATCTACTTTATCAGAACATCTCAAGGAAAACTGCATTTGTACGATCAAAATGAAATAAAAAATATAGGCTGGAATTCAGAAAGTTACTTTAGACATGTTCTCTTTAAAGTCTTAAGCATGCTTGTTGGGATTTTTTTTCCAGTTTACTGCTTTTAAACATTAGATTCTCATGTTGGAGTGCACAGTGTTCTTGGTAATAGCTTCAGTTTTTAAAAAAAAACAATATATTAAATGCCATGGAAATTGACAGCTTAAGAAGCAAAATCCCTTTTAGATTCTGGTTGTAGGGGATTTGCTGAGGATTTTTTGAGCATATGAAAATATATTCTAGGTTCACCTGGCTTTAATAGCTTTAATAGGCATGCTGTTCAATCTAAGACATATAGTATTACTAATAATTAACTTTGTGTCATTGTGATTGTGTTTTACTAAAATAGTAAAAATTGGCCTATTTGGCTTACCATATGAGTTGAAGTGATTATGAAACAGAGATTTGGAAAGTAAATATGAGTCTACTGGAAAAGACTTGAGAATAAATTATTCTATCTCAATCCTCTGAACTCAAAAGGAACTTGAGAATTAAGATAATTAAAATGTCTGTATTTTGCATCTTGTATTGCATCTTATACATGCTATGCATTATACAATTTAGTTCTGATGTCCAGTGGGTTAGATTTCCAGAAAGCAATAATAGGAACCAGTTAAATAATCTTTTAAGGTAATAACCTTATAAGAGAGTTTTAATTTCACAAAATTCTTTACCTGGTGGAATAAATATTAGAAGCTGCAAAAATAGCATAGTGCTTATACTGTGGTTCAATGTAAATCATAAAATAGAAGAACTTCTATAGCTACATACTGATTTAGCAAGATATTTCTGTGTGCCTCCTGATTTTCCAAGTTCTAAGGCTAAAAGAGTCAGCATATAACAAGTGCATTTCTTAGATATCCATGATGTAAATCAGAGGAAACTATATTTGGAATGTGATGTAAAGGGGATAGACTATGACAAAGGCAAATCTAGATATTACTGTGGAAAAACAGTAAAACAACTAAAAGAAAGTGCTGGCCTCTAGATGCAGTGTCAGATCTCTAAAAGGTTGGGAGGATTGTCTCAATTTATTTTGGACTTTACCCTAATGCATTAACAGTAGGGATTTTTTTTAGTTGAATAGCTTATTCTTTGCTAAAGCATTATTTTTTGGCTTTTAGTTTTAAATTTAGAAGCAAGCTATCTTGAGATTTAGAAATTCTGAATTTATATCTAATTCCAGTGATGATTGCTAGGTCACATACAGTGAAATAACTAAAGAGTTCTTTGAAATTTATTTTGAAGTTGTCTTACTATATGCTAGATCTTAAATAGAAAGAATAGTTAAACTAATTTTTTGTTTCCTTTACAGCCTATCCTTGTTGGTTCTGCACCCTTAGGATCTGGTTTAACCTGGCACAGGACCCTTCCACTATGTGCCATGGGAGGAGATCATAAAGTATATTTTTGGGTGACTGAAATGTAAAAAATTATATCTACTGTATAGTGGTTTAAAGTAACAGATAATGATTAAGGAAGGGAAGAGTTGAAGTAATATAGTTGGCTTATTTTATACTTTTTTTTACAGAAACATTGCTTTTGAGTGAAGTTCTGAAGATTTTAGACTTTCTAGTTTTAGAAGTGCAGCTGGATTTAACAGGGCATTGTACTCAACGTTTTCTGTACAAATCATGTTGAAATAATTTCTTGTGCAAATTTTCATTTGTTTAAAAGGAAGTGTAGTCAAGATAAACAGTTAAAATAGATTGCCTATATAGAAAGATACAGACTTTGATAGAATTACCAGCAAAGTAAGAATGGCTAAAAATGTTGATTCAGATGCCATTTCAGCCTGGAATGTTCATTGACAAAGCATAGCAAAATCCTCTAAAAGTGAATATTTCTTAATGAAAATTGATTCCTGATATGAATGTGTATAACTGTGATACCAAGAAGTGCTATGCTAACTGTAGATAGCAAGTCATGATGTGGTTGGAATAAATAATCTCATTTATTGGCTGCTAACTTTTACAACTGAATATTTTGAGAAAAAAGACAAATCCAAAACAGAAACAGGTAGTCAATTTCTACAATGAAATTAAATTGTATATGTAACAGATGTTAAGGACCTTTTTTTTTCTCATGATAAACTAGAACTCAGTTTTTCCAGGATATTGAATAATGGGCAAAATCCATCCTTCAGTTGCTTGAAAATTAAAAATGTCTATAAGCTTTCATTTTTCTGATTTGGACCTGCACAAGACAACATTTTTGAAGATTGGGCTGTAATAAAGACCGTACTTTTTATAACTGCAAAATTCAAACATTATTTATTTATTTCATACGATAGTATGTGATGGGAGAGATTCTTGTAAACTGAGATGATACAAATCAGACACAAATGTTTTTAATTAAGCATGTTTTAAATAAATTTGCTTTTCTGAAGTAGAGTGTCAATATTTTATTTCACTTTAAATTAAAAATATGGTTTTATTGGCTGTTTTGTTGTTGCACAAATATAACAAGGTTGCAAGAAATGAAACAAATATTCAGTAAATATATATTAAGGGCACTTATTTTATTCAAATGTTAATGTTTTATTTGCTACAGTGGATTGTCATCTGTCCTTTTATATATTCTCAGTCAAAAAACAAAAATAAATTGCACCTCAAAGCTTGAACATATTTTAAAAATACAGTTTTTTTTCCTAAAAGCTATTAGTGTGCTCACTTAAAACTGAAAGATTTGTAAAAAAAAAAATTCAACTGGAAAATAATAGCTTTGTAATCAATGACTCTACTTTAAAAATCCATTTTCTTTATCTGCTTTAATTAAATCATTAGCTTATCTATTAGAGCTTTTGAAGTACTATCAAACTTCCTGGGGGCATTTCTTTTTGCACAGTATTTCACCTTTGAATCATCCTTTTTCACAGTTTTTGTAAAGATCAAAGCAGGCAAAATGCTGTCAAAGATTACACAGCTTAGCATGTAATTATAGCATGGATTCATACATTCAGATCACACACATTTTCAGTTCCTCTAAATAGTTTAATAGGTCAGTCTGTAACATGCAAGAATCAGAAGAAAGGGAGTTTTTAATTTCAAATAGCTGAAAATGGCCAGTATTATTTGGGTGTGGGTGTGGGTGTTACGTTTGTGCTGATAAATAATATATATCTTGTAAATATATATATATCTTAATGTATGTATGTATGTAACTCCCAATATAATACTCTTCGTCTATCATGTTTGGCAGATAGTTATCAACAGATAACATTATCTAGACACAAGATATGGGAACGGAGGGGGCTATGCCTCCACCTGGGGACAAGGAGGAGGGGGCAATATCAACAAGGCTCAGATCACAAAAGTGATTGTATTTGAAATATTTTTAAAATGGCAAAGAAAGAAAGGATTGAGCATATGGTTGATATAAAGTAAGAACTCTGTATATGCTTATCCTTTGTATGTCGCACTTAAAATTGTAAACCTGTGGGATTTGGGGGGATTTCTACTGCCAGCATGGGAGCTACCAAAATTTTCTATGTACCTATATACCTCTTTCCTATAAATGTCATAAAACCAATAAAACTTTTTACAAAAAAAAAACACAGATAACATTATCTTCTCTTCTAAATCATAAAACAATTTTACTATAAAAAGATTTATCAAAATATAAATTTATTTTATATATGTAAATCTAGCAATATTTCTGATATTTGGAGTAATTTATGCTAGTTTCCAGAATCTATGCCCTTAACATTCTGCAGCTTATAGCCTTTCCTGATTATTTTTACTGAGAATATATCAGCTGATACCAAAAGGTAACACACACATTCACACACACACACACATATAAAATTGTCCTAAAAATGCGAGTTCCAGGTGTAGTTATAAAAGAAACTGCCATAATGATCTCTGGAACTTTAAAATATATTACTCATTGAGCTTTCTTAGCAACTGCTAACATCGTCAGAGTATAAAAGCCATTAAAGGGATACCTGCCTTTATACAATGTTCATCAATTTGGCCATTGCATGTGTGGTAGGCCCATCCACCTGCCTCCCACCTGTGATTAGCCCTGTTGTTTTTACATCAGGCATGTTAATTGATGCTCCTATTCCTTCCTCCCTTATCAAATACATTCCTCCCTCCCTTATCAAACACAGCTTGGGCTGTTCTTCCCCAGGGTTATTCCCGCGGAAGAAAAACCCAAACTTTGATAAGGGAGGACGGATTAGGCGCATCGATTAGCATGCCTGATGTAAAAACAACAGGGCTAATCAGGTGGGAGGCAGGTGGATGGGCCTATCACACACACAATGGCCAAATTGATGAACATTGTATAAAGGCAGGTATCCCTTTAATGGCTTTTATATTCTGACAATGTTAGGACTCCCAAATTTTCACTGCCCTTTTAAATACTAGGATGATATGAGTATATCATCAACCATCTGGGAGCATTTCAGAATCTGATTCATCAGTGAAAACTTCAGCTTCCATTTTTCCATTCATCCCATTTCTCACATAATTTTCTGTGGAATTTTAGGGGTGCTTTTGAACCAGAAACCAGAGCACTATATTACTTAAAGCACAAATTGGCTTATTGACAGTGCTGGAGGCAGAGACAGGCCTAAAGAAGGGTGGGTTGGAGTTTGTTTTATAGATTTATGCATATTAAAATATACTAGGTAGAACCACCAGGTATTTCACTGGATATAACATATGTGCCAAGTGAGATCAGTATCAGCTATACTAGGTAGACCAGAATCAGAAAATTAACTCCACTGAAAAACCAGAATTACACTTTTTTAGGATAAATTATAATAACAGAACCTTGCAAATATGGATGTGTTGGTCCTTTCATGCTTCATATTTCCTACTAAATTAGGAAGATATTTGCCTCAGTGGTTTCTGAATATTGTTTTCCAACATTTAAAGAATGTTTCAGTTTCCTTTCTTTAGAGAACAGTTCCTGTATAATTCTGCCAAGGTCACCTTCCTTTCTCTCTGCTGTGAGGCCATTAGGGCATAACTATGAACTGATGAAGCATCCAGGACCACAAAGACAATGGGATTTTGAAACAACAAAGGGGTCCTATGAACAAACTTTCTTTGTTCAGAACTCTACTTGCCTACTAATATCTTCCCCAGTATCTAAAGCATTCCTTGACCTACATTTTCAATGGCTAAGTTGAGTTTTACTTTCTTTGGAAGATATATTTGGCTTAGGTGCTTTTTATATGACCCCAAGAATTCTTCAGAAATAAGGTGCCACCAATCTGGAAGAATGCTAAATGTTCAAATTCAAGAGTCTGATAGATGTGCCCTACACAAATATACTGAATCCCATTTAAAGTCCATTATAATGGCCATCAATGCATCTTGTTTTTAATCAGTTGGCAAAGTACTGTATATAAAAACAAACCTCAATTCATAGCTACTAAATTTATTCCAAAGCCTCTGATGAGAAATGTTGTCAATGACTTTGAAAATCATAGGCTGTGTGCATAGAGTAATTTGTTTCCTCTGTGTGCAAAGGATGTTTTCATTGATGACAATTTCTATCAATTAGCCATTTATTTATGCATGCATGCATTTCCATGTAACTATGGATGTTAGGGTGAGGGACACGGTGGTTCATGAGGGACGCAATGGCTCATTGGCTAAGATGCTGAGCTTGTCAATCAGAAAGGTCGGCAGTTTGGCAGTTTGAGTCCCTAGTGCCAGGTAACAGAATGAGCTCCAGCTTCCATTACTTGTCCCAGCTTCTGCCAACCCAGCAGTTCAAAAGCATGTAAAAGTGCAAGTAGAAAAATAGGAACCACCTTTGGTGGGAAGGTAACAGCGTTCCATGCATCTTCAGCAGTTAGTCATGCTGGCCACATGACCACGGAGATGTCTTCGGACAGTGCTGGCTCTTCAGCTTTGAAACGGAGATGAGCATCACCCCCTAGAGTCAGGAACAACTAGCACATATGTGTGAGGGGAACCTTTACCTTTACCTTTATGGATGTTAACATCCTCACTCAGATAAAAGTTTGGGCCTGTCACAATACATCCAGGTTGACTAGACTAGAGCATCCTTTGGTGTTATCTGACTCAGTCTTCCACCAAACACACCCACAGCCACCACTTCTAATTGTAGACCATTTCAAATTATTTGTCCCATTCTTAGGATGGATGGATTGATTTCATTTATAGGCTGTCAATCTGCCTAATAAACCAATTCACGGTGGCTTGTCCAAAATTCACTTTTGCTTTGCACCCTAATAAAGAATTGCATCGAAATTATAGTAACATTATACCAAATCTTAGCGATTTTCATTTTACACTGGCGGTTCTCAAGTTTCTTCCTTCTTCTGTCTTTACTGAGTGGGTTTGAGCGGAGAGCTACTGTCAGCCCCTTCATAATTAAAACTGCCGTTCAAGCCTCCTTTTGCAGAAGGTGCTGCGAGCATCGGGAAGCCTCGACGTCTAAAGAACCCCAACCTTCAAGCATCCGAACTACAGTTCCCATGATGCCCTTCCTTCAGCTCCGAGGCCACGAAAGAGACGTCGCAATCGCTTCCCGTGAGAAGAGGTCGTGAGGGATGATTAGGGAAGAGGTTTGCGGCTGTGGGCTCGACGCTGTGAGAGGTCGCCGGGAATGGACGAGGACGGGTTGCCTCTCGTAGGTTCGGGCATCGACCTGACCAAGGTATTGGCGGGCGGCCTGGTATTGCGCATGCGTGGAGCGGCTCCTGCCCGTCTCGAAAGGCCGCTTCTACGGCCGCCCCGTGTCCCAGCTGACGTTCGGGTGGGGAAGAGGAGGAACCGGGCAAGGGTCCCTTCTGGGTGCCCGCTGCCTTCCACATCCCTTTAAAAGCACCCCCTCCCTGCAGTAATATTTCAGCAGGCCCAGAAATGTGTGTGTGTGGGGGGGGACGGGGACGACCATTTCTGACAGGGAAAGCAGAAACAAAAAAAGTTTTATGATGAAGCAAAATCTGTAACAGCCTCGAATGAGGGGCTGAAGGTTGAAGAGACAACAGAGTCGTGGTCGTTATTCTTTACAGTGTTTGAATATTAGTAGCTCGAGTTGGTAGCTATGTAAGCTGTTGGTTTGACCTCCGAGCTATTTTATTTATTTATTTTATTTTATTTAGTTTGTCAAACATGTAAAAGATAACAGGTATAAGTATAAACATAAATATGAACACAGGAAATGGGTACAAATAAATGGGGACAGTAGGACAGGGATGGCAGGCACGTTGGTGCCCTTATGTACCACCCCTTGCAGACCTCTTAGGAATGGGGTGAGGTCCACGATAGACAGTCTTAGGTTAAAATTATGGGGGTTTGAGGATGTAACAATGGAGTCCAGTAGAGCATTCCAGGCATTGACCACTCTGTTGCTGAAGTCGAGTTTGGAGCGGTTTACCTTGGTCTATTTGGTTGCAGACATTTCCTCATCATTTGAGATCTTGTCAGTGCGTTCTGCATTGTTTAGCTGTAGTCATATATATCCAAGTACAACCTCCCTGAGTCATCTCTGAGCAGATATATACATGAAAATGCATTAATTAATTTGTTTATGGGTCTTCTAGGCCAGGGGTCTCCAACCTTTGCTACTTTAAGTCTGAAGGACTTCAGCTCCCAGACTTCTCCAGCCAGCTTTGTTCTAGGCTACTCCAGTAGTTTTTAGATTCTGTACAGTTAGTCCTTGACTTACAACTACAATTGACCCCAAAGTTTAGGCTGCTAAGTGAGGCAGCTGTTAAGCGAGTTTTGCTTCATTTTTTGCGACTTATGGGTGTTAAGGGAATCACTGCAGGTGTTAAGTTAGGAACACTGTTGTTAAGTGAATCTGGCTTCCCCACTGACTTTACTTGTCAGAAGGTCGCAAAAGGAGATTACATGACCCGAGGACACTGCAAACGTCTTAAATATGAATCAGTTGCCAAGTGTCTGAATTTTAATCACATGACCAGAGGGAAGTTGAAATGGTGGTAAAGTGTGAAAAATGGCCACTAAATGAACTATTGTAAGTCGAGGACTACCTGCATATATACCTGACATCTGTAAATCAGATTGAAACAATTTATCTTATTTATTAAGTTTATATGCCATCCATCTCACTCTTAAGGTGACTCTACGAACATTACTTATAACTTCTTTTTTAAATAAATCATAAAATACCATAACATTTATAGGATTATGCTGTGTTTATACACTGAGTACATGAATCAAGGAGCCATCCTACCAGGAAAGAGAATAACATTACAATCTTCCAGCACCCACAGCTCCTGAAATTGGTTTCCATAGCATTCCTACATTCAAATAAAGTTTGAAATAGAAAGAAATTTCCGCTGTACATGTTTACAGTAGCTCATGCCTTAGTTGCCTCCCATTTGGATCACTTGTGTCAGGGTTCAACATAACACCCCCAATGAAAGAAGACTCCTAGGCTTGAGTTTCCTCAAAGTTCCATTTATTAGAGATGGCACATCTGGGAAAACCCAAATCTGAAGGTTTCCAGGTTTTCCCCACCCAAAGGAAAGTTCAAATCCCTGCCCAGCATCCACATGTCTGTCACATGATCCAATCAGGCACCATCCGAAACTGGAGATGCCTCACAGTCACCTCATCACAGCTGCAGGGCAAGGTCTCCTTGACTCTCTGAGAAAAGAACGTTATTTTGACTATATGCTCTGACTATATGCTTTGACTATTATATAGAGCACCCATGCTCTATATAATTCCCCCTCCCATTTTCCCACAGTAGAAAATGTGGCATGCCTGAAGGCCCAATGTAAAAGATGGCTTCTAGGTCCAACAATAGGATGGGCACAGTCCTAATCTCTTCCCTTAAACATTGCCTTCTCATGGTATTTCAAAGTGTACCTCTTCTATTGCAGCTGCCGTTGTAGGGTACTCTCTTCCCCTGCCCCGCATGTTTAGTTGGCCTCCACTCTCCTAGCCTTCCATTAAGCTTTGAAGCTTACGTTGTTTGGCTCATCCAAGAAGTTTGGCTTGAGTCCAGGTTTTCTTTAAGTGCATTTCATCTTTATAGTTTTAAGATGGCTATTAGGATATTGTAACTTTTAATTGAGAGCCTTGATTATACGATGGATGGCTATATAGTTTTAGATAAACAATATGTATAAGACAACTTTCCCAAATTGGTACTTTTCAGATGTGCTGGATACTAGTTCATATTGTCCAGCTATTCTGACCAAGCAAACAGCAGGGTAAGGAAGCTTAATATAATAGTTGAACTTAAAAGAGTTTGAAATTCTTTTAAGACGGTTTAAATTTAAATTAAACTAAACAAAGCTCACAAAGTTTTCCCTGAATAGACAAATCTCAAAAATTTCCAAAAGTTTCATACTGAAGAGATCTTAGTCTATAATTCTATGGAAGAAAAAAAAATCAACTTATATGGCAAGGGGGAAAATTGTTGATAAGGCATTCAATTTGATGGATTAAGCATTGTGTAATAAAGATCTATTGTCAGTATAGCTGATGATCTTTAAAATTGAGTTAATAAATAAAAATAAATGAAATAAATGGCTTATCACTTCCTAATTTACATTAAAATAGTTGTTGCCAATTTCTGTAGATAAGTATGACATGGGAAATTTTGTGTTAATGTGTTTTTCTGC
Source organism: Rhabdophis nuchalis (assembly GCA_039707465.1). Taxonomy (NCBI): domain Eukaryota; kingdom Metazoa; phylum Chordata; class Lepidosauria; order Squamata; family Natricidae; genus Rhabdophis; species Rhabdophis nuchalis. The sequence goes on from CM077648.1 coordinate 99,406,514, forward strand.
TTATATATTAATCATTTCTCTTGCAAAGAATATATTAGTCATGCTAGATTAAGAGACAGTGGCTGCTATGGATTTTCAGCTTGACCATGAACAAATTCCTTACATTGTTTCTCATTAATTACAAAAGCACTAAGAAATGTAGGATACGATTTTTAGCCTAGTTCATTCTCTGACAGCAGTCTATAAAAACAATGAAACTCTAATATACTTCCAAAATGTTTCCTGTGCCAATTTCAGTATCTGAGATTTACAACTCCTATTTATTCAATGTCACTAATAAATAGTTTGGCTTAAATTCAGAAGTTATTCACTTTTATATTTTTAAACTTGTGCCTGTCTCATCCTTGTGCTCTTCCATGTTTTAATGTACAGTTCTGATAAAAGAGAATATGTTTATTCAATTGCTGAAAAATTGACAAACTGCGAATTTGATAAAAGTTAAGTTATACTTTTATGCATCTTGGCACATTGCTTTCAAATAATAAATTATCATTCAAATATTTGGCCAATCTCGGAGTTTGAATGAAAATATTTGATACTGTATTTGCTTCATGTTAGAGAGAGATATTAAAAGAGCTAGTTTGGTGTAGTGGTTAAGGCATCAGGCTAGAAACTGGGAGATCATGAGTTCTAGTCTCACCTTAGGCACAAAAGCTGGGTGACTTTGGGCTAATCACTTCTCTCAGCCCTAGGAAGGAGGCATTGGCGGAGAGGCACTTATGAAAAATCTTGCCAAGGAAATGGCAGTGACTTGAATATTACTTAATTGATTTCTCTTCTTGGTTTTTTTTTCTATGTTTTATATAATGCAGGTTCCAGCTATCCAACAAAAGAGAACAGTGGCATTTCTGAACCAATTTGTGGTTCACACAGTTCAGTTCCTGAATCGATTTTCAACTATTTGTGAAGAGGTAATATATGCCATACTGTAACTTTCCAAAGCCAGCGTATACTACATTTCTTTATAATGCATGCTTTGTACAGAAATAATTTCAATTCTCATTTTCCACCATGAAAAGGTTAAAAGAAAAGACGAAAAAATATAATCTGCCAGTGGAAAACATGAAAATGTCTCTGTATTCAAAGTTGGCTTGCTTGGCTTTGGCATACAATGCTTTGGGGAATATTTCTGGAAACTTGGTTTTCATCCTTTATTGCTTTAAACAAGAGGTAGTTATCAGTTTTCATCACCATGTCACCATATTAATCTTTCTGGAGATGCAATATATTTTTATTTGTGGTAATGAATATAAATTGAAAAGTCAGAGCGTAGAGAATTATCGTAAGTTTATGAAGGACTTTTTGTTAGAATTTTGCCATTCTTTTAATGTGTTAGTATTACTTTGCCATATTCAGTGGTATCGTGAGTTTTTTGTGTCTCTATAAACTCCAAATTGTCCAGGAATATTGTATTGCTTACCTGTACTTGTTATTAGTTAAAAAGAATACTAAACCATCAATAGGATTTGGCCTAGAAGCCTACTGGGATTGTTTATTAAAACCTATTAGAGAAATAAGTTGAATCTTGACTAATAGTTTAAAAGCATTTCCCAACTAGTCTCTGCCTAACAAGCAGCTCTGGAACTCTGAGACAATTTATTTTATTTTATTTTTATTTTATTTTTCACATCTATAACCCGCACCCATCTCACCACAAAGGGACTCGGGGCGGTGAACAGAGATTTAAAATCAATTATACATAAATACAAAATATTATTAAATAATAACTAAATTAAATCAATACCCTGCTTAAAATAAGTTTAAATTTAAAACCCAAATTACAACTTTGATTTGTTATAAAATAATGGGTGTGGAGTAGATCATGCTAGGCCGGCCAGATGAAAATAATAAGTTTTTAGGTGCCGGCAAAACAAGCGGAGGTCTGTGATGGAACGGAGGTCGGGAGGTAGGCCATTCCAGAGGGTAGGGCCCACCACAGAGAAGGCCCTTCCCCTGGGAGCCGCCAACCGGCATTGTCCGGTCGACGGCACCCGGAGAAGACCCTCTCCCTGGGAGCGAGTCGGTCGAAGGGATGTATGGGGTAGAAGACGGTCTCGAAGGTAGCTAGGCCCCGTGCCATGGAGCACCTTGAATATGGTCATCAAAACCTTGCAACGCACCCAGTAGGTCACAGGTAGCCAGTGCAGCTCGCACAGGAGTGGTGTTATGTGGGAGTGTCTTGAGATTCCCATGATCACCCGCGCGGCCGCATTCTGGACCAACTGCAACCTCCGAGTGCATCTCAAGGGAGCCCCATGTAGAGAGTGTTGCAGTAGTCCAGACGAGAAGTCACGAGTGCTTGAGTGACTGTGCGAAGGGCCTCCCAGTCCAGTAAGGGGCGCAATTGACGGACCAGACAAACCTGGTAAAATGCCCCCCTGGCCACGGCCGCCACCTGATCCTCAAGGGACAACCGGGAATCCAGGAGGACTCCTAAATTGCGCACTCTATCCACGGGGGCCAAATTTTCATTCCCCATGGCCAGCGATGGTGTCAACTGGCTAAACCGGGAAGCCGGGAACCACAACCACTCGGTCTTGGACGAGTTGAGTTTGTTACTGCCCATCTAGATCCGTATGGCCTCTAAACACCGGGACATCACCTCAACGGCAACGTTGGGGTGGCTTGGGGTAGAGATGTACAACTGGGTATCATCAGTGTACAGATGGTATTCTACCCCAAAACCACGGATGATCTCACCCAGCGGCTTCATATGCGTGTTGAATAGGAGTGGCGAGAGGACCGACCCCTGCGGTACCCCGTATGCGAGGGGCCTAGAAGTCGACCTCTGCCCCCCTGTCAACACGTATTGCGACCGATCAGAGAGGAAGGCGGAGAACCACCGCAAAACGGTGCCACCCACCCCCAACCCCTCTAGTCGGTGCAAAAGGATACCATGGTCGATGGTATCAAAAGCCGCTGAGAGATCTAACAAGACCAGGATAGAGGAACAACCCCTATCCCGGGCTCTCCAGAGATCATCTACCAACGCGACCAATGCCGTCTCGGTGCTATGACCGGGCCGAAAGCTGGACTGGCGCGGGTCTAGATAATCAGTTTCCTCCAGGTGACGAGGAAACTGCTGTGCAACCACACTCTCTATAACCTTCGCTAGAAAGTGAAGGTTGGAGACCGGACGATAATTAGCCAATAATGCTGAGTCCAGGGAATGCTTTTTGAGGAGGGGTCTCACCACCGCCTCTTTCAAGACGGTAGGTAAGGACCCCTCACCCAGAGAAGCGTTCACAATGGCCTGGAGCCAGCCTCATGTCTCCTCCCAGGATGCCAGTACAAGCCAGGAGGGACAAGGGTCTAATAAACATGTGGTGGCCTTTAGTCTCCTCGCCAACCTGTCCATGTCCTTGGCAGTAACAAAGTCAAAGTCTTCCCATAAAATAGTCTCAAGGCCTGCATCGGATACTTCCTCCGGACCACTATCTGTGGAGGGCAACTCGCTCCGAATCTGAGTGATTTTATCCTGTAGATATTCTCCAAATTCCTCGACTCGGCCCTGCAAGGAGGACTCTCACGGCCTCTATTGAAGGAGGGAGCGGGTCACCCCAAACAGGGCCGCCGGGCGGTTCTCTGCGGATGCGATGAGGGTGGCACAATACTTGCATTTGGCCACCCTCATTGCCACTAAGTAAGTCCTCAAATGGGCTCTTACCAGTGTTCGATCAGATTCAGATCGAAAGGATCTCCACCTACTCTCTAGGCGTCTCTTGTGGCGTTTCATCTCCCTCAGCTCCTCAGAAAACCAAGGAGCCCGGGTGGGATGACGCCGCGTGAGAGGCCGCAACGGCGCGACACGGTCTAAGGCCCCCGCGGCCGCACTATACCATGCTGCCACTAGGTCCTCAGCCGCGGCACGAGTCAAGGATACAGGTATTGGCCCAAGCTCCTTCTGGAACTTTTCAGGGTCCATCAGGCGCCTGGGGCGGAACCATCTGGGTGTCTCTGGCTCCGCCTCCCCGCGGTGAGATGAGGCGATTGGAAAGTCCAGCCGAAGGAGAGAGTGATCTGTCCATGACAAGGGTGAGATGACTAAGTCCCCAGTTCCAAGATCACTTCTCCACTGGCCAGAGACGAAAATAAGATCCAGCGTTTGTCCTCCATTGTGAGTGGGGGCCTGAACTAATTGGGTCAGGTCCATGGCCGTCATGGAAGCCATGAACTCCCGAGCTGCCTCCGATGCCTCGCCCGCCAATGGTAAGTTAAAGTCCCCAATGACTAGAAGTCTGGGGGTCTCCACTACCACCCCGGCGACCAACTCGAGGAGCTCGGGCAGGGCTGTTGTTACATAGCGGGGAGCCAGGTATATAATCAACAAGCCCAACTGCCTCCCTAGGCCCCATTTCACAAAGAGGGATTCACCTTTGGTAGCTACTTACGTTTTGGTACCAGACTGAAGGGGGAAAAAAGGTGGCTTTTTCTGATAATGGATACTAAATTATTTCTTCAATAATATGCTTAATAAATTTAATAGATTAATTTGCTTGGTTAGATTTATTTGAGTTCACGATCCCCTCTCTTGCCTATATAGTGCATTTTAGTGTTACCAGAAATTAAGGCTATTCAAAATGTCCTGTGGTGCAATCTGAACATTCAGGGATGCGTAGATTAATAAGAACTCTCTGCAAATATTGATCACTTTGAATGATAGTTGCTGAGTTTGTGTCTTTTAGTTAAAATTATTTGTTAGTAAAGCTTGATAAAGAGGGATAAATATAATCATATGTCAATATGTAATGTGTGCCATGCTATTTGTTAATGGGATGAATATTAGCATAGTAGTATATTAAAACAGCGGAACATCACAGTGTAATCAGTTATTTCAAACCATCTGTATAATAACACTTAAAGGATCATTGTCCAATATATTTCATATTAGTCTCCAAAAGAGCAAAGCAATAAGTTTGCTTTTCAGGGATTGGGGTGATGGGAAAGAGCTAAGTATTTCTGGATGGAAAATATGGAGGAGTTAAATGATATTGAGGAAATTGTTGAGTAATATTTCTCTTTCCTATTCCCAGAAATTGTCAGCACTTTCCCTCCGTATTCAGCAAATTGAAACTTTGCTCAATATTCTGGATGCAAAGGTTTGTTCCTGATATGCTTCTTTTTATGTGGTAGTTTAAAAATTCTTAAATATATAATTTGTAGGGTTCTGAGTGTAGATTTCATTTAGATCATGTTTGTCTATAAACAAAAATGAGCACATATATTTTTAGTATTAAAGAAGGTAAAGAACAGAAAGGAAATAGATACATTCAGTAGTGGAAAGTGAAGGTAAAGATTTGTACATACATAAAGTCTGGCACTCCTAGCATCATTAACTATACATTTTGAAACTTTGATAGAAGCAAAATGTTTATCAGATGTTGTATTACAGATGGAATGTTTGTATGCTCAATATTAAAATATCATTTATCTGTGATGTGCCCCATTTTCAGTTATCTTCTGTGCCTGGCCTAGAAGATGAAATCTCAAACACCAGTGTTATGAATGGCTCTGTCTCACAAACATTGGTAGAGCCACAGACAACAAATGTATCACCTAACGTGGAGGTAAACAAGTCTTTTTAAAGCACAATATGACTGTATTCAAAGGCCAAGAAAATCAGAATTATTTGAAAATAATCAAATCATTGGTGCAAGCTGTTTGTTTGCTCTCATTGATCCTGGCAACTAGACAAATAATACAGAAATATTTATTTCTTGACATGCTACTTGTGTTTCCCCAAAAATAAGACACTGTCTTATTTATTTATTTTTTTGCTACCCAAAAAGGGATTAGGTCTTATTTGGGGGGGGGGGATGTTGTCCACTGACTCACCTCACTTTCTGTGTCTCCCCCGACCTCCTTTTTGCTGTCAGAGGTTTTTAAGAACTTCTTCTGAGGCCTGCAAGGCAAGCAAGCCTTTCCTGAAGGCCTTTGCAGCCGATAACAGAGTTCTGTATCGATCAAGAGCTCTGTTATCAGCTTCAGAAGCCTTCAGAAAAGCCTTGCCAGCTATAGAAGAAATGGGCCGGCAAGGCAGGTGTCAGGTTGTGCGAGGCCTGGCTGCAAGTATCCAAAGGTAAATAGTAGAGCAGCTCCACTGGCCCCATATCCCCACCCTAGTTTAATTTGTACTTGTGCACCCTGGAGTGGATAGGGTCTTAATTAGGGCTTATTTTGGGGGTAGGGCTTATATTGGGCACAAATGTAAAAATCAAGCTAGGACTTAACTTTGGGGTAGGTCATATTTTCAAGGAAACACGGTACCTTTGCTGTGAACTGGATATTTAGGCTTGCTTCTCTTTAGATTCAAAAGAGTCATCTCATTGGACTACAGTTTGACTTCTGGTAACTTAATAGACTCTTGCCTAATAAGTCAATGGGGAAGTAGTTTGCTATTGCCTTCTTCTGGAATGCATCTTCTATTCCCCAGTGTCCCCAACTGCCTTGGGGTGCACCAAGATCCCAAGTAGGTCCAACCTTGCATAGATTTTGGTAGTCAATGAAGCTTGACTAAACATTATTATCTTAAAAGTAATTCTGCAGTATCTGGACAGAAATAGAATTCCTGATTTTAGGCGTTGCTATTCAGGTTTGTCTAACTGCTGCCCTGGCAGGAGGAGCCAACCAGGACCAATCAAACTTCATGTATAAGTTTCCGGTAGAGCTATTTTTTTTTTAAAGCTTAATGTAATATCTAAATATGGTGAAGTCTGAGGAGATGTGAAGACTGGTGTGCACTGTTTGTTGTATTGCAGACCAGTGTACCTGAGTTGGGGCAACAGAAGACAAATGGAACTGTTGAAAATGTCATCACTGTAGCAAAGGATCCACGCTATGCCAGATACCTCAAAATGGTTCAAGTGGTAAGTCACATTTATTATACCAGGCTGTATCATAAACATTTGGACTTCTATTCCCTGAAGCTTCCTTTAACGTAAACTTTGTATTTTGAGGTTAATTGTGAATGTAGGTTGAATTTTACATGCCTTTAGCATAGAAATTAGTATAGAGATTGATTGAGGCATAAATATTGAGACACTATTTTCCTCTATGTCTTGCTGTACCCAAAGCACAATTGTCATTACTAAAAATACTGATTTTTCATTATGTGTCGTGTGTGTGTGTGTGTGTGTGCACTGCATGCACAATTATGAATTACTCTGTCCTGTTTAGTGGGTAAAAAATCTCTCCAATGGTTTCTGTGATTGTTTTAGTCCAACAGTGTTTATTTATGATAGACAACTTAAAAATCAGTTTAGCTTTAATTTTCTTCCCATCAGTGCTGGCCATGGTTATCCCAGAAAACCAGTTGCATTTCATTTATTCTCTCACATAGAATTTGGTTTTGGCTCTATTACTTGCTTACAAATAAGCTCCTGGTGAAACAGACAAGCTCTGACAGAGCCAACAGTTTTCTTTTTAATGCCTTCTAATGCTGAAACATGTGCAAAATATGATCAAGAGTTCAACTTGAATACGCTAAAGTTTAAAATGGAAATAATCCGTAAGTGAAACTAAATTGAACGAATAGGCACATTTTTTCCTAATTCTGTATATGTAATATTGTATATCATAGATTTAATGCAAAGGGGTAAGGTAAGAAATTACATTGATAATTCCACTTCAACTGTTGTTATTCATTTGCCCTATTTAGCTTCTGACCCTAGTATGATCTCATCACAAAGCAGGTTAGAAACTTGTGGTTTTGTGGACGTTCTCCCAAGTAGGATATGATAACAAAGCAATTTTGATACGCAGGGGATTTGCTTTACCACTCTTTACAGTTTTGCTAGAAGTACACAACTTCCCATTACAGCCATAGTACAGTCCTGAGGGGAAAATGACATTTGATTTAACAAGTTGTAGGCTTGTGAAGCCACTGTAGATTATGAAATATCTTTTGCTTTTGAAGCACTGCATAATCTTGAAATGCAATATAGTATTACAGCTCTTTCAGTAGTGGTAAAAATCACATGAAAATGTAAGCTTTTGTGATTCTTCTTTTCCTGGATATACATGATGATATTAAAGAGGCCAGATTTGTTCACTGGAGCATGAACAAGGGGAAATCACTTTGAGGGAAATACTATAGACAAGAACTAACACATAAGCAAGGAGGACTGAAATATCCCTTAAGTCTTCTCATTTGATGCTTTTAAATGCATCAGATTTACATGAGATGTCCATTTAAGGGGAAGCGCATTTGCACTCTGTGAGCAATTTTTGTTTCAGTGATTGGATGTTGAGTAGGAGAGAGGAATGCCCTGCTGTTTTTTGTACTCAGTTCTTATACAGGAATAGATATCCAATATTGCTGATAGTATTCTCTATCATTCAGCTAGGGTTTATGTTCTTAAATATGTATCCTCTAGGGCAGAACAATTTTAAGAATTTGCATACCTGGAATAGCAACACAGTTTTTTTAATGATTTATGCAAATCTGATGTATAGTGAAATGTCTGTGCCTGGGAAGTAGAATAAAAAATGCTGAATTCTTTTCTGCATGGTGGCCTATTTCAAAAATAACAAATAAATAAGGAAAGGGTACACCTAATACTAAGAATGTAATACATGTAATGCAGACTGAAGAGCATTGATGTGACAAGTAGGACAAATTCTTCAAATCATTACTACTGCTTGAATATCTATTGGATATATATGTTGAGAAGCTTTATTTATGTGCGGGTGCATATTTTGACAATGGTTTGGAAGAAATGCTGTGGACTTCATACAATCCTAGTATTAATTTGCTAAAGAAATGCTAAATCGTTTTCAGGCTTCTAAATGAATAGCTAGAAAAAAAATGCTGCTACTTTTGGGATTTGAGTATGAAGCAGAGAGATACTGTCCTCATATAGGTCCCAAATGCTCCTGAGTCCTTTTCAAAGCATGGAGAGCTCTAATAGTTTGACCATTAAGGAAATGAATATGTTCTAATCTGATAACTGAGGAATCAGTTTTACTACAGTTCCAGTAAAAAGTTTGAAGCAATGTTGGTAATGGCAGATATCCATGTGGAGCTGTTATTAAAATGGGTGTGATAAGTTCAAATGTTTGGTGTAAACTTCAGAGTAAAAGCAGAAGAGCTCTCTGTAGCAGTAACCAAGCCAACACAGAGCCTTGGGAAAGACAACTTTCCAATTTTAAGTTGATACAAAATACAATGGTTCTGTGTAAAGGTGGGTCTGGAAATAAATGACCTTTCATTTGGAATAGTGTCTCCATCTGTTTCATAAATCTTAAACTAACCTTTAACTAAGCCCAAGGATATAATTTCTCTTACATTAGTTATGTGATACAATTCCCTTTTTAGTTAATTATCAATCACGTTCGCATCATCTCTCTGTTAGATAAAGTTATTGGCAAGTAAATAATTTGTGGCATTTCATCTTACCCATTCCATCCTTCATATTATCCTTGACAGTTTCTGGGATTAAAACCTAGATGAAAATTTTTTGATTTTGTTTTAATTTTGAAGCCTTGCAATAGTTAAAAACTCTGAAATAGGAACAGAATAGCAGATTAGATTCAGTGTTTCTGAATCTTGGTAACTTTAGGATGCATGGACTTCAACTCTCCCCAGATATCCCCAGACAGCATACATATCTTAAAATTGGTTGATGTCCTTGCTTTTTCATTCTGCATTCATGATCATTAAGGCTGTGCAACCCAGTGTGATTTGATGCTTTATTTCTGCACTGCATTCACTGCTTTGAGCAATCTGCAATTCTAGGGAAATGAATTTTTGCATACATTTGATCTCTTCATTGTCAATTATTTTGACATTTCTATTCCCTACAATGGTTGTTTGATGTTGGTCATTTTGATGTTTAGGAAGTAGTCAAATTTCTTGCTTTCTTCTTTAATCCTTTTGATCATATTCAGAGTTTCTTGGTTTTCTGGGAGGAGTTGTGTCATTAGCATATTGGAGATGGTTGATCCAATCTTTATTTCAATTTTTGATTTTTCAAGTTCTAGCTCGAATGAGAAAGTCAAAGGGATGCAGCCTTGCCACCCTCCTTGCTATATCTTGAACTAGTTGGGATGGAACTAGTTGGAACTAGTTGGGACCATATGGTGTTTGCACGGTAGCTTCCTGATTTGTGTTTAGCAACTGCAGAAAAATGACCAGATGTGTCAAGACCCTCAGCTTGTCATGATCGACACAATTCAAAGGCTTTCTTAATAGTCAATCAAGCAAATGATAGATATTGTTTTGATATTCTTGAGACTTTTACATGATCCAGCATAGACTTGCAACATGGGCATGAGTTCTACCCCTTCTGAAGGCAACTTGAGCACCTGTTAATTCCCTTTCAATGGTTGGCATCGTTGAACTCTTGTATGGTCTTAGAGTTCATGCTTTGTTGTGACATTGTTGTGTGATCTTAGAGAAAATCTTGCTAGCTTCCTAGGATGATGGCAGTTGTGCAGTATTTGGAGCAATCCTTGGAGTCACCCTTTTTTGGCAATGGAATGAACACTGATAGTTTCCAATTCTGTGGCCATGTGTTTGGTGATGAAAATATCTTGCATATATGCATAATTAAAGCATACTAAATTACTTGCTTTTATAAATGTCTTATTTAACTATTCCAAGAAATCCTTGTAAGGCTTCCCCTCCTGCTTCAAAAAGTTATGTTGACCTTATTAATAAACCATTTTTTCCATGGTCACTTCCATGATGGTATAATTTGACATATCTGTTTAACAACATATACTTCACTGGAGAATTCTGAAATGACAAATTTCTTTAAAGTTCTTTCCTTTTACAATTTTGTGGTGATTTTTCAGCATTAATTTGTGATTCCCTTCCCTGGTAAAAATTGTATACTGTTTACAAATGGAAAACATTTGCATAATAATATTAAGTAACATTTTCCATTTGTAAGACATAAGAAAGAAGTTCCAAATAATAGAGCACTGCCACCACCACAATTTAGTCTTTGTATTTCAGGTTACATTTTCCATATGGCAGATGGTGACTCCTAGTCATTAAAAAAATGTGTGCTAACAGTAATGACAGCTCTGTAAATTCCCACTCTTAAACTGCTGAGTGTAATTGTTTTTATTGGAGATAGCTAGTTTTATATTAAAGAGCTCCAAATGCAGATATGCAAGGGAAAATATTAATCACCACATCAGCATGGTTATTGCCATGTTAGTCTTGACCACTCTCTTGCTTTCCTCAATGACACCAGTACAGAGATACTTCTCTGAACAATTAAGGTTTTACTCCCTTCTTTGTAAAATACTGTTCTCACCTTGGCCCAAAAATCATTGGGTTCCATGCCAAAACCAACTACACTACATTAACTACTGTTAATTTAGAAATCATGGTCTCTTACATCCTTTTCGGACCTGCCATAAACCTTGGAAATAAGACTTACTTACTTTCTTTCTTTCTTTCTTTCTTTCTTTCTTTCTTTCTTTCTTTCTTTCTTTCTTTCTTTCTTTCATGTCAAAAGAATGTTCTATTTGAACTTTGTCAGCAGAAACATGGGAATAGCTTCTCTTGGAACATCTCTAGCAAAGACCTTTGACTTCAGATTATTCCTAGGAGTCTGAAAGAATATAAAAGGAGAATGTTTAGTGATGAATAATCCACAAATGTTGAGAGAATTTTAATGGAAAAGCTGTTTTCCCTTCATATGTATAATTGGCTAAAGTATGCCATTGTGAACAGTCAATATGAAAATCTGGATGTTATGCTGCTAGAATTCAGATAGGCCTTTCTCAGTTGAGCATAGTTTTCTTTAAAAAACTGTAGAGGAAAGCTAAATAAAAGTAGCTTTTCCACAAAAAATAAATGAGATACAATATGCTGTAAGATTAGTGAAGGTAATTGCTGAGAATAGTTTAACACTAAGGACTATCACTGATACAGGTTATATCTTTCTATTCAGCTGGTGGAATTTACCTTTGCAACATGAAAGGATATAGTACTGATAATGTGTAACCTTCATATAAATACAAACATAAGAATGGTCTAGAGTCTAGATCAATGGTAGTCAACCTGGTCCCTACCACCCACTAGTGGGGGTTCCAGCTTTCATGGTGGGCGGTAGGAGTTTTGTCCAATACTGAAGCACTTTCCTTTTTTAAATTTAATTGACTTCCCTACTTTATAAATCACCATTACTGTGAACCGGTGGGGCGGTTAGAAAATTTTACTACTAACAGAGATACAAAAGTGGGCGGTAGGTATAAAAAGGTTGACTACCCCTGGTCTAGATCATCATCTATATTTATGGTTTAATAAGAAACTAGAGGTTTTTTTTCTACCAACTGCAATTAGCCAACTGTACTGGAAAGGATAGTTCCACTATATGTCTTCTAGTATAGGTATTTTAAGTAATTCTATTAAGATATTATTCTATTATGTCATCTCTGTCTGGAATCTTGCTAATGCTACCATTTTCTTATACAAACTGGTTCCAGTGGTAGCATGGCTTCTATTGTACTGTTACATCAATTGGAAAATAAGGTTCTGGGGTTTGTTTGTTTTTTAATGGTGCTTTTGAATCATGTTATATGGTGGAATAAGCAATATTGTTCATTTGCAGTAAATATATCTTAGATAAATAAAGATACAGCTTCCTAATGTTTGGGAACACAAGTGGTCTTTCATATTCTGATTTGCATTGTGCAGCTAAAATGATGAATTAAATGATTATTTCATCTCATCTAACCTATTTAAAAGGTTGAAATGATGGTAGGATCTTGGGGGGAAATTGGGTTGAATTTTGGTCTATTACTTATTTGCAGTGTGGCAATTTCATACTTTCCTTGCTGTATTAGCTGTTTGGTTTCCCTTGGCTTCACTTCTGTGATCATCTTGCCAAATTCCAGCTGCTTTTACAGTGATACTTAATTTTGGCCCACATCATGCAATAGATACAGGTAGCGCCTGGAAAGTAGTACTGAGCTTCTTGAAAGATTTAATTGAGTGTATCCAATGTCTATCATACTGGGATTTTTTTTTTTAAATTTAAGGCAAGTCTGTCCTTAGGGATCCTTTAAAAATTGTTTGGAATTGTATTCAATTGGAAAAGTATATCCCCTTTTTTTGTATTAGTGGCTTCCATCATAGCTGCCATCAAATTCTAGCAGCATAAGTAGCAGGTTGGAGAGACTGCCTATAAATCAGTCAAAATAAAATTTGTCATTAGTAATCAAAGTAATTGTCTCCAGGGCCTCTTTCTTAATGTTTGTATTGGTGCTTATGTTTGGGGTAAGGCTCCTATGTTCTTAGCTTCTCACGGTCTTTTTTTTCCTCCATAGGGTGTTCCTGTTATGGCAATAAGAAACAAAATGATTTCTGAAGGATTAAACCCAGATCTTCTTGAGTAAGTAGCAATATCTGTTTTGCTTAAACATTATTTACATGGAACCTAAATGGAGCTCATATTTGAATGCATTTTCCCAATTCCCAAGATTTATCCTGAGATAATACAGTCCTCAGAAGAACAAAAGTTGTACAGCTGGCCTAACTGGTTGAGAAATATTCTTTTCAATTATGTGGAAATAGGAATAGTAGTTTGAATTTATGAAGTGTTCTTGGAATGCTCAGTGAGCCTGCCAACAGCTCTAGGAAATCAACCAGTGTTACCTCCTTATTGCAGAATTGTGAAGTCAACTGAAAGTTGACCTAAACTAAGCAAGATGTGAACTTGGAACCTTCCAATTTGCTTACTTAAGCCATTTCACAATATCAATTATCTAGCCTTCCTGGATTTTACATCCAGAGAAAAAAACTTTTATATAATAGTTTCCTCCATTGTATCCCCATCTCTTTATGGCATACCTCTAGATGCTTTTTTCTCCTAGCGAATATTTTATTGATTAATTTTACAGTTGATGATTGTAGGTAGGTGGTGACCTGTTTCATACAATACGCTGGACCATAATGTTATTTGTTTGGTTTTAATTAGGCTTGCTTTTTAAAATTTGTTACTTATAGCAGCAGTCCCCAACTTTGTGGCTTGGCAGCCCAGCTGGGGGGAAGAGGGGAACTGTTCCACACAAGTGGCCAGCTGGTGCACATGTTTGTGCAAGTTGAGCTGTGTGCAGGTTGAGCTATGAGCATGCACACACATGCTCTAGCCAGCCACTCATGTGGCCCAATTCCAAATAGGCCACAGCCAAGTAGTGGGCCACGGCTCAGGAGTTGGAGACCCTGATGTACAGTATAATTACAATTATAATTACATTTATTATAATTACATTTATAGACTAGATCAGGGGTCTCCAACCTTGGCAACTTTAAGCCTGGCTGACTTCAACTCCCAGAAGTCCACAGGGAGTTGAAGTCTGCCAGGCTTAAAGTTGCCAAGGTTGAAGACCCCTGGATGACCTACAAGGTCCCTTCCATCACTGTTAATCTGTTAAATATGACTTAACATACTGTACGAGCCCAGCTGTTATACAATTTCTCAGATCCAGAAGTCATTTTGGCACCTATATGAAGATACTTTTTTAGGTTCTGAATGCCTGAAGACATAAAAGCTCACACTGTTGAGATATCTTGCCTTTGTGTTTCAGAACACCAGATGCTCCAGTGCCTGCATGGGGAGATGAGACAAATGCAGGAGAAAGTTCTGATAGTGAATCTTCATTTAGCGACTAATGGTGTTGCCCTTGGTGGGGAAATTTTTAACTTTTCCTTAAAAGCACTGTCTGGTCTTTCTCTCTGTTAAATGCAGATGTACAAACTTGTAACTGAATTTCTTGAGCCATATGAGGTATTCTCTAAAAGCAGCAGCTTTGCACAATAATGTATTCATTTTGTATAGAATTTAGACTAAAAGCCCAGCTCAGTAAAACTGGCACATTATGTAATTACATTACCTTATATAAGATATGGTGTCTTTGACTTGGGTAAATGTGTCCTAAGAATATCCAGGGTGAAGCTGAAGATGAGACACCCTTTCCATCTAAATTATGCCACCCTGCATAACTTTCGATAGTACATAATCTTGTAAATTACAAGGATTATTTTTATGTCTATTCCTGGTAACCGTTCAGAATTCAGTGAATGCTGATTCATGTTTCCATGTTGTAGGATAATTCAAAGCACCATATTCTATCTTTGGAATAGGTGCACACATTTGTTTGTTCCATGATTTAAGAATTGAAAATAAAAGTGGCAGGAAGAAGGACTGAGGATAAAGGGGAATGCTTTCTGCTTGAAATGAACGGAAATCATTTTGTTTGGGCAAGCTACCAGATGTTATACTGCCCCCCCCCCTCTCTTTTTTTTCCCTTATAGTATCCAGTTACCATTGTTGCAAATATAACCTTTGGATAGTAGCAGATTGTATCACTGTTATCCTGTCTGGCAAAGCATGTGGTCTTTCCTTGTTATAAAATTTTCTTGAGAATTACAGTGAATTCAGTATATAGAAGATGTAAAATATATATAAATGAATAAATTCTGAACACTGTTAGAAAGACATAATTTCCTAACTTTTCACATGATAACAAAGTACTGATAAATTAAAGGAGTGTTATAACTAAGCAACCCACAACATTACAGTGTTTCAAAAGGCTGCCATTTACTCATCAATTTTTCCCCAAACCCATTAGTCTTCTTATAGAGAAACTATAATGAATTATTAGAAAGATAGCCTTCTATATTTTTTTTAAAGAAAAAAATTGCTAGACCTTTTCATATATATTTTTAGAGTTTGGTCAATTTCATCAATAATATTAATTTCACTATTAATTTCAGACCATAATAGATTTTAAGTATTCTGTAAGTATATATGAACCACATGTAAGCATATATGAACCACATTTTCACAAAGTGCTAATCCTGAATCTGATGGAATGCCTTAAAATATAACAAGCAAATATTTGACACACCCCATCTCCATATTTTATTGTGCTCTGTTTCTCCCAATAATAGAAAGTGTTTTCAGTACTGTTAATTATCTCTGAGCTGGAAGTCCTAATTAGTCATTAAAAATATACTCTGGCGTTTGAAATGTATTTACAGTTCCTAGCTTATTTGAGAGTCTGGTTGAAATCTATCCTTATTCCCACCCCTCCTAATGCATTTCTGGCTACTGAAGCATCCTCTATGATCCAGAGAGCCCAAGAAAGAACTGGTGTGCTGTAACATGCATATGAACAAAAATCCAAAATAGCTTATGGTTTTTGCACTTACCGTATGTTTCTTTACTGGAACATTTAAAAACAATACATTACTATTGTTCCATTCCATCTATCCTGACTGCTGTTAGCAGTGACTTTTCCACTTAGAGGAAAATAAATGTATTGAAGCAGCCCTCAGATTGTCTTCCCACATCACCCGCCTGAGTTTGTTTGAGGTCTACTAACACATCCTGTATATAACAGAAGCCAAGATGGCCATTATGTAGCAATATCAAAGTTCAAAGAATCTCTGAAGTATGGTCTTCTTGGTTAGCAGAACTGTAGTTATGGCTTTGAACTGGAATCTCTTGCTAAATGAATTGGGACAAAGCATCCCAGACCATTTAGTGCAACCTGTTTCACAAAAGGTCAAGGCATCTTGTTTCAGGAAACAAATTTAGAAGTGTAGCATGTTTATATAAACTAAATATTTTGATTTGCTGCCTAATGAAATACACACTATATCATACAGTAACTGGAACTTGATTTTATATTATTTGAAAATAAGCAAAAATACAATTTGTACTATGAAATGGTGGTTCTATTGCTACATGTAGAATTTCTTTGGAAATAAACAAACAACTCTGAAAAATCATAATTTAAATGCATAAATTGCATTGATAGAGTGTATTGCAATATGAAACAAATTGTTCTCTGATGGTTTTGTCAAATTATTAAACTTATGTGTAATACATGTGCTTCATTAATACATTAAATCTGTAGCAAAGCAAGAATTATGTTTAAAAGACAAGTAATTGTCTTTTATTTTAATTAAATAATATTTATTTTACTAAAATTGTATTTATTTACAATTAAATTTTATTTTAAAAACACTTCAAGGCAAAAGCTTTTATTTGGCCTGAGTAAAAAAAAACGAAATTATTGAATGAATAGCTATATTTGATTTAGATTAGTAAAAAAATAAAGCTGTAATTATTTTTCCATCCAGTTTCACAAAGTGCCTGAAAATCTATCTATAGACTTCAGAGTAAGAATCCCTGCTTTAGAGCTATAGATACCCAACCAACCTACAAAGGCTAAGTTAAGTTAATCATTTTCTTACTAGATTATCCCATTTTGTAAGCACACACAATCCATTGAATTGTATACTAACCAAACATTTGCATTTTAGCAAATCTGGTTCATCCTGTATATTACAACCTACATCCCAAAAAATAAGTCTAGAGTACTGTATTTTTGGACTATAAGATGCACTTCCCCCTTCCCCCCCCCCCCCCCCCCCGAAAAAAGTGGGTGGAAATGTCTGTGCATCTTGTAGATAGAAAATTGTGGCGGGGGGGTACAGTGCTGATCAGCTGCTCTAGGCAACAGAGATCGCTGCCATCACCACCTATTGCCACCATCACCTGTTCATGGCGATCGGCAGTAAATGGGCTACGGCAGCAACAAACAAGCCACAGTGGTTTTGAACGGGCCGTGGAGGCAGAATTTTTTTTCTTGTTTTCCTCCTCTAAAGCTAATGTGCGTCTTATAGTCCAGAGTGTCTTATAGTCCAAAAACTATGCTAATTTGTACATAAATTCAAGTTTTTTTAAAAAAAAATCTCGGTTGGATATTGTAGTTTTGGATATTGTAGTTGGATATTGTGGTTTTCCTAACTGAAATTGGAAAAAATTGATTATTATAAAGAGAAAAGTTTTCCTGCTGAAAAACAGCATAAGAGTTCACTCTTACACTATTTTTCAATAAGAAAACTTTTCTCCTTAGGTAATTGTACCAGGTTACCCCAGGTATTTAAAAAATGTGCTTGTGAATAAGTAACATTTTGCCTGACAAAAGGTCTAGTTGAGAATTAAAGCCATGGATAATCCATCATAATAATCTGGAGAAAGCCTGCTGTTCTATCTTGTTTGCCTTTATACACAAAACAGTGTTCACAAAGCAATTTCATCCCAGCAGTGGAGAAAATAAACTCCAGGGATCCTGGATTTCACTATCCCACTAGCTTTAAACATGCCAGTTTTTGATTTCTTTTATTAAGAAATGGAGGTAGAACGGCCAAATGTATGCATTTATTTTATTAGATTTTTATCCCACCTTTATTATTTTATAACTATCATAACTCAAAGCAGTGAACATACGTAATACTCTTTCCTCCTTCTCTTTTCCCCCACAACAACCCTGTGTGATGGATTGGGTTGAGAGAGAAAGCAACTGGCCCAAGCTTTTCAGGAAAGCCCAAGACCGGCTTTCATGCCTAAGGCAGGACTAGAATTCACAGTCACCTGTTTTCTAGGCTAGCACATTAACCACTACACTACAGGTCTCAAATTCACAAAGTCATATTGCCATCATATTTGATATTTTGTGACGTTTTTCTCATTCACAGAGCGGGGGGGGGGGGGGATGGGGGACACACCTGCATGTGATGAATGCAGGCTGCCAGTTTGACACCCCTGCACTACACCAAGCCAAACAAATGTGCAGAAGATCATTTTTGTTTATTGTGTTTATTATCTACCAAATAGCCAATGTTTTTTGGTATTGCTTAAAAATACTCTACTGTTATATATGTCATTTGCCTAATTATAACATAATTCATATAAAGATTCCCTGAGCAGGATGAAACATTTCCCCAAAATTCAACAACAAAGTATGAAGGACAATGTGAACAGAATTATCCACTTGCGAATTATCACATAATAAAGGGAGGAAATAGCCTTTCTCCAGCTATTTAAGTAAAAATAAAAGTCCTGCATGCTACTGACCTCAAATATTTTCAGTGCATTAATTTACGTCATTGTTTTTGGTACTTTATAACAATTACATTGCACTGTTCTTACCTAATGGATTGGAATGATTTAAAAAGCGAAAATATTACCAGATTAGCTATATCTTTCATTCAAGCTACAACAGGCCAAGATAAATTGAAAGTGGGGTTTTTTTCCCCTTCCATTTTTTTTTCCTTTTAGCTAAAGAAGTTCATTAGTTACAAATATATTGGGAAGTCACCAGATTGCTTCAACTGCTTAGCTCAGATTGGCACTGACTTAGAAACTTTCATGGAACCTTTGAATTGTGCAGTGAAAGATCAAATGGGATTTTTTTAAAAAATAGCATTATGAACTACTGAAAAAAGTTTTTCCCCATCTGGCAGAATGAGATTGGATGGATTTATATGAAGATTTAAAAATAAAAGATGTTAAGCATATTTTCCCCAAAATATCATTGATTACTTAACCTAGATGAGAATACATGTGCAGCAATTGGCCCAAATTGCTGAAATAAATATTTTATACTCTCATAAAATTTATGGGAACTTTAAATGTTTGTCTCCAGCTCAAACTGATAAATTTAGCACTCATAGAAACCCAGAGGTCCTTTGTCATTTTAACATATGGCATTTTCTAAGGAAAATTCAAAACATTTGAATGTTTAATATTAAAAATACAGAATGAGAGGACTTTTTTCTCAAGTTCAAATTTAAAAGTATGAATGGTGAATGACATCCATTTTTTGCAGTAATTGCTTTATATAATGTGATAAATATAGCAATGGTGCAATACGGGTCCCTTTGTGGGAGATGGGTGCGGGATACAAATTTGGAAAATAAAATAAATAAATAAATAAATACTTAACAGTTGAGAAATACTATGGATTTCTTTATCAATAAAATTTGGTTCCAAAAAAATAATAAGTCTGATGTAGTAACCTGTAAGCAGAGCTATGGTTGAAAATTTCGCATTTAGTTCTGTTGCCTGAAGAGTAAATCAAAGTAACTGGCCAACTAATCCATTCACATTGTACTTGATTAGATATTTATTTAGTTATACATACATATATGCATACATTATGAAAAGCAATTGAGTTTATAATAAATATCTATGGAATTTGGGCTACATTCTTTGGGCCACAATTGAGAAGGTTTTGATTGTCACATATAAGCACGGTTTGTTCAGGAAAGGGCTGTCCTAGCACTTTATTGTTTGGCTGTTTGATAAACACAACAACCGCACCTCAATAAATAGGAATGGCTTGGTCTATTGTGTCTTCCATATCTCAAAGGTATTAAGAAGTGCTAATATTTGTGGAAAACGTCATTAGACTTGGATCCGATTTGATAAAAACCATGCTGAGGGATAAATGGAATTATGATTAGAGGGTCAAATAATCATCTATATATAAAAGCGAAATACCACTCATGCATCATCACGAAATCTCCAAAAACGTAAAGCCTACAAACTTGAAAGTTGGCACGTATGTTCCTCTTGGCTTCTAGGTGCTCCTTAAGAAAGGATTTTTCAAAATGAACATCAGATCATTAGTATTTCTTATATTATTATTAACATGCTCTGATGCTAAGGGGTTAGACTGAGGGAGAGAAGGAGATAGGAGAGGAGAGGATCAATGGGGCCAGCCTGATAGACACAATTGCCAAAAGACTTAGATCTCACAAGTGACTTTATTTTTGTTTAGTGTAACTTTTATTTGGATGTCTATAAATGATTGATTGCATAGATTTTAAATTGAAATATCTGTATCTCTTTCCACTTTGTAGAACAAATGAAAAATTTATTGCATTATCTATTTTTTTTTATGAAGCCTCGGAGGGGGCCAACACCTCCGACATAGAGGTTCTCAAAATGTCTTTGTATCACCTTATACCCTTTTCCTATTTCTTCTAAAATTTGTAAAACCCAATAAAACTTTTTCCAAAAAAAATAAAAATGGGGCCAGCCTGAGGAAGAGAAGGGGAGAGGAGAGGCCGATTGTAACTACTCATTAATTTTCAAGCTGTAAGTGTCGTTTTAGCAAGCCCAATCACATAGTTTCATAGTGGAGTATGGGTATCCAGCTAGTATTATGTAAAAAAAACTTCAGCAAAACTTAGGAAAAGTCTCTTCATGTTTAGAATGTAAGAGGAATAGTTGTTTTCTACCATTTGATGGCTAGGAAGCTTGGGAAAGAAAAACCACATTTAGAAATCTAGTTTATCGAAGTTTATTTTAAAAGCAGATATGAGGAAGCAATGAACTTGCAAAGTACTGAACTACAACTGAGGAGTCCTTGGTGCCCTATGATGAGGATTGTGGGAAGTCATCGCTTGGTGATACTTTGAGGGCCATAGAATCTCCATCCTGGATCAAGAGATTGATTTCAGGATGATTTCATCATTTTAAAACAAGGATAAAAAGCAGGGTTGGATTATCTTAAAATTGCTGTATGCATGTATGATTTTTGTTCTGCCAGAATCTCATAATTCTTATTTACAATATCACAAGGAAAACATAATTAAAACAACAATCCCAAAACTGAGTGTGCAAAATGTGTGTTTTTAGAAATAATGGTAATTTAAAGAAACGTATGTCTCGCCACAGATGGGAAACTAATCAGGGATAGGAGTGCCAGTTAAGTCTAGAGTGCTCACTTTTAATGGGTGTAATGTGTTACTCTGATGTGGTGAAAAAATGTCCCTCTGAAAAAATATGGTAAATTGAATCCTTACCGAGACCATAAATTCAAACCCTGTTCCTGAAAAAGCCTGCCTCTTATGCAATTGACTGGGTTTTATTATTTCCACAGCAGACTGGGTGGAGTTCACCCTGCGTGTCCCTGGGTCAGCCTGGGGCTAAACTTAACCTTGCTGGAGTTAGTTGGCTGGGTCACAACTGCTTTTTCATATTCTCACACAACACCCTAACCCCATGATGGAGAACGTATGGCATGCAGTGATATGTGGAGCCCCCTGCAGGCATGCGAGCTGTGGCACAGCTCAGCTTCTCCGTGCATGCACGTGCACATCTTGCTGGCCAGCTGATTTTCGGGGCTCTGCCATGCATGTGGGAGACACGCATGCATGTGAGGGGTGGCAGGGGTTGTGCGGGAATGGAAGGGAGTGGAGGGGTGGGAGGGCACAGCCCCCCCCCATGCCCCATGTTTTGTTTCAGGAGGCTTCAAGGAGGCCTGCTAGGCCCAAAATGGGGCAGGGGGGTCATGCGTGCATGTGCAGGGGGGCAGGGTGCATTGCATTATGGGTGGGGCCATGCACACAGGCAATTTCGGCATGTGAGTAGAAAAAGGTAGCCATCACTGCCCTAACCCAATATTGGTCCAATTAAGCCTGCTGTTGCTTCCCCACAACTGAAAATCTTGCCACTCTCTAAGGACTGAAGCAGATGGGGCTTAGGAGTTTGTAAAAATATGTGTTGGTAGAAGCTGTACTGTATATATTAAGCCAAGGTTAAGATGGGGATGTCCAACCAAAAGCACAAGGGCTAATAGAGCACTCAGCTCAATTTCAAAACCAAACTGCAGGAGAAAGATTCAGCTACTATAGATAAATGTTCCATTCTGCCATCAGGTGTTATCTACAGCGCCATCCTGACCAAATTACACTGAGGAATATGGCCATCAACACAATAAAGTTAATCACTTTTGGGTTTTATAAAGCAGAAACTGAGCAGCTAAGTCTCAAGCTTTGAAAAAAGCCCATTTACTGTAATTAGCCTAGGGCTTTTGTTCAGAAAGCTACATAAAGATCAGTAAAGTTCACCTACCAATTTACTATGATTGTTTTTTTTTTTTTAATTTATACCCCGCCCTTCTCCTTGTTAGGACCCAGGGCGGCGCACAGGCATTATTTAAAAACACAAAATACAATAAATATCTATTAAAATGTATTAAATTAATAAACCCGTGCTAAAACCCAATGTTAAAACCCTTGCCAATTATAAATTATTTTCTTAAAAAGTCAGAAATGGGGGCTATCCTAGGCCGGCTTGTTGGAATAAATACGTCTTAAGACGTTGGCGGAAGAGGCGGAGGTCCGAGATAGTACGGAGGTCGGGGGGTAGGTCGTTCCAGAGGGCCGGGCCCGCCACAGAGAAGGCCCTTCCCCTGGGTGTCGCCAACCGGCATTGCCCCGTCGACGGCACCCGAAGAAGACCCTCTCTGTGGGAGCGGATCGGACGAAGGGATGTATGGGGCAGGAGGCGGTCTCGTATATAGCTAGGCCCCGAGCCATGGAGCGATTTAAAGATGGTCATCAGCACCTTGAAGCGCACTCGAAAGGCCACAGGCAGCCAGTGCAGCTCGCGCAGGAGAGGTGTTACGTGGGTTTGCCTTGTGGCACCCATAATCACCCGCGCGGCCGCATTCTGTACTAACTGTAGCCTTCGAGTGCACCTCAAGGGGAGCCCCATGTAGAGAGCGTTACAGTAATCCAGCCGGGATGTCACAAGCGCTTGAGTGACTGTGCGAAGGGCTCCCCGGTCCAGTAAGGGGCGCAACTGGCGTATCAGGCGTACCTGATAGAACGCCCCCCTGGCCACGGCCGCCACATGGTCCTCCATGGACAGCCGGGAATCCAGGAGGACGCCCAAGTTGCGCGCCCTCTCCACGGGGGCCAGTTGTTCGCTCCCAATGGCCAGTGTTGGACTTATCTGGCTGAACCGGGGTGCCGGAAACCACAGCCACTCGGTCTTGGCCGGGTTGAGCCTGAGTTTGTTACTACCCATCCAGATCCGTACGGCCTCCAGACACCGGGACAGCACCTCGACGGCATCGTTGGGGTGGTTTGGGGTGGATATGTACAACTGAGTGTCATCAGCGTACAGATGGTATTCCACCCCAAAACCACGGATGATCTCACCCAGCGGCTTCATGTAGGTGTTGAACAGGAGTGGCGAGAGGACTGACCCCTGAGGAACCCCACATGTGAGGGGCCTCGGGGACGACTTCTGCCCTCCTGCCAACACCCATTGCGACCGACCAGAGAGGTAGGATGAGAACCACCGTAAAACGGTGCCTCTCAGCCCCAACCCCCCCAATCGGTGCAATAAGATACCATGGTCGATGGTATCAAAAGCCGCTGAGAGATCTAATAGGACAAGGATAGAGGAACAACCTCTATCCCGTGCCCTCCAGAGATCATCCACCAACGCGACCAATGCCGTCTCGGTACTGTGACCGGGCCGGAAGCCGGACTGGCGCGGGTCTAGATAATCAACTTCCTCCAGGTGACGGGGAAACTGTTGTGCCACCACACTCTCAACAACCTTCGCCAAGAAGGGAAGGTTGGAGACCGGACGATAGTTGGTTAACAAAGCTGGATCCAAAGAGGGCTTCTTAAGGAGGGGCCTCACCATAGCCTCTTTTAGGGAAGCAGGCAAGGAACCCTCACTCAAGGATGCGTTGACAACCTCTTGGAGCCAGCCTCGTGTCACCTCCCAGGATGCCAGTACAAGCCAGGAGGGGCATGGGTCCAATAAACATGTGGTGGCTCTAAGGTTCCTCCGCAACCTGTCCATATCCTCGGTAGCAACAAAGTCAAACTCCTCCCAAAATGTTATCTCAAGACCAGCACCGGGCACCTCGACCGGATCACTAGTGAAGGGCAGCTCGTTCCGAATCTGAGTGATTTTGTCCTGCAGAAAAACTCCAAATTCCTCTGCTCGACCCTGCAGAGGGGCTTCCCGCGGCCTCAAATGCAAGAGGGAGCGGGTCACCCCAAACAGGGCGGCAGGGCGGTTTTCCGCGGACGCGATAAGGGTGGCACAATACTCACGTTTGGCCACTCTTAGCGCCACTAAATAAGTCCTAATATGGTCTCTCACTAGTGTTCGGTCAGATTCGGATCGAGAAGATCTCCACCTACTCTCTAGGCGTCTCTTACGGCGTTTCATCTCCCGAAGCTCCTCGGTAAACCAAGGCGCCTGGGTGACTCGACGCCGCATGAGAGGCCGCAAGGGCGCGACTCGGTCCAAGGCCCCCGTAGCCGCACTATACCATGCGGCCACTAGATCCTCAGTCGAGCCGTGGGACAGGGACACAGGTACTGGCCCAAGCTCCCTCTGGAACCTTTCCGGGTCCATCAGGTGCCTGGGGCGGAACCAACTCGGTGTCTCCGGTTCCGCCTCCCCGCGGTGGGGTGTGACGGTTGGAAAGTCTATCCGAAGGAGAGAGTGATCTGTCCATGACAAGGGTAAGATGACTAAATCCCCTGTTCCAAGATCACTAATCCAGTGTCCAGAGACAAAAATCAGATCCAGCGTGTGTCCTCCCTCGTGCGTGGGGCCCTGAACTACTTGGGTCAGGTCCATGGCCGTCATGGAAGCCATGAACTCCCGAGCTGCCTCGGATGTCTCGCCCGCCGATGGCAGGTTAAAGTCCCCCATGACCATAAGTCTGGGGGTCTCCACCGCCATCGCGGCGATCACCTCGAGTAGCTCGGGCAGGGCTGCTGTTACATAGCGGGGAGCCAGGTATACAACCAGCAGGCCCAACTGCCTCCCTAGGCCCCACTTCACGAAGAGGGACTCACAGCCGGTCGTCTGAGGCACAGTGGTCTCCTTCGGCTCCAGACTTTCCTTAACGATAACCGCCACCCCCCCACCCCTGCCTAGGGCCCTAGGTTGATGAAATGCACGGTAACCTGGTGGGCACATTTCCACGAGGGGTAGACCCCCTTCGGGGCCCAACCAGGTCTCCGTAATTCCCACCAGGTCCGGGTCCCCCTCTGACACAAGGTCATTTATGAGGGGGGCTTTGTTCACCACGGACCTGGTGTTGCAGAACATCAACCTAGGGCCCCGGCTCTGTAATCCCTGACCGCCTAGCCCACGAGTGGAGCACAGGGGGCTGGGGCAAGCGATCACTCGTAGCCAGCGACCACAAGCCCCTAACCCATGATGGACATCCTGTCTCCCACCGCCCCTGCCCCTCCCTAAGACCAACCGAATGGGACGGCCCTCAACAGAGACGACCCCTGATCCCCCCTCCCTAATGGACTCCTCCTTTATCCCACTTCCGCCAGCCGGCCCTATAACTTGACCCCCCTCTGACTGCATAAACCCTCCCCCCACCCCAGGACCCCTTAAAAACCGAATTAAAAATTTGCATAAAAACCCCCTTAGTTTGCGCCTCGCCCACCTCTCAGGATCTATCAATCCATCCTCGAGGTGGGCCCGTGTTAGATGAGGGGGCCAGACCTGCGAGAGGGGAAACTCTCGCAAGCCAAGGAGCTCTGTTCTGGAGTATGACAATAGCATAGTAATGGCACTGGTTCTAAGAAAGGGGGGGGGGGGGAATCGTCTACGATGTTACAATGCAAGTCGGAATTAATACAGCAAGCTAAAACTTAAAAGCGTAAGGTAAGATTGGATAAGAGCTCAGGTTTTTTCTTTTTCATTTGTATTAGTATGTCAGATCGTTTGGGTTTTCAGACAACAATATTGCTCAGAAGAAAATCATTGAAACAGGAAGTGTTGCCGAAGCGATTGACTGTCTTTTCAATCTTCTCACCGCTACCAATCATAGATTTCAGGAATGTTGGAAAGAAATTTTCCAATGAAGTAATATAAATTATTTGAGGACTCTGAACCAAAGTTAGAACAATCTCAGGAAAAGGCTGGAATGTATTGCTATTTGCTCCAGCTTATGAAGTAATAGCAACAATAATAGCAGCCAACAACAATTAAAAGTTTGATGCAATGGCAGGAAAACTAATTTCTGTTTTAATGCCAAAACTATTTTTTTTTTTAGGTTTTGATTGAGTTTTAATTTTTGAGCCGTCTAAACATAACACTGAGTTTTTCACTTCACAATTTGCCTTCCCATGACCTTATGTAATATCCTACATTTAAGAAGCCTCCTTAATGGAAGACATCCTGAAGTTTTTGCCAATTCCCAACTACATTAAGTACTCATAGGGGATTTAAGATATTTAATTGTGAATCAAAGCAATCCACTTTTTAAGATACAGAAATATCCTTCCGGTTTCCTGGAGGCGACGGTCGAGTCCTGGGACTCATCCGCCGTTTTGTTTCTTTTACGGCCCCTAACGAGGCAGGGAGTTCCTTTTAAAGGACTCCCGCCGTATGGTCGGCTCGCTGGGATTTCCCTATCCCAACGGCGGTCGGGGGGGGGTCCTTGTCCTCGACCCAGGAGTAGAAGAACATGCTGCGGGGGGCTTGGTTTCCTTTGCCAATGGAGGACCAGAACATTTGATTGTTCTTGAGAGGGCTGAACCCCTGGAGTTGGAGGCAACGCCGAGACTCTAGGCTGCAGAGTGGATTGTGAGTGAACTTATTTTATTGCTTGCAACTTTGCTTTCAAAGAAGATGGAGGGGGGAGTTTGTGAAACCCTCCCTTGGAATGGAAAAAAAGCGGCGATTTAAAAATGCTCCTTAAGGCTTGAGGAAACAGAGAAATTACCATCCGAATTTCTTTAAAAGATAGTGAAAGTCTTTCCGGAATGATTATTGGATACCTAGAATCGAAGTCTGGCAACAAAGAAACAATTTTTACTTGTTGATTCCCGGTGGCTTCCAGATGGGCGGGGGAAGATGGTGTTCCTTTGTTCTCAGGAGACATACTTTTTATGGAAAATCACCGACATTCCTTTGTGCTCGGGACTTTCTCTTTTTATTAATGATTGCATCTAAATTATTAATTGGACCTTTCCCTGAAGTGCTTCCTTCTTCTTCTTTTTATTTGATTGCTTGAAGAAATTGGTTTCTCTCTGGACTCAAATTAGACCAAACTGTGACTTTGTTTATTGGAATTTGCTCATATCCTGTCTCACTAACTCCTCTTCAGCAGACGCCATTTTACTGACACAGACTTAAATCTTTCATCATGGCTTCAAAAAAGCAGACACATCAACCTAAAATCACCTCGATGTTACCCAAAAAACTTGATACGGATGCTAGATTAACAGCTATGGAAGAAACTCTTCAGACCTTGGTGAAAGAAATTAAAGAAATGAGGAAGGACCATGTCAGTTCTAAATTAGAACTTTTGGAGACGCAGAAGAAATTAATGGAAAACACACAAAAGATTGATGGGCTGGAGGTGGGGTTGGCTGGGACAAGGGGAGAGCTTAAAAGTATTAATAATGAAATAGGGGATTTAACTGGTCATATGTCTAGGATGGATTTTGAAAGGATGTTATATTTTTTAAGATTTCAGAACGTTCCTGAGGAGAGTGGTGAAGATTTAACTGATTTAATGTGCACAATTTTAGCAGATTATGTACACAAGCCTAAGGATGAAATTAGGGGGGACATTGATTTGATATATAGAATAAACTCAGCATATGTCAGCATAAATGAAGTACCCAGAGAGATACATATTAAATTTGTAAGAAGGTCGACAAGGGAAAGGATCTTGAGGGTGCAAAGAGACAGTCCTTTAATTTATCAACAGAAAGAGATTGCCATCTTGAAGCAGGTCCCGAAGAAGATTAGAGAGATAAGATGGAAATATTCCTTCTTATCTAAAAGATTATTTAAACAGGGGGTCTGGTTCAAGTGGGTGATGCCAGAGGGAATGTTGGTGTTCTGGGAGGGAGGAAGAGTACGAATTAAAACAGTTGCAGAGGCAGAAGCCTTTCTTAAAAAACATTCCTCAATCCTGGAGGATGAAACTGGGGGAGCAGAGGGTGCCGGGGCCCCGCCCACTGGGGGCCAGGGAGAAGAAGATACAATTGCCAAAAGACTTAGATCTCAAAAATGACTTTATTTTAGTATAATATAACTTTTGTTTGGATGTTTATACATGATTGCTAGCATAGATTTTATGATGTTATATCTGCATTTCTTTCCACTTTGTAGTACAAATGAAAATGTACTGTATTGTCTATATTTTGTTATGAAGCCTCGGAAGGGGTCAACGACTTCGACGTGAAAGTTCTCACAATATCTTTTACACACCTTACCCTTTACCCTATTTGTAAAAAATTATAAAACCCAATAAAACTTTTTTTCAAAAAAAAAAAAAAAAGATACAGAAATATTCTGATAGAATTTGACTTTAAAGACCGGGTCATATAGTATTATCAAATAGTGGTAGAAAACATTCTAAATCACAGGTGTCAAACTCGATTGCGTCATGTGACATATTGTAACATATCATGTTTTTCGCCTTTGTGGAGACAGGGTGGTCATGGCGTGCGCATGACACATGTATGTCTGATCCCCAAAAATGTTTATCAAATGAGGTGGGGTTGAATTGCAAAATATCTTGCATGTTTAAAAGAGAAGTAGCTGCGGACTGCATCTAGTTGTTCAGATATTTTAGAGCTGCCTTAGTGCAAAGATGCTAAATGGACAGGGACATTTGTGGGTCAATTCAGGAAATTGTTTTCCCCCCGCTGGATTTGAAGGGGGGGGGAGTGATTTTAAACTTTGCTAAACCAAATGATAGCTTTCACTACAGTTTAGGGATGCTTTTATTAATATGTCAGGAAACTATACTATAGGTTTTCAACAAATATAGGAACTTGGAGGAGGTTGAGGGGGCACCAGAAAAAAAGTCTGAGGACCATGCATGGCCTTGGAGACTCAAGCCATGTGAGAAGGCAGATGATGATGTAAAATTAATTAAACGTAAGATTCTACATTTAGGGAAGAAAAACAAAATGCACATGTACAGTATATGTGATACCTTGATCAGTAGTAGTAATTGTGAGGGGGATCTTAAGAGTCCTAGTGGATACTCAATTAAATATGAGCCAGCAGTGTGCAGCAGCTGCTAAAAAGCCAACACAATTCCAGGCTGCATAAACAGAGGGAGAGAATCAAGATCAAGTGAAGTGTTCATACCATTTTATAATGCCTTAGTAAGGCCACATTTGGAATACTGCATTCAGTTTTGGTCACCACGATGTAAAAAAGATGTTGAGACTCTAGAAAGAGTGCAGAGAAAAGCAACAAAGATGATTAGGGGACTGGAGGCTAAAATATAAAGAACAGTTGCTAGAACTGGGTATGTCTAGCCTGATGAAAAGAAAGACTAGGGAGATATGATAGCAATGTTCCAATATCTCAGGAGCTGCCACAAAAAAGAAGGCGTCAAACTATTCTCCAAAGCACCAGAGGGTAGGACAAGAAGCAATGGGTGGAAGCTAATCAAGGAGAGAAGTAACTTGAACTAAGGAGAAATTTCCTGATAGATAGAACAATTATTCAGTGGAACAGCTTGCCTCCAGAAGTTGTTAATGCCCCAACACTGGAAGTTTTTAAGAAGATGTTGCATAACCATTTGTCTGCAGTGATGTAGGGTTTCCTGCCTAAGCAGGGCATTGGACTAGAAGACCTCAAAGGTGCCTTGCAATTCTATTATTCTATTCTATTCTATTCTATTCTAAAACAGGTTTGAGGCTATCTTGATTTCTTTAAAAAGAAACATCTGCATGACATGAAATCTGTCAAGCAATCTAAGATTAAAAAGACCACGTAATAAAGCTGCACAAATGTTGGCCACCAAGCAAATTTGGCTTTGTAGCAAGATGGTCCAAAAACGCATTCATCCTAATGTACAATATGTGTTTGCTTTGCTAGGAGAAGCTCTGTGAACCAAATATTATGTAACACAGAATGACGACAGTACAGAGGAAAGAGAGGCGATTTGCCAACACGGTGCCCCAGTAGCAAAGCAGAGAAATATTAAAGAAAAGCTTGAATATCCTCAAGAGAATTAACCCTTCCTTGTTGAAGAATGGCCTTGGTTTTGTGTTGTTATTTGCTCTGGGAAATTCTCTCTCATCTCCTTCTTTAAAATAATGCTATTTCAAGAACTGTATTTGTGCAATTTAAAAAAAATGATCTCAGATTAACTTCAGAAACACACTTGAAATCTTATCTCTCTTTGGATCAGTGGAGTCATTCTGAAGCCTTGTGTTTAAATACTTTAGGCCTTGGAAGTTTCTTTTATGCCTTCAGGGTAGAGGAGTGGGTGGAGAGCGCAATAATAACCCATCTTCCAGAACAGAAAAAGCCCACATGAGACCACTCCAAAATGATTACAGATTGTCCTTTTACTATGTTCTTTTTCAGGATTTCAGAAACATAAGAAAATAACCAGAGTTTTCCATCAGGGCCAAGATGAAAGTTTTTAATGTGTTTGCTTCGCAGCTGGATGGGTGGGGGGTATTACTTTGGCCCTCTCTGATTAGGCTTCTGATCAAAGCAACAGACGTTCAGATGAAAAATCCATGTGAGAATTTCAGGGGCCAGGTGGTGAGTGCGCTTGACTACATTCACGAAAGCTTGTGGTTTTGGATCAGACGTCCTAAGTAAATATCACATGTAAATGCTCCAGTAGTCCCACTCTTCCCTCCCTCCCTCTCTCTCTCTCTCTCTCGCTCTCCTTTAAAAAATATTGTACAGCAGAAGTGAGATCTGCAGGGAAGATTCTATGAGAGGGAAAGTGTGCATTTTATGTGTGTTCCGTTCTCTACTATTTCCAAATTCCCTTGAAGCCACCTTGGAGATTCTCTTGGATTCTACTTAAGCACTGATAATGTTGTAGATTTGTCCAAGTTATTTTCTTGGTAACAGTATCCTGCAAGTCCCTGGAACTGCAAAGCGATCAAACCAGTCTGTCCTAGAGGAGATCAACCCTGACTTATCTTTAGAAGGCCAGATCTTGAAGATGAAACTCAAATACTTTGGCAACTTAATGAGAAGGAAGGACTCACTGGAGAAGAGCCTCATGCTGGGAAAGATGGAGGGCAAAAGAAGAAGGGGACAACAGAAAATGAAGTGGCTGGATGGAGTCACTGAAATAGTCCGTGTGAGCTTAAATGGACTCCAAAGGATGGTAGAGGACAGGCAGGCCAAGAGGTTGAATAGTTGAATTGAATTCTTTTATTGTCCAAGTGTGTTTGGACACACAAAGAATTTGTCTTTGGTGCATATGCTCTCAGTGCACATAAAAAGAAAAGATATATTCATCAAAAATCATAAGGTACAACACTTAATGATAGTCATAGGGTACAAATAAGCAATCAAAGCATACTAGAAAACAATATAAATTGTAAGGATACCAGCAACAAAGTTATAGTCATATAATCATAAGTGGGAGGAGATGGGTAATAGGAACAATGAGAAGATTAATAGTATTGCAGATTTAGTGAATAGTTTGACAGTGTTGAGGGAATTAGTTGTTTAGCAGAGTGATGGCGTTTCATTATAATCATAATGAACACATAAATAACAAGATACAGTTGCAGGATATGCTTAACCACCATTAATACCACTCCACAGTTCACATAAACTGTAAGTATTACATAGGCTAAATTCTGAAAAGCTAAAATCTAATTGCATAATTTGCAATTTAATGTGTCAGGCTGGTTTCTAGCATCATAGCATTGATGCTGCTCCTGATAGTATTGACAAGTCCTTCTGTTCCCTTACTGATACAAGCGATTATGATTCTCAGTGCCAAAAGGATTTCCAAGCAAAGTATTGGCTTTCAACCACCTACTTTGATCCCATGATTGTCCTTGAAATCAGGGTGAGGGCCAATCTTAACTCAGCATGATCGTCACTATATCACACTGGTTTACCCAGATAAAGCTGATACATTCTATTGTAGTGGATATGGAATTTTTAAAAACAATGGTTAAAAGTGAAATTAAATATCCCTATTTCACAAGAATATGGCAAAGTAATAAGGTTTTGTTTGAGCTGTGTTCTGTCACAACAGTTTTCTTATCAAAGAAAGGTTTTTTTTTAAAAATAGAAGCATTAAAAAAGAGGGGGAGAAATCCATTTGATGTTTCAAAACGAACACTGCAATCTTAGATCTCACATTAGGAGAAAAATCAGATGAAAAATTGGTCATTAAATTTAGTCATTCCAGTCAAATGATATACATACACAAATCTAAGTCTAATTCCTAAACCTCAGTAATTTTTCTCCTGCATTTTGATTGAACAATTGTTTATTGTTGAATAAACAATAATGGTGTCCCGAAAGAAAGTAGTTACATGGCTTATGTAGGGAAATGTCATGGTTGAGTTTATTTTTTTTTAAATGGAGGCATTAATACATGTTTTAGACATTGTAGCCCATTAAAAAGCTAATGGCTTTTTAGAAAGATTTAGATTGGTGTTTTTCAAAGTCGCTAACTTTAAAGATGTATGGACTTTGTCACCCAGAATTCCCTCCCCAGCATGGGAAGTTTGCCAAGTTTGAAAAACACTAGTTTAGATAAAGGTTCTTATTAAAGACTATGAAGAATGAATAGAATAGCAAAAGCCACCAAACAGAAAGACAAAATTTTCCACTTGGAAAATAAAGACTAGAACTGAAAGCTTGGAGTGCAAAGAATTGGTATATACTATGTTTTAAGTAAAACAAAGATAGATGGGGCATGTCTGAACAGGCTGCCAACATGTTTCAGGATTATAAATCAAGGCAAGCCACAATAAAGACTTAATACTTGTTGCTTGGGAAGGAGAATTGTATGGTTTTAATCTGGAACATATATATGCTATTAAAATTTGCTTGTTCTTATTTCATCAGAGTTGATTTAGTATTCTATGCTTTCTGGTCATTTACATCTATATTATTACATTGGGTTTATGCATGGCTCTGCCCATGAAGATGGTTGGAAAGTTCAATCACTGGAAAAGATGGCTTCCAGGCTACCATCATATATTACACCATTTTTTTTTACAATCTTCACTGTCTTCCACTTCTGCTCTAATCCCAAATTGGGATACTGGCATTAAATCCCTCTCAGACAGGGGTAAAATCCAGCAGATTCTGACAGGTTCTGGAGAACCGGTAGTGGAAATGTTGAGTAGTTCGGAGAACTGGCAAATGCCACCTCTGGCTGGCCCCAGAGTGGGGTGGGATTGGGGATTTTGCAGTATCCTTCCCCTACCACGCCCACCAAGCAGGTCCACCAAGCCACACCATGCCCACCAAGCCACGCCCACAGAACCTGTAGTAAAAAAAATTGAATTTCACCGCTGCTCCCAGATGCATCTTCTCAGTGCATCAAAGAAAGCTTGTTGGAGTGGGATTCACATTGATGCTCATGCAATGATTCACCTGAAACTCAATATTTAGGTAATAGATTGATCGCCATTTTGGTGTTCTGTGAAGATTTTTCATTGTTTCTCTTGCAAGCTTGACTTTTTCTTTTTAAAAAAAATGTGATGCTGTAGGTTTCCCTGAGAAAACTCAGTTTTGAAGAGTGACGTATTGATTTTTTTTTTTTAAAGAAACTCTTTGTGTTTACCCTATAATGTGTATGCAGAGGCTGGCTGGGGAATTATGTGAGTTGAACGTCCGTGCACATCTTAAGAGTTGCTGAAGTGGAAGAGAATTTTGCTAGAGTAAATATTCCAAAACTTTTATGTCCAGGGCTCGGTGGTTTCTAAGGAAAGGTGCCCTCAAATTTTGGTGTGCTACTGGGAGAGCTGATTACATTTGATTACACTTTTTAAAGCCCATCTTCATCATAGTTTATTTCTGTAAAGTATTTTAATGTTGCTGGGGGATGCACTTTCTATGTGGCCTTAGGTAAAGGCAGAGTGAATAACTGCTTCACAAAAATTGGCTTTTTTTACAGCAGAGATTTAGACTAGAGAAATAGGACTATAATTCCATTTGAAAGCAACATTAATTTGTGTAGATTCAAGTTAGCATTTGCTTTTCCCAAGTAATCCAGGAAAATCTCTTGTGGATGGCTTTTTAATAAAAATTTTAAAGATACACATGCATCTTTTTTCCCATCACACCAAGAATCTTTCTTATTCAAGCACTTATGTTAATAAACACTATGACTATAGTCCATTAGTGCCATCTACTGTGCAGTAGGGAGAACATTAAAAATTTAGCACCTGGAATATCTACATGGATGGACAGTGATAGACAGACAGATACATAAGAGATGATAGATCCGTGATGGTGAACCTCTGGGACACATGTCACAAGTAGCACACGGCGGCCACCCTGCCAGCGTGTGAGCTGTCACCCCAGCTGAGCTCCACTGCGCATGTCCACGCGCCTCCCACCAGCCGGCTGATTTTCGGGTCTCTGGAGCGTGTGTTGAATCAAAATGCAGTTAAAACACTATAAAAGCCGTTGAGAATACACTATATACATCCAACAGGAAGTGCCTCACAGGAGCAGATAGAGGTAAATCCTAGGGAGGCAGGAACAATGGAGATGAATGCTAGAGAGAAATAAAGTTGTATATAAGGCGGGCATAACACCTGTAACAGCGTAGGCATGTATGGAAGGGGCGTGGGGGAGCATGGGGGCAGCATCCCTTACACCCCTTTTTTGGTCCCAGGAGGCTTCAGGGAGGCCTGCTAGGCCCAAACCAAGGTGCATGGGGGGTGTCATGTGCGCATGCGCAGGAGGGAAAGGGCACGCGGGTGTGTGTGTGTTGTCACATGCTTTGTATTATGGGTGTGGGCACGCACGTACATGCTTTTTTGCATGCTCGCTCTCAGCACGCGAGGACAAAAAGGTTAGCCATCACTGTGATAGATGATATAGAGGGGTGAGAAGGGAATTTGTGTGTCTCTTTGTGCATGTATTACCAGTACATTGCCTTTCAAACAAAGCTTCTAGTGTGGTAAATGTTCACTTTTTTCCTAATAGTAGTGTGTCCCTATTTTTTTATCTGTCATGTAGCTATTTTGATATACTAATATACAGTATGAACCAAAGTAGGGACATGGTAGCTAAGTGGCTAGAACGCTAAGCTTGTCGATCAGAAAGGTTGGCAATTCGGCGATTTGAATCCCTAGCGCCGCATAACAGAGTGAGCTCCCATTACTCGTCCCAGCTTCTGCCAACCTAGCAGTTTGAAAGCATGTAAAAATGTAAGTAGAAAAATAGGAACTACCTTTGGATGGCCACATGACCATGGAGACATTTTTGGACAGCGCTGGCTCTTCGGCTTTGAAACCGAGATGAGCACTTCCCCCTAGAGTTGGGAATGACTAGCACATATGTGCAAGGGGAATCTTTATCTTTACCTTTATATGAACCACTGTTCCTTACACTGGCCCTCCGAAGATGTGAGGAGACTGTAACTTCAGGATATTTTGACATGTGCTTCCAAGCACATTCACCTACAACAGGGGTTCCCAACTGGGGGTGCGAGACGATATTCCAGGGGGGTGAGAAAAATTGAGAATTTCAAAATTACAGCGCATATACATAATTATATGCATATAATTATTTACGTTTGTAAGGGGTGCCAGAATATATCAGAAACGTTCTAGGTATGTGGGGTATAGAAAAGGTTGGGAACCTAAAAGGAAGGCCCATTGAATTCAACTGAAATCTTCCAAGTAATTGGTAGCTGGAATTGCAGCTTGAGTCTCTTTATTCTTTATCTTTATTCACCAAACTAGCTATACCCGGCCACGCGTTGCTGTGGCCCAGTCTGGTTAAATGGCCAACCAATCTGTGTGTAGATCTACACCTGCACACACACACAACCACCATATAAGCCCCAATCTACCTACCTACCTACTGTATTTCTCCCTCCCTCTCTATCTATCTATCCCTCTACCTACCTACCTACTGTATTTCTTTCTTTCTCCCTCTACCTACCTACCTACCTACTGTATTTCCCCCTCTATCACTCTACCTACCTACCTACTGTATTTCTCCCTCTCTATTCCTCTACCTACCTACCTACCTACCTACCTACCTACCTACCTACCTACCTACCTACCTACTGTATTTCTCGCTATCTATCTATACACCTACCTACCTACCTATGGTATTTCTCCCTCTCTGTCTATCCCTCTACTTACCTACCTATTGTATTTCTTGCTTTCTTCCTCTACCTACCTACCTACCTACCTACTGTATTTCTCCCTCTCTATCCCCCTACCTACCTACCTGCCTACCTACTGTATTTCTCCCTCTCTGTCCATCCCTCTACCTACCTACTGTTTTTTTATTTCTCCCTCTATCTACCTACCTACCTACTGTATTTCCCCCTCTCTATCCCTCTACCTACCTACCTATCGTATTTCTCACTATCTATCTATACACCTACCTACCTACGGTATTTCTCCCTGTCTATCCCTCTACTTACCTATTGTATTTCTTGCTTTCTCCCTCTACCTACCTACCTACCTACCTACTGTATTTCTCCCTCTCTATCTATCCCCCTATCCACTTACCTGCCTACCTACTGTATTTCTACCTGTCTATCCCTCTACCTACCTATCTACTGTATTTCTCCCTATTTATCTATCCATCCACCTACCTACCTACCTACTATATTTCTTCCTTTCTCCCTCTACCTACCTACCTACCTACCTACCTACCTACCTACCTACCTACTGTCTTTCTTTCTTTCTTTGTATCTATCTATCTATCTATCTATCTATCTATCTATCTATCTATCTATCTATCATCCATCTATCTATCTATCTATCTATCTATCTATCTATCTATCTATCCACCTACCTACCTACCTACCTTATTTCTCCCTCTCTATCTATCCCTTGGGGGTCATCTAGTCCAACTCCCTGCTAGGCAGGAAGCCCTATACCCATGATGGCGAACCTATGGCACGGGTGCCACAGGTGGCACACGGAACCATTTTTAAGGGCACGCGAGGCATTGCCCTGTCAGCTTCAGTTTGTATGTGTGCCCTGGCCAGCTGATTTAGGCCTTCTTTTGAGGCCATTTTTTGCCCTCTGGAGGTGGGGGAAGGCTGTTTTCACCCTACCCAGGCTCCTATAAACACTCTGGAGCCTGGGGATGACATAAAAAGCATGCCAAATGCAGGGGGTCATGCACATAGCATTATGGATGTGGCACACCTGTGCACATCACCCCTGCACTCCCCCTGCTATTGGCACGTGAGCCAAAAAAGGTTAGCCATCACTGCCCTATACCATTTCAGACTAATGGCTATCCAACATCTTCTTGAAGACTTCCAGTGTTGGGGCATTCACAACTTCTGGAGGCAAGCTGTTCCACTGATTAATTGTTCTGTCAGGAAATTTCTCCTCAGTTCTAAGTTGCTTCTCTCCTTGATTAGTTTCCACCCATTGCTTCTTTTTCTGCCCTCAGGTGCCTTGGAGAATAGTTTGACTCCCTCTTCTTTGTGGCAACCTCTGAGATATTGGAAGGCTGCTATCCTATCTCCCCTAGTCCCTCCTTTATTAAACTGTATTTCTCCCTCTCTCTCTATTCCCCTATCTACCTACCTACTGTAATACAATAATACAATAGCAGAGTTGGGAGGGACCTTGGTGGTCATCTAGTCCAACCCCGCTGCTCAAGCAGGAAACCCTATATACCGTGTCAGACAAATGGTTTTCCAGTCTCTTCTTAAAAACACATCCAGTGTTGGGCCATCCATAACTTCTGGTGGCAAGCTATTCCACTGGTTAATAGTTCTCACTGTCAGGAAATTTCTCTTTAGTTCTAGGTTGCTTCACTCCTTGATTAGTTTCCACCCATTGCTTCTTGTTCTGCCCTCAGGTGCCTTGGAGAATAGCTTGACTCCCTCTTCTTTGGGGCAACCCCTGAGATATCGGAAGGCTGCTATCATGTCTCCCCTAGTCCCTCTTTTATTAAACTGTATTTGCTGTCAGATGGGTGATTCTTTGTTACAGTTTGGTTCAGTTCGTATTCAACAGTTTAAAGCAGCTGCCTGCCTCCATGTTTTTACGTCAGAGAACAGTCTTGAGCAATATTTCTCCCCCCCCCCCCCCACTCTCTCTGGGCCACCTGGGAGTTTGCTATCCCAGTGCCTTTTTGGCCCCAAGAGGCCGCCGTATGAGGCCTCTTCCAACACTGACAGTTGAAAAGCAGCCTGATGGGCGTGGCTACAGGGAAGTTAAAACACATTTCAGTGGGTACATTTTTGTGTGTGTAATTTGCACATGACACACGCGTGCTAGGCACAAAATGAGTAGCTATTCTATTATCGGAAGTCCTTGGTTACATTGTGTGAAAGTTTGGTGTAAATCGGTTCAGTAGTTTTTGAGATTAGTGGATTCGTACAAACTATTTTACATTTTTATTTATATAGATAAATAAGAAGGAAAGAGATATTACAGTAGTTAAATATTTATTCCTTAATGATTACATATCTCAGAGGTCCTCTATTTTTTTTAAAAAAAAACTGAAAATGTATTTATAATACAAAAGATTATTAGTAGATTGGTTACACAGGAAAATTAATAGCCTAAAATTAAAAATACATTTTTTTTCTTGACAATGATTATACAATTTGCAGCAGTGATGCATCAGGTTCATGCCGGGTCAATCTTGGCCATTGCAACAGTTTTTATAATCCCCCACCCCCAATCCAACTAACTGTAACAAAAAGTGGTCAGAGGTTTCCATGAATTTCTGTTGATATCTGTATGGTAACTCCCTAGAAGAAAAGATTGTAAGAAAAGGCAAAAATCAGCAAATCATTACAAAGCACACATTTAAATGTAAACAGAAGATACCAAGTATGGAATTAGGGAAGATGCATATACTGCCTCAAACAGCTGCAACTGAAATCTGAAATGAATTGTTAAAAGAATTTGCTAATATTTTAAGTGCCTTAACTGTGCGTTCCAATGCAAAGGGCTAAATACAGGTAGTCTCCATTTAAGTACCACAATTGGAATGTTAATGTTTGCATTTACATTTATTGGAGAGGAAGGGATTACAAGAAAGTAAACAGGCATACAATGGGGCATACGCATTGAAAGCAATGCACTGATGCTGGCAGCCATGAGGATGCCCCATTGTGGGTCTGCTTACTCTCTTACAATCCCTTTCTTTCCAATCTCTCTGCTCTGCAAGGAGAAGTAAAACAATATGTCAGGCACAAGACTATGCGTACTGACACTAATGATTATTATGTGACTGAGGGACAGGAGCACAGTAACTTTGAATGGTTGCTGAACAAGGCAGTCAGTAAGTGAGGACTATATGTAATACACCATTCCCACTAATATACATCTCTGTATTAACTCTATTAATGAGATCTAAATATGGGTGTTAGCTTTTCAGAAACATTTCTTCGAGATGAGATGAGCTTTGTTGATTAGCCTATAGGCAATATCAAAATACAAGGTTCAAAACTATTACCAATACAATCCTACACAAATAATTTAAAATAAGAGTAGGGTAAAATACAATAGTTATAGGACAAAATATAATAATAAAGATATAAAATAGAATATAATATCATAAAATTATATTTCTGCGCTAACTATTGATGAGATGTAAATATGGCCGTTAACTTTTCAGAAATATTTCTTCTAGTGTCTTCTGTTATCTTTAAGATCTCCAAAATCCACGTTCTCTAGGTACAGGCGTCAAGGCATCCAAAGTTCCAAGTGCATAGTCCACAAATGGCTTCCAAGTCTTCCAAAAAATATCTTTTTTATAAACCCCCTCTCTGAATTTAATATCACACGTCATTTTATCATTTAAGGCTAATTTCCATATTTCACAGAACCATTCTTCTATTTTAATATTTACCTCTATTTTCCAATATCTTGCTATTACAATCCTACCCATTATAATCATAATTCTAATCAATTCTCTCTCATGTTTTGTTAACTCAGGTTCATTAATTATCAATAACAATATATTTTCTGATCTCAATATTATTATTCTTTTCATCATTTCACCCATCATTTTTTCTAATTGAAACCAACTCTTCCTTTTGTTTTGTACAGCACTGGGTGAAATATTGTAAAATATTATAAAAATTTCAATTAAAAAAAAAAAAGAAATATTTCTTCTAAAATAGTGGCATGAAAGATGACTTAACTAGCCACTTCAAGATCTAACAGCTGCATACACACAGCTTGTTAGTTTGGTTAGCTTTAGCTTCCTTTAATTTTTCAGGGTTTATTGCCATGATGGTGAACCTATGGCACGCGTGGTGGCCAGAGGTGGCATTTAGAGAGCCCTCTCTGCTGGCACACAGGCCGTCAACCCAGGTCAGATCTCCATGGTGTTTTTTTCGTGAGCTTCTGTTTCCCTGCAAATGACAAAACAGAAACTCACGAAAGAACAATATCTTACCTCTTGCTGCGTGGCTGGTGTTGGGATGCCCCATCTCCTGCTGGCCAGCTGATCTTCTGGTCTTTGCTGCTCATGTGCACATGTGCACGCATTCACTTGTGCGCATGCACAGTTTGGGCAATCGATGTCTAAAAGGTTTGCCGTCGCTACTTTATTGCTTGAACCAAATTAAGCTAAATGAATTAGGTGAATCAGCCACTATTTGTTTCCTCCTTCTTTCTATTCTGCAATAATTCCTGCCCAAATGCACTTGGAAAATTTCTGAAACATTAGGGCTTTACCCATTCTCCCAACTTTCAAAATCTCTAATAAACTCATGTTCTAGTAAGTCCACATATACTCTGAAACATGAGTGGCTAATACACCTGTCACTGGACTTCAGTTCAGACAAGTACTCAGAGATGCAATCTGTAACTATCAGTCTTTCTATAAAGAGGCTATATCAGGAGTCTTCAACCTGTGGGCCCTGAGGGATTTGCAACCAGGCTTTCTTGGTTGCAAATCCCTTACTACACAAATTACTTCAGTGAATTTTGCCCTCTGGATTGTTGTGCCTGCTTACCTGAAAGTCTCTGATATATGTTAAGAAGAAGAACACAAAGCCGAAGGCTACTGTCCATTCGCAGATTGCACTTACAAAATGGTACACATAATCCTAAAGGAAGGAATATATACATAAAAACCCATTAAATAGAGTCATTACAAGGTTTGCAATGGCAAACAAAAGGTGAGTCAAGTATAGAGATGGCAAATATCTATATACCAGATGGACAGTGTGGTAGAAAAGTACTTATTGATTTAGAATTGCATCCAATTAGTGTCCCTTCACAGGCAGGAGGTTCTTTGATTCAGCAGAAGCCTCATCAGTGGAAAAAAGGATGTAATAATAATAATAATAATAATAATAATAATAATAATAATAATAATAATAATAATAATAATAATAATAATAATAATAATAATAATAATAATAATAATAATAATAATAATAATAATAATAATAATAATAATTTTATTTTTAAACCGCACCCTCTCCCCACAGGGACCCGGGGCGGTGCACAGGCAGAATAAAAACAGTCAAAAAATACATACATTTCATAAAAAACAATTAAACCAACCCTGTGCTAAAAATTCGCTAAAAATATACTACCCCATTAAAAAACCCCAAAGACAGAGAGACTATCCTAGGCCGGCCAGACAGAAGAAGTGTGTTTTTAGCTTGAGACGGAAGGAGCGGAGGTCAGTGGTCATCCTGATATCGGGGGGAAGGTCGTTCCAGAGGGCCAGGCCCGCCACAGAGAGAGCCCTTCCCCTGGGAGTCGCCCGCTGACAAAGTCTAGTGGACGGCACCCGGAGAAGTCCCTCTCTGTGGGAGCGGATCGGCCGTGAGGATGTATGGGGCAGGATCCAATCCCGCAGATAGCTAGGTCCCGAGCCATGGAGCGCTTTAAAGATGATGACTAACACCTTGAAGCGCACCCGGAAGACGACAGGTAGCCAGTGCAGCTCGCGCAAGAGCGGTGTTATGTGGGTCGACCTAGTGGTCCCCATAATTGCTCGCGCGGCTGCATTCTGGACTAGCTGAAGCCTCCGGGTGCACCTCAAGGGGAGCCCCATGTAGAGAGAGTTGCAATAGTCCAGTCGGGATGTCACGAGAGCATGAGTGACTGTGCGAAGGGCGTCCCGATCCAATAGGGGGCGCAATTGGCGAACCAGGCGAACCTGGTAAAACGCCCTCCTGGCCACGGCTGTCACTTGATCTTCCATGGACAGCCGGGTATCCAGGAGGACACCCAAATTGCGCGCCCCATCCACAGGGGCAAGATGTTCGCCCCCTATGGCCAGCGATGGAGTGAGCTGGTTGAATCGGGCAGCCGGAAACCACAGCCACTCGGTCTTGGTCGGGTTGAGTCTGAGTCCGTTCCTTCCCATCCAGATCCGTACGGCTTCCAGGCACTGGCACATCACCGCTACGGCATCGTTGGGGTGGTTTGGGGTGGAAATATACAACTGAGTATCATCAGCGTAAAGATGGTACTCCACCCCAAAACCACGGATGATCTCACCCAGCGGCTTCATGTATGTGTTGAACAGGAGAGGCGAGAGGACCGACCCCTGAGGCACCCCACATGTGAGGGGTCTCGGGGTCGACCTCTGCTCCCCTGCCAACACAAATTGCGATCGGCCAGAGAGGTAGGAGGAGAACCACCGTAAAACGGTGCCTCCCACCCCCAACCCCCCCAGCCGATGCAATAGGATACCATGGTCGATGGTATCGAAAGCCGCTGAGAGGTCTAATAGGACCAGGATGGAGGAACATCCCCCATCTCTGGCCCTCCAGAGATCATCTACCAACGCGACCAATGCCGTCTCGGTGCTATGCCCGGGCCGAAAGCCGGACTGGGGCGGATCTAGATACTCAATTTCCTCCAGGTGACGGGGAAACTGTTGTGCCACCACACTCTCGACAACCTTCGCCAAAAAGGGAAGGTTGGAGACTGGACGATAGTTGTTTAAAAGAGCTGGGTCCAAAGAGGGCTTCTTAAGGAGGGGCCTCACCATAGCTTCTTTTAGGGAAGCAGGCAAGGAACCCTCACTTAAGGATGCGTTGACAACCTCTTGGAGCCAGCCTCGTGTCACCTCCCAGGATGCCAGTACAAGCCAGGAGGGACACGGGTCCAATAAACATGTGGTGGCTCGCAGTCGCCCACGTAACCTGTCCATATCTTCGGAAGTAACAGAGTCAAACTCCTCCCAAACAAGATCTCTCTCGTGGCATCCCACTGGACCAAGAATGGGGGCTAGCTCATTCTGTATCTGAGCGGTTTTCTCCTGCAAAGTCACAAATTCCTCTGCTCTACCCTGTAGTGGGGCTTCCCGCTCCCTCCGTTGAAGGAGGGAGCGGGTCACCCTAAACAGGGCGGCAGGGCGGTTTTCTGCGGATGCTATGAGAGTAGCACAATGATGACGTTTGGCCACTCTCAGCGCCACAATGTAAATCCGTAAATGGGCTCTTACCTGTGTCCGGTCAGATTCAGAACGGCTAGCCCTCCATCTTCTCTCTAGGCATCTCTTGCGGCGCTTCATCACCCGCAGCTCCTCAGTGAACCAAGGAGCTAGGGTGGTTCGCTGCCGCAAGAGAGGCCGCAAGGGCGCGACCCGATCCAAGGCTCCCACGGCAGCAGAGTTCCATGCGGCCGTGAGGTCCTCCATCGGGGCGCGGGTCAGGGATACAGGAAATGGCCCAAGCGCTGTCTGGAACCCATCCGGGTCCATCAAGCGCCTG
The DNA here is from genome assembly GCA_039707465.1 of Rhabdophis nuchalis. Taxonomy (NCBI): domain Eukaryota; kingdom Metazoa; phylum Chordata; class Lepidosauria; order Squamata; family Natricidae; genus Rhabdophis; species Rhabdophis nuchalis. The sequence goes on from CM077648.1 coordinate 99,450,749, forward strand.
GGGCGGTACCAGATTGGTAACTCTGGTTCCGCCTCCCCGCGGAGGGGAGCAGCGGTCGGAAAGTCGAGCCGGAGAAGTGAGTGGTCTGACCATGACAAGGGTGTGATGACTATATCCCCTATACCCAGATCACTCTTCCATTGGCCTGAGACAAAGATGAGATCCGGCGTATGTCCACCCTCGTGGGTGGGGCCCTGAATTACTTGGGTCAGGTCCATGGCCGTCATGGAAGCCATGAACTCCCGAGCTGCCCCGGATGATTCGCCCAACGATGGCAGATTAAAGTCCCCCATGACTAAAAGTCTGGGGGTCTCCACTGCCATCGTAGCGATCACCTCCAGGAGCTCGGGCAGGGCTGCTGCTACATAGCGGGGAGCCAGGTATACAACCAGCAAGCCCAACTGCCTCCCTAGGCCCCACTTCACGCAGAGGGACTCACAGCCGGTAGTCTGAGGCACAATGGTCTCTCTCGGCTCAAGGCCTTCCTTAATAATGACCGCTACCCCACCACCCCTGCCTAGGGCCCGCGGCTGATGAAATGCGCGGTAACCTGGCGGGCACATTTCAACGAGGGGAAGTCCTCCCTCGTGGCCCAGCCAGGTTTCCGCAATTCCTACCAGGTCCGGCTCCCCCTCTGACACAAGGTCATGAACGAGGGGGGCTTTGTTGACCACGGACCTGGCGTTGCAGAACATCAGCCGCAGGCCCTGGCTCTGTATTCCCTGACCACCTAGCCTGCGGGGGTTGCGGCACCCAACCGTTTGTAGCCAACGGCTACGTGCCACCAACCGGGAGGATGGAATTTGTCTCCCCTCGGCCCTGCCCCTCCCCACAACCGTCTGAATTGGCGCGCCCTCCGGTAAAACGACTAATGGTCCCCCCCTCAAATCTGAACCTACCGTCTCCTCCCGTCGGCTGCCGGTCCGGCCCCTTTCCTGTTGTTCTGTGGTCTCTATCTGTCTATACCCAATGTAATTGTCAATAATTGCCCTCTTCCTGCATTCTCCATGTTGTTCTGGAAGATTGTCCCCCAATCTTAAAGAGCTTTGGGAAGAGGAGAAAACTTTGAAGCCTGCCTCTTTAATTCACTGACAGAAGCCCCTGTTACATCAAGCACTGTTGTAATCAAATAAAGACAATCTTATTGATTTACTGAATTTCAGTACACATAGCACTTATACATTTTTTAGGTGGCTTATCACAGAGGTGGGTTGCCAATTTCTTTGGTTTGGTGCGCTACTGTGCAGAAGCATCCGGGCAGGTGGATGGAGCCTCCCACCGCCAATACTAGCAGTTCGGCTAGTACAGGGGTCTGCAAAGTTGGCTCTTTTAAGACTGGTGGGCTGGGGAATTCTGGGAGTTGAAGTCCACCAGTCTTAAAAGAGCCAACTTTGCAGACCCCTGGGCTAGTAGATCCAGCTAGTTCGGCTAGCAGATCCAGGCTGAACCGGCAGCAACCCACCACTGGCTTATCATTGATGAAAACCTAATACCCCAAAAATAAGACCTATAAAAAATAAGACATCGCATGATTTTACGTGCACCTATTATAAACCCTACCCCCAAAATAAGCCCTACTTAACAGCCATTATAACTGGCTGCCCATATATTTTGTCTGGTTGCTCGTGATGCTGTAGTCATCTAGACTAGAGCTGCCCCACTTGCCCTACACCAGCTTACCTCATGCCCCCCGCCCCCGCAGCCAGGCCATCCACACACCGACACCTGGCTCCTGGCAGCAGCACTAGCAGCCATGTGCAGCAGGAACCCACTTGTCCACCGGTCCACTTCTTCTGTTTAGGGCTGCAATGGAGCAAGAGGCCAAGTGGTGTGTTGGTGCCACAGCCACAAGGTAAGGCAGGTGTTGGGAGCATGGATGGCCTGGTTGCGGAAGCCTTGAGGTAATCCAGTACAGGGCACATGGGGCAGCTTTACTAGCCGCCTTATGGCAGTGCCACTATCACACTAGGGGACTGGAGACTAAAACATATGAAGAACGGTTGCAGGAGCTGGGTATGTCTAGTTTGATGAAGAGAAAGACCAGGGGAGACATGATAGCAGTGTTCCGATATCTCAGAGGGTGCCACAAAGAAGAGGGAGTCAAACTATTCTCCAAGGCACCTGGGGGCAGGACAAGAAGCAATGGGTGGAAACTAATCAAGGAGAGAAGCAACTTAGAACTAAGGAGAAATTTCCTGACAGTTAGAACAATTAACCTCTGGAACAGCTTGCCTCCAGAAGTTGTGAATGCCCCAACCCTGGAAGTCTTTAAAAAGATGTTAGATAGCCATTTGTCTGAAATGGTATAAGGTTCCTGCCCACGCAGGGGGTTGGACTAGAAGACCTACAAGGTCCCTTCCAACTCTGCTATTGTATTGTATTGTATTCTAAAACTACACAGTCTCCTTCTCCGCTGCAATCAAACAGAATTGGGCCTCCCATACATGGGAATAAAATATGACATCCCCAAAAATAAGCCCTAGTGCATATCTTGGAACCCAAAAGAAAATAAGACCTGGTCTTATTTTCTGGGAAACACAGGTATTAAAATATATCTGGATATTTTTTTCATTACTAAGCTTGTACAAGCACCCATTCAAGATATAACAAATATTGGCACCCTGGTGGCACAGTGGTTAGAATGCAGTATTGTAGGCTAACTCTGCGCACAGTCTGAAGTTCGATTCTGAATGGCTCAAGGTTGACTCAGCCTTCCAGTCTTCCGAAGTCGATAAAATGAGGACCCCGATCATTTGGGGACAATATGCTGACTCTGTAAACCACTTAGGAAGGGCTGCAAAGCACTATGGAGCAGTATATAAGTCTAAGTGCTATTGCTAGTGCTATTTTCCTGAGAATCATTGCTCTCAGACATTTCAAGTTATTATTAGAATTATTGCAGGGTGTTTTTTTTTAAAAAAATGAAATGTAAGTTCTTGACATCATGACAATGTTTTCTATGACCAGATCTTTAAGAGAGGGGAGGGGGGGGGACAAGTTGAAGGTTTGTGGTATTTTCCTAGAACTAAGTAATCTTTGGATCATCTGTTAGGATGAAACGAATAGCAATGGATTGGTCATACAGATGGATCGCCCCCTGTAAAGGGTTCCAGTTGAGAGTTTCATGGGGATTTATAGGCTGATATAAGGTTTGTTTTGTATACTATAACAAAAAAAGGAAAGGAAGATTTTGCCACGGCATGGATTTTTAAGGATGTTCTATAAACAGCAATGAGTGTTGTTAAACTGGGCATATTGGTTAGATATTGTGTCCCAGGAACAAAAGTGTTTCTTACAAGAAAGAGAAATGTTGACATACACACACACACACACACACATACACCAATGCCCAAATATAATGAGAAAGTAATGTATTTATCCTGTATTCTCATGCTTATTCATATACATGACAGCATGCATTTCATTCTGAGCTAGGGCTGAGAGAGGGTGACTGGCTCAGGGTCACACAGTTGGCTTTGTGTCTAAGGTGGGATTAGAACTCAAGAGTGTCCCACACGCTGGCCTGATGCCTTTAACCACTACACCAAACTGGCCCTATACGTTTATAAGTGACACTGACTGTGGGCAACTAACAGATAAATAGGACAACCACAATTACTATTAAAAATAAAGTAAAACAACATTAATGTATTAACAATACCACTATTAGTTGCTGAGATGTTATACAGTTATAAAAGAATATTTCACTTTTCACCAATCTGAGAGAAAATCTTAGGAAGAATAATCCCAAATCATCTGCCAGACCAGAGTATATTATTTTGAGGATGCATGTGTGTGTGCATGGACATATCTTCAGAGCAAAAAGGCAATAATTCTTTTAAAAAGAGAGAGATAATTTCTACCAATATAGGTTGCATGAGGCATACCTGGTCAGAGTTCAGATTTGCAAGTAGTTCGGGCAAAGTGTCCTTTTGTTCTGAATATTAGACTGACAACCTTCCATTCCTGGCCTTTGGGTGAGAGGCAAATAGCCATGGGTTAGTCTGAAAGGAGAATTTACACAAACCTCAATTCTCCAAGTGCAAGTCTTTACACAGGAGACATTTGTTTTGTTTGAACTTTTACCCAAAAAATAATAATTTCAGAGTTCTCAAATCTATATGTGAACCAGAATGCACTTGCACATTGAAAACTGCACTTTTCAGAATTTAATAATGTAGGTCTTGGCTTTGTAATTAAAAAACCCTACAATATTTAAAATGTGTTTACCAACTTGCCTCCAGAATCTATAAATGTTCCAACACTGGAAGTTTTTAAGAAGATGTTGGTTAACCATTTGTCTGAAGTGGTGTAGGGTTTCCTGCCTAAGGAGGGGGTTGGACTAGAAGACCTCCAAGGTCCCTCCAACTCTATTAGTCTGTTATTCTATTAAAGAAAATGTGTACAAAAAAAGATAATGCCTCATCTATATCTTAATATAGATGAAATATCTAGATTTTAATGTGATTTTTGGAAAAGCAAATTGGAAGATGAGAAGAGTGGAGCACAACAAATTTTCGGCCAAGAAAAAAAGCTGAACAAGAGATAAGACTTATTAGTTTTATTCATCTACAAATGTATTTTTAATTTACGCATTTATTGAAGCTAAGCATAGATTCATCATTTAATACCCCTACTAATCTCTTATTTTCCATGTTTCCAAACTTCTCTGTATCTTTTAGTCTCTAGCTACAACTCTAATTTTCTCATATCAACATTCATGATAGGCGTAATTTGTTAGCAAATCCAAGACTCTGACCAAATATATCTCAGGTGACCTATATTTACAGAAAGTTAAAGATCACTGAGTTAAGAATCAAAAAGCTCTGAGTTTAAAAGCCTTCACATATCTTTCTAGGCAAACCTTAAAATTTAAAACATATGTCACAACCTAGTATGTAGGATTAGCAACATGCAAAAATAGCAGCTCTGTTTATCTGTTTCTTTAAGTATTTTAGAAAAAAAAACCTATTACATAAAGTTAAACTGCACTGAATGGGTAGAAATATTTTTTTTTACCTAGTATATGTTTACCTTTTCACCTGGATTCCAATCTATTTTTGTAATGGATATTAATGAAGCACATGCAATCACTGAGAAAAAGGAGTTAAGAGGAAACAGGTGATTTAAAAAAACAAAACATATAAAATTACAGTTTCCTTTTACCAATATACGGTACATAACAATTGAAATAATGAAAGGAATATATCATTAATCAAATAGGGGAATAGAAATAGTAATAATGGCACATGTACATGAAGGCAGAACTGATATCAGATAATAATCTCTCTCTATATATAAATGTGTTTGTGTGTAGGTGTGGATGTGTGTATATGTGTTCCAGCATAACTCTGGAACGCCTCGAGCAATTTCAACCAATCTTGGTACACAGATGACCAAAAACTGAAAACAAATACTCTTAGGGGTAAAACACCCCTAACACCCCTCAGTGTGTGTGTGCTCTGTAAAGATACAGCCTGTTGTGCCTTAAAATGAATTCTACTGTATAGCCCAGTGGAGTTGCCATGGTAACAGCTTCACAGAATTCCACAAGGGGGCTCCCTCTGGTAAGGGGGAAATTCCATCATTAGAAATTATGTTTGGTCTGGACATCCCCCCCCCCCTATAAATAAATACCAGGGCAATGCCAGGTTATCGGCTAGTGCAGTGGTCTGCAAAGTTGGCTCTTTTAAGACTGGTGGACTTCAACTCCCAGAATTCCCCAGCCAGCCATGCTGGCTGGGGAATTCTGGGAGTTGAAGTCCACCAGTCTTAAAAGAGCCAACTTTGCAGACCGCTGGGCTAGTGGAATTATAAACGTCTGATTTGTGACTATACACAACAAGCAGTGTGCATGGGCATGTTAGCAAGCCCACCCAATATGAAGAAGCAATGAATGTAAATTTTTCTTAGATTCTGAAATCTCTTGGTTTGGGTATACATTCCTAATTTCAATATCGAGAATGAGTATTTTTAACTTTTAAAATGCAGTCCACCTTTATCTTTGGTTTTTGCAGAAAAGCCAGGCCAATGCAAGTTCAGGCTCCAACCTCAACCTGCTATTCTCCTAGCAAGGAGAACTTCTCCCTACAGGAGGCTCTGGGTTTTTTTTTTATAAAGACTCTCCCCAGTTTGTGGAGCCTTCTGGGCAAAAAAAACCCAAAACCCTACAGCTTCATGGTAAGTACTACTTGCTAGGAGAATAGCACAAGGATTGACAAGACTCTGCAAGAAATCTAAGTTGAGCCTCGCATCGCATTGCATTGGTTGGGACCTCTGCAAAAAGTGAGAAGTTAAATTGGTACTGCTGGGCCCTGGAGGTGGATGAGAAGCAGGTCCATTGGGTAGCTGGATGGGAGGCAGGCCTTGGCTAACAGACTGTAAGTGTCCTCTGTGTGACAGCTTTAAGCTCCCTTGTCTGGCTGAATGGCTGGCTTGGGAGCAGGCTGAGGCCTGGGAAACTCCTAGGGACAGGAAGCAGAGCACTGGGTGCTTCTGGGGTGGGAGAGGTCTCAGAGGCCCAGGCAGGCAAACCTCGGCCTGAACTAGGCCTCCTGTTGTGGCCCACCAACAGCCAGTGCAGCTGGCAGCAGATTCGAACAGTGAGGAAGTTGGGGAGGAATATGGGCCAGTCCTGGAGTCTGGGGAAGGCTCTGATGTGGGGGTCTGTGTTGGAGGCAGAGAGGGGGCCAGAGCCGTATGCCAGTTATCAGCTGCCTTCAGAGTCAAACATCAGAGAGGCAACGAACAACTGGAGCCTGTTCCCAGTGTGCACATGCGCAGAGTTGCCAGACAAAGGGAACAGCTAAAGAACAGGGGTTGATTTGGGAGTAAGGCCACAGGTGGACGATGAATGGCCCCTCCCAAAGGAAATAAAAGAGGAGCAAGTTTGCGACTCTCCGAGATTCCTTGCCAGGTTTTGCAGATATTGGCCTGTCAGCTCTCCAAGCCAAATAAGGTCTGTGACTGTAAATCCTCCCTTGAAAGACTTTGCTAGTTTTGTGAAAGAGAATTCACAGTACATTAATAAAAGGGGTTTTTGTCGGGGTAAGGAGTTTCCTTCAGGCTCTTGGGAAGCCTAAGTCAGAACACTTCCAAGGGCCTCCCCCATCCGAGGCACCCAGTGCTCCACTTAATCCCCCCCCCCACGTTTAACAATTGCACTGGGGATATATGGATCATTAGGTGAAACGGTTCATTCAATACCATTGCAACATACGACCATAATGGGGAGGCTCCATGACATATCTCAAGGATTTCCTGTGTATCTTGAAAATAGTTTCAACATAGCTGGTACATGCTATACATCATACCAGTATGTCTAGTGCGTCTCTCCCAATGTTTCACTGTTTTATAAGCATACCTTATATGTCAGACTTGCATGTTATGAAATACAATTTTGTCTCTTTCAGGAAATACTATAAAACTGAATATAGAACCAGTAAGCTGGTTTAATTTAAAATTGTGATACTTGTATTAATAAGAACTTTGACACATTAATATTCTGTAAAAAGGATACTGGGAATGACAGCTACCCAAGTCATTATGGAGAGGAATAATCTTGTGTGACATACACACGGGGTGCTCCATTGTGGACGTGATTTATAAGAGATAATCGTCTGAAGAAAAATGTAGACAGCACCAGAGACAAAAGCCAAAAGAGCTCCCCCATCATGGACAGCAGGAACTGCTAACTCCTGAAAAGACAATTGAAAAGCATAGTACATTATTAGATTGCATAGTACAATGTAATCAATGTACCTAAAAGGTTATAATCAGGGAGAAAATAAGTGTAGTCAAACTAGCAGTATTAGAAGGGTCGTTTGGTTATTATAAACAACCTAATATACAGTAGTCCTTGACTTACAACAATTACAACCAATACAAAGGTGGGTTCCTGCCAGTTCTAACCTCTTCTATAGAAGAGGTTCCACAAATCTACAGTGCTGTTTAGAACCGGTTCCAGCTCCCTCCCCCCGCCCATCCACACATCATCAAGATGAAGAACGAGAGGAGGAATTCTGGGAGTTGAAGTCCACAACTCTTAAAGCTGTCAAGTTTCAACACCCCTGGGGTTTTTTTTCTCCTAAAGGGTTAGGGGTGCAAGGGTTTTGTAACTTGACAGCTTTAAGACTTGCGTGCTTCAAATGCCAGAGTTTCTGAGCCAACATTTTGGCTGCTAAGCAAAAGCGTTTTTGAGTGAGTTCATCACATTTTACAAGTTGGCCACACCTACCCAGTTACATGACTGACAAGCCACTCCCACCCAGTCACATGGCTGGCAAGCCACTCCCACAAAGCAGGCCATACCTACAGAAGAGGTTCTAAAAAAATTTGAAACCCACCACTGAACTAATATTTTTGTAAGCTGTTGTGGTGGTTAAGTTCAGATGGACCCTATTTTATGAAAATATTTACATGGCAGCTTTCCAAGATAGATAAGGCCTGTAGTCATAAATATTCCTTTGAAAGACTGTTTGCCAGGCCTTTGCTGAATGTGAATGAGAGGAATTCACATTTGTTTAATAAAAGGGGTTTTGTTGGGACCAGGACTCTGCCTTGTGCTTTTTGGGGAAGCCTAGGTCAGAACAGCAGTGAGATGGAACTGGCAGTTCACACAAGGCAGGAAAAGTGTGAGGCCTTCCTCTAATGACAGTGCAGATCTTGTATATAACAACCACAACCGGGACTTCCAGAACAATTGTTGGTACGTACTGCAGTCACGTGGTACTTCCCTAACAACTGCTGCACTTAGCAATGGATACCAATTAGGGTTGACTATCTGTATGGTAGTTTATTAAGAGGACATATTTTTTTAATACATACCACTGACTTATTTAAAAAAAACCACCTTGATTACCAGAGAGTGGTTGGGGAAATTGGAGGACACAAAGAGAAATATCTTATTCAGTTTATATAATGTTAACTGTAGATATATTGGCTATCGTTTTATGCACAGATGTTTCCTTTAATCTTGATTTAATTTATTAAAAGCTCATTGTTGTTTGCCATATTTTGTGAATGATTTCATAACATCGTTCACAGCTTATTATCAACTTCAGGTTTATAACAATATCATTCTCATCCTTCTTAAATGTCAACTCAATCCAAGTGTAACTTGCCTTCTTCATGACCCATGTTAAATGGGTCCCATGAGTCTAAGAAATAACGTAATGTAATCTTGAAATGAATAAGACAGAATTTACAATTATATCACTTCCTGGATGTAGTTTCATTATTGCTCTCTCAAATTTACTTAGATTCCAAGCCATAAAATCATACACAAATCCTACTCGCCATTCACTGAGCTACATCAAACTGTCTGCAAATGCTGATATTATGTAATCTTTCCAGTTTTATACTCCCCTTGCTTAATCTTAAATCTGTTTCAGAAGGTTCCTCAACTATCTCAAGCAGATTTGGAGAATTAGCAAGTAATGCTTGGAAATTACCATTTCTTCCCACAAGTATGCCAACTATATACTGGATATAAAAAATCCATCTCATTCATTTTATCTAATGATGGATTATAGGTTCAAAATAATTTTTTTCATTTATTTCCACAGATCATCAGAAGAGGCCATGTTTGAGAAGAACAATGTCTAGGATAAAAAATTTATTGGTAACATGCACATCTGGAATTCTGTTTTGCATAATATGCATATCTATAGTAGTTTTAATTATTTAGGAAAGACATTGTCCCAAAGGTGCTTTTTCAAGAAGCAACTGGACTTTGTTTTTCTTTGAAGACATTTTGCTTCTCATCCAAGAAACTTGCTCAGCTCTTCCAGAAGAAGAAAAAGCTTCTTGGATGAGAAGCGAAACGTCTTCAAAGAAAAACCAGGAAGTCCAGTTGCCTCTTGAAAAAGCACCTTGACCTGGATGACTGAGAATCTCCATAGACATGTAGGAAAGGCTAAGAACAAATAAAACGAAGGATAAATGTATCTTACTATCTCATAATCTCAATGTTGTCTTTGTTTGGAGGGCATGTTTAGACTAGAAGGAACTATCTGCTGAACATGTACTCATTGCCTCTAGTGAACTGAGCATCTGATTGCAATCAGTTCTAGACTATAGGACAGCCTCAAGTTGCCACCTAGGTCAGTGATGGCTAACCTTTTTTGGCTCCCGTACCAATAGCACAGGGGGGGGGCTTGCGCAGGTGTGCCACACACATAATGCTATGCGCACACGATCAGAGCTCCCCCTGCTTTTGGCACTGTTTTTTTTCTAGGAGCCTGGGGAGGGTGAAAACAGCCCCCCCGGAAGCGTTCAGAGGGTGAAAAATGGATCTAGGGGGAACCAAGAAGTTCGGGAATGATGACTTTTGGTTTGTCCGTAGGGCAAATTTTCGACCTCCGGAGCCT